>JASJOG010000020.1:435000-1155000 GCA_030142905.1 Heliopora coerulea
GAATTAGGAGCCAACTAAATCCTTCGTGCGTCCTTTCCTTTGGACTTCCGATTCAAGCAACTAGTACGCAAATAAGAGGTACACTGGCAATTATATTTATTTCAAGTTATTACAGTTATTTCAAGATGCCATTACCCCATAAACAAATTTGATCTGTCCATGGCTGTATCTATCTCTATGTATCGTAAATTTACTAGCGCAAAATAAAAGCTGTCGTTGTTGCACTACTTGGCGCTCATGGTCATGATTAGAAGGTATACCTGAGAAACTGGATAAGGATTAAGATCAGATTTAGGTTTGGGGTTAGGAGTAGGGTTAGTTCTAGTCTTAATCCTAACCTTGATCCCAATCGTAATGTTCCTCCTCAGGTATACCTTTTAGCGACAGCCTTCGCCTCATCTTGTTGTTCATGGAATTCAGATATCGTAGTGCGTCCTCTGTTATTTTTGATGTGGCTACAATTTTCTCCTTTTTGTTTAGCATTTGTCAAAAGCATAACTTCAAACTTTATTTCTACTACACATCTTTTATATGCTTACTAAAATTAACATAAATATAAATTAACATAAATTGTCATGCTACTACCAACATTTTTACTCATCACTTGTCTTTTTTTGACTCATTTTACAGGATGATAAAAATACATAGTCACTCATAATCAAGGGCAAAACGTGTGGGAGAATAGGGTTGACAATACCTAAAAATATTCAGCTGAACAATCGCCACATTCATAGTTACGGGCTTATGGCTTTAGTTGAGGTTTAGCTTCATACCCTTGGTAACTTTGCCCCTACTCACAACTGTATTCTATTCAGATATTTTACCTATTTTTGTATGTTTTTGTTATGTATCTTTGTATGTGTGTACATACGTTATCTAAGTATTTATTTACAAATTGGTCAAGAAAAAACTTTATCGACGTTTCTGGATCCTGCTCCTTCATTAAAATTTTTTTTCAGCTCTCGCACTCGATTATGATCGAAGATTTTATGCCACAAATATGAAAACAATTCTAACTCAGTCCTAAATTCCTCGAACGGCGACTTGATCAGGCAATGAAAACAAATGAGAAATGCTTTCATTTTCTTTATACAGTGGTTATTCAATTATCCGACCCCTCGTTTATCCGGACTTCAATTATCCGGCCTAACATCGGAACCTCGAGTTTGAAAACGAAAACTATACCTTGTGTCCAAAAAAAAACATAAATCACCGCGCCGCACATCATTCTTGCTGCGCCATCAAAAAGCGTAACAAACAAAATGGTGCAGGTAACCACAAACCGTTCCAACAGTCACGATGTAAATTTTCGTTTACCATATTTGGTCATTGTTCCTTTCACATGCTGCATGCATATGATTGGCTGGTTTAAACACGCATGCTGAGAATACACAACTTCCCTTCATGAGAACACGGTGTTTGTTTGCACGTGTGTTAAGATTTTTACAGTGCTAAAATTTTTTACAGTGCTAGTGGGTGTTTTATTGTGTTTTCGATTATCCGGATTTTTTGATTATCCGGACATTTTTCAGATTCCCCTGTACCACACCGGCCGGATAATTGAATAACCACTGTATATTATTTCTTTTCAAGAAAAGTTGCAATTGGTTCATATTTGTCCCGAAGTCGGCACACCTGGTTCAAATTTGCATACAATTCTAATGACTCGCTTGGTTGATTAGTGTATAGCTGGGCTCTTGGGTAATTCAGAAATAAAACTGAGTAAGTTACAAAAGGCATAGACTCAAGAATTACTATCTACCGTACTCGCGAAGGATGAAGAATCCACATAGCGATTTCATTCGGGATATTTGGACTCGTAACTATTTCATTAAAAATTCCCACTTTCCATTTTTCTTAGTCAACGCGATTAGTACTCTGCCTTGCTGAGGCTCATCAATAATTGCATTTCAGTCTTCAGATATTATTTTTTGCATAAATTTTACATTAGACGACTCCTTATGTAAAACTTCAGACTGTCTTCATCTATAATACTTTGTATGTGAGACAACATATGGACAACATTCTTTGTACTCGTAGATATCCAACGAAATTTCTGACTAATATTATATTTAGTCAAGAGGGCCGTGTCCTTCATCTTCTTCCTAGTCATCAAGTTGAAGAAACAACAGAAAATAGGTCAACACAAATATCTGTAGTTCAATTAAACATATATGAATAATTTGGTGCGTGTTGGTGATATTTATGCATAAATTTGGTGGAAGCTTTCGAGAATTTCGAAGCGTTTAATTGAAGTGCCTTAACTAACACGAGCGTTAATTTTCTATTATGATGTAGTAAGGTCTATGCAATATCAGTGTTTTAATGAGAAACTGATTGTACGATTTGCACTCAATGAAGAACCGATCATTATATATTGCTTGGGGACCTAAGGATTTGGGAGGTGGAAACACATAGTTCTGAAGTAGGGGAAGGGGGATCATTCAGTTTTACTCGAAAAGATCGGGGGGAACAAAAGCATTCAGGTAGCCATGCAATAAAGAGCGATCAAGTTTATTTACAGTTAATGTAATTATTGACAGAAAATTACAGTACCTCAGTGCGAAACGTGACTTAAATCTTTTAAATACAGTTTATTACGTTTTCTCCACCAATACTCGACAATAGCATTGTAGGCTGTCGACGATCTCAGTTAAGTTTTTAATTTATCTTATTTCTTTTGTCCAAACTCTTTCTTCACAAACTGAGTACACCCATTAAGCACCATTAATTGATACGAGGATTTGGAAAAGGGCAGAGAGGTGTATAGGAATTCCTTCAAACAATGCGGTAGGCTTTTGAAAATGCTTCAATGTTTTACAGGAATTTAGGGGTATAACTTTCATTTATGTTTTTGCATGATAGAATCGTTCGACTTCTCTGGCGGTAAATAATGACCGGTCTTTTAGTTCCGAAGCACTGGACCAGGTTTAACTTTCAACATCTCAGTGTATAATTACCCACTAAAATTTCCGCGAAAAAAAGTTTAAGCCTCTGTTCCTTAATTTTTGCTACACAACTCTTAACTCCTGGTGCGTCAAAACTGCTCTAAACTTTGAGACTGTCCAAATGAACGGAGGTTTCCACCGCAGCAAGGCACATCCGAGGAAGGCCGAGGAATGACGACACTAGAACCATTACTGCGACAGTACGAAGATTAACATGGAAACCTGATCCCTTCCTTCCTTTAGTTTCCTTGTAAAAGACGAAAGAAAATTGAAAGTTAAGAACTCAGTAACACTACAAAAAGGGCGAAACAAAAAGCCACCAAGATTTTAACATTAGACGAAAGTAATTGAGGCAGAAAAAAAGAAGAAGAGTGAGAAATGCGAATTGCGGAAGCTACACTTGCCTTATTCATGGTCTGGGCCATCAAAAATCTCTGGCTCATGATTACTTATTGTTGGTTCGACATGCGTGCTCCTCAAGTATTAGGCACGACATGTTAATGATAATGAATCACATGAATGTTACCGACAAACTGAATGTAGGGGCTGATGTTATTACGCACGATATGTGCATATTAGTCTAAGAACTAAAGTTGGTACGACATATGTGCTGCCCAGCAGTAGCCACGATATATTAATGATATTAACGAATGACAAGAATATTACATACAAACTACAAGTGCGAGCTTCATGTTATTACGGACCATAGACGGACGTTCGTCCAAGATCTAATGGGTGGTTCGACATATGTGCTGCATAGCAGTAGCCACGATATATTAATGAATATTAACCAGAATGTTACTGACAAATTACAAGTGGGTGAATCAGATGATGTTATTTCAGGTGATATGTAGACTTTTCGTGTTGTTCGTTTACTCAGAAAATTGCATTCTGAAAGCAACATGGGAACCAAACCCTCAACCTAATCGATCCCCAAGTTGCGGGTTTGATTGCTGTCTGAGCCTCAGAATTCAATCCCTAAGTCGTGGGTTCCATCACGGTCTGGGCCTCAGAAACGTTTTTCTGAGTTAATGAGCTTGACGAATGTCCACGTATTGTCCGCAGTAACACGAAGGTACCACATGCAGTTAGTCTGAAACCTTCATGCTTGCTTAATCACTCGACAGTTGACAGTTTCTGTCCACAATTCTAATTGTTCTGTCTTTCCGAGAATGTCAATTCGTGGGTTACATTCCGACAGAGAGAGAGAAGTTAGTGATTGATACGAAGCTTCACCTCAGTACACAATATGTAGTTGCGAGGGCAGTCAGCACTTTGTTCACTGGTTTCTTTGGCAGAATACTACCTTTAAACTTTTTCTCATCCATTCATAACTGACTTGCTGCACTCTGTTTTTGATAATAACATTTCTGTAACGCTCGTATGCCAAACAATGTAACGAAGCCAAAGTATTAAAAAATGTGTAACATCTTCGGCTGTCAATTGTGCAACGCCTGTTTCTTAACCTATACCCCTCCAGAATTAATGACATGAATTTATCGCGTTTTAAAACACATGACACAGTGCATATCTAACAATAAAACTTTCACTCCATGAACTAATGCTGAAATTACTTACTTTTAGTTTGCAGTGATTTCGTTCCCATTGCACTTGACCGGAATAAGCTGGCAGTAATTTGTTCCCAAGCTTACCTTAAAACATTCCAAAAGAGTAATTTCGCTTTCAATGAACAGGATAATAACCGTAAGCAAAGCGGGAATGGCGGCTAGCAGAATGACCCAATAAGAAAACTGACCATTGGCTATTTTCTGGACGTCCAGAAAAACGAAGTGATCTCTTTCTCTCGGAGAAGTCAACAGTAATCCCCCCGGAATATCAATTGTGTTCAAGTAAATATCAACAAAATACATCATCAAGTTCATGACATTCACAGCCACTGCAATGTTGAAGAAATTTAGTAATCGACGGATCTACAAGTGAAGAGAGGTGAAATGAAAGAACATACGTCAGCCAAGTAAAAAATAAGTAAACAAACAAAATAAACAAATAAATAAACAAATAAATAAACAAATAAATAAACAAATAAATAAACAAATAAATAAACAAATAAATAAACAAATAAATAAACAAATAAATAAACAAATAAATAAACAAATAAATAAACAAATAAATAAACAAATAAATAAACAAATAAATAAACAAATAAATAAACAAATAAATAAACAAATAAATAAACAAATAAATAAACAAATAAATAAACAAATAAATAAACAAATAAATAAACAAATAAATAAACAAATAAATAAACAAATAAATAAACAAATAAATAAACAAATAAATAAACAAATAAATAAACAAATAAATAAACAAATAAATAAACAAATAAATAAACAAATAAATAAACAAATAAATAAACAAATAAATAAACAAATAAATAAACAAATAAATAAACAAATAAATAAACAAATAAATAAACAAATAAATAAACAAATAAATAAACAAATAAATAAACAAACAAATAAATAAATAAATGATCTGCTTTTTTGGGCGTGAAATTCCGCAATTTATTTTCATCAGGTAGTAAATTCTAAATGAGGTACAAAAGCAAACAAACCTAGCCTGCGTGCAGACTCGGCCTCAACCTGGTTTTATTATTGGGCGGAGTCTGCACGCTGGCTAAAACAAAAATGGAAGCAGGTGAGATCAGCAAATGATAAACTTGTCCAGGAGATCAAATCTGTGCCTAAATTTTCAGTAATTTCTTTTCCATCCTGACTCCAAAATAAAAAATTTCTATATTAAATCCTACAAATGAACTCATTTATAGGATTTGAAACATTTTACCTTCTTAATATTTGGGACAGTTATTACCTAAATGTAACTGCCCTGAAATACACTCCGCATGCACCTCAAGATTATTAACAGTTGCCGCTTTAACTCTTTCCCGGTGGGATAAGACTTCTATTATTTTCTTTTGGCTAACGCCAGACGATCTTACTTGTCAAAGGGAGAACCCCCCTTTTTAGTAACAAATGCACCAAAACTTATTAATTCGTTTGCCTTTTTGCCGATTTTGTTGAATAATAGAAAAATCGAGAATTCAATGCATTAATGTGGTTTGTACTAAAACGATTGTTCACCTCTGTGGGAATATTTCCCCTCACCGTTTCGCGGCTTGATAAGTATATAAGGAGTTTGTGAAAGCTGCAACGTCTACAACAGCTGTCAAACTATTTTGAATTCTATGACTGTGAATGCTAAATTCGTAATGTCCTTTTTCTTTCTTCTAAATGCATTCAAGCAATTCTACTTGGTCGACCTTAAGAGCCTGCGTCGTCATGAAAAAGTGGGAATACACCTCCGCACGTTCTTACTTCAGCCGTGACAGCGTGAAGAACACTCCTGGACTATGAATTATTTATTTCTTTTGTTTTATGAAGGACGTCTTGTTGAAAGGCCTTGGGAAGGCAACGAAACATTGTTGTGGAAAGATTTCAGGTTTTCGATGTTTCCTCAAATGTTTCTCCGCTAGCCCACGCGTGGAAACATTGTTGTCAAAGCAAAATTTGCTTGCTGGGAACCAAAACAGCTTTATCAGAGTATTCAGAACCATTTTTTTTTTTGCGTCCCGGCCTCAACTTCGGTTTTGGAAACATTGTTTCCTTGTTTTCCCCCCCGAGAAACAACGTTGTCTAGTTGCGCAAGGCTTCGCTGACATCGCTGTATACATTGCTCTGCATATATACATTAATTTCCCCAGTGTTAGTGTCTCCACAACAATGTTTGCCCGGGGTCTAAGGCCACGTTGTCCTTGACTTTCGCACAGCATGTTTCGTTTTGTTCCACAAAGTTTGTAACGGCTTGTTGACCAATTTAAAGTAAGTTGTGACACATTTTTATCCCCAAAAGCCTGTTGCAAATTGTCTCAGCATCTTCCTACGGTTTTGTCTAAAGCAAATTGCAACAAACTTGCTGGTCGCGACCGTATCGCCAATAAGCGGGTCGGTGAAATAAAACGACTGTAAGAACTTGTTAACAGACTTTGTGTAATCCTGCAGAGAAAACACCTTGCAAAAGGCTTATGAGAATTTTGGCTGAGCAATAGTCAGTCTACAGAAGAAATGCAGGCCCATTTGGATTTATTCACAAAATCCCTCTTCTTTGGTTTGATTGTGTTTCTGCTCTGCACATAGAAAATTTCAGCTAAACTGTTGGAAGGGGGAATTATAATCAAACACTATAATTCCTTACCAACTGGGGAGGCTCTTGGGATGGTCCATGTGTTTTAGAGGGGCCGCAGCCATTTTAGTAATATCTTCAAAATGTGGGAGAGTCAGTTATTTCACCTACTGTCCGACTAGATATAATCCAGTTGTCTGGCAAACAAGCTTAATGACTTAGAAAAATGTCCGAACTCTGATTTTAGTTGTTTGAGAGAAAGGACTCGGTCATGCCGAGTCCTGTATATGTATAAAATAAATAATCCCTCCAGATTCATTGTGAATGATCACCCTATAGTGTTGTGACTGGTAAACTTACCCGCGGTGAAAAGAACCGTGCTTTCTCAAACAATCGGAAACCCAAAGCGATGCCAAATGTTGCGAACATGACAATGGTGGAAAGGAGAGCCGTGTTCGGTTTCTCAGTATCTGTTACAGTTGAAGAATTTTTTCCTTTACTGTTAGTGATTACGTAATCTTTACGAAGTGGGTACTTATCGTAGACCTACACATAAAGACATACAAAAAGCAAAAACTTATTTAAAAAGAATACAAAAAAGCAGGATTAGAGGAGCCAAACAAAAGAGGCCAAGAATAAATTTACTATATGGCTTGTTGGATGGTATGTGGACAGATTGTTGCACCAATTCGGTTTTCAATGAATTGTTATTCCCGTCAAATTAAACTTTAAATTTTGTGTTAGAACTATGAAGTGCTATACCCGTCAAAATTTAAGCTTTAAATTTTGTCTTCGAACTAGCTTGAATTGTGAAGTGCGAGTATGAAATGTGAAACATTGAAATATGCAAGCTTCAATTTCAAAACTCTAAATTATGCAACCTTGAATTGTGGAACAAAAAAATATGCAAGCTTGAGATGTGAAATACCAAGCTAATTATGCAAGCGTGAAATGTGAAACACGAAATTATGAAATCTTGAATTGTGAAACATTAAATTGTGCAAGCATGAATTGTAAAAAACTAAATCATGAAAGATGTAATTATGTAAAACTACTAAATTGCGAAACGCAAAAAGCGATCAAAAGACGACATCCTTCCTGAACAGTGGTTACAAGACGTCCTACGCCAGCTCAAAAATTGTCATAATAATTTGAAGTCTCTTTCAGTGGCGTAATTATGGTTAACCATTTTGGGGAGCACTTGATATTCTGCTGTAAAGCGTTTTTATTAAGTCTTGTTTGTTTGTTTGTTTGTTCGTTTAATAACACATTATCGCATAAAAATGATTTACAATGTGTTTACAGCAATGGATGTAAAAAGATATGCTAAAAATTACATTAAAAAAAAAAATTACTATATTAATTTGCACATAACACATAAGGTTCCTTCATTGATTAGATAAAAACCTATTAAATTTCGCTATCAAACTGGGAAAAAAAACTGTTTTTAAAACGCTCAGTCCTACATATATAAAAAGATAAATTGTTAAAATTCCGGATAAAATATCGATGAGTTAAAGCCCTGGTCAGCGTAATATAACATGACCGGTAAGAGGGCCACCTTCCTCTTCAACAATCTACTTTAAAGTTCTCATGCAGATTTCATTTCGTCTTTCAGTCAATCTTTTGCATTTAGCTAGTTGCAAAGCTTTATCATACAACTGATCTGGGTAGATAATGCGCATAGCTCTCTTTTGGACCCTTTCTAATTCATTAGATAAACAGGTAGGAATCGAATTACTCCACACCGGACAACAATATTCTAAGACTGGCCGTATGAGCGCATAATAAATTTTGGTAAGATCAGATGCTGGTACACCACCACGGCACAGCACTCGCAATATGTGCAACCGTTTGGACGCTTTAGCAACAACTGAAGAAATTTGCTCGTCCCATTTTAGATTGTCTTGAATAGTTAATCTCAAAACTTTGTGAGATCGAACCGTTTCAATCGTATGATTGCCAATTGTCAAGGGTGATGACTGGGGAGCTTCCTTAAGATAACAGACTCTGAGTCCTTTGCACTTCATAACATTTAGCTTCATCCAGTTATTTGAAGTCCATAAGTCGATAGAACTAAGAGTCGATTGGATAGTTGAAGTCGAATTTAAAGTAAGATTTTCGGAAATAGAAACATCATCCACGAATTTCCACATTCTCATGTTGGGCGTGTTAATTCTCAGGTCAGTTACCATAACCAAGAACAATATCGGTCCTAATTTTGTCCCCCGAGGGACACCTGCTGTAATAGAGAGCCAACTGGAGATTGAATCACCAACCATAACACGTTGTCTTCGATCAGACAGGAAATTTATAATCCATGGAATCAAAGACCGTCTAACACCCAGGTTAATAAGTTTTTCAATCAAGACATTATAACCAATACGGTAGGAAGCCTTTGAATAGTCTAGAAAACAAATCCGGATATAACTACCATGTTTGTCCACATGGGATAACCAAGTATGAAGCATGTCCAGTAGACAAAAAGAGGTCGATGACCCCCTCAAGCAGCCAAATTGGAATGGGTCAATCATTTCTTTAACATCATCAATCAACCATTCTACCACAAAATCTTCAAGCACTTTAGACAAACAGGAAGTCAGAGATATTGGTCTGGTATCACCCTCGCTTTCAGGTTGCCGCACTTTCGGAATTGAAATAATATTAGATTCTTTCCAGATTTGTGGCACTACACTGGAACGGAGCGATGCACTAAAAATGGTAGTAACTGGATCTGCTATAACATAAGCAAATTGCTTTAAAATTCGACTGGGTACATTGTCAGGGCCCGTTGCTTTGTGGGATTGAATTGCTTGCAGTTTTCTACAGACGTCTTGGGGTTGTACACTAAGAACATCATCATTAGATGGTAAATAAGCAGTTAATAAATTCACATCTAGTGCAGGAATATCAACATTGACGGACACGTAGAACTCGTTAAGGGCTGTAGCTAATTGGTCATTGTTTAAGATTTCATCGTCACGTTCCAGCGAAAAGAATGCTGTTTTCTCTGGTTTGTCAGACGTTTTATTGACCATTTTCCACCATTGGCGACAGTCAGTTGTCTTTAACTGCTTAACATTATATTTATAAAAAGATTTTTTTCTTCTCTCAATTTCATGAATGACCCTACGTCTCAATGACTGCCATAGGGGGATATTCCCACTGTGAAATGCTTTCTGTCGGTCGCGTATTAAACTTTTAATGGTAGGTGTAATCCAAGGTTTATCAGTATGGTGCCGTTTCACCAATTTTGCAGGAAATATACGATCAATCGCTTGCACCATAGATGATGAAAAGGAAGTTGCTAGATCGTCTACATTGGCATTAGAGCCAAGTTCGTTGAACCAGTCGTTCGCTGAAGCCCACCTTCCAAATGCATCGATGCTGGAACGAGGATAACGACGAACCAAGTGCTTCACGGACTTTGAGGATGGTTTGAAATTAGGATTTACAGGGCAAGGGACCCATGTAACAATATTGTGATCAGACGTTCATAAAGGGGCTAAAACTTGTGGGGTGTCGTAGAAGTTAGATAGATTAGTAATGATTAAATCGAGGGTAGAAGAGCCTCTTGTGGGTACTTGAACTACTTGCTCTAGATTGTGTCTTGATAGTAACTTTGATATTTCAAAATCGTTAAAATCGCCAGGAAAATTAGCCCACAGTTAGGGTGAAGATTGCACACAGTATCAGTGGTATTTTTCAAGTATTCATTCAGGAGTGAATGTTCATGTTCTGGCAAACCAGAAGGATGGTAAACAACACATATTGCAATACCAGAGAGAGGTCTGGGGAGGCGAGTAGGGTGTAGCCATAGCCATATGCACTCAAAGTTGTCATTTTCAAGGTCAAAACGATGTTTAACAAGAATATCTTCTGATAAATAAGCACAAACTCCACCGCCACGACGACAAGGGCGATCTTTTCGAAATAAATTATATCCACTAATAGAGACGAGGTTATCTTCCATTTCCTCACTCAACCATGTTTCCGTTACTGCGACCAAGTTAACTGAATTCGTGTTTAATGTTGCAGTTAATTCATCGACTTCTGACAAAAGTGATCGAGCATTAATCAAATAGATATTCGGGAGCGCAAATTTTGTGACTTCTTTCGATCCCGTAAGGTTAGATGGGGCAGGTTTATTAATCTTAACCGATATCAAATTTAAGTGATTACGCATGTTGCGGAGGTAAGAGTTGGCTGTAACAGTGAAATTATTTGTTTTCCGCTTACCATCCAAGCGGCTTGAAATTATAACAGGGATGCGACACTTTAATTCATTGTCATTTGATGAACAATCTTTAGGTAACTTTGCCAATCCGAAAACCGGTCTTTTTCCAAGAGTGAGAGCCAACGTTTCGATGGATTTGACCGAGGGTGGCAAGGAAAATGTCGTAGGCGTCTCCGAAAATTTTGTGTAGGAGTTGAATTAAGTAGGAGTGTTTTTGAATTAGTTCGCTTAGGTGACTCAATCAAAGGCAAACAGCCAAGCCATTGCGGGAATTCACTGGTGTCGTCGTGAAGTGAAGAGTTTTGAGCACTAAAGTTTTCACATCTAAATCGTCACCAGCGTCAGGATGCTCTTCATTATGATTGTTCAGCGACTTCTTATCTTTCGTTACCCTGCACGCTATTGTTGATGTAGAAAGAACAGGGCCAATTTTCTCGTGATTGATGTCTCGGCTTTGTTGCTGCCAGCTTTCCTTACACACGCAAGAATTATCTGTTATTTTCGGACGGTAAATTTGCTGAATCGGATCCCTTGACTCAGATTGACGATATAAATTGGTTTGTGCAGATGTACTCTGGCATAATTTATCGGTAGGGCTAACACCTTTCTCGTTAATCAAACAGAGATTTTTCTTTAGATGATGCACTTCAATGGGTACTAATGAACTTCGGTCTTTGTTAGATTGAACGATTGAATTAAATACGAACTTGTAAGAATCGTTCAATTCTTTTAACATACTAACGTTATTCTCGAGGGGGGTAATTGTCTTATTCAATCTGTCGACAACTTTACCTTTTTCTCTGGACTGCATTAAGGTCGGCATCAGGTTGCTTCTTTTTCTCCCTTTCACTCGATAATTCACGCTGAAGGCGATTTATTTCGTTTTGATTATTCCCCTTAGAAACTTTACTAGCTGCCGAATTAGCCACCGCGACGATGTCTCTTTGCAAAATGACCAATTCCAATTTAATTCCTTCCAAATCTGCAGCAAGGACGCCACACGAGCATCGACAGCTAGGGAACAAAGAAGTACAAGCTTCCACATGATGGACAATTTCCTCCCCATCATCGCGGACCTCGGGTTGATTCGGCATACATTTAGCAGGCTTCTCTTTGGCCAAAATTGAATCGTCCGTATAATCGGCCAAACTAGACAGAGCATCCTGATTAGCAAAAGATTCGTTTTGTTGATGGTGTGTTAAGTCAAGTGCCCTCGTGCTTGACGAACTTCTACTTTGGCAAATATAAATACATCTTTCCCGCAAGGAGATCCCATCTTTACCCTGAAAGAGTAAAGTATTCTGCTTTCCCTGGTACCATGTTATACTTAGATTGGCGTTCATACTATCGAATTTTTTTGAATGGCCACCTGGTGATGACCACTTTCCTTGTAACCCCAACAAATCACATATGATCTTCTTTAAAAAGTCGAGATTACTCTTCCATTTGAGGCGTTTTCCGTCATAAGACATGTCCAGCAACTTACTACAATCCTCGAGGGAGGAAAAATTTAAGTAACGTAGGTCCTGCAGGCGGTTATTAGAAGCTTCACTCGAGACACCGCAACCCGACATCATCTTGTACTCCTGTGCGCAGAGGTGCCCAGGGTAACGATGGTGATGTTCTGAAGGAAAAGCTCTGTTTATTATCTAAGAAAGAGATCGAAACGAACGAGGACCATGAAACCCTCATCGACAATGAAGATAATGGCGTCGACCGAGAAGAAGCACATATCGTCGAACATGGATCTAAAATTACTAATCTCATGACAAATGTCCAATCCCCTGCAGACCAAACATCGAATACATTTATCACGACGGCTTTTAAATATTTGGAGGACAAAATCGAGAACTTGTGTACTGAGTTAAACTGTAAAGTTAATGCATTAACCAGATAAGTAAATGATTCGAAGGAAAGAGAATGATTACAACTTAGATGGCTGGGAAATGAACTGACTACTATTCTTCGTGCTGAAAATCAAGCGCTAAAGGAGGAAAATGAAGCACTTAAGGAAAGGATTATTAATCTTTCATACATCATGTCGGATCTGCACACTAAAGTAAAGGATAATGAAAATGAAAAGCGAAGCTTGGTCATCGCCTTAAAAATCATGCAAGCAGATCTGCAACGCGAAGTAGAACCTGTACAACAGCACTCAACCTGGGAGGTGCAAAAAGGAAAAACTAAACGCAAGAAAACGCCCGGTGACGATTACCGTGACGAAGGAGAAATCCAAATGAGAAATCCGTTCACAGTTCTTAGTGACAGCGACAGTGAAAACCGTGTTGATAGTGAGGTGGAAGTCTCAAGTAAGGTTGACAATTATACTCCTCATCTGATGTCCAAAAGTAATGGCAAGCCAATAAATAAACCCCAGGACGTGCAATCTGGCAAACCGGACGAGGCCAAACCTTCCTATTCTGGGTCTATTGAGGACGACAACAAGCAGTCAACTAGACCAACTGAGCGTTCGAGATCAAGAATTGCTATTTTAGGAGACTCGATGTTGAAGCATCTAAACCCGAGAAAACTACAAAATGGTTTCAACCACAGAATAACGATCAAAACGTTCCCTGGTGCAACAACAGATGATATGATACACTACGTTCAACCAACATTGAAAACGCGTCCGGAACGAATTATTCTACACATTGGTACAAACGATCTTAAAAGCAAATCCCCAAGCATTTTGGCTCAATTTGTTGCTGGCCTAGGTGAAGCTATCCGACGTGGAAACAACGATACCAAATTGACTTTCTCCTCAGTTATAGTAAGGAATGATAAAGCAAGAATTGCTGATAAGGTAACCTGTTATAATGAATTACTCAACAAATTGTGTGCAAAACATAATTGGGACTTTATAGATAACAAAAACATTGACCGATTTCACCTTAATAATTACGGTACTCATCTGAACAAGAAAGGTTCTGGAGCTCTTGCTAAAAATATTAAAAATTATTTAGTTAGAAATTGACTAATGGAACCAGAATATAGCTCCCTAGACAACGGTATGACCTCAAAAAACCCGTTATCACACCAGAGCAAACTTACTTATCCGAAATTAAAAGGATTTAAAATTGGCCATCTAAATATCACCACCTTAACTAAACATATAGATGAACTCAGAATCTTTATCCATGAGAAATTCTATGTACTAATGAGACGAGACTTGACAATTCTATATACGACACAGAGGTTGAAATTGACGGTTATGAAATAGTAAGAAAAGTTAGAAATCGAAATGGAGGTGGCGTTGCAATATACCTACGCAACAATATTCCATATGTTCAACGAGGCGATTTAACGCCCGTAAACGTGGAAGCGATATGTCTCGAAATTAAGAATCCGAAAAGCAAATCTGTATTGATTTTTACATTGTATTGCACACCTAATTCCAAAGGTGATGTACTTGACCGTTTTGAAAAATTCTTACAGGAAATCGATAATGAAAACAAAGAAATGATCATAACCGGGGACTTCAACTGTGATATGCTACATAACGATAACGACAACACTAACATTAAAAACTTAAAAGATGTAATAGACATCTACCAACTACAACAACACATTGATATTCCTACAAGGATAACCACTTCAACTAAAACCTTAATAGATCTCATACTTACTAGAAATGATGATACTAGAACAATAGATTCAGGAGTCATGGACTTGGGGATCAGTGATCATAATCTCATTTACATATGTAGAAAGATAGGAATCCCTAAAGGAAACCCTGAACTAATTGAGACAAGACAATTCGAACATTTTAACACTATTGAATTTCAAAATAATCTTAGAGAAGCTTTTAGCAATTTCCGTCATCACACTGATCCCAATATAGCGTGGCATGAGTGGAAAGAGATTTTTCTCCACATCGCTGATCACCATGCACATCTGCGAGTAAGAAAAGTAAAAAGTGAATATAAACCGTGGCTTACTAATGAAATAAAGAAGTTGAGTTACCGCAGGGATTATCTGAAAAAGAAAGCTGCGAGTCTCAATTCACCCGCATATCATCAAGCATATAAGAAATGCAGAAATCAAGTTAACCGTCTCATTAAAGATGTCAAAACAAAATACTTTAGAATCAAACTTCAAAACAGCACAAACACCAACGATAGCTGGAAGATCATAAATGAGTTACTTAATAAGAAGTCAAAGACCACTACAATAAATGAGATAATAATTAATCACAATACGGTGACTGGAGATGAAAATATTGTCAATGAGTTTAATAACTTCTTTTGTAAAATAGGACCAGAACTTGCCGAAAATATTCCCCAAACTGACCGTGACCCCGTATACGATGTGACTCCTGGAAATAACGTCTTCAAACTCAAAAATATTACCAATGCAGATTTGATGTATGCGTTAAAGGAGATGAAAGCAGGTAAAGCATCAGGTCTAGATAAGATTTCCAGCAAATTACTTCGGCCAGCAGGGAATTCTATACAAGAATCCCTACTTGTCGTTTTCAATCTTATTTTGAATACGGGCATTTTCCCAGATGAGATGAAACTTGCTAAAATTACTCCTATTAATAAATCAGGAGAAAAGAACTGACTGCGGAAATTATAGACCTATTTCGGTGATATCTGCAGTGGCAAAAATTCTTGAGAAACTTGTTTATGATCAAGTATTTCACTTTCTTAATGACAATAAAGTTATCTCAAATCAACAGTCAGGATTTCGTCCCTTTCACTCAACTGAAACATCATTACTACCATTTGCATATCAATGCCTTATAAATATGGACAATGATCTAGTAAATGGCATTCTATTTCTAGATCTCAAAAAAGCTTTCGACACTGTAGACCACAAAATTCTGTTATCCAAACTAGAGCGCGACGGAATCAGAGGAACTGCTTTAAAGCTATTTCAATCCTATCTTAATGGAAGGAAACAAGTATGTATACATCAGAATGCATTGTCGGACCCTAAAGAAATTACATGCGGTGTTCCTCAGGGATCAAATCTTGGTCCGTCACTCTTCCTCTTATACATTAATGATCTTCCAAATTCTCTTGAAAAAACTCTAGCATCAATGTTTGTGGACGACACCAATTTATCTTGTCATGGAGAGTCGTCCGAAGGCATTGAAAGCAAACTTAATATTGATCTAGATAACGTACATAAAGGTCTAACGGCCAATAAGTTAACACTGAAAGAAGAGAAAACGGAATTTATGCTGATCGGATCAAGACAGAGACTAAACCAATTTTCCGGTAATCCTAATATAATTCTTGGCAACCATACAATACAACAGGTGCCAAATAAGAAAGTTTGAGGAGTTATTATTGATGAAAATCTAAAGTAGAATGAACACAATAATGCTCAATGCAAAAACATTTCTACAGCTATTGTGCTGTTAAGGAGAGCAAAACAGTTTGTAACTCACGAAGCACTCTTAAATATGTTCAATTCACTTGTACTGCCTCACTTCTCCTATTGTTCGATTGTATGGAATGATGGGAACTGCTCTCACATTGATAAACTATATAAATTACAAAAGCAAGCCGCTCGAGTGATAACGGGTTCTAATTACGAAAAAAGATCAACAGAAATTTTTGATGAACTACAATGGGAACCTATAAAAAATATTCTTAAGAAACGGGAGAATATTATGACATTAAAGGCGTTGAGAGGCATAACTCCCAGTTACTTATCAGACCTCTTTACCACTTGTCATAATGATTCACATCAATTGAGATGTAATAATAGAAAACTTTATTTAAAAAAACCAAAAACGAATTACTTAAGAAAAAGTTTCTCATATCGTGGAGCTATATCTTGGAATGACCTACCATCCGTAATCCTGGACAGGTATGAATAACTCTCAGTATACTCATTCAAAAATACACTCAAAAATCATTATGTTAATTCAGAGACAAATCTCTCATTAAGTTAATTCAATATAATCTATCTATACTTCAAATTTGTATGTGATTAATATTAAATTCGAACTATTGTAGTATTTTATTTTTTTAAGTATAATAGAAATGTGTAAATATTTAGTAACAGATATCTTTGTATACAGTGAAACGGCCCCTTGAAAACCAGCATTATCTACGCTGAAGGGTTACCGTTTCAAAAAAAATTTAAATAATAACAATAATAATAATAATATGTGCCCACTTTGGCATAATATGGCAATTTTGGCTAAACGACCTCATTGGCTCGTATGAGCTGACTTTCCTCAATAATAATAATAATAATAATAATAATAATAATAATAATAATTTAGGCACTGGAGTAGGACAAGCACAGCTTCAGCCTACTACGGGAATATGGACGCTCCCGCCTACCAGAGTCCGGGGTGGCACCTTCGGCAAGTGCCAACAACCCCTTAGCCAAGGGTAGATAAGACTCTTTAGCCTTGGATGGCAACTTATCTAGGCGAAGGAAACTCCGAGATAAAACCAGAAAGAAGTAGGCAGGGCATTGACTCGGAGCCAGTGACCTCCATAAAACGAGCAGGCTTTGATGAAATGACCTAGGGAGTGGCGCCCCTGCTTTGCCAGCTGGGTAGACAGGTAGCCGAAAGCCTCAGCTTGCCTTAATTGGCTGGCAGCTGCAAGTACACCAGATTCAGGTGTTGGCAAACCTACCCTGTTAGCCCAAGGACTAGAAGAAAATCTGTACAGCAGGCTGATGCCCCTGGCCTTAGTTGGTTGAGGATGAACCAGCCTTAAATGCTGAAACAGATATGCACTAGTCTAAGAATAAAACAATATTCAGACTTAACCCTTGCAGTGGCACGCCTAAACTGACCTTAATTGGTTGGAAGTGCAACAGGGAACTGTTAAGGTCAAACTGGATATACGCATCGGGGAGTACTTTCAGGGACTTTAGAGGGCTGTATATCCCTTACTCCTTCCTGACTGGATAAGTTGGGCGAGTAAGGGCTGGCCCCGTGGATGTTTCCTAAAATCCATTTTAATTGTAAAATTTCCTTTCCCCACAAGTTCCCTGAAATGTGCAATGTCTGTTGCGGCCTTACCTGGCGGGATGCTGGGAGCCCGTAGCAGGCTTAGATCCCTTCCACTGTCCTTAGTTGGGTGGTGTGCGAGTTGTAATAATAATAATAATAATAACAACAACGTACAAAGTTAGGCAGAGCATTATTCCAATATCTGGGAACATTTGTTGGACGTTATTGATTAAAATTTGATTAGGAAGAGCGGCAATTCAAGGACCCTCTGACTCTCTGGACAGCGTTGAGACATAAGCGCGTGGTAAAGACTGGGTCAGGTAGGAAAACCCCTCAATTATGTACAACTGTTTTCAATTCAGTATAATCCACGTTTTTTAAAAAGGGCAGTAAAACTTTCAAAGAGGTTATTAAGAAGTTTATTACCGTTCGTAGATCACAAGATCAATCCTTGCGCTCACGCCTCCCCAGCTGAATAGTCCAAGCCAATCTTTTTGTAATTAAGACCTTGCAGTTCCTGTTCTTTCGTCTTGCAAAGCAAAGCTAGCTCACTCCAAGATCCCCAGTGTAAACGCTCTTTTTCTATAGCTTCCACGAAAACTTCTAAAGCATCTTCTTTCAGACCAAGCTCTTTAAGCACGACACCATACCTTGATAAATTTGAGACAAAAAAAAAACTCAGTGAGAGACTTAGTGCTTTCAGAAAGAGTAAAGAGAAAAAAACACAGAAGAAACATAGCCAAGAAGAGTCCTTTTCGCCTGATCTGAAAACAAACTTTCGTATAAAGTTTCAAAAAATATGCATCGCCTGTTGTTAAAGAATTAGAAACTGTTTTTCCGGGTTTATATAGCCGAATGTAAACACGAGGAGAAGGACGGGAAAACTCCAAAGCTGCCGTTTATGCCCGACCGACGGTCGAGGGTTTACACAGCCACTTGAGAGTTCTCCCAGCCTCTCCGAGTGTTTGCTTCAGGCTATTTAAAAAACACAACAAAAGGGTTAATTTCTTTTATAAAGGAAGCAAAGAACTAAGCAATAACAGTTCTGAATAATGAACTTTATTTCCACTATCAACTGGTAAATTTTCCTTATTAGTTCGTATACCAAT
This sequence comes from Heliopora coerulea, assembly GCA_030142905.1. Taxonomy (NCBI): domain Eukaryota; kingdom Metazoa; phylum Cnidaria; class Anthozoa; order Scleralcyonacea; family Helioporidae; genus Heliopora; species Heliopora coerulea. The sequence goes on from JASJOG010000020.1 coordinate 454,366, forward strand.
CAGAGCTTCCCATTCGTGCCAAGAACAAATTCTGGCGTCAAGCGGCACTGTGATGTCATAACTGTGTTTGCGTAGCCTGACATAAACACGGTAACTGACCAATCATTGCGTGCGTAATAGGAAACTTATCATATAATTGTTGATAAACAGTGGTTTCGCCGATTAAGCTTTAACTCTTTGCTAAGACGATTTTACTCGTTAGGGAAGAACACTTACGAAACTTTCACATGTCATTTCATGTAAAAAAAAGAACTGGGACATTTTCATACATGAAATTTTCATTTCATGTATGAAATCGGGTCATTTTCACATGAAATGCCCAATTCCCATGTGAAACTAACTGGTTCAAAATTTCACATGTGAAACTGTAGGGTTCGAAATATGTATTTCCCATTTGTAATTGAACATTCACATATAAAAATAAATTTCACATATCAAGTTCTCACTTTAAATGTGGAATTGAAACGATTCACAAATTTTTGTACGGGGACATCTAGGAGGAATTAATATCAATAATTTAAATATCAGTGAACTCTTTTATTCTTGTCCTGTACATTATTGTCTCATTATAGTTAACTTGTGAATTTGCGTATCATGACATCTTTACATGTCTACATTTTGGGACGGATTTTAACCTTTATCATTCGCAAACGTTCAATATCGTCGCACACTGTAACTCCGACACGTCAAACAACTTTGTTTGACAGAGATAAACGCTATTCGAGATTGGGTTTGATTTTGAATAGTAGAAACTGTTTGACCCCGACGACTGAACAGTGACTACAGTGTATCTAGTTTACTCACATGTAAAGAGCAAATCCGTCCAATGTTTTTCGCTTTTTAGACAGTTCAGCTCTCAGTAACGGTAGACTTTCGTTTTTGACGGTGTTCTTTTCCAGGGGACTTGATTGGAATAAGAAACCACCAAATACAACTATCAGAAGTGGACCAGTTGATGAATGAAGCTGACAAAATTATGTTGATAAAGGGCTTAAAAAGAAACAAAGTAAGAGAGATAGGACGTTCATTTTCTAATGGTGAAGCTTCAACATGCACTTGCCAAAACCTGTCAAACTGTTTAAATATGAACAAAGAACGCGACATGAAGGCAACAGGCTTGGTCGAATTTCATCAGCTTTCTACAGCAGCTTTTGAGTTCTCCCATCCTTCTCACGGAGTCTGCATCAACCTGGATAAACACTACAAAACAGTTTCTATTTTTCAACTTTAAAATGCCAACCTAGAAGATCTGTTATCTTGTCATTCTTTTTGTTTTCACCAGCCTGAAAAAAAAATCACATATCGCAGAAGTTAAGTTGAACATACAGGGGCATAGTTTCCTTTCATTCTTTCTCATGACGAGTAAATGACCAGCCAAAAATCAAGCTGCCACTCCACTGTGATGATTTATATCCCCCTAACCATCATACTTACCAGATGTTTTGAATAGATCCTCAAAAAATAACACTTGGTGCTACTGCAGCCTTCTAAGTAAAATACAGCACGTTCAAATTCCTTGCAGTCAAAGTACGACTTTCCCAAGAGATAGTGGTCATATTCTGCCAGGAATCTTTCATCTTCTGGGGTCTTATCTGTATCTGGTGCTAGTGCATTGTTCAGAGTCAAAGCCAACTCAGCAGCCCTTGAAAATTAAACCAGTAAGACAGCATCGTTGGATTTTCAGCAACTCTTCAGAGTCAAGAGGTTTACACTTAGGAATAAAAAAGTAGCTTTAAAGATTCAAGAATTGTACATATAATTATAAATAAATACAAAAATGTGTCATCTCTCACCATTAAGCATGTTATCCCATGCACAGGTTAAAGTTGCACAAACAAAAGACCTTTGTAAAGTCCCGGATGATGGATTATATATGTGTTAATAAAATAACACTAGTCCTTGACATGGAGTATGGAGATATTGCTGACATTTCAGTTTGTATTAGAGTACAAAAGCATGGATGACATCAGAAAAACTCAAAAAACAACTTGGTTCTTTTATAAAAACAAAATTACAATAAAATAGCTTCCATGTCTCTGTACTGTGATAGAAACATGACATTATTTCAAGCAGCAGAATAGCAGAAAAACACTCAGTTATGCCTTGTGTTTCTACTAGGCATTTATCTGATTGAAATTACATGCTTTGTCACTGGACAGAGACACTCACGTTATTTTCTATTTGTTAAACATACATATACATACACATACACATACACATATACATATATATATACATATATATATATACATATATATATATATACATATATATATACATATATATATACATATATATACATATATACCTATATATATATATATATATATATATATATATATATACATATACACATAACTTGACAGCATTTCCCCTGGGAATTAAAAGGACACCAAATGTAAGGTAGAAAAAACTAGCATTATGACTTAGTCAGAGACACTTTCTTCAAGTCAAAGGCACTTGATTGACCAGAAACACAGAAAAGTGCAGTTGGGGATGGTTGACAAGCTGGCCACAGAGCATAGCAGCCCACCAAGTGTTTGCTATCATTAATTTATAGCACACTGGTACACAGGCTTTCTCAAGGGTAAGCAAAACGGGCCACTACTACGAAGCTTTCAGTACATCAGTCATTTGGATACGGCAAATCGCGACTGCTTGGTAAAATTTTGTGAAAGACTATTCTGTAGGTTGTTAAACCAGGCAAGGTTGGTCAGTAAAAGACAGTTGCTTAGTCAGTAAAAGAGATTAGGAACCGTCCAACCACTTAACGGGCACGGCACGGCACGACATTGTTTTTGATTCAGTGGGAATCGTAAGTTCGAATCGGCATCTTAGTTCATTTCAGAAAAGAACTTTGACTCATAAGAATTCTATTGCACCGTCCTATACAGCGTTATGCTCACATAATTTATCATATTATACCAGATATCAGTATACAATCGAATAACTGAAGAAAACAAGCTCGCCTCATCCAGGAAATTGGAGAAGTCCGACCGAAAATGATTTGGGTCGCCACTAGTTATCGCTGAAATTTCTCTTTAATCATGCGTGTAGACAACGGTTTCACGCCTGGATAGTAAATGAACGCCGACTAAGTAATCAAAGAATAGTAATTTTCTATACGTAGATTAAAATAAGTATAACTCCACACCATTTCGCACTGTGAACAAATCCACTGCTTGCACATTCTTTGGCAGAAAAACGAAGATCTCTTTTGATTTCTTTTAAAGTTTCGATTGAAACTGCCGCCGTATTGAAAGTTCTTCAAGGATCTCTACGTCCGTGCTATCGTCGATTGTCACACCAATCCCTCACAGCTGCACAAAAACGCCACTTGCTTTTGACATGACAAGATGGCGGAAACAAGCTAAAGTTTTAAATAATATGTCAACTTTATTGAGCGAGTATAGCATAACGGTTTTCACTGACAAATCAGCGGCCCTCAAAAAATTTATCTCTGTATTAAAGGGTTGAATTAATGCAATGGTCACTTCCAGTAATTCAATGCTCGAGGAGGTTTAAAAAGCCAAATTTCCCCCTCTGCTTTTCCCTTATGCAAGATGAAAATTTCGCCTTTGTCTACCAGGAGTGGCGCCAGAGGGGCCAGACGGAGCAACAGCCCCCCACCGGAGAACCTTTCCCCTATCCCGGGATAAAATTAAAAATTTGTATGGGAATTGTCACTGATAACACATATATACATTGTACAAACTATGAGTACTTAGTATTGATGTAGCCAAGAAAGATAGACTCTTCTCTTCATCTCAAATCTAAAACTAAACTGTTTCTACTGAGTTGTTGCGATTATCGTTGTGAAAAATAACATTTTGGATCTTCAAATAACGAAATTATAAAGTGGGCGTGATACCGGCCCTTCTAGTTCAGCCCACCTGTCGGAGACGTTAACCCCTGAATAGGAGAATTCCTGGTCCTCCCTACTAAATGTCTATGGAGACCAGTGGCGTAACGGACTATGGTTAGGATTAGAACAACTCCTAAAGGCTCCCGACCTGTAAGGGGCCCCCGATGAATCTCTAAAGACAATTGAGAATTAAAGCTTTGAAATTGTCTGCAGTAAGTCTATACTAACTCGGGTGACGAGGGCCCCCGAACGAAAATCTCCAAAGGTCCCCTAATGGTTCCGTTACGCCTCTGATGGAGACAAAGAAACCCTTTGTCTTGTAGACGATTTCCCTCATGAATAATATTTGGTGATATTCCATGTATTAGACAAAGGATCGTCTCTCTTCAAGGCACCCGCTGGGCATTAGGAATCAGCTTGTAATGGTACAGGCAAGGATCGGGTCGTGAATTCTAAGTTGTAGTATTAGATGTTTTCACAATTAGTAAACAGTTGATATAAGTAAGTGAAGTATTCGCATTCCGTAAATTCAATTGTAGAATACGTCAAATTCCGACCTAAACGGCAGCCACGACATGTTAGTAATGTTATTAATGCGATGTATGTTGGAAATGTGGGAGCTTGGAACGTCTCACTGGTCGTTAGAAGCCGGTTGCAGATTCGATCCTTGTCTGGGGCTCAGAAATCGTGTTTTCTGAGGTTAGAGTTTGACGAACGTTCATCTATCATTCAAAATATTTAATCTCCGGAAGGAATGGAAGGACAGTTGCTTACGTTAGCACTTCAAAGTAGATTTCGAAAAGCCTCCTAGCAGTTGTATTCAGCAGATAAATAAGGCGACCGGCCATTAAAGCCTTGTTCTCATATAATCGCGAAGATCATGCGATAGTCGCACGATGCAAGGTTTTTTACTCTTGCGATTATCGTACGATTATGAGAACATAGCAATCGCAGTTATCGTGGAGATCATGACAGTTGTGGAACTTGAGTTGTGGAAGTAAGTTCAAAGTCTACTTTCAAGTCTGGTTCTCACAATCGTAACGGTCATGCGACTCTCGCATGATCTTTCCGATTATATGAGAACCAGGCTTAAGACAAGTTTGTTGAAGATGATATCGCTTAAAAGTTTTCCTTCGGTTAATGGAGGTCAAAATGTTCACACAAAACTACATCAATACCATCAGATCATTGTAATTTTCGTCTCTTGAGACTGATCGATAATGGTCCATGATCAGTTTGAGGGACCAGTTGTTTCTTGATTGAAAGTTAGCACAAGTTGTGTCTTTTTTGAAGTATTCTCCCTACAGCAGATGTCTTGTTTCTTCAAATTAGAGATTTGAACCCTCGGTTAATTTAACATCATGAAAAGTACATTTTCTTTGGTGCTCTTAAAAGTGAAGGTCTAGACTGCTCACACGGGTCAAAGCAAGGGTGGTATTGAATTACCCACGGGGAAAATGGGACAATAAGTTTAGAATAAAATATGGTTTTTAAATTGAATTTGCATAGAAGAGAGTTTGAAGCAACATCAGCAAATGTGAATTGCTAATCAGAAAGTCCATGCATGAGAAAATGCTGAAAACGTTAGGCGAAAGGTAAGGATATTTTTATGCGTTGTTAACGGGTTTGCATAGCTGAAAAGTACAGGAAACAATATCTTAATATGGCTCCTCAATCTATCTTGATTCTACTTTTGAAGGTGATCTCCTAAGACAAGATATACGGTACATTTTTGTTTCACGTTTAATTTGTTGGTTAACTGATGACGGAAGCCGTCTTCTATGTTCATCTGTTGAATGCCAGAGAACTAAGATATTCGTCGACCGATTCTCCAGACTTATGTTTTATCATTTACGCCCATTGATTCACCGATTAATTCACCGTGGTGAGTACAAAATGTTTAAAATGAAAATACTCGTTCAACACGTTCGTTATTAGCCATATTGTTTTCGTGAGCTTATCTACGGTTCTTCAACTCAGGCAAACGATTCGAAGCATGGATCAAATCAAAACGATTTGTCGAAATCAAAAACAAATCAAAATCAAAACGATTTGTCGAAACATGGATCAAATCCAAAGTCATTCATACTGAAATTCTGACGTTCCAGGGATCCCAGTGAACTTAGTTGAATGATTAAAGGATCTTGACATCCATGACGGCAATTTAAAAGAAAACGCCTTTCAAAATTTCGACATTTAAATTAACGACGGGTTGTTAACCACCGTACTTGATACTTGTGGCTTGTTTATGACTCCTAAACGCTCTGGTCCTCCTAAAACGACTGTAGTGTCTGGTTGAATTCAATCTCAAGAAACAGATTTTTTTCACTCTGCGAGCTGACATCTTCCTTAGGACGTGAAAATAGTCTGGGTGACGTTCTATGCAAAACGACGATGGTGTTGAGAATAGAAATTATATTCATTCTGAGAAACGTGAGAACTTGAAGATCTTGAAGATCTTGATAAACGAGCTTGAAGATCGTTCATCTACCTTTATATTCATTCTCTTTATGTTGCACAAAGAATTATGTTTAAAGGTTGTTATCGTTGAAGTTGGCGTTGTAGATCACAATGTCCCTGTTATCACGCTATAACGCAACCAGTGACCTACAGCTGGTCTTATCTTGATAACTAAAATTGTGCAATTCGTATACTTTGGTTCTTTTTGGAGGAGACGTTCAGTAGTGGCAATTGAGGAACCAGGCGGAAAGCATAATCTTGTTAAGAATATCAAAGCCCAGCATATAATTTTGAATAAACCCATAATAATACAGACATGAGTTATTGAAAAATATTTTTAATTTAACTAAGTTTAATTTAACCAGTCCAGGAACATCTTCAGAGTAAGTGATAAATTTACAAGGTGTTCTCGACTATATGATATTCTATTTACAATGATAGGAAGTAATTAACAGAAAGACTGGTGAAAAGCGGTGAATAATTAAGTGTGCGATAAAGTGTATGCGTGAGTGAATCCAGGTGGGTAACAAGGAAAAAATTAACAGTTAGAAGAAGGTTAAAGGAAGGGAACTGATCTTGGCGTTGAGCGAAGGATTTATCTTATTAATAAGTAGACTCTCTCTTAGAAGGAGTTCAAAATTAGAAGAACAGGAGCTTAGAATAGAAAAATCAGTCAAAGAAACACGGTGGCCAGTCTGTTTGTGGTGTGTTAAAACAGCAGATAAAGTGGTGAAGGAGATAGGCTTTCCCGTGTAAGCAAAAACTCCCATGTGTTCAGAAACACGCACGTGTAAATGGCGAATAGTTTCACCTATATACAATGACTCACAGCATTGACACTTGAATTTGTAAACTACGCGAGATCTTAGTGCAAGAGGAATTTGATCTTTAAAAAGGAAAAAACTTGAAAGACCTCGAATAGGTTTAAATATGACTCCCCCCTTTGATGCTTGGCGGAATTTTCAAGTGTGGATATCTCGTGCCAATCGAGTGCTAAACGATCGCAATCAACGGCAAACAGCAAGATTCGGGAGCCTCTAGCCTTTGCTGACCAGAATAGAGAAGTTTGGAAAAGTTGGCAAAACCTCGTTTTGCAAAGGGGGGACCACATGGGCCATGTGGTCCCCCCTTTGCTGCTCGGCGGAATTTTCAAGTGTGGATATCTCGTGCCAATCGAGTGCTAAACGATCGCAATCAACGGCAAACAGCAAGATTCGGGAGCCTCTAGCCTTTGCTGACCAGAATAGAGAAGTTTGGAAAAGTTGGCAAAACCTCGTTTTGCAAAGGGGGGACCACATGGGCCATGTGGTCCCCCCTTTGAAATATTTAACAATCTAGAAAGTGATATTGCATATTTCTCCACAAAAGGTAAAATTATGCTTCTAGGGGATTTTAATGCCAGAACAAGTAAGATTGAAGATTATGTCTCCAAAGAGGGAAACACTTTTATTAATGATATTACAGAAAATTCTTTTATCCCTACAAACAGGGAAAACTTTGATAGTGTAATCAACAAACATGGCAAATATCTTATAGAACTTTGTAAGAATTGCAATTTAAGGATATTAAATGGTAGGACTTCTGGTGATTCATTTGGTAAACCCACCTTTCATGCAAAAAATGGCTCCAGTGTAGTTGACTACATAATATGTGACCAAGAATTAATTCAAGTTATTGAAAACTTTATTGTAAGACCACCAACCTACCTATCTGACCACAGCCAAATCTTGACATGGATAAAAACTACACAACAAGACAACCAAACACCTACTGATAATACCTCAACACCTACCATCTCCCAAAAACTCCCACTACAATTTATTTGGGATAATAATTCATCAGGATTGTTATTTAAAGAAAATTTAAGATCAATTAATTCACAGAGAAAACTTGAGCAATTACTTAATTCAAATTTTCCAACATCAAAAGAAGGAGTAAATAAATTCTGTAATCAATTTCAAGACATTATTTTGGATGCTGCTAAGAAATCACTTGAAATCAAAACGACAAAATTTAGACATAAAATTACAAATGTCTGTAATAAAAAGTGGTTCGATAAAGAGTGTCGACTAAAGAGACACTCTGTTAGAAAACTGGCAAACCAAAAACACAGAGACCCCCTAAACCCTGAGTTACGAAATAAATATCACAATGCCCTTAAGATATATAAAGACACCCTAAGACACAAAAAAGAAATCTTCCAGGAACAGAAGCTTGCTGAGCTACAAAAAGCTTCAGATTCAGATCCAAATTCATTTTGGAAAACCCTCAAAAACATTAGTGATAGCTATGATAAACCCTCGTCCAATTCATCACATATAATTGATCACAAATGGCTATCCCACTTTGAATCTCTCCATTCAAAGCATATACTAGGCTCTGAGCAGCAAAATATTCAAAACAACCTACAAATACTTGAAGACAAGAAAGATGAGAACAATCATCTTGATGAGCCTATCACGGAAATCAAAATTCTAAATGCAGCCAAAAAATTAAAAAATAAAAAATCAGCTTACTCTGACAAGATAAGAAATGAAATGATTAAATCCAGTGTTAAAATACTCCTTAAAGGCTATCATAAACTATTTAACCTTATTCTTGAAAGTGGGTGCTTTCCAGATAAATGGTGTGAAGGTTTGATTACCCCCATTTTTAAAGCTGGTGACAAAAATGACCCCAATAATTACAGAGGAATTTGTGTAACAAGCACTGTTGGTAAATTCTTTTGTATAATCCTTAATGAACGACTTAATACTTTCAGCGAAGAAAACAACCTTATCCACCCCTCACAAATCGGCTTTAGACCAGGACACAGAACAGCTGATCACATTTTTACCTTAAAAACATTATTTGACAAACAATTAAACCAAAACAGAAATGAAAAAGTTTATGCATGCTTTGTAGATTTTAAGAAAGCCTTTGATTCTGTTTGGCATGAAGGCCTATTTTTTAAACTACTTAATAATAAAATTGGAGGAAATTTCTACAGCCTAATTAGAAGCTTATATTCAAACTCAAAGTGTGCAATCAAACAATCCAAAACTAGAACACCCTTCTTCTCCTATTCTAAAGGAGTACGTCAAGGATGTGTTCTAAGCCCACTTCTGTTTAATATATATATCAATGAACTAGCTACACTATTTGACATTACTGACTCTGACCCTTTCACACTTCCAAATGGTACAAAACTTAGCTGTCTCCTCTATGCTGATGATCTGGTTATACTATCTAGATCAAAGTTTGGACTCCAAAAATGTCTAGATGAACTCCATAATTGGTGTAACAAATGGCTGATGGAGATCAACTTAAAAAAGACTCAAATCATGATATTTCAAAAAGGAAATACTAATCCCAATAAACCAAATTTTATGCTTGGTAACAGAAATGTCACAATAGTACAAGAATACTGTTACCTCGGAATAAAACTAAATCGAAATGGAAAATTTACCTTAGGTCTCAAACAACTTGGTGAAAAAGCACTACATGCCCTATATGGTATTCGAACACACCTGAACCTGCATTCTCTGAAACCCAAAATAGCCATTAAAATATTTGACAGCATAATATCACCTATTCTGTTGTACAACTCCGAGGTGTGGGGTGCCTATCTCAAAAATGATTTTAACAACTGGGATAAATCACCAGTTGAGAGAGTTCATCTGAGATTTTGCAAATTATACCTGGGAGTTGGAAACAAATCAAGTAATGTTGCCTGCAGAGGGGAATTAGGGAAATTCCCATTAATAATCAACATATACAAAAAATTATTCAAATATATCACCCATCTTAACTCACTACCTGAAATGACAATCGCAAAACAAGCCTACCTAATCTCAAAAGATTTATACTCTAAAGGAACTACTTCCTTCTATACAAATGCCATGGACATCTTAAAACACTATAAATGCATCACCCAAGTACCTGAACTGGAATCCACTTCCATTTGTTCATTAGATTTTATCACAAAAAGCATAAAACAAAAATACGCCACGTTTTGGAAACACAAAATGGAAAACTCCTCCAAACTTTCTTTTTACTGCACTTTCAAAGAAGATTACCAATTAGAGAATTATCTCACAACAATAAAAAATACAAATGAAAGAAAAACGTTTACACGATTCCGAATAAGTAACCACAAATTAATGATAGAATACGGTCGATACCAAAAAATTCCGCAAGAAGAACGACTGTGTACGTTTTGTCAGTCAAATGAAGTGGAAGATGAATACCACTTCACAATGTCATGCGAAGCATACACTACCTTAAGAAACAACTTTCTCAGCACACTCAACAACGTTTACACCATTGACACAAATCAAAGAGACCGGATGTTCTTAACAGATATTATGAAGACCACAAACGATAAAATTATTTTATCACTATCAAAATTTATCTCTTCGAGTTTCATGGAAAGGGAACAACTCCTTGAAACCAGGAATGCCAGTTAAGAAAAATAACTAGATTTATAGTTTCACATTGTACATAACTGTAATTTCTTTACCTTCCTTGCTATCTATTCCATATGTTGTCCTAATTGTTATTTTCTAATCGTAGTAGCTTGAGTGTAATGTAATTTAAAAAAATGCTTTAGCAATACCTGTAAATAGGTCATGCCAATAAAGCTATTATCAACCCAACCCCTTTGCTGCTGGGCGGAATTTTCAAGTGTGGATATCTCGTGCCAATCGAGTGCTAAACGATCGCAATCAACGGCAAACAGCAAGATTCGGGAGCCTCTAGCCTTTGCTGACCAGAATAGAGAAGTTTGGAAAAGTTGGCAAAACCTCGTTTTGCAAAGGGGGGACCACATGGGCCATGTGGTCCCCCCTTTGCTGCTGGGCGGAATTTTCAAGTGTGGATATCTCGTGCCAATCGAGTGCTAAACGATCGCAATCAACGGCAAACAGCAAGATTCGGGAGCCTCTAGCCTTTGCTGACCAGAATAGAGAAGTTTGGAAAAGTTGGCAAAACCTCGTTTTGCAAAGGGGGGACCACATGGGCCATGTGGTCCCCCCTTTGCTGCTGGGCGGAATTTTCAAGTGTGGATATCTCGTGCCAATCGAGGCTAAACGACCGCAATCAACGGCAAACAGCAAGATTCGGGAGCCTCTAGCCTTTGCTGACCAGAATAGAGAAGTTTGGAAAAGTTGGCAAAACCTCGGTTTGCAAAGGGGGGGACCACATGGGCCATGTGGTCCCCCCTTTGCTGCTGGGCGGAATTTTCAAGTGTGGATATCTCGTGCCAATCGAGTGCTAAACGATCGCAATCAACGGCAAACAGCAAGATTCGGGAGCCTCTAGCCTTTGCTGACCAGAATAGAGAAGTTTGGAAAAGTTGGCAAAACCTCGTTTTGCAAAGGGGGGACCACATGGGCCATGTGGTCCCCCCTTTGACATGCACAACACATACAGACACCCAGAAAAATATATTATTTTATTTTATAAATTAATTATAGTTTATCAAAGGCCACTCAATCGTACTCAAATCACTTACCTGTGATTGCAACTTTAGATAACATGCATTCAAGCATTTCAATTAGTGCCTGGAATGTAAATGGCTTAAGTCATAGAACACTTGGCAATAAGCTAAGCAATATTGACTTTCTTACTAATGTTAGAAATCGTGATTTTATTTTCCTTATTGAGACCTGGTCAGATCAGGCTGACAGCATTCCTGGTTTCAAGACAATATCAACTTGTACAGCAACTCCAAAAACAACCTCTAATTGTCGTATTTCCGGAGGTATAACATTACTATTTAAAACAAAATTTGAATCTAGGGTTACCATTGAAAAACTTACAAAGAACTTTTTATGGTGTCAAATTGATAAATCAGTGTTAGGCTCCCCACAAGACCTATTTATATGTGGGGTGTACATTCCCCCAGGAAACTCACCATACTTTGATGATGAAATATTTAACAATCTAGAAAGTGATATTGCATATTTCTCCACAAAAGGTAAAATTATGCTTCTAGGGGATTTTAATGCCAGAACAAGTAAGATTGAAGATTATGTCTCCAAAGAGGGAAACACTTTTATTAATGATATTACAGAAAATTCTTTTATCCCTACAAACAGGGAAAACTTTGATAGTGTAATCAACAAACATGGCAAATATCTTATAGAACTTTGTAAGAATTGCAATTTAAGGATATTAAATGGTAGGACTTCTGGTGATTCATTTGGTAAACCCACCTTTCATGCAAAAAATGGCTCCAGTGTAGTTGACTACATAATATGTGACCAAGAATTAATTCAAGTTATTGAAAACTTTATTGTAAGACCACCAACCTACCTATCTGACCACAGCCAAATCTTGACATGGATAAAAACTACACAACAAGACAACCAAACACCTACTGATAATACCTCAACACCTACCATCTCCCAAAAACTCCCACTACAATTTATTTGGGATAATAATTCATCAGGATTGTTATTTAAAGAAAATTTAAGATCAATTAATTCACAGAGAAAACTTGAGCAATTAGTTAATTCAAATTTTCCAACATCAAAAGAAGGAGTAAATAAATTCTGTAATCAATTTCAAGACATTATTTTGGATGCTGCTAAGAAATCACTTGAAATCAAAACGACAAAATTTAGACATAAAATTACAAATGTCTGTAATAAAAAGTGGTTCGATAAAGAGTGTCGACTAAAGAGACACTCTGTTAGAAAACTGGCAAACCAAAAACACAGAGACCCCCTAAACCCTGAGTTACGAAATAAATATCACAATGCCCTTAAGATATATAAAGACACCCTAAGACACAAAAAAGAAATCTTCCAAGAACAGAAGCTTGCTGAGCTACAAAAAGCTTCAGATTCAGATCCAAATTCATTTTGGAAAACCCTCAAAAACATTAGTGATAGCTATGATAAACCCTCGTCCAATTCATCACATATAATTGATCACAAATGGCTATCCCACTTTGAATCTCTCCATTCAAAGCATATACTAGGCTGTGAGCAGCAAAATATTCAAAACAACCTACAAATACTTGAAGACAAGAAAGATGAGAACAATCATCTTGATGAGCCTATCACGGAAATCGAAATTCTAAATGCAGCCAAAAAATTAAAAAATAAAAAATCAGCTTACTCTGACAAGATAAGAAATGAAATGATTAAATCCAGTGTTAAAATACTCCTTAAAGGCTATCATAAACTATTTAACCTTATTCTTGAAAGTGGGTGCTTTCCAGATAAATGGTGTGAAGGTTTGATTACCCCCATTTTTAAAGCTGGTGACAAAAATGACCCCAATAATTACAGAGGAATTTGTGTAACAAGCACTGTTGGTAAATTCTTTTGTATAATCCTTAATGAACGACTTAATACTTTCAGCGAAGAAAACAACCTTATCCACCCCTCACAAATCGGCTTTAGACCAGGACACAGAACAGCTGATCACATTTTTACCTTAAAAACATTATTTGACAAACAATTAAACCAAAACAGAAATGAAAAAGTTTATGCATGCTTTGTAGATTTTAAGAAAGCCTTTGATTCTGTTTGGCATGAAGGCCTATTTTTTAAACTACTTAATAATAAAATTGGAGGAAATTTCTACAGCCTAATTAGAAGCTTATATTCAAACTCAAAGTGTGCAATCAAACAATCCAAAACTAGAACACCCTTCTTCTCCTATTCTAAAGGAGTACGTCAAGGATGTGTTCTAAGCCCACTTCTGTTTAATATATATATCAATGAACTAGCTACACTATTTGACACTACTGACTCTGACCCTTTCACACTTCCAAATGGTACAAAACTTAGCTGTCTCCTTTATGCTGATGATCTGGTTATACTATCTAGATCAAAGTTTGGACTCCAAAAATGTCTAGATGAACTCCATAATTGGTGTAACAAATGGCTGATGGAGATCAACTTAAAAAAGACTCAAATCATGATATTTCAAAAAGGAAATACTAATCCCAATAAACCAAATTTTATGCTTGGTAACAGAAATGTCACAATAGTACAAGAATACTGTTACCTCGGAATAAAACTAAATCGAAATGGAAAATTTACCTTAGGTCTCAAACAACTTGGTGAAAAAGCACTACATGCCCTATATGGTATTCGAACACACCTGAACCTGCATTCTCTGAAACCCAAAATAGCCATTAAAATATTTGACAGCATAATATCACCTATTCTGTTGTACAACTCCGAGGTGTGGGGTGCCTATCTCAAAAATGATTTTAACAACTGGGATAAATCACCAGTTGAGAGAGTTCATCTGAGATTTTGCAAATTATACCTGGGAGTTGGAAACAAATCAAGTAATGTTGCCTGCAGAGGGGAATTAGGGAAATTCCCATTAATAATCAACATATACAAAAAATTATTCAAATATATCACCCATCTTAACTCACTACCCGAAATGACATTCGCAAAACAAGCCTACCTAATCTCAAAAGATTTATACTCTAAAGGAACTACTTCCTTCTATACAAATGCCATGGACATCTTAAAACACTATAAATGCATCACCCAAGTACCTGAACTGGAATCCACTTCCATTTGTTCATTAGATTTTATCACAAAAAGCATAAAACAAAAATACGCCACGTTTTGGAAACACAAAATGGAAAACTCCTCCAAACTTTCTTTTTACTGCACTTTCAAAGAAGATTACCAATTAGAGAATTATCTCACAACAATAAAAAATACAAATGAAAGAAAAACGTTTACACGATTCCGAATAAGTAACCACAAATTAATGATAGAATACGGTCGATACCAAAAAATTCCGCAAGAAGAACGACTGTGTACGTTTTGTCAGTCAAATGAAGTGGAAGATGAATACCACTTCACAATGTCATGCGAAGCATACACTACCTTAAGAAACAACTTTCTCAGCACACTCAACAACGTTTACACCATTGACACAAATCAAAGAGACCGGATGTTCTTAACAGATATTATGAAGACCACAAACGATAAAATTATTTTATCACTATCAAAATTTATCTCTTCGAGTTTCATGGAAAGGGAACAACTCCTTGAAACCAGGAATGCCAGTTAAGAAAAATAACTAGATTTATAGTTTCACATTGTACATAACTGTAATTTCTTTACCTTCCTTGCTATCTATTCCATATGTTGTCCTAATTGCTAATTTCTATTCGTAGTAGCTTGAGTGTAATGTAATTTAAAAAATGCTTTAGCAATACCTGTAAATAGGTCATGCCAATAAAGCTATTATCAACCCCCCCCCCTTTGCAAAACGACGATTTGGCACCTGTTGGAAACTTCCGAGTTCTTGTCAGCCAAGGCGAGAGGCTTCCAAATCCTTCTGTTTGCCACCGGTTCCGATCGTTTAGCACTCGATTTGCGCGAGATATCCACACTTGAAAATTGCGCCCCATAGCAAAGGGGGGACCACAGGGGCCATGTGGTCCCCCCTTTGCAAAACGACGATTTGGCACCTGTTGGAAACTTCCGAGTTCTTGTCAGCCAAGGCGAGAGGCTTCCAAATCCTTCTGTTTGCCACCGGTTCCGATCGTTTAGCACTCGATTTGCGCGAGATATCCACACTTGAAAATTGCGCCCCATAGCAAAGGGGGGACCACAGGGGCCATGTGGTCCCCCCTTTGCAAAACGACGATTTGGCACCTGTTGGAAACTTCCGAGTTCTTGTCAGCCAAGGCGAGAGGCTTCCAAATCCTTCTGTTTGCCACCGGTTCCGATCGTTTAGCACTCGATTTGCGCGAGATATCCACACTTGAAAATTGCGCCCCATAGCAAAGGGGGGACCACAGGGGCCATGTGGTCCCCCCTTTGCAAAACGACGATTTGGCACCTGTTGGAAACTTCCGAGTTCTTGTCAGCCAAGGCGAGAGGCTTCCAAATCCTTCTGTTTGCCACCGGTTCCGATCGTTTAGCACTCGATTTGCGCGAGATATCCACACTTGAAAATTGCGCCCCATAGCAAAGGGGGGACCACAGGGGCCATGTGGTCCCCCCTTTGCAAAACGACGATTTGGCACCTGTTGGAAACTTCCGAGTTCTTGTCAGCCAAGGCGAGAGGCTTCCAAATCCTTCTGTTTGCCACCGGTTCCGATCGTTTAGCACTCGATTTGCGCGAGATATCCACACTTGAAAATTGCGCCCCATAGCAAAGGGGGGACCACAGGGGCCATGTGGTCCCCCCTTTGCAAAACGACGATTTGGCACCTGTTGGAAACTTCCGAGTTCTTGTCAGCCAAGGCGAGAGGCTTCCAAATCCTTCTGTTTGCCACCGGTTCCGATCGTTTAGCACTCGATTTGCGCGAGATATCCACACTTGAAAATTGCGCCCCATAGCAAAGGGGGGACCACAGGGGCCATGTGGTCCCCCCTTTGCAAAACGACGATTTGGCACCTGTTGGAAACTTCCGAGTTCTTGTCAGCCAAGGCGAGAGGCTTCCAAATCCTTCTGTTTGCCACCGGTTCCGATCGTTTAGCACTCGATTTGCGCGAGATATCCACACTTGAAAATTGCGCCCCATAGCAAAGGGGGGACCACAGGGGCCATGTGGTCCCCCCTTTGCAAAACGACGATTTGGCACCTGTTGGAAACTTCCGAGTTCTTGTCAGCCAAGGCGAGAGGCTTCCAAATCCTTCTGTTTGCCACCGGTTCCGATCGTTTAGCACTCGATTTGCGCGAGATATCCACACTTGAAAATTGCGCCCCATAGCAAAGGGGGGACCACAGGGGCCATGTGGTCCCCCCTTTGCAAAACGACGATTTGGCACCTGTTGGAAACTTCCGAGTTCTTGTCAGCCAAGGCGAGAGGCTTCCAAATCCTTCTGTTTGCCACCGGTTCCGATCGTTTAGCACTCGATTTGCGCGAGATATCCACACTTGAAAATTGCGCCCCATAGCAAAGGGGGGACCACAGGGGCCATGTGGTCCCCCCTTTGCAAAACGACGATTTGGCACCTGTTGGAAACTTCCGAGTTCTTGTCAGCCAAGGCGAGAGGCTTCCAAATCCTTCTGTTTGCCACCGGTTCCGATCGTTTAGCACTCGATTTGCGCGAGATATCCACACTTGAAAATTGCGCCCCATAGCAAAGGGGGGACCACAGGGGCCATGTGGTCCCCCCTTTGCAAAACGACGATTTGGCACCTGTTGGAAACTTCCGAGTTCTTGTCAGCCAAGGCGAGAGGCTTCCAAATCCTTCTGTTTGCCACCGGTTCCGATCGTTTAGCACTCGATTTGCGCGAGATATCCACACTTGAAAATTGCGCCCCATAGCAAAGGGGGGACCACAGGGGCCATGTGGTCCCCCCTTTGCAAAACGACGATTTGGCACCTGTTGGAAACTTCCGAGTTCTTGTCAGCCAAGGCGAGAGGCTTCCAAATCCTTCTGTTTGCCACCGGTTCCGATCGTTTAGCACTCGATTTGCGCGAGATATCCACACTTGAAAATTGCGCCCCATAGCAAAGGGGGGACCACAGGGGCCATGTGGTCCCCCCTTTGCAAAACGACGATTTGGCACCTGTTGGAAACTTCCGAGTTCTTGTCAGCCAAGGCGAGAGGCTTCCAAATCCTTCTGTTTGCCACCGGTTCCGATCGTTTAGCACTCGATTTGCGCGAGATATCCACACTTGAAAATTGCGCCCCATAGCAAAGGGGGGACCACAGGGGCCATGTGGTCCCCCCTTTGCAAAACGACGATTTGGCACCTGTTGGAAACTTCCGAGTTCTTGTCAGCCAAGGCGAGAGGCTTCCAAATCCTTCTGTTTGCCACCGGTTCCGATCGTTTAGCACTCGATTTGCGCGAGATATCCACACTTGAAAATTGCGCCCCATAGCAAAGGGGGGACCACAGGGGCCATGTGGTCCCCCCTTTGCAAAACGACGATTTGGCACCTGTTGGAAACTTCCGAGTTCTTGTCAGCCAAGGCGAGAGGCTTCCAAATCCTTCTGTTTGCCACCGGTTCCGATCGTTTAGCACTCGATTTGCGCGAGATATCCACACTTGAAAATTGCGCCCCATAGCAAAGGGGGGACCACAGGGGCCATGTGGTCCCCCCTTTGCAAAACGACGATTTGGCACCTGTTGGAAACTTCCGAGTTCTTGTCAGCCAAGGCGAGAGGCTTCCAAATCCTTCTGTTTGCCACCGGTTCCGATCGTTTAGCACTCGATTTGCGCGAGATATCCACACTTGAAAATTGCGCCCCATAGCAAAGGGGGGACCACAGGGGCCATGTGGTCCCCCCTTTGCAAAACGACGATTTGGCACCTGTTGGAAACTTCCGAGTTCTTGTCAGCCAAGGCGAGAGGCTTCCAAATCCTTCTGTTTGCCACCGGTTCCGATCGTTTAGCACTCGATTTGCGCGAGATATCCACACTTGAAAATTGCGCCCCATAGCAAAGGGGGGACCACAGGGGCCATGTGGTCCCCCCTTTGCAAAACGACGATTTGGCACCTGTTGGAAACTTCCGAGTTCTTGTCAGCCAAGGCGAGAGGCTTCCAAATCCTTCTGTTTGCCACCGGTTCCGATCGTTTAGCACTCGATTTGCGCGAGATATCCACACTTGAAAATTGCGCCCCATAGCAAAGGGGGGACCACAGGGGCCATGTGGTCCCCCCTTTGCAAAACGACGATTTGGCACCTGTTGGAAACTTCCGAGTTCTTGTCAGCCAAGGCGAGAGGCTTCCAAATCCTTCTGTTTGCCACCGGTTCCGATCGTTTAGCACTCGATTTGCGCGAGATATCCACACTTGAAAATTGCGCCCCATAGCAAAGGGGGGACCACAGGGGCCATGTGGTCCCCCCTTTGCAAAACGACGATTTGGCACCTGTTGGAAACTTCCGAGTTCTTGTCAGCCAAGGCGAGAGGCTTCCAAATCCTTCTGTTTGCCACCGGTTCCGATCGTTTAGCACTCGATTTGCGCGAGATATCCACACTTGAAAATTGCGCCCCATAGCAAAGGGGGGACCACAGGGGCCATGTGGTCCCCCCTTTGCAAAACGACGATTTGGCACCTGTTGGAAACTTCCGAGTTCTTGTCAGCCAAGGCGAGAGGCTTCCAAATCCTTCTGTTTGCCACCGGTTCAGATCGTTTAGCACTCGATTTGCGCGAGATATCCACACTTGAAAATTGCGCCCCATAGCAAAGGGGGGACCACAGGGGCCATGTGGTCCCCCCTTTGCAAAACGACGATTTGGCACCTGTTGGAAACTTCCGAGTTCTTGTCAGCCAAGGCGAGAGGCTTCCAAATCCTTCTGTTTGCCACCGGTTCAGATCGTTTAGCACTCGATTTGCGCGAGATATCCACACTTGAAAATTGCGCCCCATAGCAAAGGGGGGACCACAGGGGCCATGTGGTCCCCCCTTTGCAAAACGACGATTTGGCACCTGTTGGAAACTTCCGAGTTCTTGTCAGCCAAGGCGAGAGGCTTCCAAATCCTTCTGTTTGCCACCGGTTCAGATCGTTTAGCACTCGATTTGCGCGAGATATCCACACTTGAAAATTGCGCCCCATAGCAAAGGGGGGACCACAGGGGCCATGTGGTCCCCCCTTTGCAAAACGACGATTTGGCACCTGTTGGAAACTTCCGAGTTCTTGTCAGCCAAGGCGAGAGGCTTCCAAATCCTTCTGTTTGCCACCGGTTCAGATCGTTTAGCACTCGATTTGCGCGAGATATCCACACTTGAAAATTGCGCCCCATAGCAAAGGGGGGACCACAGGGGCCATGTGGTCCCCCCTTTGCAAAACGACGATTTGGCACCTGTTGGAAACTTCCGAGTTCTTGTCAGCCAAGGCGAGAGGCTTCCAAATCCTTCTGTTTGCCACCGGTTCAGATCGTTTAGCACTCGATTTGCGCGAGATATCCACACTTGAAAATTGCGCCCCATAGCAAAGGGGGGACCACAGGGGCCATGTGGTCCCCCCTTTGCAAAACGACGATTTGGCACCTGTTGGAAACTTCCGAGTTCTTGTCAGCCAAGGCGAGAGGCTTCCAAATCCTTCTGTTTGCCACCGGTTCAGATCGTTTAGCACTCGATTTGCGCGAGATATCCACACTTGAAAATTGCGCCCCATAGCAAAGGGGGGACCACAGGGGCCATGTGGTCCCCCCTTTGCAAAACGACGATTTGGCACCTGTTGGAAACTTCCGAGTTCTTGTCAGCCAAGGCGAGAGGCTTCCAAATCCTTCTGTTTGCCACCGGTTCAGATCGTTTAGCACTCGATTTGCGCGAGATATCCACACTTGAAAATTGCGCCCCATAGCAAAGGGGGGACCACAGGGGCCATGTGCTCCCCCCTTTGCAAAACGACGATTTGGCACCTGTTGGAAACTTCCGAGTTCTTGTCAGCCAAGGCGAGAGGCTTCCAAATCCTTCTGTTTGCCACCGGTTCAGATCGTTTAGCACTCGATTTGCGCGAGATATCCACACTTGAAAATTGCGCCCCATAGCAAAGGGGGGACCACAGGGGCCATGTGCTCCCCCCTTTGCAAAACGACGATTTGGCACCTGTTGGAAACTTCCGAGTTCTTGTCAGCCAAGGCGAGAGGCTTCCAAATCCTTCTGTTTGCCACCGGTTCAGATCGTTTAGCACTCGATTTGCGCGAGATATCCACACTTGAAAATTGCGCCCCATAGCAAAGGGGGGACCACAGGGGCCATGTGCTCCCCCCTTTGCAAAACGACGATTTGGCACCTGTTGGAAACTTCCGAGTTCTTGTCAGCCAAGGCGAGAGGCTTCCAAATCCTTCTGTTTGCCACCGGTTCAGATCGTTTAGCACTCGATTTGCGCGAGATATCCACACTTGAAAATTGCGCCCCATAGCAAAGGGGGGACCACAGGGGCCATGTGCTCCCCCCTTTGCAAAACGACGATTTGGCACCTGTTGGAAACTTCCGAGTTCTTGTCAGCCAAGGCGAGAGGCTTCCAAATCCTTCTGTTTGCCACCGGTTCAGATCGTTTAGCACTCGATTTGCGCGAGATATCCACACTTGAAAATTGCGCCCCATAGCAAAGGGGGGACCACAGGGGCCATGTGCTCCCCCCTTTGCAAAACGACGATTTGGCACCTGTTGGAAACTTCCGAGTTCTTGTCAGCCAAGGCGAGAGGCTTCCAAATCCTTCTGTTTGCCACCGGTTCAGATCGTTTAGCACTCGATTTGCGCGAGATATCCACACTTGAAAATTGCGCCCCATAGCAAAGGGGGGACCACAGGGGCCATGTGCTCCCCCCTTTGCAAAACGACGATTTGGCACCTGTTGGAAACTTCCGAGTTCTTGTCAGCCAAGGCGAGAGGCTTCCAAATCCTTCTGTTTGCCACCGGTTCAGATCGTTTAGCACTCGATTTGCGCGAGATATCCACACTTGAAAATTGCGCCCCATAGCAAAGGGGGGACCACAGGGGCCATGTGCTCCCCCCTTTGCAAAACGACGATTTGGCACCTGTTGGAAACTTCCGAGTTCTTGTCAGCCAAGGCGAGAGGCTTCCAAATCCTTCTGTTTGCCACCGGTTCAGATCGTTTAGCACTCGATTTGCGCGAGATATCCACACTTGAAAATTGCGCCCCATAGCAAAGGGGGGACCACAGGGGCCATGTGCTCCCCCCTTTGCAAAACGACGATTTGGCACCTGTTGGAAACTTCCGAGTTCTTGTCAGCCAAGGCGAGAGGCTTCCAAATCCTTCTGTTTGCCACCGGTTCAGATCGTTTAGCACTCGATTTGCGCGAGATATCCACACTTGAAAATTGCGCCCCATAGCAAAGGGGGGACCACAGGGGCCATGTGCTCCCCCCTTTGCAAAACGACGATTTGGCACCTGTTGGAAACTTCCGAGTTCTTGTCAGCCAAGGCGAGAGGCTTCCAAATCCTTCTGTTTGCCACCGGTTCAGATCGTTTAGCACTCGATTTGCGCGAGATATCCACACTTGAAAATTGCGCCCCATAGCAAAGGGGGGACCACAGGGGCCATGTGCTCCCCCCTTTGCAAAACGACGATTTGGCACCTGTTGGAAACTTCCGAGTTCTTGTCAGCCAAGGCGAGAGGCTTCCAAATCCTTCTGTTTGCCACCGGTTCAGATCGTTTAGCACTCGATTTGCGCGAGATATCCACACTTGAAAATTGCGCCCCATAGCAAAGGGGGGACCACAGGGGCCATGTGCTCCCCCCTTTGCAAAACGACGATTTGGCACCTGTTGGAAACTTCCGAGTTCTTGTCAGCCAAGGCGAGAGGCTTCCAAATCCTTCTGTTTGCCACCGGTTCAGATCGTTTAGCACTCGATTTGCGCGAGATATCCACACTTGAAAATTGCGCCCCATAGCAAAGGGGGGACCACAGGGGCCATGTGCTCCCCCCTTTGCAAAACGACGATTTGGCACCTGTTGGAAACTTCCGAGTTCTTGTCAGCCAAGGCGAGAGGCTTCCAAATCCTTCTGTTTGCCACCGGTTCAGATCGTTTAGCACTCGATTTGCGCGAGATATCCACACTTGAAAATTGCGCCCCATAGCAAAGGGGGGACCACAGGGGCCATGTGCTCCCCCCTTTGCAAAACGACGATTTGGCACCTGTTGGAAACTTCCGAGTTCTTGTCAGCCAAGGCGAGAGGCTTCCAAATCCTTCTGTTTGCCACCGGTTCAGATCGTTTAGCACTCGATTTGCGCGAGATATCCACACTTGAAAATTGCGCCCCATAGCAAAGGGGGGACCACAGGGGCCATGTGCTCCCCCCTTTGCAAAACGACGATTTGGCACCTGTTGGAAACTTCCGAGTTCTTGTCAGCCAAGGCGAGAGGCTTCCAAATCCTTCTGTTTGCCACCGGTTCAGATCGTTTAGCACTCGATTTGCGCGAGATATCCACACTTGAAAATTGCGCCCCATAGCAAAGGGGGGACCACAGGGGCCATGTGCTCCCCCCTTTGCAAAACGACGATTTGGCACCTGTTGGAAACTTCCGAGTTCTTGTCAGCCAAGGCGAGAGGCTTCCAAATCCTTCTGTTTGCCACCGGTTCAGATCGTTTAGCACTCGATTTGCGCGAGATATCCACACTTGAAAATTGCGCCCCATAGCAAAGGGGGGACCACAGGGGCCATGTGCTCCCCCCTTTGCAAAACGACGATTTGGCACCTGTTGGAAACTTCCGAGTTCTTGTCAGCCAAGGCGAGAGGCTTCCAAATCCTTCTGTTTGCCACCGGTTCAGATCGTTTAGCACTCGATTTGCGCGAGATATCCACACTTGAAAATTGCGCCCCATAGCAAAGGGGGGACCACAGGGGCCATGTGCTCCCCCCTTTGCAAAACGACGATTTGGCACCTGTTGGAAACTTCCGAGTTCTTGTCAGCCAAGGCGAGAGGCTTCCAAATCCTTCTGTTTGCCACCGGTTCAGATCGTTTAGCACTCGATTTGCGCGAGATATCCACACTTGAAAATTGCGCCCCATAGCAAAGGGGGGACCACAGGGGCCATGTGCTCCCCCCTTTGCAAAACGACGATTTGGCACCTGTTGGAAACTTCCGAGTTCTTGTCAGCCAAGGCGAGAGGCTTCCAAATCCTTCTGTTTGCCACCGGTTCAGATCGTTTAGCACTCGATTTGCGCGAGATATCCACACTTGAAAATTGCGCCCCATAGCAAAGGGGGGACCACAGGGGCCATGTGCTCCCCCCTTTGCAAAACGACGATTTGGCACCTGTTGGAAACTTCCGAGTTCTTGTCAGCCAAGGCGAGAGGCTTCCAAATCCTTCTGTTTGCCACCGGTTCAGATCGTTTAGCACTCGATTTGCGCGAGATATCCACACTTGAAAATTGCGCCCCATAGCAAAGGGGGGACCACAGGGGCCATGTGCTCCCCCCTTTGCAAAACGACGATTTGGCACCTGTTGGAAACTTCCGAGTTCTTGTCAGCCAAGGCGAGAGGCTTCCAAATCCTTCTGTTTGCCACCGGTTCAGATCGTTTAGCACTCGATTTGCGCGAGATATCCACACTTGAAAATTGCGCCCCATAGCAAAGGGGGGACCACAGGGGCCATGTGCTCCCCCCTTTGCAAAACGACGATTTGGCACCTGTTGGAAACTTCCGAGTTCTTGTCAGCCAAGGCGAGAGGCTTCCAAATCCTTCTGTTTGCCACCGGTTCAGATCGTTTAGCACTCGATTTGCGCGAGATATCCACACTTGAAAATTGCGCCCCATAGCAAAGGGGGGACCACAGGGGCCATGTGCTCCCCCCTTTGCAAAACGACGATTTGGCACCTGTTGGAAACTTCCGAGTTCTTGTCAGCCAAGGCGAGAGGCTTCCAAATCCTTCTGTTTGCCACCGGTTCAGATCGTTTAGCACTCGATTTGCGCGAGATATCCACACTTGAAAATTGCGCCCCATAGCAAAGGGGGGACCACAGGGGCCATGTGCTCCCCCCTTTGCAAAACGACGATTTGGCACCTGTTGGAAACTTCCGAGTTCTTGTCAGCCAAGGCGAGAGGCTTCCAAATCCTTCTGTTTGCCACCGGTTCAGATCGTTTAGCACTCGATTTGCGCGAGATATCCACACTTGAAAATTGCGCCCCATAGCAAAGGGGGGACCACAGGGGCCATGTGCTCCCCCCTTTGCAAAACGACGATTTGGCACCTGTTGGAAACTTCCGAGTTCTTGTCAGCCAAGGCGAGAGGCTTCCAAATCCTTCTGTTTGCCACCGGTTCAGATCGTTTAGCACTCGATTTGCGCGAGATATCCACACTTGAAAATTGCGCCCCATAGCAAAGGGGGGACCACAGGGGCCATGTGCTCCCCCCTTTGCAAAACGACGATTTGGCACCTGTTGGAAACTTCCGAGTTCTTGTCAGCCAAGGCGAGAGGCTTCCAAATCCTTCTGTTTGCCACCGGTTCAGATCGTTTAGCACTCGATTTGCGCGAGATATCCACACTTGAAAATTGCGCCCCATAGCAAAGGGGGGACCACAGGGGCCATGTGCTCCCCCCTTTGCAAAACGACGATTTGGCACCTGTTGGAAACTTCCGAGTTCTTGTCAGCCAAGGCGAGAGGCTTCCAAATCCTTCTGTTTGCCACCGGTTCAGATCGTTTAGCACTCGATTTGCGCGAGATATCCACACTTGAAAATTGCGCCCCATAGCAAAGGGGGGACCACAGGGGCCATGTGCTCCCCCCTTTGCAAAACGACGATTTGGCACCTGTTGGAAACTTCCGAGTTCTTGTCAGCCAAGGCGAGAGGCTTCCAAATCCTTCTGTTTGCCACCGGTTCAGATCGTTTAGCACTCGATTTGCGCGAGATATCCACACTTGAAAATTGCGCCCCATAGCAAAGGGGGGACCACAGGGGCCATGTGGTCCCCCCTTTGCAAAACGACGATTTGGCACCTGTTGGAAACTTCCGAGTTCTTGTCAGCCAAGGCGAGAGGCTTCCAAATCCTTCTGTTTGCCACCGGTTCAGATCGTTTAGCACTCGATTTGCGCGAGATATCCACACTTGAAAATTGCGCCCCATAGCAAAGGGGGGACCACAGGGGCCATGTGCTCCCCCCTTTGCAAAACGACGATTTGGCACCTGTTGGAAACTTCCGAGTTCTTGTCAGCCAAGGCGAGAGGCTTCCAAATCCTTCTGTTTGCCACCGGTTCAGATCGTTTAGCACTCGATTTGCGCGAGATATCCACACTTGAAAATTGCGCCCCATAGCAAAGGGGGGACCACAGGGGCCATGTGCTCCCCCCTTTGCAAAACGACGATTTGGCACCTGTTGGAAACTTCCGAGTTCTTGTCAGCCAAGGCGAGAGGCTTCCAAATCCTTCTGTTTGCCACCGGTTCAGATCGTTTAGCACTCGATTTGCGCGAGATATCCACACTTGAAAATTGCGCCCCATAGCAAAGGGGGGACCACAGGGGCCATGTGCTCCCCCCTTTGCAAAACGACGATTTGGCACCTGTTGGAAACTTCCGAGTTCTTGTCAGCCAAGGCGAGAGGCTTCCAAATCCTTCTGTTTGCCACCGGTTCAGATCGTTTAGCACTCGATTTGCGCGAGATATCCACACTTGAAAATTGCGCCCCATAGCAAAGGGGGGACCACAGGGGCCATGTGCTCCCCCCTTTGCAAAACGACGATTTGGCACCTGTTGGAAACTTCCGAGTTCTTGTCAGCCAAGGCGAGAGGCTTCCAAATCCTTCTGTTTGCCACCGGTTCAGATCGTTTAGCACTCGATTTGCGCGAGATATCCACACTTGAAAATTGCGCCCCATAGCAAAGGGGGGACCACAGGGGCCGTGTCACGTCACCAATGATGTAAACAATCGCACTTATTCGCTTATTGTGAGGTGTACACGATTGGATGTGGTGATCACGCATAAGAAGGTCTTGTAAACATGGATGGGATAGCCTAATCACGTTAAAGGAATATTATGCCTTTATTATATTATGGATAATTCTGTATATCTTCGACCGCACCCATTTTCCCTCCCTTCATATAATATATCTTATACTAAGTCTAATTCGGGCTCTAAACCACAAAGCCAAACATATCCCAGGCGAGAGACCTACGTACATATCTAAAAGATATGCCACTCTAAATTTTTAAAAAAAATTTTTTCTCAGACCTGCAGCCCTAAAGCTATTACGACTCTCAGTCGCGCCTCTGACTCGAACGCCCACGTCGGGAGCTAATTCTCGACGAATAAAGGCACCTCTCGATTCTTTGAAAGGCTTCTGGCAGATCGGCCATCCTCGGACTTCACATGATGTCCCTTAGGCCAGCTGCGACTGTTATGCAGGAGCCGAATTTCATGCTTGACGAACCAGCCACAAATCCTGCGACTGACCGCCATTACCAACGTCTCTCGCAAAGAAAACAATCAAATGCGCGCCAAAATCACAATAACAATTCGTTGCTATGGCGGTTGCTAAGGGACAATTAAAAGGATGGACAATTTCTTTTCAATATTTAATCCTTTTGCTTTGTCGAAATCAAGAAAATAGCAACGAGGAATGAAAAAGTAATGTTTAATAATCCTAAATTTCATAATTTCAAAAAATCGACTTTTTGAAATATTAAATGTATAGGACCAGTCCACATTAACTGGAAAGTGTAAGGAAATCCTTCCTTGGTATTTCCTTGCTGTAATCGTGGCTAATGCTTGCAAAACGTCTATATTTAACTAGAAGTTTTAGAAGAATACAATAAATATTTCGGATTAATTCTGTTTTAAATGTGGAAATATTTTGATGTAACTTTGGATGTTTGCTAAAATATGATGAAGTCTATTATTGTTATTAGGATGGTGGTATAGTTTTCATAATAATAGAGCATTAAATTCCTGAAAAATCACGAATCATTTTTCAGTAATTAGTCCGAACCCTGCAATGTAGCTACTACTGAACCAACTAACATCATAAATTATTTTGATGAAACAGCCACTGCTAGTACAGTCAATTTAGGAATAAACACCTTGCAAATTGAGAGCAAAGCTGATGAGCATTTTAGAGAAGGTGGTGGCAGAAGTCAAATGTAATAACAGCAAAAATTGGGATTGAGGATCACTAGCATATAAAGAGAAGGACAGAATTGAAGTGAAGTCCCTAATGCTATTTCGGGCAGCCAGCATCAAGGTCAAAAACAGTTCATTGTTTGTGAGCCCTACATAAATGACATACATACACATCGTGCTGTTACTGTAAGTACAGCACTGTGCCAAATTATTGGTTGTACAAATAGATGTTTTCAAACAAAAACCAACCAAAACTCATATGCATAAGTTGGTTCCCTAAATGAATGTTTGAAAGTGGTTTTTATACAGCCAAATATTTGGCTTTGGAAAAAAAGAAAATGGCCTTGGATAGCCAAAAGGAGATGGAATTACCAAGGCCGTTTTTAGCTTAGGATAGAAAAAATGAAATTTGAGCCCTGATATGACTGTAAGTGGTATCAAGTGAAATGCCTTGGCAATTTATTGAATTTTGAAACTGATACATGTACTTTGTTGTACTGGAGTACTCATCTATAAACAGTATTCTACTTTTGTTTTAGAGAACTGTTTCACACAATGTGGGCATTGATCATGATCAAGAATTTGTATTTGCATATCAATTAAACTTGCCTATGCAGTTGAAAAATTATTTTACTACAAACTTTTGTGAGTCATTGATTTTTTATAATTTATTAGAATTTTTCCCCTTCTTCAGGGTTTTATGTCATAAGGTAAATTGGCTGCTTATGTGGAGGTGGAAGGAACTTTAAAAAATCCATGGAAAGTCTGATGGTTGTCTGCTTGGGATGTCTGTCTTCTGTTATGATGTCTGTCTGTCTTAGCTATGTATGAGATTGTGTTGTTCCATCCCACTGATTTAAGGTGCTCCTTGGATTCTTATGTCAGAGGGGGTAGATTAGTTTGCAAAAAAACTGCATGAAAAGTTCTGTAGTAGATGATTTTGGAAGTCTGTCTTCAGTAAGAGGATTGTGCACATGTGAGCAACACACCAGTATTGCACAATGAGAACTCATTTGGGGTAACATTTCTTTGCAAAAATTTTATGATGTCATTACATTTACAAATGCTGGGAAAATGCATACTGTGATTTTGTGACTTCCCTTTGGTTTAATTTCCAGACTTACCTGGTTTGTTGGAACTGCATACCAAAAGCACCAAATATGGTGTACAATACCTTACCAAACTCATTTATAATTATTTGGGTTTTTTCTGCATGTACATGTATGGCTGGTATGTTTTTGTTTTGTCAGTTGAAACCCAAAAGGTGTTCCAACATTCACATGGTTTTATCTAACAATGGTGGTAAAACATCAAAGAACAAACAGATTTTGAGCAGCTGAAGAAAAGAAGACCAACATCATGGAATGTGTCTCATTTGATATTTAACTGTTGTTTCATTTTTAATTTCATTTTAAGGTCATGTTAAAAGTCTTAAAATTTGATAATTAACTGGTTTTAATGGTATTTCTGATATTTAACTATATTCAGCATATAATTCATGTCATAAGTACATTCTAAAGGTCATAATGATACAATGGTATACTCTGTGTACATATTTACTGTATGTATACATACTAACATAAATATGATAAAGTGTGTTATATAATTCACTGAAATGCAGATATAAATCATTGTTATTACTATTATATACATACATACATACATACATACATACATACATATACAGACAAATATCTATATTATATATATATATATATTTAAAGACAGGGAGATATAGGTAGGTAGGTGGATCCAATCTGAAGGTCCAAGTGGACACCAACCCCAACCAGGGCATATATATCAACCTAGGGCATACATATATTTACTGCATATCACGTATGGCTCCTTCTCAGGTATACCTTCCAGCCACAACCAATGAATAAGTGCAAAAATGTCCATGTGACAAATGAATTTTGGTTATTTGTTAAATGACAAAAGCTTGTTCATTTTGGTTATTTGTTGAATAACCAAAATATGTCAATTTTATTTATTTGGTTGTTTATATATAACCATTTCATTAAATTGGTTATTTGACAACCATTTCATTAAATTGGTGATTTACTAAATAACTATTTTGCAAGGTTGGTTATTTATATATAAGGAAACCCAGTTAATTCCTTATGTATAAACAACTATGTTTAATGATAGTTATTTGTAAATAACGAAGAAAAATCTCGTTATTTTCATATAATTTTGACAAATAATAAAGACATTTGGCACCCTAAATTTCGAAGCTCTAAAATTTGTCAAAAAAATCATCAAAAATCATGGGTTAACCCCTTTACTGTTTGGTGAAATTTTCGACCTCAAAAATTTCTTCGAATTCTAAGCTGAAACGACTGGAATAAGTACCAAACTAAGATAATCCACTCATTATAACATAGATGTAATACAATGCCGCTTCTGATTGGCCGCCATGCGTGCTCCATATCTCAACGGAGCACGGGAATAACCGAGGGAAAACATTTCGAAAGACTGAAAAAATTCTAGAGAAAATTATTAAACGGTCAAATAAGCGAGTCCTTAAATGGCGAAGGAAACCATTGACTACTGGAAGTGAGTAACAGATTTTGAACCAACATTTGGACTGGACTTTGGTAAGGAAGAAGTATTTTAGCCTAATTTAAACAAGCAAAACACTTTCAAAAAACAGGAACCTACTCGACAAACGTAACGTTTTGCCTCTTTGCCAACGAAGAAATGCATACAATTTTAGCAAAAAAAAATAAAACACTCGATGAAAGGAAAAAGAACAACGAACTGGCCTGTGACAACATTTCAACGAAAGTGGAGGCTATGAAATACTTAAACTAAACACAAACGGTTCAGACAAGAAACTGTAAACAGAAAACACAACCCAGTAACACTTCCTGTGACTTACATCAATTTAAAGCCATAAAACATGAAAAAAACTAAGTAAAAAAGGGAAAAAAGTTGAAATAACTACCTAATACATTTTCTCAAACTGTCTGTTATGTCTTCTTTCTTCAAAAACCTCAGTTTAATCCATAGAAAAACACTCGCTTTGTGAGCAATTATGGCGAACAAAAATCGAAGCCCGAGGCCTCGAGGATCACCTGATGCTAAAGCGGCCAATCAAAAAATTTGGAACTTTTGGCTTACGTAAGGAGAAAGAAATATTTAATCAGCAAAATAAAGTTTGTTTTCCGTTATTTTGTGTCTGATTTTATGTTACAAAAGAAATGGTTCATGATTTGGCGTGCTCCATTGAGTTATGTATGTACTTGGGAATTTGGGAGAGCACTCACAAATCTAGAGTTGCTGTCGGCTATCGCCTCGAGCAACTCTTACACTTTTTTCGTGCTCTCCCAATCTCCTCCTCCCGCGTGCATCCATAACTCAGTGGAGCACGCCAAATCATGAACCATTTCTTTTATTGGAATGCGATAAGCCTTGTGCTAAGTGGGGTACCCCCCGGTTGAGGAATGCTCCAGGTGATGCCGCTGGCGTACTGCAGACTTCGTTGTAAGTTGGAAAGATAAAGCGAAACTTTCTACAAGAAAAATGGATTTAACTAGTGGCGAGACTGATAGCCAGTCTACGATGAATGGAGAAACGACAGATGAAAGTCCTGCAAATCATCCTAAGGAAATTATAGACGAAAAGTGCGAGAATGATTGCGAAGAAGTTAGTGGAAATTTTATTGATCCTGCCCAGGTAACAGAGAAAGATTCAGAAGAAGATGAAAGAGACATTGACAATAATTCCGCTGTGAGCAAAGATGATGTTGAAGAAAATGTAATAGGCAGTCTGGTTGAAAATACTGTGAAAGAAGAAGAAAAGGATGCAGTGGAAGAACAGGAAGAGGCTGAGATGACAGAGAAGAGCAGAGACAAGGACAGTGAAACGACTTTAAAAGATGACACAACTGAAATAAAGCCGGAGATTGAAGAAAAACATAAAGATGAGTGGCTAGATATACTGGGAAATGGATTACTAAAGAAAAAGGTTGGCTTGGGTTTGATGTGGTTAGCCCAGTATTTGTTGTCTTGTATAGTACCACAACTAGCTTGGCACCAACTTCATGTGTCCAAATCAAAGTCCACTATTATTTTGCTTCAGGATTTAGGTTGAGTTAGTGAAGAATTATGGTAAAATAGATGTCCCATACATGTTTTACTCATGTGTAAAAGAAACTAATCATGACTGGCATTTTTAACAATATATATCTATACATATGTACCTGTATATAGATATAAGCTGGTATATATGGCTATGACTAGACATGTTTTTGCTTTCATGTGTACATCTAAGTTTATATTTGTGTATACTTCACAGATGTCTATCATTAACCCAAGCTAATTAACCCAAGCTATGTCTATCATTAACCCAAGGTGATAACGACAGGTCAAGAAGGGAGCTTTCGGCCAACAGCAGGTCAACTAGTTTGCATTAAGACAGAAGGAACTTTGGAAAATGGGAATAAAGTTGATGTATATGAACAAAAACAATTTATCTTAGGTGATGGAGATGTAATAACAGGTACAAGTTCAAGTTCAAAATTTCCAGTGTTACTGTAATGCTAGCAAAGTACCAATATGGCTACATGTGTATCAGTTACTACCATTATTGTAAATGTTTGGGATTTTTCAAGGGAATACTGTGTAAGGTTCCTTTTACAGGTTCCCCCTCTTTCCCCATGAAAGATCTTAATTTTGTATCAATAAACTATAAATACTTCCTGGAAAATCTGTGCAATTTCAAATTATTGCTATGTTATAACTTCAACTTGCCATATATTTCAGCTTGGGAGTTGACTGTGCCAACCATGGTTGAAGGCGAAGTTTGTCAGTTAATAACTGCCTCCAGATTTGCATATGGTCCTATAGGAAGGTACTGTTTTGCAGGTTGACCAATGTCCTCATTATTTTTGTATACAGTGATGTATTAATTTTTTTTGCGATAATTTACTATTCTGGCAAATGAAAGAAAAGACCACAATCACAGTCATTTTTGACTTGTATACATAATCAGTTTTTTGAAATATCTGGTGATCTTATTTTTAAGGGAAAATGAAGAATCTGGCATTCCCCCTGACAGTAAAATAACATACATCTTGGAACTAATAAGTATTAAGCAAGGTCCAGATATTGGTAGTTTAACTGATGAGGAAAGAATTCAACTTGGGTATGGTAATTTTTTTCCTGTATAAAACAATGTAATGTACTTTTTCTATCCACCCTATTTAAAAAACAGTTTGCCTGAGAATTTTAGTTTTCCAAATTGAAGTTATCACAAAATTATGTGAAATATAAGATGCTTGGATTTGATTGCTTCACAGAAATTTAGGTTAGATGACCAAGTTTTGAAGGGAGTTTACCTTTATAGTATATTAACTCATATTGTTCATATTTACTAGCATACTACTCATTTTAAGTTTATTCCTGACAAATGTATCAGTTTTGCAAATAAGTGTTAGGTAAAGGACAATTCCCACAGCTCTTGGCTATAAATTTTTGTTGGTGAAACTTTTTCCTTGATCATGAATAAACCATTTTCATTTTGTTTCCTCAGAGATCAGAAACGAGAAAGAGGAAATGAGTTATTTAGAAGAGAAGAATACTCCCAAGCTGTATATTCATATTGCAGGTTGGTTTAGTGATAATATTTTGTGCATATATCTCTGTTGGTAGGCACTTATGTAGGAA
Organism: Heliopora coerulea; assembly: GCA_030142905.1. NCBI lineage: Eukaryota > Metazoa > Cnidaria > Anthozoa > Scleralcyonacea > Helioporidae > Heliopora > Heliopora coerulea. Next base: position 487,830 of record JASJOG010000020.1, read on the forward strand.
CCAACTTATCTACCTTGACTCAGGGTGGGGTAGTACTGCTACCCAGGGGTAAACTCAACTTGTGGCAACCCCCCCAATTGTCTTCTTGATCACTAACAAGAATGATGCTTATGACATTAAGGCAATATTCAGGGGGTAAGGATGTTATGGCATTTGAGATATTTTTTATATTCTTTGGGTCAGTTCAGGAGACCATGGGCACAACCAGAAATTTTGAAAGGCAAGGGTCAGGGGGGTAGTATCAAGGCACCATCAGGGCAGTAGATCTATGTGGATTTGGTAAATAAATAAAATGTGAATGAACAAGAAAATGAATGTTAACAGGGCACCCATAAGACCTCCTACAAAAAGGGCAGGGGTCACAACCCCCCAACCCCCAATCTAGTTGCACCCCTGGCAGACCCCTGAATTAATTAGGCAATTGCAGCAGCAACATATCTAACCCAAACCCAAATCCCAGGCCTTACCCTAACCGAGTGATATCTCAATTTTCAAAGTTTTGAATTACAGGTGAATGTTCATCAAGCTCTATCCTCAACAGGTGAGATGCTTTAACCATTGATCATCAGAAGGTTGTGGGTTCAATCCCCTGTCTGGAGCTCAGAAATAATTTTTCTGAGGATAGAACTTGACAAACATTCATCTATCATTCAAGATATCTCCAAGCTCCCACATTTCTAAAATATAATGTTCAGAGTGTTACATTATTTTTGTTTGTCTCACTGACATTAGAGCTCTGAAGTATCTGGAACCTTCAACATCTCAGGTATTATTACAATATGGTTAATTTTTAATGAAATACATACACTGGCTTGGAAAGAAACTAATTGGATATTTCAATGTCATGTTTAATAACTCTTTTCAGGAAGTCATGGAACTTAAAGTCAAATGCTGGAACAATATTGGGGCATCTAATTTAAAGGTTAGGTGATAACTGCAAGATATGTTTTACAAATGTCCTGATTGTTGATAATTTAAATCTTGATTGTCAGAGAGACTATAAATGATAATGCAATTTGTATTTGACCTTAAATTGACTACCAATGACAAAACATTTTTAAATCCAAAAAACAGAGGTAGACTCTCCATAATTTCCCGACGGACTTTTCTGTCGATCGTTTGGGTCTTAACCAATATTGAAGACTTGTCCTAACATTGCATCATCAGCAGTAGTTTTAAAGAAGCATTAGTTACTTTTATGCCTTTTCTAATAATTCTTTATTTTTATAGGTTCACGAATATGCAGCAGCCAAAAAAGCGTGCGATTCGGTTCTTGAAGTTCAACCTGAAAACGTCAAAGCTTTATTCCGCAAAGGAAAGGTCTCTGTCACCAAAATTTCTTCTACACTCATATAATCCACTGGTTTTATGCCGGCTTTCGTTGAAACTTACAAAGATTTTGACGACCGGCTTGTGGTTTCCTAAATAACTTTTTTTTTTCCAGGCGTGACTGTCCACTTTTTTTGTTTCGCAGGTTTCGATGGCTCAAGGAGAAACTGAGGAGGCCTTGGAACTTTTGCGTGAAGCAAGTTTGCTGGACCCGGAGAATAGGGTAGGCATCGACGAAGAAAAATATTTTTCCTTAAGCTTCTTGTCGATGAATTTTAAGTGTTCCTTGAAAAAGAGTTCTTTGTCCACGTTAGAATGGTGAAGGCGTGTTTGCTTTAGGAAGACGTCTGCCTATCATACTAAATTGTATGTTGTAGAGAAGTGGCCGGTATTGTATAATTTGCTTTAGGTCGGCTTTTGTCTAGTTTGAACGGTTTATGCTATGCTGAACTCTGCGTCAGTGAGGCGTGAATTTTAGAATGATGTCTGATAAACCCAGTGCCATGAACTACAGTTTTCAAAGTATTCCGGGATTTTTTCCGCAGATGGTACGAAAAGAGTTCCTTGCGGCAAGGCAGAAATGTGATGAAGATAGAAGGAAAGAACGGAACATGTACCAAAGAATGGTGAATGGATTGGGCGCTGATTCGAAAGAGGAGGATAAAAGTTCGGTATGACGAAGTTACGTTGGTTGCAACAATAACTCAGCGAGGTTTAGAAATTTTATAACCTGTCCACAAACTTTTCCATCCTGTTCTTTTCTATTCATCCGTTCTGTTTTCTGTTCTGCACTTTACAGAACTGAGCTGTACTGTACCGTTCTAAGCGTATGAAATTCAACATTAGGCAATTCCCAATGCTATTTTATTCTACTACACGAATTCTGTTCCACTCTGTTTCATTCCTTTTAATGTCAACTCTTCCCATTGGACTATACTACATTTATACTGCTCTCGGCTTCATTCAAATCCACAACATTTCACTTCATTTCATATCTTCACTTCTGTTCTACCTGTATTCTTACATATCCCTCGCACATTTATTCTTCGCTACTCTTCATCAAAGTTAATGTCAATATGAATTCGCAGTTTAAGATCAATTCACTCTGGTTTACCTTTCCTAGTTCTTCACGTGGCCTGTCATTCTTGGCATAACTGGTGTCGCTCTTGGTGGAATTCTTGCTGCTCTACTTTTGAGTAAACATCAGCCGTAGTTTCCATTGAAAGAGTAATTTCCTCAACCCATATCTTTACAAGTCAGCGTCTCAAACAAAAGTAAAGTGATGCGCAGATGACAGAGCTAAATTTGAAGCTGCAATTGAAACTAAAAGACAGTGTAAATTTCGTTAGGGTTGTATTGAACATATATGGCCAGAAAGGCCATCTGCATCCACGTTCTGTAATTATTTATGACTGCAGATCATCTTGGTCCTGACCATGAAGTCCCTTCTTCGCACCGCGTGACAACTCCCAGCGAATTTTACTTCATCCTGTACAACATTATCAAATGTTTCAAGGATAAACTCTTGATAATGTTCCCTTCGCAAACCAGACATTCGAAAATTTAAACAAAATTTGAAAAATTGAAACAGAAGTTAAAATTGCAACTTAAATTCTCAAAGGTATGCATTGTAGTTTAGTTTACATCCTGCTGGTAAGGTTTCTTGGCTTGTCGCGAAAAAATAAGATTAAAATTATTTTGACCATAATTGTTTTTTTTCTTGGAAATTTTCCCTCAGTCCCTCTCAAAATTATTTTTTGAGAGAAATCATCTCCCATGTGGATGACAACTGGTGAAGGAATCGTATTTACAGTCAATATCTATTTTATTGAAAAAAATATGTTTGAACATGCTCCAGAGCGTATTCATTCCCAACAGACTCAAATAACAAAGGACATGGCAGTCATGTTGGTGTACCTAACAAAGATGATCAAAATTCTTTTGTCAAGGGGGGCTTGAGGGGCCCTCAGCAAATGTGGGGGCAGCATCTGGTACAGATTTTAGAGAGTGTCTCAAACAACTCAGATATGTCATCTGGCACACCTGCAATTGTGGAAATGTCCAACTTTACAGAGGTTGATGATTACATTACTTTACAAGTTAGAATGGTCCTGGGGTTAGCTTGGTAAATTTTTAGAGAATCTGTACCCCCCCCCCCCCCCAAGGCCACCTTGGAAGTTACACCAACATCCATTAGTTCATCATTCCTTGTAAAGATGGCATTTAGCATGTGTTTTTCTAACATTTTTAACTAGTCAATAATGTTAGCATCAATGACATTCTTCACTGTTTCTACACCAACATTAGATCCACACATCACCAGAACTATTTTTTCACCTCTGTGACTTGGTTTCTCTTTCAAGAATGCAGCGATACAAACTGCAGCAGCACCTTCGACCAACTACAAAAAAAAAAACTATGTTAGCACTCTGGCAGGTGTTACAGTTTCCTTTTCCATGCTGGCAATGTAATTTGCAGAGACTTTATCGTACAATAAAAAATTAAAATGTTCCAAAAGATTGTAAATGAAAAACAATCATCAAAAATTCAGTTGGGTTTCCACTTTTATTGCTCAATTTACAGATATTTTGGAAGCTAGGGGAAAAAAATTGAGCATCTATCTTACATGGCAAAACTTGCAATTACCAACAAGTTACCTTGAGGAATATCTCCCCACCAAACACCATGAATATTTTCAACAGAATAAAAATATAAATATATAAAACAAAATAAAAATGTATACATAATATATTATAATGTTTTTTATTTTACTTTGTGCTGTTTCTCCAACATGAAATACATGGCTTGAGAAATTTCTTCCTCAGAAATGAGAATCCATTTGTCAACATATTCACAACATAGGTCAAAAGTGAACTAGAAATTCAGTGAAAATACTATGAGCCCAAACTACTGCTGTAAATGTAAATCATTCATACTAGCAATGAAAAGCTACCAGCTTACAGCATCTGAGTCCACGCCTCCTGCAGTGCCATCAGATAAAGTTGGATGTGACATAAGGTCTAGTATTTTCTGAGCTTTAACAGACTCAAACATAACACAAGACTTCTCTGGTTGACAACCAACTATCTGCAAGATATTACACAAATTGTGTGGCTAATTTTATTAACCATTTAATAGATTTGAGTTTTTCCCTTTTGATCATTGTTCTGTTTTGTTTTCTGCTCTGTTCTTTCATTTATTCTGTTGCTGTAATTTGTTGTTCTTTAGCAACAACTGAATGCAGAACAGGGTTAAACTAAATTCATTACCGGAATTAAGGTAATTACCCTAAACAGCTGAAACATTTGATTCTGTTACATGATAATTTGCAAAAAATGGTCTGAGGAAAAAAACACCACGTTCCTCCTGTGGAATGGCTCACGACATTTTTTGTTAAGCCCTTTACAGTTCAATTTATGGCATAAATAAATCTCTTATTTCTTTGTATGTTGCATTGAGGTTCCCATCAAAACCTGCCAGCTTATAGGTCAATCAGTCTAATTGTGTATGAGAATGCTGTCCATGCCAAATAATTTTAAACAGTAATTTTTGATGCACAATGCAAAAAATGGTCTTGCATTTTCTTAGAATACTGCATTGACTTTTTGTCAAAACATATCATTGAAGTTCATGCATACGTAATTCCAATGATAAAAAGAAGTACCTTTACAGATGGTCTAATGGCTTTAATGTAAGTTGCAATACCAGAAATTAGTCCACCACCTCCAACAGAAACAAAAATTGTGTCAACATCTGGGAGATCTTCCAGGATTTCTAATCTAAGAAGTTCAAGATACAATATCTTGTGTAGATGAGGTGCTGAAGCTCCAACCACAATACTTAATGACTAGCAATATATATAATTAGAGCTATCCAAGTTATTCCACCTGTTCATTCATGCTGTTTAATCCTCATTTTCACCCACTTCACTGCCTCATTGCTCACTTACCCAGTCACTCATTCACCTGCCACTATGCAACTCATTCACTCAACTACCCACACTCCCCCCATCCACTCACTCAACCACCCACACTCCACCCATCCACTCACTCAATTCCCCACACTCCACCTATCCATTCACTCAACTCCCCACATACCATTCACCCATTTAATCATTCTATTACTCTCTTTTCCTTTCTCTTTCCTTTCCTCTTTGCATCCTCTTGCAGGCTGTGTACCTCAATGTCCATATTACTATAAAGAGTTACCCAATTGTTCCTTGGCCATGAACAACATCAGTGTCATTATAAGGGGATATGTACACACAGTCCTCCATCTCTTCTGCATACTTCTTTGCCCTAGCTTCTGCTTTGACACAATCATCCCCAAAGATTTCTAAAACTCCACCAAACTTTTTGATCCCTGTTTTTTTATCTTCTGTAGTGCATTTGGGCACAAATATTTTTCCATCAACATTAAGTGTCTTCATGGCCAATGCCTAAAATATTTGAATATTAAAGATTGTGAGAAAATTGTCATACCACTCTGAAAAATATTCTAGGTATGGATAAGACATCTGATCTGCACTACCTCCAGCTCACATAATAAATTATACACCATACAGAACAATCAAAGAGCGCCCAGCAAGTGAAGTTGTCTCTGTTCATACTGGCTACACACCTAAACCTGGATAACCGTAAACATAATCTTCACACCACCTAAATAACTATCTGCCCATGCAGCTACCTCATAACTATGTAGCCATTCTTCAATACCGTTCTCACGATGCTGGGTATTCTATACAGTAATGGTGCCCTCTATACTTCACTGACATGTTGCATTGGGAACATTTCATGCATATTTTACATACACATGCTTGACCATGATTTCCAGAAGATGCTGTTGTTACACTCAAGTTCTTTCCAGAAGCCTCATTCTCTTCTTTGATTATGCAGATCTTGTTGAATGCACCACGGGCCTTAAACGAACCTGTTACCTGTTCATTTTCTAGAAAGATAAAAAAAAAAGAAATGAAATTTATCATAATTGATACAATTTGTATGTTTGCTTTACCGTCAATACCACTTTCGGCGAACACAGACAAAAAGGTCGTACCCAACTTAAAATACACTGAAGTTTTGGTGGTTTCTTCGCTTAGCCAAATGGAGAAATCTAACGCTGTCTTTCGAACGTAAGGTCCAATCCTTTGATGGGTCTTCTGTACACCTTTCACGACTGTTTGAATAAATTTTTTAGCCGTGCTGGTTCTACTACAAACTGCGGAGTTAGACATCGTCTGTCAAATTTTCTAGACTCTGAAATTCAAAAATTATTTAAACCTTCTAAAATAAACCTTCAACAAAGGCAAGGTCTTGTGAGCCGTGATATAACACAAGCCATGCCTATCCTGGTCGGACATGGAGCCGATGGAGGTCCCCCCCAAAAAATGTCTCGAGTTTAAATCCCCCCAGTTTTATGTCCTGTCAAAGAAAGTGATTATTAAGTCAACTAATAATCAAAACTCGAAACTGAGTTCCAGATGGAGCCGGTCGAGTAGCGTAAAATGAATTAAAGATTAAAGAAGTTCTCAATTCTTTTATCAAAAATATCGTTTATCAGCCTCAGCATGAAATCAGTTACATACCTTACTCGTATTAAAATTCGCGCAGTACTAGAATTCGCGCACGCATAGTTGCGCGAATTTTAGTACTGCGCGAAATATAATCCGCGCGAAAAGCAGAGTGGTGTAACATGAGACAAAATCATTTGGTTTATTTATGCAAACACATATGATATATGTTTTAAAGTATAAAATTAAAAATAAAAATCGGTGCCACCCTAAATTCAATTTTCCAAAAGAATTCCACATTACCCACACGGAAAATCATTGGTCAAATGAGAAGAAAGTAATGGAATTGGTCAATCATGTTCTTATCCCCTATGTGAAGCAAATAAGAGAAGAGCTTGGTTTTCGCACCACAAAAGAATGGGTTTTGGTCGCGGATGTTTTTAGAGCACATTGGACGGATGCAGTAAAAAAGATCGTTTCCGACAATAACGGCATGATGGTACCTGTTCCCAACAACATGACATCATACCTGTAACCCCTAGATTTAACGGTCAATCGCTCTTGCAAAGCTTTCCTACAAAACCAGGCGCAAAAACGGTACTCAGAGCAAGTCCAAGCCCAAATCATGAATGGTATTCAGCCCCATAAAGTGTGTGTTGACTTGCGAATAAGTGTGCTCAAACCACTTCACGCAAAATGGGTAGTGCAGTTCTACGACTACATGCGATCTAACAAGGATATCATTCTCAAAGGTTGGCGACGATCAGGTGTGAGCGCCGCATTGGAGGAGCCACAACGAAAAGAGTATCCTTTTGAACTCTAAAATGTGAAAAATTAAGTTTTAGGCAAATGAGAGTTCTTCATTAAAATTTTTAGTATTTGTTGGCATTCTGAATTCATGCTTTGTTATTATCATGAATTTTTTCTTACATTGTATACTTTTGACAATAATTTTTTTACTTGAGACAAGCCAAATCGTTGTTTGACCAAATTTGGACAAGTTTTATTTGTTGATAAAAAATGATCTTGATAAATGCGTAAATTGCTTCTATTAATCTGACCGAAAAGAACGAACAAAAAAATTCTTACGTGAATTTAAAGCTGTGCGAATTTAAAGCTGCGCGAATAAGTCCTCAACAGGGTGCGCGAAATTATATCGCGCGAATTTAAAGCTGAGCGAAAATGAGTACCACGCGAATTTTAATACAAGTAAGATATATATATATATTTATATCTATCTATCTATCTATCTATCTATCTATCTATCTATCTATCTATCTATCTATCTATCTATCTATCTATCTATCTATCTATCTATCTATCTATCTATATATATATATATATATGTATATATATGTAAAACAACCGTACCGGCAATCGGGAGACACGGGTTCGATTCCCGTTAGGGAGCTCAGAAATTTTCTGAGATAAAAGCTTGAGAACAAACTTTTCAACATATATATATATATACATATATATATATATATATATATATTTCCAGTCCTTTCATGGGTCACGTTTCACTCCGACGAAGGCCTTCGCTCGAAATGTCACTACCGTACTTCCTCTCCCATGTTTCAACAGTTTCCTGACCCTTTTTGGCCCTTTTTTCTCGTCTTTCGAAGTTGCCTACCCAGCATTCTACTTTTAAATCAGTTTTGGAGTGTACGAATTATGAGTGACTCAAATTAATCGTACTCCTGGTTATGCTTTGGTGACGCTGTGATAGACGCCTTTTTGCCCCACCCCACCGGAACGAGGGCTACACATTTTGTTGATGGCTAATAAACATGGAAACACTGGTGTAATTCACGAATTCAAGGCCAAACAAAAACAAGATATGAATCTCTGACGACCCTGACTCAGTCTCCAAAGGTTCAACAAAAAAAAGGCACAGTGGCCATTTTGGAGGTTAATGACGCACCTAACAAAAGAAGATGATTAAAGATATGTTCGGTTAGTTTAAGGAACAACAAGATGGCACCTGTAGGACAACAACCAGTGATGACGTCACGTGATAAATCTCGATAATCTATCATAATCAATGGTTATCAATGGTATGTAGCAATCCACTGACCATTCGCGGGCTCACGATGTTATTTGAGTGTGGAAAACAACATTTTGCATGTCGAGGACGAGGTGCAGTAACAGAAACAGTGTTTTTCAAGTCCGATTGTTGTGGGGCAAATGTCTGCCTTTCAAGAACTGAGAAAGGAGATACGAGTTCTTGAAAAGCTTTTCCACAAGGACCACGAACGGTTCAGGGTGAAAGCAAATGGCCTAGACGAGTTAATTTGCCAGTTTCTTGGCAAGAGTGGGGAGTTGTTTATAATTCACTGCAATTTATATGTAAGTTGAGAGCTCTTGGAGGCGTTACGGTCTGTTGTTTCTTCAGTTTACCTGCTGTTCTATTATTATTGTCCACACTTAGCTCTTTGAGTTAGAATGCATCGACTTTATTCCAGGAATCATATCCAACAGTGCCACCGATGTGGTTTACGGAAGCAGATGAACTGGCCATTGTAGAAGCAGTCGAAAATATTGGACAGGAAGATCACTGTAACTCTGAAAAGACGGTAAATTTTAATAACACTTCCTCAATTTTGTATTTCCGAATGTGCTTTCACGTAATTCATAAATACCTGTACTCCAGCTTGAATACTGATCTTCGTGCCTTTCAATCATTTATCAATCGAACTCTCTCAATATCGTCTGTAAATATAGACCGTCTTTCATTGTTGCACTTGCGGCATGGTTTTTCGTTTTAGTTACTGAAGATGACAAAAAAGTTGGTTAAAGAGCTCTGTGACAAACAAAATGTGAATGTCCCTCGTGCAGTTGAAAACCTAGAAGACGTTGAAGTCGAGGAAGAGGTATAAAAGAAACTTTGTTGTTGTTGTTTTTGTTTTTCTTTTTACATAAAAATAAAGCCAGGACAACTTTGAAAATTAAACTCAGTGTACGAGGTACTTAGTCTCGTTTTAGTTGCTAATATGTATCAAGCCATATCAGCTAATATTTATCAAGCCAAAGCTTGTGTATGACTAACCCTCAGTTACTCATGGTAGGCATGTTGCCTGTGATCAGTGATTGCTCTCAGGAATGGCAGACTATCACATGGCCCACTTAAGTGTCTTTAAATGGGCCAAAGAACCTTTGATATGGAAAAAATACCTCTTTGTCTACCTTAGGTAGGATTTCCTTCTTCAATTTTTAGGTTACAGTAGACAAAATATCCCATTTTAAAATAATTCAATGTTTTTTGCTTGTCTAACAGCTTTTAAAATCTCCTAGTATGATAAACTCTTTGTAACACTCAAAATCAGATCACGTTTAGACTTTTCTTAGTTTTGGAGATTTCATCAGTTTTGTCTTTTTTGATAATTTACCTTTTGACAGATGTGTATTTGCTTTAGGAAACAGTTGGGTTAGATGAAGGATTTGATGATAATGAAGAAGAGGATGATATATCAGATGAGGTAAACAATAATTAACACTTAGCTAAACACAAGTGTTTAGCATCAAGCCTGATGAGTGATACTTGTTGTAATTTTTATTACAATTTTGTAGCAGGATAATGAAGAGTATGATAACTATGAAATGGAAGAAGAATCTAGGTTTGTTTTTTGTTCTGTCTTAAGTACTTGTAGTAATTGCTTTACACCTTACAGATTGAGGCCACCATCTGTTGGAATAATGCCTTAAAATGAATATGACTGTGTATTTATGTTTGATTTATAAATGTTTCAGCCAAGAAGCTAGTCAGGATTTAAATGGAATAAGTGCTGAACATTGTGCTGTTCTCGAAAAAATTAGGCTGAACCAGAGGGAAGACCATTTAAAAGTAAGTTGTAATACTCAGGGTTTCCCTTGTATTTTTGACAGACATCAGTTTCATTAACATTATTTTTGTTTCTTTCCTAGGGGGCTGTGTCTGGGTCAGTACAAGCGACAGACAGGTTAATGAAAGAAATTCGTGAGGTTTATAGGTCAGAAAGTTTCAAAAGAGGTAGTGTGAAAATTTTATGACCAAGCTCACTACAATTGCACTTTCTGGTAATTGTCTATAGAAAACTACGAAACACATAAAATCATTTGTAAATTTTAAAGAGGTATTTTTGTTGATTATATTGTATATGTATATTGGCATTATGAATGCTATATAGTAATGTTATACATATGCAAGCTGGATTAATCATGGCATATTGTCAAACATATACACTCTCTGATAATTTAAACAATGCTCCCTCTTTAAAACTTGGTATATTCTAGTGATTCTTTAATTACAGTCCATGCTGGTCAAATCATGAATTGTTTATAGCAATCTTTTATATCTGTTTTATCAGTCAGAAGCATTTAGCTCTGTCAGATTCCACTACAACCAATTTTAACTATTCACTATTTAAATCTGTCAGTGTTGGTTTGTTCTAGGAGTATATCAAGTCACTCTGGTGAATGATAGTTTATATAATTGGAATATTGAAATATTGAAGTAAGTTTTTAACACAACATGCAGTGATGACCTCTGTGAAAATTCACTGCCTGACAGCCTAACTCAAACAAAATTTCCCAAATTTTTGAAAATGTTATAAAATAAAGACATCTTGGAAAACTCAAGAACAATGGTTCACACTGTATATATAGACTTTGGCTTGTTTTGTAAATCATTCTGTCTGATGATGACTTTGTAATAAAGTCAAAATATTACAGTCTCATTATACTCATCTTGTTTTGACTCATATCTTGAGTTTTCCAAGTTGTCTCTATTTTATACTTTTTTAAGTTGTCAGCAGGTCATGGTTTTTGACAATCATATTAACAATAATTGTCATGATGGAATTATACCAATGTCTCTACATTTTAATGTGACTCTTATCTTTCTAGAGTTGATCCTGATAGTTCTCTGCACAAAGACTTACTACAATTGAAAAATAAAGGTGGCAAAGGACATATAATGTTGAATATGACCTTTACAGTAAGTGCTGTTGATAATAATGGGTAGAAAGAAGATTTATGATTTTGAATTTTCAACACCAGAATCAACTTACCTATATCCAAGACCTTGGGATTCATTCTATAGCTTATTTCATCAAGTGATGATCACAGTATCAGCACACTAAAAACAAGAACGAGAACAATGACAACAACAATGACAATGACAACAACAATGACAACAACAACAACAATGACAACAACAACAACAATGACAACAACAACAACAATGACAACAACAACAACAATGACAACAACAATGACAACAATGACAACAACAATGACAACAACAATGACAACAACAACAACAATGACAACAACAGCAACTACTGCAACAGCAACAACAACAACAGTTAACGTTTACAACATGGGCAGCCAGCTGTATCAAACAATTCATACAATAAGTAAATGTAAACCCTTGTGTTCTTCAAAAATGAAGATTCCAACAATTTTAGTTGAGAAAATAGCCCAAAAAGTTCATGAAAAGCAGTGTAATATAGTCACTAGTGGTTGTATCACATTTGCAGCAACTGACTAAACTTTAAATTTTTTTGGGTTTTTTTCATGAATTATTAATGATTGTATAATAACTGTGGCAACGCCACTAAAACGAACACTATTACTAACAGCAAGAGATATAAAACAATCACAGAAGTAAACCCAACCAGCACACATGAAATCAAGGGCTATAATTTGACGTCTGAAACAGTAGTTCTATTCAGTCTGTATCTGTTTATCTGATCTGAATATTTTAATTTATTAGTTGAAGCTCAGGTATTTTAACTCCACAGTTGTTTTAGGGTTGTCTCAAGATCAGTCTAGTGTGATGAGCGACACCATCAAACATTCATATGTTTTGCTTTTTAGGAAAAATTTCCATATGAACCTCCATTTGTTAGAGTAATATGTCCCGTACTTCATGCTGGGTAGGTTATCAGTACACTAAAAGTGCAGAACAATTCATTGCTCATTACATGAAACAGGACAATTTTTACTGTGGTAAATGCCTTTTACTTTAAAGACTTCTGTCTGAGTCCGACTTGGATGCTCTACTTTTCCTTTCCCTGAAGTATGACGACTTCGAACAATTCCTTTTGCTTTAGATGTTAGGAACGATGTGTTTCGAACGAAATAAGAATTCTTTCTAAGATTAATTTTATGTGTGAACATGCGTTGATTTCAAATACTATCACACACGGTTGGCTTTGGGGACGCCATGGTCCGTAGAAATAGGAATTGTCATTCAATTATTTTTATGGTAGCAAATGGATAAATTACGAGTAAATCAGACACGTTTGAGTTTGAAATGATGCGGCTGAGGGATAAGATCATTCTTTATGTTGGATATCTATGGCATTGTTAGGTTTGCTTTCCTTAAATGTAGCCATCCTTTTATGCGTTCTTATTTTCTAAAGATATGTCCTAAGTGGCGGCGCAATTTGTATGGAGTTATTAACAAGCCAGGTAACGACAACGAAGTTATTCTGCGGTCTTGCAGGTTTAGTTGTAAGAGGACAGAACTGATTGCACAAATAATGCTAGTTATTTTACATGGTCGATGGACGTTCGTCCAGCCCTAACCCCAGAAACGCGATTCCTGAGGATCGACCCCATAATCTTCCGATGACCGGTGAGAACGTTGCGGGTTCGATCCTCGTCTGGGGCTCAGAAATCGTTTTTCTAAGGTAAGAGCTTGACGAACGTTCATCTCTGATCTAAGATATCTCCAAGCTCTCACATCTGCAAATAATGCTGCTCCCGATTAATCGATTATCTTTTGGCAATCGATTATTCTTAAAAATAATCGGATCATCGACAACAACCACGCACAGCATGTACTCACCTGAACTTTCTTTCTGGAATTGAAAAAAATGCGAAGAGATAGCATTCTCGCGCTCTCAATGCAGTCAATTGTGGTCAAAGAAGAAGCGTGCAGCACTTAAGCCAGCCGTTGTTGATGCACTGTTATTTTTAAACAAAAACAATATGTAGACAGTCAAAGTGCATATTTCTTTATTTAGCCTATTTCTCTGTGTTTATATAATTATACTATATACGTTTTTTTCTTGAGTTTTTCTACTGGAAAATTTCGAAACTTTAAAAACATTAAAACACACCCCTTCCTTTGAAGGGACAAACCGCTGTGGACGTGTCATGATTTAATTTATTCAATACGATTAATCTATTGTTGACAGCGATTAATCGATTACGGATATGAACCGATGGGAGCAGCGCTATCTGCAAAACATAGACACTTAACGCAAAAGTTATTTCAGAATCATCCTCAAGTTAGATATAACGCAAGTTAGATATGTCAGTGGTCGGATAGAGTCGTAATATTCCCTTTTTAAACAACGATTTTTGTTTTTACAACTTCAATATTTACGTTGTTCCCCTCTCAGGTACAGTAAATGGCGTGAAACGTAGCCTAATTGATATCTTTTGGAAACTGATTGAAACAGTTGGTTCTAAAGAAAAATTATGCGAGAAACGGGTCATTTTCCGTCAAAATAAACAAAAAAAAGTTACGAAGCAAATGTGTTTTAGCTACTTGTTTTCAAATTCAGTAAGTTGCACTCCACCAGTAATCAATATCAAAATTTTTGTGGCTCAAATAATCTGAAGAAACATCCGAGAGGTCTTTTTCATGTCTCTCCGTTTGAACGTGCTCTTGTTTTGTGTCACTAGAGCAATGAAGATAGCCTTCTAGTGTCTTTAAAATTTCAAAATTACCAGCAGGCGTATGCCTCAGAGCCTCTAAGAAGACCACTGTACTATACCATTCAGGGTTCCGCATAATGGAAACCGTGGGCGCTCCGCTCATCGCATTTTTATGTACCGTGACAGGGCTGGAGTAGTGCATACAGTATTGAGTCCGTCATAGTTCAAATATCAGCTACATTGGTCAAAGGAAAAGCTAGGATAAATTTCAAGGAGAATGCCAAGGTAAATTTCCGTGATTTCTTTCACTGCTAATGCGTTATTCACCAATATCTGACCCCTTCCTTTTATTTTGAACTAGGAACAATTTTACCCCTGGGCTACCCAGAACTGTTCATCCCTGAGATGAATTTACGGAGGATTATGTGTCACTAAGATCAAGTTTCCGGGATCATCTACGTCTCGGGATGCGTTACCGAGGGTCATTTCTAGAAATACCTGACTAAGAGTCGTTCATCCTTAGAGACAAATTAACGGGCTAGACTCATCTATAATGGCAAGTTTCAGGGTTCACCAACCCTTGGGATAAGTCACTATTAGCCGTTCAAACCCTCGAATAGCTTACCGAAGATCGTCTACCTCTGTCTTGTGTTGAAGGTGCCAGTAGTTTTCGACCTACAATTTTAAATAAGTGTCCGTAGTAGTAGTAACCTAACTCGAACACGAATCCTCATTATCCTAACTTTAGCAAGACGTGGATTCAGATCATTGCGTTACTGAGTTACATGATAACTTGTATACTAACAGCACGTTTGGTTTTATTTTTTTCAGCCTGGTTCTTACAGTTTAGTAAGAGCTCAACAATCTTTTCGCTCACTGGTCCAAATTCACGAACGAAGTGGTAAGCAAAGATTGTGATGTATTTCAGAATCATCCTCAGGGTATTATGAAACGAAAACTTCACAATTAAACATGTTAATTGTGAAGTTTTCGTTTCAAAGAGGGTTGTGTTATGCCATTATGACAATGCCTTTCCTTCTCGCCATAACCAGTGCCCTTTCCGTATGCAATGTTATTTTTATGGACACACAATTGTCACTTTTTTAACGATTTCGGTCCTGTATGTGAAGCTGTCCTTCGGTTATTTAACGTTGTGGAATTTCTAACATTCTTTCTCATGTTCTCGTTTATGACGGAAGGTTGGTTTACACCTCCTAAGGATGAAGGTTAATGTTGGGGCAACCTGTAGCAGAGTGTACAGTGTCACCATGTTTTGCGTAAAGATTATCGATACACAGCGACGACAATGCATCCAGACGTTATACATTATGTTTTAAGAAAAGCGACTTGAAAAGACAAATGAACGGCTACTAAAACATTCAGGAAAAGGCTGAAACTTCTGATTATAGTAACGTTATCTGCCTATCGTACAACACGCATGTCAAAAATGTAATTAAACAAATCTACCACATATAATAGTCTAAAAAACAATTTTAAAATTTTGTGGTATTTTAAAAGACTTCGAATAAAGTATCACTGTAAAACAGTCATAGTAGAAGTCTTACAGCTCGTACACATTGACGCGTAGCGCGACGGCGAAACCTTTTGCGGTAGCGTTTGAAAATTATCTCCATATTATTTTAACAATATCTTTCACACGAAACGCGTTATGCCAACGCCGGAACAGGGATGCGTTTACTGTGAACGGTACTACTAAAGTGATGCTTTGCTAATTTCTACGCGTTGCGTCACTCGTCCCCACGAGCCTTAATCGCCACATGCGAAATATCATCCTTTGAAAAGGAATAATAGTTCCCTGTCAAAAAATTGGCGGATTTTGGGAGTGTTCCTGATGCAGTGGTATCATCGAAGTACCAATAAAGTGACCCACAGATACTGATTCAGACCACTAGGATATACCAGTTTGGATCCGTTCTTGTCTTATCAGAAAGCTGTCAGGGGCAGGTTTCGACCAAGTACAACCGGTTTGGACGAATCAAGGTCCCATCGCAACACGATTTTTGCCGATCAAAAGCCAATGTTCGAATTAATAGGCTGCAACTGGAGTGAGATGTTTAACTACGTGATATTTCTGAGTAAAGGAGTAAACTGTACGAGAAGTTTAACACGTGACCAAGACTCTATCCCAAGCCAGTGCTTTCACCAGTCTCTCTTCTAACCAGCAACGATCCTTCAGTTATGAGTGAGACACTTATAAAGCTTTGTTTTGTCCTGCTATTTGAATCTTTTCAATCTGTTAGAATTTTTAATTTTACTCTGGATAAGTCCAGACGATTTGAGTCGTCAAGGGGATGACGACTCGGGCTGCAAATGGTTGAAAACTTTGTTTCCAGCAGACAAAACACATTCATTGTTTGCATAACTTTTCGCAGTTCTTAATGCTTCGGGTAATCAAGAGTTGTTACGAGATGACGGGGCTACTTATCTCGTTTAAATGGTGCAACTCTTAAAGTCTCTTATGCGAACAAGTGCTGCAGAATTACATAAGTAGAATTATTCCCATATTTAGTCTTGAATAAGAAAATTTTAACACGGGGAAAGAACAATCGCAATATAAAGATCAGAGCCCAGCTCAGAATTCTTAAGTGTATCGCCATAGTAAAAGAGGCAACTCGAAAAGTTTTAAAACAATTTTACTGACGTTTCGTTGCGGCGTGCAACATCTTCAGAGTATAGATTTACAAAGATGAGAAAAAACTATATATGGATTTATAATTAACATACTGGAATAATTAGGGAAAGAACGTAAAATAGACGTAATATTCAATGTATATCGCCATAAAAACTAGTGATGGCTTGTGGAAAGTAATGAACAATACATATTGGCAAGTCCAGTAAACGGAAACGCCAGCAACTTCAAGAATCTAATGCTTGACGATAAAACCAAGCCTTATATGTAGAAAGTCAGAAAGGCAATTCATTTATTTGCAATTTTCTTTGTAAATTCCTGGTACTCTGCTACACTTTTTCTTGCGATCTGTTCGGCAAAAACTTTATCAGACGGTGTGACAATTTTGCCAAGACCAAAATCGTCAATATGGGTATCATCTGTGATCAACTTTAAATGTTTCAAAAACAAGTGTCTTTCCCTGAGCCGTGTGAGAGAACACTGCCACACTCTTGGACAACGAGCAATGTCAGGTACAGAAACACCCAGTTGTCTAAAACAATAATCCAGCTTGGCCTTCATACTTTCTTGGCTAAAAGTTAATATAGATGGTTGCTTGAGAATCATATTTCTAAGCTGACGTCGGTAAAATCCCAGTTCTTTCAGCAAGAAGTAAACTTTGTCCTCAAGTGAATAAGCTGTGCATGTCGATATGAGATCTGGACATTTCTTAACGATCTTTAGGACATCTTTCATGGAAAATGGTGGAAGAACATTTAGATGGTACAAGACATCAATCTATAAAGTTAAGATGAAGGAAGTATATTAACTGGTTCCCGGCAGGAGTTCTCCCTTTGTGAATAAAATCGTCTGGCGTTAGCCAGAGTGAAACAATAGAACTGTCATTTTGTTTTATTTCATTTACTTTGCCATGATTATTGGCTGGGCAACAGCACCAGTTGACGCCAATTACTGCGTAAAGATGCAACCTGGACAATACACGTTATTTCTTCTGCACAGTATGCATGGTTGTGACTAAGCAATACTCAAGGTTACGAAAGTTAGCCAAGAACACTTGCCTTTTCATCTAAAGTTTCTTCAATTCTAGAAGTAAGAATCCCAGGTGACTTTTTAATCATCAACATGATATCTTCCTGTTTAAGTCCCAGATTTCTTAATACTGCAACACGTCTCTCCATTTGCTCTTTTTCAAGAAGTAAAATACGTGGTCTTTTTGTAACCATTCTGCCAACATCAGAAGGTTCAAGATCACACTGTTCTCCCAACACACTTGAAACTGACTTAAGTTTCTCACATAAATCAAACCTGGAAAATTTGACTTCTTTATGAATTTTTTCCACATTTGCTCCAATGTTTCTTAAATACTCCTCTGCAGAATTCGAAATATCAGCGTTCTTTTCTGTTAGTGTGTGATTTTGAACAAACTTAACTCCAACGTAGGTACCTCTGTAGATCATTGAATTAAAACACTGTGACATAACAAATTTATTAAACAACTGCTGACAGTGTAGTCTTAAAGCCATCATAATATTATAATGTAACGAATTATCAAACACTTTAAGAGATAAACCCATGGACAAACCACATGTTAACAAAGTCAAACTATTACCCAAACATTACGGACGCCATTATATTTTTTAAATTGTAAACGCTGTATAACAGAATCGTAGACTCAGATACTTTCATTAATATCCGCTGACCAGCTTTTGGAATCTGACTTACCCTAGCAACAGCGGCATTAAAAAGCCGTCGTTAGGGATTATCGAAGCAAGTTATGATCAGTTTAACGACTTGATATAGTAAAGTTACACATGCTTGATCAACTTTGACGGTACGTGATGGACTGTGGAATAACAGAGAACGAGTTTGATGGAGAGACCAGTGATATCGAAGGTGCTGAGCTGAGAGAGAGTGAGATTGAAGGTGAAGCGGCCGAAGATCAGGTGTCCTTCGCGGAATGCTCTGAACAGCACGTTGCCCAAAAACCACCAAAGAAAACAAAGTTGAAAAAACGCCGTAAAAAGTGAGTGATCTCTGACTGATGCGTGGCCGGTCTATGTTAATGCAGTGACTAATGGCCTGAGTTATTTCATTTGTAGATGTCTTGGGATAAATTTATCAAATTGTAAATATGAAAGCGGTGAGTGACTGAGATTTTAAAAAATGCCGTAGTTAATGCACAAGGTAAATAATAAATCAGAATGTCCTCAAGAAAATAGACAGGTTGAGATTTTTTCTGGTAACAACACATAGATCGCATTATTTATTCCTGCCGTTGTTAATGGTTTATTTGGAAGGCAAATTACTCATCAAAGGCAAAATTTCTAGTTCGTCGTGTCGCGAAGAAATTCGGAATGCGGGAAGTAGGAGAAGACGAAGATTGGTCGTTATTTTGGACAGATTTCTCTGTAGCATTGGAACGCTGTATGGATATGAAAAGATATCAGGTACACTTCAGATTCATTCTTCTGAAAGTTGAAAAGTTCCAGTCAATTTTACGAACAATTAGTGTGTATATTATTAATCAATGAAATTAATTTTATCGGTCAGAGCAAAATTTAGCCGGACGCACTCGATTGAATATCTGCCATGTTATTTAATTTTCATTTCAATCGCCAAATGACTCGTTATGTATGTTATTTTGTGTTAGACTGAGGCGAGGGTTCTTCATAAATTTCGTCAAGGAATTTCTAAATTGGATTGTGTAAAATTATGCTAGCGATGACCATTGAAATCGAGAACATGCCGTTACCTTAGCTATTTCATCTATTTTACCTCATTAACGCGAAGAATTTCAGTGTGAATAAAAACCATCAAATCCAAAACAACTGCTATTCTGTGATTTATATCATCATGAAAAGTAAGTGGCATGGCAATTGTTTTTAAAACTGTAGTTCGGTTTGTCTTAGCTCGAGGTTTCGACCTTATACTTGTAACCATTGCGTGACTGTATTTTATATTGTTTAAAAAGCGGTCAGTCAAAAACCAAAGATCTAATCCGAAAACAAGATTATCCTTGTTATGTCTCTGGGTTAAAATGGTCAAAATTGAAAACCTGCGAGAAAAAGGTGTTTTTTGTGGGGTTTTTTTTAATTAATTTATTTATTTATTTATTTTTAACTACCAACGTTTTTGCTTTGTTTTCTAAATCACATGCCAGGAGAATTAGAGAAAAAAGGACAGGTAGTGCCATGTTATTTAAAAGCACAATGATTTTAAAGAAGACCCTTTAGATGCTATTTCTTACAGAATTTCTCTCCACCAGATTTTTATTAATTTTTTTAAAAATAAGTAAAGTTTATTACATGTATGAACAAAGTGAAATTTGAGACAAGGAACATTCCCTATTCATTAGCAATGATTAGAATATTGAATTATTTGCAATTAACTATTTTCTGCTGACTAGATTTTGGCCACTGGTTATTTATCATAGTTCATTCTTCCATAAGCTTCTATGGATCCCAGAGTACACATGAATGTACCTATATCTACAGAACTGGAAAAGGGATATTGGTCTGCTACCCTGGACTTTAAGGTGGTTCTACCTTAAATCATTCTTGTCCACATCAGTATCATTGGGTTTTCACAAGGCTGTTAAAACAATTTTGGGGGGCTGAAAGTGTTTTCATGCATTTCAAAATTGATGCTTTGTGCAGTCAGGCTTGTGTTTCTCTTTTTCTTGTTAAAAATCTGCATTTTTTTAAAAAAAAAACAAACTCCTTTTTTTGAAAAACCCAGATTATTGTAGGAAAGTCCAATGAAGGGAGATAAATGGATTGGGGTACCCAATACCCTTGCAATTAATCAGTATTGGTAAATCTAAACAATCTTATCTCCTAGCAGTCTTACAGTGTAGTACACAATTGGAGTGACTCATTGTTTTTCTTCCTTTTTTTTTCAGAAAATTAATCATTTTCCAGGAATGATAGAAATATGTAGAAAAGATTTACTGGCTAGAAATATGAATAGACTTTTAAAGCTTTACCCAAAAGAGTATCATGTTTTTCCAAAGACATGGGTACTGCCTGCTGAGTAAGTGATTCAAAATATTACCAGAACCATGGACGACTTTCTTCTAGTTTTAAAGACTAGAGCAAAAGACACAATAATTAGGATTTCTTCCAATAAAGTTAACTGGTGTACAGCAACTTGATCAAAAGTTTACAAGACCAGAATGTTGTTAGTATTTGCATTACTATGTCTTACTCTTTTTGTAATTATTAAGATTATACAGTGCAAAACACTTAGGGCAATTTAGTTCATAAGTTCTTATTTTAAGTGCATGTGGCACTCATGATTGGCAAAGTGAAATACCACTTTTCTCTACTAATTAAATGTCAATGTTTGCCTATATGTATCCCTACAGTTATAGTGATTTCCAGGCATACTGTCGACAGAAGAAGAACAAGTCATTTATTTGTAAACCGGAAAGTGGTTCACAAGGAAAGGGAATATTTGTCACCAAAAATCCTAAAGTAAGTACATAGAATAATCCTAAAGAGAACGAGAGTAAGAAAGAAAGAGAAAGGAAGTCGAGACAGAGAAATTGTCAGAAGAAGGGACAACACATAAAGTTGGTTCATTGTTGATTATTTGGCTAAGTGAGACAAGTAAAAGTGGTTTGTTCATCTCAATCAAAATTAGAATTGGAATGCCACAGTTCATTTTTAACCATACTGTATACCTTGAGATTACAGAAAGTAAACAATAGTAACCAGTAACTAATTTAGTTTCTTTTATTTTAGGATGTCAAACCAGGAGAACACATGATTTGTCAACAATACATCTCAAAACCTTTTCTTATTGATGGCTTTAAATTTGATTTAAGAATATATACCTTAATTTCATCATGTGACCCATTGAGAATATTTGTGTACAAAGATGGCTTAGCAAGATTTGCCACTGTACAGTATAGTGAACCATCTAATAACAACATGGTAGGTCCTAGTATATACCAAATGCTTTTTGAACAAGGCTAAGTTTAATCACATTTACTGTGATGCCAGTTTTGTGATATAGTGCTGCCGAAATTTCAATAAGTTGAGTGAGCAATGCAAGAATGTTTTCAATTTTGTTCACTGATTTGTTCTTGCTGGGTTTTTTCTTTTTAATTAACAATCATGTAAATTTTAAAAGTGTTTTCAATTCTGACTTTTGTTATCTTAATTGGAAACTAGGAAGATATGTGTATGCATCTGACAAACTATGCCATCAACAAACATAGTAAAGATTTTGACAGGGATGAAGAATGCGGTAGCAAAAGGTGAGGAAAGTTATTCAACCACAAAAACATAAAAATTTCTTAGATTTCTCTTGAAAGATTTAACCATTCACTAACAGAATATTTAATGGTTAATCATGGAATGTTCTGGTCATGTTGCCCAGAGGGTGATTCTTAAATTAACCATTCACTGTTCAGAAAACATTTCCCACATCGTCAACCCCAATTGTAGTAGGGTTAGGTGGCCCAAGTGAAAACCATCATGTATCGAAATACCAGCTGTGAACTGCGTGATTTATAAAAATAGGAGCCTTGCGTATCAATTACATTTTCATTCTGTCGACAATACCTTGGAGCGATATCTACTGATCATTTTTAGTAGGTTAAAACCATCTTTTCTAACAACTAAACCTTTCTTTCTGACGGCAACATTTATTTCAGGAGGATTACCACAGTTGTTTCATGGTTTGAAGAGAATGGTTATGATGTTAGTAAAATATGGAGTGACATTGAGGTACTGTGCTTTAAAATTCTCGGAATTTGAACGCCCGGTTGAAAAGCAAAAATTGTACTTTAGAAAACACTGTACACCTAACCTGGGATTTGTTCAAAAGTTGGACATGTTTCTGAAACATGCGTTGTGATAGTTTATTAACAGAACTATATACATCCTATCTTTTCTAAAAGACCAGTTTCCTTCTGTAGTAATACTGGACCTATGAAAGGCGGCCCTTACTAGACATCTAGGGCGAACAGCTTAGCTAACTTAGCCTAACCGATAGGGTTATCTAGTATAAATAAAGACACTTCACTTTACACATTCTATGGAGCGAAATTGAAATAACTATGGGGTTCCTGGGAGGAATACGCCCAGAACATATAACATGTGTACGTTTGCACTGCTGTTAAAAGCCAAGATAAATTTCAAGGCAGCAGGATATTCTTGCAGCGGATACGAAAATCTTGAATCCCTCTACTTGGGGAAGCCCGTAATTTAATAATTGACTATATGAAGTTTGTTTCGCTTACTTTATTGAAGTTATCGTGTTTCTTTGATAGGATGTCATGATCAAGACGCTCATAACTGCCCATCCGGTATTGAAACACAACTACAGAACATGTTTTCCAAATCACAATAAAGGCAGTGCTTGCTTTGAGATCTTGGGCTTCGACGTTTTGTTGGACCGCAAATTAAAACCCTGGGTGTTAGAGGTTAGTAATCAGTTGTCAACAACGGATCCTTTGTACATCACTTTCGATAAGCTTTTTGACGAAAAAACTTTTTTCTGCGCAGCCAGATAAAAAATCAGTAATAGTTGCTGGTTGTTGAGCACGCTAAACCAAGAAAAAAACTTGTGAACATGCACTACATAGTTTCCCTATTCTTCTACGTTTGGCAAAATATCCAAAACACTGTTTTGTCTTTCTCTAAACCGGAGTCGATGCCAAAAGAACACACAACCATCTCTTTCCTTATTCCAGAACAGTGCTAGAATTTACCATCCGTGATGGTGTAAGTACGTGGACCTAAGAACCGTCTGACATGCAGAAACTTGCCTGTGAAATTTAGTGACATGTGTATCGTCGGCTGAGTCTTACTGCTTGCTCTTGTTCTATTGAAAAGGTAAACCATTCGCCAAGCTTTCATACAGATTCACCTTTGGACAAGGAGGTGAAGGAAGGTCTGATGTACGACACATTAAACCTGGTGAATTTCAATGCATGTGACAAAAAGAAATGTTTAGAAGAAGATAGAAGAAAAGTGCAAGAACGTCTTCTCCACAAGCAGAAACACAAAGATGGAAAGTATGTTTTTACGGGCAGGAAACTTGAGGTTATAATAACTGGCATCGCGTATTTAACAGGCATATAAGTTGACAGGTGTAATGACCAAGTAACTTCAAACCGTTTGTATCAGGAGTGGCAAGATCTACGTTTGAAGAAAGTCAAAGCAAAGATATGTTGTGAGAACATCTCCCTCAGTAACCACATTGTCACTTGTGCTCAGTTTAAAATTCATGATAAATATATTGGTGTATACACTTATTCCGGCAAAATTGAAAACCAGTATAAAGTGTCGGTGTGCAAAATTAAATATTAAAATACCAAAATTTAACTTCTTGAAACACTCAAATTTGGTCGTAGTTTAGTTTCGTAATATTCTTTCTTTTACATCTTATGAGAAATGTACAATCATTAAAAAAGGTATTTCAGTTTGTTAATGGTTTTTGTACTTTTATCGTCCAGTTTATTTTATTTTTTAAGCCTTGAGAGAAACGGCATTTTTGTTCTGCAGAATGTTTTTTACTACTCCATCTTCCTCTTCCTAGACGTGAAGACAATGGTGATTATCTGTCCCAGCTGATGAACCACCTAAAGCTGTATGAAGATAGTCATATGGGAGGCTTCAGGTGATACGCCAAAATCATACACTATTTATATATTAAATATCTGGGACCTAATATATTGTATACGAGAAGGAATGTTTCATCAGACATCCAAACACCGAGTACATTCTTGGAAAGCAAGGCGATAACCGAGTTTTTTAACCAACTTAGAGGTGTTTAGAGTATATTACATGTGTTTTAGTGTATATTACATGTGTTTTAGTGTATATTGCATCGCAAACTTTATCCAAATTCAAAGAGAAAATCAGGTTGAAAGTTGTGGAAATTTTCTGCTCGGAAGTGTTTGTATTTTTTTCATGAAATGTTAAACTAAGTTCGAGAAAGGCACATGAATGTTGCATATATTCCTTGAAATTAAAAAAGAATGGTGTTATCTTTCCAGACGCGTTTATCCAAACGGCAATGAAGAGAAATATAAGAAATACTTCGAGAACAGTTGTTCCCTTTTCCAAGAAACGACGGCATCAAAAGCTAGAACAGAGTGTTCCAGGTAAGTTCAATGTTACGTTCGCTAATGTATATATATTTGCCTAAAAGTACTCTCAAAGCAATTCACACGGTTGACGAATTTGAATTCTGCAGCACTTGTAAACGTTTCAACATGATCATAGGTCGTGTTATATGAACAATATGTGAATGATTTAAGACTGTACGCTTTGAAACTTTTTCTATCCATTGTTAGAGTTGAGTTATTTGACTTATTTCATAATATAAACGAGTTTTTTCGTTTATAAACGTGATATTCAAAAACAGTTTAAATAAAAACCGGTTTCCATTACAAAGCCTGCCCTTGTAGAAAGGTCTATTGCTGTGACATGGAAAGTAGAGAGCTACGTAGGCAGTTTTGGACGAAACAGGAGAAGTTTAAAGGTAGTGCTCCGCAAAAAAGCGAGAAAATTAGGTACTGAGGTTTCGTGTGATAGCTTTTTATCAGAGTAAAATGTGAATTACATTTTACTGTGATGAAGAGCATTGATGAACGGCTTTTGCTGAAACTTTCGTATCTTGTTCTCTCGTTTGTTTGGCAGAACTCTTTTTAAAGATATTTCTAGCTGTTTTGCATCTTAAAAGTAACTTGGTGGAAACTAGATTTAACTTTATCACCACACTAATACCTCACACCTTTTCATGCATCGTTCTGAGTTACCTTGTTTTTCTATTTTCAGAATTCAAAGAGAGCAAATCCAGGCTAAGAAACAGGAAATCGAAGTGATGCGTGCAAAGAACTGTGGTAAAACCAAGCCAGTGATAAGAGACGTTCTTCGCCCTGAAAGTGCGACGAAAAGCAAGCTTAAAAGACCGACGATGCGAAAGCCAATGAACAGAGTCGAGGTAAAACATGATCCTTTTGTATACAAACAGCTAGATTCAATGTTTTTAACGAACCTGTCAAATTCGAAGCTTGAACGGAACGAAGATTAGGTTAAATCAGACCAAAATTTTACCGGACACCATGGTCTATCTTAGTGCGCAGTATTTCACGCTTTATGCAGTATTGATTGGGAAGTGTGGGGCATTGAATATATGGCTGTGCAGTCTTTGAAATCTAAGATTTTTTTTAGAAATTTAGAAGATTGAATACGTGATGATTAGTTTTCTTAGCAGGTAGAGAGTTGAGCGGCTGTTTGATTGCGACTTATGTTGGTTCGAACATTGGCCAATCTTTTAGCTAAATTAACTGTATCACCTTTATAGGCTGTACCAATTTATCCAAACTACGCAGTTTCGTAAACCTTGTTATTTTAGCAAGGAATGTTTAACTTTTGATTTTCAACGTTAGATTTTTTATAAAACAAACGTGCATGTTCCCTCCAGTAATAAGGTCAGGTGGGAATGTGGAAATGCACATGCCTGTTAACCCTGGGACTCATCCTTAAGCGTGCCTTACTGAATTCAATTTGTCAACTCAGTTAGGGACTTGCCTTTATTTCCCGTTGCTTATATCACTAAAAATGTGCTTAGTAATCCGATAGAGACGTCACTAGTATTGCCCGAATGTTTGCACGTTTGTAAAGTTTTGTTAACGAGTAAAATTGACTTTTGGTCCAGATAACATGCACAACACAAGCGCACGAACTCTACGGGATTAACAGGCCAGCTAAAGGTTACTTACAGTAAATTACCCATACTGTTCGGAGGAGAGTATGTTTATTACCTGTGATACGAATTCATCTAAATCTCCATTGTTCACCGTTTTTTGATAAACCGGAAATTTGAGCCTAGAAAATTGAAGGAAAAGTTTATTTTAAATTCGGAAGGTGCAGTATCCAAATACAAGTAGTGTACTAATTGGGCAGCCATGATTAATCAGTTGCCTAATATTTTGACAACTTTTCCTCCTGCTTAGAATTCAGAATCGGCTTCTAATGTCTTTGACACCACTAAACCAATCGACATTACTGAAGAGGAAGAATTAGAGCGAATAAGCGGAATGCTGCAAAGGGATAATCTTGTACGTGGCCTCGGCATTGTACAAGAAGTTTACAAACTACTTCATTGTACACCGGGGACTGGAGGCCCAAGGAAAGATTGTTCACATTATTCTGTAAGTATACGATGTCGTTTATCCAACAGTAATGTGTTAATACATTAATAGAGACTGTTTTAACTCTATCCAGTTCGAGACTTCCCTCTTTGACCAGTAACATCGTCCATCTGGCTTTGGTCTGAGTAAAATAATTAACCCTTTCCTGTCCAAGACGTCGGCCCTTCAGTAAAAGGTTTGAATCCTGGGTTTTGCAGATAATATTGTATTTCGTTTATCCAGATTATTGTTTTGTGATTTTAATCACAAAAGTTAATAATTTAAGTTAATGATTTTGCCATCAACGTCTATGAAAATTGTCTCCGTACGGGAAACCAAAACGCCAGACTCAACACAAAACAATAATCTGGATGAATGAATTGCAATATTACGTCTCTCCTTGATGAGTAAAATTGTCTGGCATTAGCCAGAGTAGAAGTAAAAAGTCGGATTGGAACTGACAAAAGTTAAAGGAGCACTGCGCAACTTCTTTGGTTTGACGGGTCACATGGCTGACATAAAACAGTAGACAGGCAACTGGTTCTTCCCTTCGCCGTCCATCTTCCTCCATAAAATCAATTTTTCTGTTGCGAAGGTGCTATTTATGAGTTTATGTTCCAATGATATTAATAAAGTTCTTAAAATTATTCAAAATTACTGTTCTGACTATTATTAGTGACTATGCTCTGACTTTTAGTGATTGAAGTATCTAAATTTTACTGCAGAAAGCCTTTCATCATCATTATCTTTTCGATTTCAGCACCTCTCGTCGGACGACTCCCGAGGGAAAAACCAAGCGAACGATTCACCTTCGGACGACTGTCGGTATTCGTCGTTTACAAATGCAACTAGTTCAACTAAAGGAGTAACGGCGACATCAAACTATCCAACGTCCAGCAGCATTAACCGTCTGTATCTGAACTCGTTTTCTCAGAACTCAATTCCAGGAATTCCGCGAAGCGATCACAGGAGAACATTTGCAACCATTGGACGCGTGGGCTCAAATGGCCTTTTGTCTCCGGCCAATAATCAAAACCGAAATTTTACTAAACATCGACTCGGCTCGCGAAAAATGCTAACCAACAGACTTACACATCATGCGTCCGGTAACGAGGCTAAGGTTTCCGATACTGAGACGATGAGTCACGGAAGTGCCACATATTTTAATTCACATGTACGACGAACAGTAAGTGCCAGCGGTCTGGCGTCGAACAGTTCGTTAAGTTCTAGTCAAGGCAAAGGTCATCACCGTAATGGGAGTTACTTCTCTATCACAAATACTTCAGCTACAGTACAACCATTTATGCATTACTGTATGAACTCAACCCAGCTCTCCTCGGACACTTCCACGAAGGTGACCGCACAACAGTCAACGGTAGGGCTCAGTGTTATAACTGGACCTGCACCGATATCATACAAGAACTTTAGTCGATCCTCAGGCAACCATAGCGGAGATGGCAGTTTGAGCAGGTAAGACACCTTGGTACAAGACTACATCAGGGAATAATGATAAACGATGATAATAAATTACTCTGAGGCCTTTCTGTTGTCCTCCACAGATCATCTCATGCACTGACCGATAGTAATACTCTGGAACTCTAGTGTCATGACCTCACTCTGGTATCCCCGTGTCTCAGTCTCACCTCACTTCCCTCGTAATCCTGTCTCACTATGACTACCCAATGTCCCAGCCTAACTCTGTTACTCTAGTGTTCTGTGCTCTGCTTTGTTAGTTCTGTGTTCTCTGCGTTGTGTACTGCATTTTGTGTCTGTGTCTGTACGTCTGTACGTCTGTACGTGTGTCTACGTCTACGGTTGCGTTTTTTGTTTGTAGTTGTACTTCTGCTGTAGGTCTGCTTTTGATTATTAAAAATTTTGATTTGACACATAGCCTTTCCGATCATTTCACTATGTTCTCAAAAAAATTGTTTTTGTACGTAACCTGTAGTTTACCCTTGGATGTCTTCTTTTACATAGATCAGATAAATTTTCTCAACGAATTCGATCGACAAACAGTGATTCCTCGTGCAAGGTTAGTATTTCCCACTGGAAATCGCCTGAGCGATTGGTGCACAAGTTAGAAAATTGGTGTGAAGTTGGGTGGTTAGTTAGAGACAGGTAATAGGTCGCTTACACGAGGTGTGCCTTACGCAAAGGACGAAAACCCTGGAAGAAACAGTGGAAAAATTACAAGAGCCACCGTCGTCCTGAATACGTGAAAACGCCCTGAGTAACATCGTATTCAGAACAAGGACGACGTTAGGATTACTCTTAGGATAAAAAGTTATCTATTCACTTTGTTTTGGATGAAATATTCTGTTGTAGGAAGGACGTCGTCTTTGACGTTCCCGTCGTGTTTGCTTAAGGTTCCTATTGATGTTTTGACAACCTCAGCGGTGGTCCCACTTGGGCGGTCGTGCCACTTAGGCGGTATCTCACTTGAGTTGTGTTCCCACTTATACCGCGGTCTCATTTGGGTTGTGGTCCCAGTTGGGTGGGCGTCCCACTTGGACAGTGGTCCCACTTAGGTGGCGGTCTCACTTGGGTGGTCCACCTCCCTCTCGACTCTGAAGATGACCGCCATGGAGAGCGTCAAAGTGTCTGGTTTTCCTTGTATGAATAACCGTTATGTTAAAAAAACATATCAATCGAGATATTCTTGTAACTCAGAGTTTTTTTTTTCCTTTATGTATCTCAGCAACTTGAATTCAGGAACAATCCTGCTGCGGTCATAAGTTAGCATCAGTTAATCGACTGTTCAGCAAGAACACTGTTTAATTCCACTGGGCAGCTGGCTTGACCGGTTCGAAATGTCGAGATTATATTTTTCTCGACAACATGCCATATATCGTAAAGTAAAACGTTTTTATAGACTTTATTGTATCTGCAATTATACCATTAAATTGGCCGTTAGTGATAGCTCCACGAAAGTGTGTCGTTCTTATATCTAACTATGTTAAGAAAATAAACAGTGAAGGAAATTAGCCATTCTTAAGTCATGTGCCCATGCCTTCGGCACCATTTTGGTGTACAACGACCTGAAGAATGCAAGAACTGAGATTCAGAATGTGTGAACAGAAATTGTTCCACGTTTTGTCGCATTGTCGATCGAAGTTTAGGAGGTGCACACTGTTTTAGCAAACAAGCTTCGACTCCAAGTATTTGTATTGGCAGGTTTGTATCTCGAAAATGGGGGACAAGGTCTGGTCTCATGAGTTGAATAGGGTTAACTTGTTCTCTGTTGCTTCGATAAAAATTTTGTTTTGGCTCTTGCGAACAGCGAGACCGGTCCCAGCTTATTTTCCAACAGGTCGCATCTAAACTAAAACAAGGATTTGTTGGGGGAGCGATCTGAAGTCATACCGTTCTCATGTAAACGCAGTCTAACAAAAAATAATATAGAAAATTTTGCTGGATTTGACCTTTAGGCGCCAATAGCTTCATGAAGGAAATGAAGACGTGGATGGCTTTTATAATACTACCCCGAAAACGTCTTTGTTTTTGCACAAAAACTCTTTTTTTCGCAACTGCGATAGTTTAAAGAGCTCTTTATTCGTCCCTCTGATTTGTTCCATGCACCTACATGAGGTCTCTCCCAGCCTACTGAGAAACTATAATAAAACCGCTACGGTTCAGAAACAAACAGTAATATTAGGACGTATTACTGAGCCAAACATTGGACGTATTTGACTCTATGTTCGATTCGGTTTCTCGGTGAGTTAACAACGGATGTTGCCCAACTCTAACAGCAATTTGTGAATGTGTGACAAACTCTCGACTGATTGTCACACAGTTTGTTTAACAAAGAGCAGAGTGGTACCAATCTGCTAAAGGAAGAGGAAAGATGCGATGGTTTTTACCGAAAAGGGTAAATGTTACTTCGTATTTTTTTATTTGTATCTTTTTTACGGCATTTTGAGATGACAAATACGTATTTAAAAACCAGGGTTGTCATTCTTTGTTCACATCATGGCCTGTAGTAATTCATAACGACATTTATTAGACCCTCGACAACCGTGTTTAGCCACGATTGTACTCGAGGCATCATACATTTAGGTCTTGTAAAAAGTTCAGACTTTTTTTTTTTCTCGGGTTTGGCTGCCCTCATGAAAAAGAGAAATTGGCTTGAATATTTGCATTTGGCACAGTGGTTGTGAAACTCTTAATTTTAATCTAGTCCAACTTTGCAGGAAAACTGCTTCAAGGAGGGAATAAGACAGAATATAGCACCACGATATAGCCGTTAGGAAACGTACTATAAGGATTGTAACTTGAACTAAGAAATATTCCTTTGCCTTGATAGAATTGCTGATGTTGGGTGTACACGTGTACTCGAATTGACTAGAACTGCATGCAATTCGATCTGAGTGGCTGAGTCTGTTCAAACAAACTGTCCTTCGAAGCGTTTGTGAAATTTCACCCTTTCAGGCAGAAGTACAACTTATGACAGTGAAGATACTAACTGCTTGTGATGATAAAGATAGTCTTTGTTTAAAATGCTATAATAGCTTGTTGACTAAGGAGCACTACAGTCTGTGCTCACCATACTTCAAGCAAACAAGCTGTTAGTTGGATGATACCGTTTGCATGACACAATCTACTTGATGATCTAAACTCCGCAATTGTACTTCAAAACCCAGGCCGTATTATATAAAAGGGATCAGGACATTAACGTACTGGTGCGAAAAATTAATGCAGTATCAGCCCTATGAGTCTTATAATTCTGTACTGTTTTATTTTTTTCCAGACGTATTTGACAATCTGTTTATTGCATAATCACTGTCAAAATAACATTGTTAGTTGTTAGTAGATCTATGTCAACAGTATCTGGCTGCTGAGCATTCAAGAACTGAAAAATGCCTGTAATTCAGCTTTGTTTATTCATTCATGATACGTGTCATCAACTAAATACGCCTGGCACAATTACATCGTAAATACCCCAAACTCCAGTCAGTTCCCACCTCAAAACAGAACCCAGTCCTTCGTTGAAAATCCAAATTTTGTTTGGTTAACCAAATAACTTTTACAAGAAAGTTTTGATTTTTTGTGGTAAAGTCTGAAGTTACGTCTAAAAATCGAAACAAGTTTAGGAAAACCCAGTTCAACTTTCCAGATGCTGCCATCCTCTTTGTACTTCACTCTGGCTAATGTCAGACGATTTTACTGGTCACGAGGAAGCCTATCGTCGGGAAAGGGTGAATTAGACATGTTTTGCTGCAGTGAATGGCGCATTTTATCTCAACTGCTTGGACTTCTTTAGTTCTACAGAGGTACATAACCAAGAAAATTACCTTAAGTCGACTTTCCTTTGCTCAGCACTTCATAAATTTTCCAGACAACGTTGTCGTTCAACATTCTTTCGGACGAAAACGGAAAGGCATCCGATGAAAATTTGAATATTACGGTTATTTGATGACATGGAAAACGTGAATGCCCTTAATGGATTTTAAAGTTTGTTGTTAACCACTAATTCATCATAAAAACATCATCTGTAAGCAAAACTGTAATCCCTTCAAGCCTGGTTCATGCTAGCGACGTAAGCATAAGGACAAGATCAATACAAAAACAAAGTATGACCTGTCCTGTGGGACTTGTGAAGCTAAAGCAAGAATTTTTCTTTGTTTCGTCTTTTGTTCGGCTCTTGGCTTATGCTTGGACTATGATCTTATGCTTATGATTACGACGGTCCTTATGTCGCAGGCTTGACTTCATTCCTTTGTTTTACCTTTAGTTTTGTCCTTATACTTATGTTCAAGTGTTAACCAGGCTTTAGGATCTAAACCTAACAGCATTGAACAAAAGTTAAATTAGTCATTTACTGTCCAACGTGGCAGATTACGTGTGTTAATTTCGTGATAATAATGATAATTGATCGCTTGAGCGAACAAAGATAAGAATGATGTCATGCACGACTTCTTTGACTAAATTTGAAATCAATAGAAAGAACGGAGAAAGTGTTTAAATTGTTTTTTTTTTTGCTACGATGAAGATGCAAAACAGTTTGAACTCAAGAACTTTTGCTCCACCTATGCCTACCTATCTGAAGAGCCAGTGGTTGCAAGGGGTTAGAGCCGATAACATGTAACGTGTCTGGGGTAACTTTCCCGAAATTACAGAAAGGCCTAGGCTTAAAGATAACTCTTTTTCGGAACCAAGGGTGTCATATTGGAGGTTTCATATGAAAATCCATCAAAACTCGCTATAAAACCTTAGAATACTGCCAATTTTCCCTTAACCCTTTAGGTCCAAGATCTTTCAAAAGAAATTTCTAAATTATTCAATCAATTATTCAATTGAAGATCGATTGAAATCTGT
The DNA here is from genome assembly GCA_030142905.1 of Heliopora coerulea. Lineage (NCBI taxonomy): Eukaryota > Metazoa > Cnidaria > Anthozoa > Scleralcyonacea > Helioporidae > Heliopora > Heliopora coerulea. The sequence goes on from JASJOG010000020.1 coordinate 521,439, forward strand.
TTATGGATCGAATTTTCATCTTTTAAATCGTCCAGATATGTACGATAGAGAGTTAAGGCCGTTTTCCACTAGACGAATTTCTTCGCGCGTAGCGACTTTTTCTTTTGTCTCATGAGCTTTCGGCTGGAACTAATCATGGATCTATTCAATTTAAACAATGAAAAGTCGATTCGCGCGACAAAATTCGCCTAGTGGAAAACAGCCTTTAAAGAGTTAAGCATTCGATAAATTATGTATCCTTTTTTTTGCGTTGAAAACAGTTTTGCGTTACTGCAGAAATTCAGAACTGTTTCGAAACACTAGGAATTGTCAGTTTTTTTATTTCACTTTCCTAGGAAGTAACAACTGGAGAAAACAATCAAACATATCAATTAATCAAACTTAAACATTACTCATCTAATTTTTATTTCATTTTTCTAACCAAATGTTTGCGTTCAGATTTTTATGCATGCAAATCTTCTGTTTTGGAAAATTATCGCCATTGGTATTACGATGGGTTTTATTGGATTTTTCTTGGACTTCACCACAGATGTTGAAGAAGAACCGAGATTATCGGTAAGCAAGAATTATTTAGCAGACCCAGGAATGAGCAGTAACGTTCGAGCACCAAGTGACCTCAAAGTATTTATAAATTATCATAATGAAACTAGAAAGATAAAGTGAATGTGAGGGAGAAGGAGAGGGAGACAGAGAGAGAGAGAGAGAGAAAGAGAGAGAGAGAGAGAAAGAGAGAGAGAGAGAGAGAGAGAGAGAGAGAGAGAGAGAGAGAGAGAGAGAGTGACAGAGATAGACAGAGATGGACAGAGAGGATGAGTATTCCAAATGTTCGAACATTTTCCACGTGTGCATTTAAAATGTCGTTTTGCTAACATATGTTTTGTTTCTAGAATATTTACCCAGTTCAAAAGAAGGAAGAACGAGGTAGGACCTTATAAATCTGTTTTCTTTTCGAACCTAAGACCACATTCCTAGTGCACGCTAGTAAAATGCACTCAAAGGTAAAGTAGTATCCGCCTTTCATGAACGTGTGCCTTGAATAGTTAACAATCTTCTGTTAAAAAATTATCCAAACGAGCTATCTTGACACCAAAGCAGAGTTTGCTCAACAAAAACTTAATTCAAAGCATGCCGCCTATGTTATAAAAGCAAACCAAAAAAAGTAGCCTCCTCCACTTATCATTCTTTTTCTCCTTCTCTTCCTCCTCCTCCTCCTCCTCCCTTCCTCCTTCGTCTTCTCCTTTCTCCCCTTCTTCTCTTTCTTCTTCTCCTCTTCCTCCTTAGCTTCTTCTCTTTCGTTTTATTCTCTTCCTCCTCCTCCTCCCCCCTCCTCGTTCGTCTTCTCCTCCCCCTCCCCTCCTTCTTCTCTTTCTTGTTCTCCTCTTCCTCCTTAGTTTCTTCTCTTTCGTTTTATTCTTCTCCTCCTCCCCCTCCTCGTCCTTTTTCTTCTTCTCCTCCTCCTCTCCTCATCTTTCTTCTCTTCCTCCTCCCTAGCTTCTTCTCTTTCGTCTTATTCTCCTCCTCCTCCTCCCTCTTTCTTCTTCTCCTTCTCCTCCTCCCCCTCCTCTTCCTTCTTCTTCTTCTCCTCCTCCTCCCCCTCCTCTTCCTTCTTCTTCTTCTCCTCCTCCCTAGCTTCTTCTCTTTCGTCTTATTCTCCTCCTCCTTCCCCTCCTTCTTCTTCTCCTTCTCCTTCTGCCCTTCCGCCTTCTCCTCCTCCTCTTTCTTCCTTTTCTCCTTAACATTATTATTATTCGACATATTTACACAGGTTGAATTTGCAAAGATAGCCTGCTAATTAACAAAGTACCCGTGAAGTTATTATTATTATTGTTAGTCAGAAATGCAATAAATAAAATAAAGCTTTATGTACATTAAGTAAGATCATCCATCATTCAATCAGAACTTAAAAACTCATACGTTTTAATATCATTCTTAAAAATATTAAGACTTTCCACATCGAATTTTTGGGACAATTATGCGAGATTTGCTGCTTCTGGTGTCTTTTTCTTAGCTAAAACAATCAAATCCCTAGTATGGCAAATGCGGACAAATTGAATGCAACACTTTCTTACTCCTGCTAGTAAGTACTATCTGTTCTGCTTGTTTACAGGAAACTATGTTGGTCACCTTACCTACGACTGGGCACCTAAAACCTTCCCTGACTGGGTAAACCCGTTGGCCTTAGTACCTCCCGGTCCTCTTGCTCTTGGCAATGAATCGAGTTTCAAGAAAGAAAGAAGACGATTCCATCATCACATGCAGCAGCAATCAGTGGTGTGTCCCGACCTGAGGATAGTTGGTGGGTGTTTCAAATGGAAGAGAATAACATGGGGATTTGAAGGTTTTTATGACATTTGTTTCAGCAAAGAGGTCGAAATGAAACGAGATTCATGCATTGTATATTCTTTTGGGTAAGTTTGGATTGTGTTTTGGTTTGACACAGACAAGTGATCAAAAAGACAGGCCGATAGAGAAACAGATAATTAGGGAGACATGCAGGCACATAAATGGGTAGAAAGACAGGACAGTCAGGAGGTCGGACTTAAGTATTGGCGGACAGATGAACCGAGGTAAGGGCAAGCGGGACAGACGGACGTACAAATAGACTGACGATCAGACCGATCAACAGAATCACGGACAGACGGATGGACGGACAGATAGATAAACGGACGTATAAACAGACGGACAGACAGAGAAATGGACGGACGGATGTACAGACGGACGGACTGACGTACAGATTAGACGGATGCATTGATAGACAGGCGGATGGTCAGACGGACGTACGGATGGACAGAAAGACGGACGTATAAACACAGATGGACGGACCGGCGGACAGAAATAGATTGACATACAGACGGACAGATGAAGAGACGGACGTATGGGCAGATGAACGGATAGACATAAAGACGGCTGGATGAAAAGATGGACAGACAGATGAACAGACAAGCCGATAGAAAATGTTTAAAGGTAGTTCTCTGTCAAAAGACTTCCAACGATATTGATGATCCCAGCGAAAGTCGTCCATCAAAGAAAGGCAGACGGACACCTACGAAAGATAATGCCTATAAAATAAAACATGCAGGTAAAAAGACACCAAGAACGAACGGTTTAACTTTCAACCAATTTCTCTTGCTAGAATAAATAACGACTTCACGTTTGATGAAGGAATGGCACGCTATGGATGTCACGTGTTTAGTTTCGATCCATCAATGGACACCAAGGACCATCAGCATAACGAGAAAGTCATGTTCTACCAAACGGGACTTTCCGATGAAGACAAAGAACGAGATTCCACAAAAGATATTCGGAATAAAGGTAGTTGGAAAATGAGAAGATTCGCGTCAATAATGAAAGACCTCGGCCATGAAAAGGTACTCTAACATTCATAGGTATAATTCCTCCCTTGCCGTGAGCAGTTAGTATTGTACGAGATGATAAAATATTCGTTCAGGATGGCATTCCCGTGTTGTTTTTCGGTTTTACAAGTACCTTTCACCCTTTCTTTCCTAGAAAATAATTGACGTTCTTAAAATCGATATTGAGGAAGGCGAATGGATAGCTTTACCCGACATGTTGGCTGACGGCTCTCTTCGCAGTCACGTCAAGCAACTCGTCATGGAATTACATTTGTACCAGGGAACTCGTCAAGATGTCTTAAAATATTACGGCATAGCTAAGTGGCTTGAAAGACAAGGATTTGAAATCATCAAACAAAAAGTGCCCCCTATCTGCTCGAGATGTTTCGAGGTCACGTATGTTAATACAAACTTAGTCAAGTTGCCAAAAATTATATGGAATTAACTTTGTACAAATAATTTTACGATAGCCGTGACACAACTGATTCTATCCGCCAGTGAGACATCGTTATCAATAACACCTTGTCACTGATAAAATAGTAAGTGTAAATAGCAAAGCGCGTGCTAAATAAACGTGTTTTCTATATACTTGGATGTAAGTTTGTTATAGTCTAAATGGTTTAACTTTTTTGAAGTTACCTAATATTACAGCTAAATGTCTCAATACTGCGATTTTCGCATTCATTGAATCAAAGTTAAATGGCCAACAAACTGCTATACAATTAACAATTACAAACTAGGCCTTGACGCGATAAAACGTTGCAGTATCTCCTTTTCATTCTTCGGCATGTCTATTGGTAAGTATGCGACTGGGGGAATATAGGATAAATACTGATAAAGAATACTGTTAAATATTACGCTGCGGTTTCTTTTGAATTTTGAAATTGGTTGTGGTGATGGAACGGATGGAAGTACATGGAAGATTGTATCAAGGTTGTATCGAAGATTCCAATTAGCAATCACGTATCCTGTGCAAATTTGCCGGCTGTAGGGCCAAAAAACTTTTGACTTATAAAACATTTAGTTCAACTAGTCAATATAAAAGATGCAAATCGAAGTTTGATTTGCACCAATGTTGATAAAAACTTGACTGTATTTAAAGTTTTCATGTCTATCAACATTCAAGCGCTCGAGAATTGTCAACAAAAAAACTTTATCTTAGTTGAGCCAGGAACTTTCAATTAGGGTGTCACGAACCTCAATTTCGTTCGGTGGTTATATTATAACCAGCGACCAATTGGCGGGTTTCGTGTATAGCGAATGTATTTCGTGGAAATGCGGCCACACTTCAATGTCACATTGAATGTTTCTTTTTAGATTGCGTACAACACAAATAATTGCCCAACTTCGGCCTGAAAGATAGCAAACATATTGTGGTAAAACGCTACAATACTTTTCTCTTAACCCCAGATTTCTCTTTACTAACATACTGCAGCCGCACACAACACGGAAATCTAAAAACAATAAAATAATTGAAGAACACGAATCGAGTTCAGATTGTTTTATAAATAGAAAAATACTGCCATGCAAATAATCTAAATGTTATAACCCAAAACTAGTCTACTCAAAAATACAAACATAGACATATTTTACGAGCATCTCGGTGAAGTTGACCCCAGTTAAGTGCGATAAGTACCTATAAACAGAGCAATTGCTTTATCGCTTCATATAATAACAAATACTGTCTTTTCCATTCCTTAATAATCTTAATTACAATGAATTGCACTTCTCGTCAACGAAAACATTTCCATGGTGTCTTCTATAATTCATAAATTATACCCCAACTCTTTCTCTCTACATATCCTAAACAATATAATAATTCATAAAAAATATACGAATTCAGATTTTTCATATGTATAATATATATAGGAAAGGCCGCTTCCATTTGAATCAGCGTTCAATACTTTACAAACTTCGTCTTCATGGGGCGAAAGCGAGCGCATCATATTTTAATTCGTTGATACCATTTTATAAATTGATCTATCTTACTATTATTTTCCTTCCCACATTGACCTTACATTAGTAAACTTATTTCTTCGCGGCACATTCGACGACGAAATCCGAATGTCGCGTTCCTTGGCTGAGGAAATTTTCTCAGAATCCTTGTTCGGCAGCACTAGGGTAGCTTTCCATTTTCGCTCCAAGACCGGACTAGCGTGGGGACTTGGATTAGGGCTTGGATGGTTATCAATTTTCTGAGAAATGTTAATATTCGTGGAGTTATTATTCGCGAGCTTTTCGGCCTTGTACACGCGCACGCCAGAGGAATCTATATGAACATTATTTCCCAATTTCGCATCGGCCACACTACATTCGCGTGACTCCTCAGACGACACAGAATCCGCTGACCGATCGCTGGTACTTGAAGACTGGGACCAACGTTTTGATTGGTCATTCTTATTCTCCTTCGGCGTGTCGTCGGCTACCGAGTGAGGTTGGCTCACATGCTCCGTTTGATTGTCAGGTTTGGTTGTGTACCCGAACGTCCGTCGGGGAACGTAAACGGTACTCACAGTTTGTTTCTTTCCTTTCGTCACCGGGGTTTTCGAGGGAGGACGATTTACGACAATTGGCTGTGGTTGGCGATGAGAGGACGTTGTCTTCGGGTTGTTGGACGATAATCCAGACGTCTGGGTAGGTTTCTTGTCGTGTTGATCAGGTGTCAGGTATTTGGAGAAGTCTCTTTGTGGCGTGTATTTTGGACCTTGAGCGAAGTTATGGCGATCTCCTGTCTGGAAGGTGACCTGCGCAGTGCTGCGGCTGTGATTGGTCACATCAACAGCGCTCGAAGACATGAGCAGTTTACCATTAGGCACTCCTATTTTATCGGAAAGGGCAGACGACGAAGATGACGTAAATCTAGATTTAATGGAAGTCAGGCGCTGGTCGGATTTTTGCTGTTCATCTTGCGGACCAATGGTCAGAAGCACATCAAAGCCACCACCATTCCCTTCTCCGGAGTTTTGTCGTGGCCTGATGGTGAATTCTGTCAAGCTATGAGTGGACGTGCTCTTCAACTCTTCCTTCGCTTGTTCTTCCTCCATCTCCTCCACGGACAGTTCGGCCATGGGTTCTGTAACGTCTTTCTCGGTGTCCACGTCTTCACCTCTGGACAGTTCAATTTCAGATCCTGCAGTTTCACCATTTACTAGAGCTTTCATTTGATCAGCAGCTGGGATGTCAGAAGCATAAACCACCAACTCCGTCTCACCAGGATCAGTGTTGTCCACCTTGGTTTCTGCGAGAGCCTTCCCTGCCGAGTCCCTTGCAGTACCGGAGCGTGATCTGTTTGTACTGACGCTTGTTGTTTTGTTATTGTTTGTAGAATCCTCCAAACTTTCTGAACGTATTTTTGACTGGCTATCGGAAGAAGCTTTTGACTTCACACCATGTTTTGTGTGTTGGAAATCTTTTTCTCTGATCTCCTTACCCTTCTTAGATCTTTCATCACTATCATTTTTCTCGGAAATATCCTTTGATTTCACTGGTTCGTCCAAGTTTATGTCACATGACACCGCCTTATATTCATCTCCGGCAGAGTTAGTCTTGGTTGCAACGGTCTTCATGAAATTCTGAGAGTTCTTCGCGGGAACACTTTCTTTCTGGAAAAGCTTCGCCCTTCCAAGAACAATGGAGGTCTTGAGGCCATTAGTACTTGTGGGTGACTTCGGACGTGACTGCTTTTCATTGGCGAGAAAACGATTCGTTTTCAACGAGACTTTCGAGACGCTATGAAGAGGTTTCTGAGAGGACTTCTGATGCTCGTTGCCAGATTTATGCGTCTTCCACGGTGGGGGAGAGAAACGTTGTTGCTGCTGTTGTTGTACGCGTTCACTGCTCTGAACGGACTTTTTCACCAAAGAGCTTGGAGTCGCGTTCTTGTTGGCAAGCCTTCCTTTAGGATTACTTTTGCCCACAGAGTCTGCACCAACCGAGTCAGAACCTTTGGTTACTATGTTCGACGAATCACTTGGTTCCACATTCATCGGTTCTGAAGGCTGTGATTCCTTGTCAACTTCCTTGTCCGCCTTTTCCATTTCAGAATCTTGGATTTTTTCCACCTCAGGTTCACCGATAGGGGAAACATTTTCAGGCTCTGGTGCCCTTGCAATTTCAACATCCACATTAATTCCAGCCGTCGCTTCAGCTGGCGCTATATTTTTCGTTCCGCGAACTTCCTGGTGAACTTTTGAAATTTTCACCGGTTTCTCCTCTGACGTCTTCTTATTGTCATGCTTTAGTATGCCGTGTTTAGCAGACCACTGGGGCTTTTCTTCTGCTGGTGAGAAAGGGTCTTTCTGTTCGAACAGGGCTGCATTGAGACTAACATAGTAATGGTCTTCAGTACTCGGTATCCTAGCCCCTTTGGTTTCACGTTTTTTGAGTATTCCACCGCTGACAGTCCTTCCAGCTGGTTTGTGTTCAATATGCATTGTACTTGAAACTGTCCGAGTTTCTGGTTCTATTTCTTCTCTAGACTCTTTATCATCACGTTTCATCGGGGTTGCAGTCTCTGGGTTCTCTTGTACAGCGCTCGTATCGCTCTGGTCATCAATCTTCTTCGCATCAATCTCCTTCGACTTGACTATTTCGTGATGACGAAGTTGACCTCTGGCACGCCGTTTCTCTCGCAGGCTCATTGTAGCGTAGTCTGGTTCGCTCACAGGTGCACTGGATTCGACTTCTTTCAGGTCTTCGTAATCTGAGGGAACGACGTCGGACCCAGACCCAGCGGTTTCTGTCTCGCCGATATCAATATCCATGGTCTTTAAAGTAAAGGAGTCTGTTTTTTCTAGGGTTGCTTTCGGAGAGCTATGTTGCTTGTGTTTCCTTCTGTTAATGGTTGACGTGTTTTTCTTGCGCTCTTTATGGGATGGCTTTTCTTCAACCTGAGTTTGAAAAACCAACTTCAGCGTTAAAGGAAGTTAGGGAGCAGTTACTTAATACATATATACAGGTTAACCAGTTAGAAGTGGAACTTCTTACGTTGAGTGGAAGGTCTACGTACACTCACGTGAGGAAGTTGAGAACCAAGATTTTAAGAAGAGTACAAAAGGACTATGAGGCAATGTCAGGAGAAATACAACACTAAAATCTCGTAGCTCAGGTTATGTTCCCTTCGGACTTTTAACTCTTTCGAGGCGGGAACTCTCCGTTTGACGAGTAAAATCCTCTGGCGTTTGCCAGAGTAAAATAGTCCAAGTATTACGCGGCCGGGAAAGAGTCAGAGAAACAATCTATTACATAAATTCACGACCAACATGAAAAAATCATTTGATTGATAATGTGCCATTCACAGTTAATCCCTTTTTTTCTCGCATCTCTGCTGAATACAACTACCAGAATGCCTTTCGAAATCTTGTTTGTAATGTTAATCGGAGCAATTGTCTTTCCACTCGCTTTGAAAATCTAATGTTTGCATGGAATGAAAACACCGCGAAGTATTCTGGTAGTTACATTCAGCTGACAAAACAAGGGGCCATTCACTTTCACAGTATGGAACAGTTGAGGTTTACACGAAAGGCAGAATCCCCCCCTCCCCTCATATTCTGGGCATCGATTGCTTCTCAACAGTGTTTATTTGGTTGGAAGTTCTTTCAGAGAAATCGGTCGTCGACCTACTCTCTTATTGAACTTAGTGTCTCGGCCAGGAAACATTAAAACTGTTACGTGATATAAACAAGGCTTGGTCCATTTTCTTTTTAATTCTAGAAATATTGTCTCGTCAGGTAGATCCTCGCCTTAAGGAAAAACCACGGTGAACGCCCAACGAACACACCCACCTTATCCTGGACACTGACGTCATTTTCCGGCATTGGTGGAATGACGGTGATAAAGCCGGGGGGTGGTTTGATGCCCATCTTCGCAATCAAGTTCATCGCTCGAACTTTATTAAAAGACATCTAAACAAAACGAAAACAAATTTCGTGAATGAAAACGTGTATTCTGACAGCATTCCGCAATTTCTTGACAGAGAAACTGGGAGACAAGATTCGTCACCATAAGATAAAAGGGACTTTACAATCTACGACGTCAGCTTGAACGTGACGTCCCAAAAAATTTCGGCATTTAAAGAAACTACAGTTTACTGATCACCATGCTTGACACATGTGGCTTGTTTTATGACTCCTAAAACGCTCCAATCCCCCTAAAACGACTGTAATCTCGGGCTGAATTCAATCTTAAGTAAAAGCTTTTTTGACCTCGCGAGCTGACGTCGTCGTTAGGATGTGAAAATGGGCTGGGTGACGTTGTATACACCACGAGGACGGTATTGAGAATGCACTGGAAAATAAAAATTATTCCTTCTCTTTGTTTTGCACGAAGAATCCTTTTGTTTAAAGGGCATCGTCGTTGAAGTTGACTTCGAAGATCTTAAGGTGCCTATTATGATCGTTTAGATCAGTGGTTCCCAACCTTTTGCTTCCCAGGGACCCCTTCACTGATTTTAAAAATCTCGGCGGACCCCCTCCCCAACTGAAACTGCAGCCGCGCCGGTTTCATTGCTTCATTGCTTAAAATCTCTCCTCAAAAGATGCATTCAGGTTTGCTTTGCTCAGCTCGGCATGGAATAAAACCAAATTTTAAGTATTCAAAATTGTATCCTCGTAGTTTAACCTTCCCAGTGGCAGATCGTTTCGAACTCATGATTAATTTATGGACAGATAAACGCTGGAGAACTTTTCCTGTAAGAACACAGCTCGGGGTGAAGAGGCGAAGCGTGGTTGCATGTAACACGAGATGAAGCTGTGACCTGTCAAAACCTCAAAATTACGAGTTCTTAAGTTACACTTACACCCTTTGGAATTTGCGATATTGACTGGTAGTTTGCAATAAAAAGTAGTTGAACCAATATTGCAGGTAGTCATTTGCCAAAAATAAGTTACCTTCTGCAGACCCCGTTCCTTTTGCGCGGACTCCTTAGTCTCGGCGGACCACCAAAAATTGTTTTGCGGACCCCAGGTTGGGAGCCACTGGTTTAGATTATTATTCATATCACTCCGGGTTCTCAAATATCACGCTTTCGCAAGCAACTTTATGTGGTGTTCCACACGAAAAGATTAATTGACTGGGTTCTCTAATAACAGGACGCTTCATGGCAACATTTGCCATGAAATACTGTGAAAGACGCCCAAAAGCCCTCGTTGAAAAGATTCTTCCTTAACCATTTCAATGAAGTCCCTACAATCCTCTGCCAAGATAAATGTAACTGATGAGAACAAACGTCACGTAGTTGAGCACGATAGCTCATCATCATTTATATCCGTCAGTTGCAACGAATAACGGTTTCATTCAATTAGTCTGAAGATAACTTAGTTAAAGTTGACAATTTGCTATTAAAATTATGCTTCATTAATCTGTAATTACGAACGTTTTTCTCCAAAGTCCCTACAAAAGAGGGGGGGAGAATATGGACAGCAAATCCAAGTCCCTCACCTTCCACCGTTTTCTTGCGACAAATCTCTTGAAGTTGAAAGTGCAGATTTGTGTCGTGCGTCTCCTTTGCCTCTTCTTCTTGTCAACAACCTTATTAGTTTCGAAATGAAAAGTACAAACCAAGTCAAGCAGAAGGCAATCAATGTACGATTCACACGCAAGCCAATTGAACTGCAAAGCGGCGGGGGAAAGCTTCGGACAATCTGAAGACGATCACTTTGAAATAAAGTCGAAATATTCCAATCTCACGATAGCCCCATCTTGTCATTAACTCAAATCTTGAGTTTCAAGATGTCAACATTATTCGGAGTATACTTTACTTTACGTCAAGATAATGCAGACAAATTCACTCTAAACGAGTTTCAGAAAGTCAAGACAATGGACGTACCTCTTCCTCAACCCACGTGTGTCGGGAACATTCATGGGCCGTAGGTCGTTTTCTGAAACAAGTCGCAAACAAAAGATCATTAACAGTTAATGATGATGATCCTTAATCTTCAAACAGGATGCCTAATCACTAGTAACAGTGTTTTTCATTAGGGTCCTAACAAGATTTATGAACAAATAAAATGGAATAAAGTATGATAAAATATTAAATGAAAAACGTACATAATATAAAAACTAAGTAATAAGATAAATAAATATACAACACTAAAAATTCATTTTACACAAAGCGCTTTTAAATTTATTTACGTCAGTTATTAATCTAATAGATGAATCGATGATGTTCCACCAGCCAGCTGCATAACAAACCACTGTCCAATGACCCCATCTGCGATTAGCGCGTGGCTTTCGTATGTTATTTTTATGTCTAGTATTATATCCGTGAACATCCTTGTTAAAAACCATGTTAAAGTCATAATCAATATTTCCATTAATGAAATTATGTATGAAAATATAGCCACGTTGTTTCCTATTAGTGATTAGAGGTTTTCAGCACAGCTACTTGAGTGTATCAGTAGCTGAAGAGCTATATGGTTTATCTAAAATCTTTTTAGTTGCCTTGTTTTGCGATGTCTGTTGGCTGGAACTGGTTGGATTCGCTCTACGGGGTTGAAAGGATGTTAGCTATTTTGTGAAGAGCATGGCAGATGAAAAGCCAGCTTTCAGAGCATACTTATTGACTATTCTTTCAAGACACAATTGGAACCAAACTTATCAGGAAACAAGAACATGGTATAAAGAGAAAGAAAGTCAACATCTTTTCAACGTTTTATATAAAAACGTCATTTCTTCAAACTACAGAGTTAATTTATTTCCAAAAAGATTACAATTTTTCATTTTTTGTCAGCATTTCATGCATCTGATCTGTCAACACTGATACGTGCATGCCCTTGAAAAAAGTCTACGAAGCTGTACAACTTTTTGACGAAAATTCTTTCCTAAACTTAATGGTTATTTTTGGGAGAAATTACCTTACAAAATTTGACAGAACCCATTGGAATTAATATATTTGAAAATGGGTACAAATATATCTGGATCTTTCCCTCTCTTTCTGAAGAGAAAGTTAAAAAAAAAAGAAGACAAATATCACATGTATACCTTGGATCTTTGACCAACAACTTGCGAATAAAATCTTTTGCTTCATCACTGATTTCAGAAAAGTACTCTTCATCAAACTGGTAATCAACTTGGATGATATTTGTGAATGTTTCTTGGTTGTCCTCGCCGAGGAATGGAGAAGCACCACTTAACCTTCAAAACAAAATACATGGGAGGTCCTTCAGTGCTGCAGGGAAGTTACAAAGAATATTTCATGTATTTCTATTCTTATATGTGACGGTCAATTTAATCATTTTGTATTTTTATATCATATTTTGTTTTCCTTGTATTTAACCTGTTTCTCAGTTAGGACCTCCCTGAAAATCATTTGGTAAATGAGTGGAGTTTCCTCATTAAATATTATTATTATTATTATTAATATTATTATTATTATTATTATTATTAACTCTGATTTGACGACCAGAAAACACACAAACAGGTTGTTATTGCAGCAGCTATAGTGACTGCTTATTAACCAAGTGTGAGGTCTGTACAGGAAAGTATTTGCCTGAGGTTTTTCAAGCAACATCTCCAGAACATCACGCGTAATCATCATTTTATTCTTTGACGAGGTACAACAATCAACAGAAAAAAACACACATAGATATCTAAATTTACATCCCTATCTAATATACCTTGATTGGCAACAATCACCTCCCATAAGTATGAAGATTAAAGCCAGTATTTGATCTTAATACTTACAAAATGTATGCTATAACTCCCAAGGCCCTAAAAAAGAAGGAACAGCATTTAGTTGAGAAATAAATTAAACAACAGGGGCCCAGGCCAACAAAATTGGAATGCCATGCTGAAAGTATTGTAGCCAATAGTGGATCCGTGGGGAGGTTCAGGCAGTTTAAACCCCCCCCCCCTTGAGCCACCATACAATATGGGGATTCCTTGCCATAGTCTCTATGTCTACATGATAAACTTTACTTGCATCTTTTTCTTTAACTGTCCAACTCATATTAGTGGTAGAGAAACAAGCTTCACTTAGAAACCTACAATAACCAATGGTTAGGTTAACCACCCTGTTCTCAAATACTTGGAACTGCACATGGCCTGGCAACCCCCCTCCTGCAAAATCCTAGATCCACCCTGGACACCATAAGGGTGAGCCAATGAAAAACATAATCTTGCAACCAAAATATTGTAACGATGACAGTTACACTCAAATTTACATGCAGTTATCTTATGAAAAATGTACAATTTTTAACATACTTTACAAAAATTGTTTAGCAAAGGCCTTACCACATATCAGTTGCAGTACTAATTGTATCAAAGTTTAATACTTCTGGGGCTGGTAAATCAAAAAGAAAGATTACTTTAATTAAGTTATTTTTCATACATTACATTCAGTTCCTGTGTGCAGGGAAAATTCTACTGATTTTAGCAACTGGATTTTGCAACATGGGTCATAGCTGAACAAACCAGTTGTTTGATTTCCAAGAATAGCAAAGATTTGATTTGGGGTAGATGAATGTCAGAAAGTGGAGTCTGTTAGTTCAAACTCTTCTTCTCAACCCTTGATTGTGTTTCTTAAATTGTTTGTTGAATTAATTAATACATAATCCATCCATTTATAAATAGGTTTAACAGATGTCTAGTCATCACCAGTTACAGGAAGAGCTGAAAATTTGTTGCTTATCAAATTTTCAATCAGGTAATGTATAATTTGTTGAAACCATTGAGAGGCAAAGGTGCACTTTAGAATTTTATTCTGACTAAACCAGACAATTATTTTTAATCATAAAGGGGACCTAACCCTTTTAAGAGGTGCAAAACTTTTTATGGATTAACAGCCAATTAAGTTTTTAATTGTCTCAACTGCTCTAATAGCTTGAGGCAGTCAATTGGTTAACCAGAAAAGATCAGTTTTATTTAGAGACTGGTTTAAAATGGTTTCTTCCATGTTGGAAAACTGACGAACCAATCCAGCATTTATTGACTTGAGTCATACGTTGCATGAAACATGAAGTCAGATTGAAGGCAAGTGGTCTGTCAGTTCATAGGTAAGATCATTTGGAAGTAAAGTTACTCTTACAGATATGCAGGTCAAAAGCACTTATATTAAATACACAAAGAATTTCAAATTTTGATGAACAAATAATCAGGACTAAATAATTTATTTTGATTTGAACATCATCACTTCATGGAGTAAACACATATTTCTTAACTTTCCTTTGATATACAATAAATTAGTTCATGCAGAAGATCATTTCTGTTTTATCAGCATTTTCATATCAGTTTTTTGTTTTGGTTGTTTTAAAAAATGCCTCACACTATTCTTAAATGGCAAGCAATGCCCCAAGAATAAACCCAGTGCTACAGTCTTACTGTTGCATAGGGTGATAAATATATAAGCAAAAAATAAATGAAAGCAGCTGTCTTACCAACAAACTCAGGAGTACCCATAATCTCTCTAACTTGTTCATTTTCTTTTACAACTCTTGCCAGACCAAAATCCACCAGCTTAATTGTTTTTCTCCGCACATTTTTCAACAAGATGTTCTCAGGCTGTAATGTCAAAAATGGTTTTAATGTATGTCATCAACAACTGTGAGGTCTTTTAGTCCAACCAGTTTGTTCACAGCAAACTGCTCATTGAAGTATTTATTATGTAGTGGGTATACATCTAACCCCAAATTGCTAAATAAGGCAAGCTGTCAAACATGTGCTTAACCTTGGCTGTTGTTCAATGCTTAATGAAGATTACAGTTTCAAGTTAGCAAAAAGGACATGGCTTCCACGTAACCAGCCAGCTTTCTATCTTTCTTTTTCTACAGTACATTCTCTTAAAATTTGGATGAAAGTGGATCAAATCTTAAAATGAATTTTGAAGTATTATCCAATGATTACTCAAAGTTGACTCCCTTAATTGAATTGCACAGAGAAACTGACTTCAAATATGCAACTTAGGAAGATGAAAACCTTTGCAAAGTGAAGAGTAAAATGAAAAACTTTAATAAGAAATGTGTTTTAGATTTAAGTAGTGCAGTTCCTCCATGTATTCAATAGAATCTGTCAACAGTGTTGTACATGGGGTAATAGACACTTAAAAGAACATGCTATTTTTAAATTTACAGTAGACTGCATATATGATAATATTATTAAAAAAGACCTTAATAACCAGAGGCAAAATAGTATAGCACTGAATTTGACATTTGACCAACAAGTGTGGCAATCTATCAAAGACATTCTTTATTCATGCAACCATAATTAAAATATTTTTGCCAATGCCATTACCTAAAGTCAACTTGTTTGTTTATTTTTGGTTATGTCTAAGTACATAACAGAGTTTATAGCAGATGTTTTGAATGGACTACCAGTGTTACATGTCCTAAATGAATAAAATTTGCTAAACTGGTTGACAGATAAACATGACAAGTCATTTTATATTTATAATTATTATAACACTAGCAACAAAACAGTCATAGAACCTGTTCTCAATTTCATATCCTCGTATTTATCTTGACAATTCAAGAAAAACCAAAAAGGAAATATTAGTTGACTTCAAAAGCATTTCAAAAATTCTACTTAATGTTCAATTCCTGATTAACAGAACTAAAACAAACAATAAAACATTTGAAAAATCTGTCCTCTTCTTCAGCATGTTGGTTTATCAACAATGCTTTTAAAATGTATCATGATAAATACATTTTTTCAGTTGGAAATACTACTCATTATGAAATAAATTTCATTGCAGACAAACAATTAATGGTTTATGCATTGACTGCCACCTTAAAGCTATTAAAAAAGAATATTGAAATCTCAAGAACACTGTTTAAATTGAACACATTCATTCACAGATGTTCTTGATATGACAAAACCTTTGTTTTAAATGGATAAAAAACCTACTGCACATGTGCCTGTCAAAATCATTAAATATCCATAACATTGAAAAGCATTCACCATTAGTATTATTATGACTGTTGAGTATTTTATCTGCTTAAAGCTGTTAAGTGATTGTGTCATAAATGTCTGAAATACAAGACAGGTTGCAGTCAAAATAAAATCAAATTGCAAACTAGTCATGTCATAAGATTATATAAGAGCTACAAGTCTGCCATCATAGTTTAGATATGTTATTATCAATTAGATATCATACTGACTTGCCAGACTAAACAAACATTGTTTGATTGTTTTCAAATATAAAGAAGAAGTCACCTGGCCCCCACTGCAAGTTTCACAAACTAACACAAAAGATGCACATAATTTCACATTAGTTGTAATGCATAATTTAACAAGTTCCAAACAGGAAAATAAGCTGTTCTGCTATCAACAAGATTCAACTGGTTAATCTGTTATTCAACAGAAACATTACTCATTACTTGTCTTGGTGTTCAAAAAACATTTATCAAAGGGTCAATTGCTCTGAAGGACATAATATTGTGAAAAAGTGCTGTTTACCTAAGCATGTGGCCTGCATCAAAGACTGTGAAAACTGTTTTGGGGAAAATTGCATGACAGGAGAATAATTTATCAGAACCTAAAAATTCAGAAAATGGGTATTTTCTGATGTCCAATTCTGATGTCCAAGATGTTCCCAGTTTTGCAATAACAAAAACACAATTACAATCTACCCGATTGATCACCTTTCAACAGATGAACAACTCACTTAAGAAACAAATTTTTTTTCTATTCTTAAACTGAGTGGAAATAAATTCAACTGGTAGACTGCCAGGCTGTATAAAAGCAATCCTGATACGCTCCAGCACTATAATCACCCATCAAAGACTGACAAATTGTTTGTATTCAGAACTGTAAGTGGTCTCAGACATTCCTCCAGCCACTTGTCTTTTATCAACACAAAATGTGTCAACACTAATATCCCAAAGTGGCTAAATTTGGAAGAAACCAGTTAGGGAAGCGTGATTTGGAAGCCACGCAATAACAGGATGCGTCCTATTCGAGTATTTGCAAACAGAACGAGAAACCACGAGCAGCTCCGACAAGTATGGATAAAATGGGTCTCCTAATGCGTCTGAATCTCCAGTGGAACAAAAGCAAAATAGGTCACCTAGCAAACGAGGTCACGGCTCTGAAAGTGTTGCCATCGCCATGAAAACACGAATTCCAAATAATAACGTCGTGGGCGCGACTCGGTTTTGAGGTGATGTGGTCCAGTTTACATGAGAAAATTTAACCAAATAATCTGCCTACACAACAGTAAAGATAATTATCGCGAAGGCGGAGGAGTTAAGCGAGCTGCGCAATTCACTAGCGAAAAGAACTGACCAACCTTTGGTTACCAGCCAAGCTTCGTAAAGTGGTTTTTGTCCATTGCAAAGAAAATCCCGGAACGCGTTCGCAATATGTCCTAATCATAAAATCTAAGCACGCAAGGCAAACAAAAATAAAACATCGGCCGTAAATGCTTTGCAGCGACAAAAAGAAAAGACATTGCGCTTTCTTTGTTTAACGAAAGAACTCATGTTAAAATAAGGAGCGTTAAATTCTTCGGGAGCACAAAGGAAACGGGCTTAAAAGCAGTAAAACGTTATGTAGCTGCACCAAATGCTTTATAATGTTGTCAGAGTAACGACATTGAGACGAGCAGTTAGTGTGAACTGGCATTGGGGGCAGTTTTTACCTCGAAGTTGGAACAGATCTACTTCAAAAACAACGCATATCTGTTTGATTTTAATTGACTGTAACACGAAACCCACCTTCAGGTCCAAATGCACGACGCTCAGGCTGTGCAAATGCTGAAGACCTTGCAGAATTTGCCGGGTAAAATCGATCGCTTCTTCTTCGGTCAGAAAATCCTTTTTTGAAATGTAATCAAACAGTTCTCCGCCACGAAGCCTACAAAGGGTAAATATGGTTAAAGACCTTAATGGCAAGCCGTTATCTAAGTAGCAATCTTTCTTTGTACATGAAGTGTAAGAGGAGTCGAGAAATTCAATAAGAGACGACTTCATCTTCGATTCGATTGAACGGTGACATCCGACTCCAGCCGTCTCGTATTCTATTACATGCCGAAGCACTGCTATGTTCACAAAGGAAAACCCGATTGTTTATAATTCAACAAGAAAATCTTCTAGTATTACTCACAGTTCCATCACTAGGATCATTTCACGATCAGTTTCGTACACGTCGTGGACTTTGATAATTTTTTCATGGTCCACCAGACGAAGTATCTCTATCTCCCGTTTTATGTCTTCGCGACTCATGCCATTACGACTCGCTTTGGTCCGCTTTTTCCGAACATACTTCCCAGCAAACTCGTCGCCCGTTTCTTTCTCCACAATCTTACGAACAACAGCAAACTGGCCACTTAATAAAATAAAGAAGAACAACGTTAAGAGTCAACCAGCTAACATGTTTATTTCGATGAAATAGCAACCGGCATTTAATGGCTGCATCTTCCTCCGCCGATCAACCAACAAGTCATGAGTCTGTCACACACCCAGCATATTCATGCAAGATTTCCTTCTTTCTAAAGAGGTATCCAGTTAGCCTTACAAGTTCCCTTTTGTTCAACGACACTTTAAATACTCCCCGTACCTTCCAAGTTCTTCTTCGATGTCATAATTGTCTTGGATGTCCTTCTTGAAGGAGTCAGTGTCATACATTCCGACAGAATTTTATATCTTATCTTCGTCCTTGGATCAACTGTTGAGCGTAGAGAACTAACAAAATACGCGAGCATTAATCGCTTATCACTTATAACTACAAGAAGTCTTCAAATGTGTCATATTTAGCGACCGAAGCCAAAAGATTACGACCATACTTTTTTGGTTAGTGTGACAGCCATAGCCATCGGGACATCAGGCACAAAATTACGATGTTATCAGTGGGTTATCCCCCTGATTTAACTTCGTCATTTCCCGTAACAAAGTCGAGATAAGACGTTAGGATAACCCCGTCGCCACACGAGCTCTCTCTAAACCGTACTCTGTCCAAATTAATACATTTAAAAATAGTTCGTCAGTAAAACTGAGCTAAATACACGTAAAGCCTAATCATCTCACTAAAATGTAACCTTAAATAGATATTGTTTGAATTCGTTCCAAAACTGGCACGTTCGAATACCATGAAATGGGGGATACGTTTAAACAAAACATTGATCAAGGATGTGTCCGACCCACTGACCTGGTCCGACCAAACAGCAGGAAACGCAACACATTAGGACCATCCTTTGATCAATCGAGTATCCCTTGACTTTATGTTACCGAACCGCAGGCATTGAATGAAACAAGATGAAGCCAACTACCCTATGTTCTATGGATTTTAAAAATTTCTTTCACTGAATTAGAGTTCAGAATCGGGTTATGTTCAGGGTTGATTCAGAGGCATCCTTACGGAAATTGGATCAAACTTTAGTGACTATCTTTCAAGACCGGAAAATACCAACACATTAATGAAAACGGAGCATTTTTTCTTTTAAAAATAGATGGTCGTTCATTGAAAAGAGAGGGATCTTGGTATGCTTGAGGTAAATTTTGATTTACATAAAATGTTTAAAACGTTAATGCAATGGCATTAACTTTTTAAACATTTTATGTTAAAAAGTAAGACACTCAATTTACGACAGTATCCAAATTGAAAAAGTAAGACACTCAATTTGTCCAAGTTCTCAGATTTTTTGATATATTTTTGAAAGGGCCAAAGTTGCTGCAGCTTGCAGTTTCAGGGATTTATTCAGGGGTAAAACTTAGAAGATGAGTAAGGTAATCCGTGTTGTGTTACCATGAAGTTGCATTGTTTAGTCAGAGAGGTAAGAATTCAACAAAAAAGAGGTATCAGAAAAGTATAAACTATCATGGAACAAATTTTGATTGTTTCTTTTTAACGCGTATTCGGCATAAGCAGAAATTTTGAAAATGGTTTTCCACAGACACATCATGGTCAGAAAGCTAAGAATAACAGTGTCCGTAAAACTCTGTCGTTACGTTTGTAATAGTCGAGAGTCGAGTCTTCCCACACGGCTACAAACTAAAGCTGACAGCCGGTTTTTTCTTCAGGGATATCACCAACAAAAGAAGCAACTGACGCCATTTTGAGCCTAAAAATTCCACAAACATCACATCATCGAAGTGAGATAAGAATTCAGTCCGTTATTCAACATTTAACCAGAGAACCGTCAGATCAGTCAAGTCAAATATAGGGTTCCGATGCTTGTACATTAATCATTTCATTCGTTTGACTTGAATTTAAGTTTAACCTCTAAAATTAAGTTCAGGACTTGCGATGTAGTGCCATAACATAGCGCCGACAAGTGTTTCCAGAAACGAAATTCCCAGAACCAGAAGGCACCGTCAAACTGTTGAAGAGCAATATAAAGTGGCCGATACTCGGCCTATTTTTGCCGGGTTTCCCTAGTGACCGCAAATTTGCGCTGGGAGCAAAATTGAGTGACATTGTAAAATACTTGTCTTCTCCTTCCCTCCATACGGCCTTTAATTTCTTTGCTTAGAGCACTCAAGTGAAGGAACGCCTCACAAAACTCCATTGTTACCAGGATATGGATGAATTGATGTACTTATAACTGTGTTCAGGCTGTCCCTTAGCGCGGGGGAAGACGTGGGAAGGTTGCGGGAAATTCCTGTTAGAGTAGATTATTGGACGCTCTTAAAGCAAGGGGTACAGTTCATGTTTCAGATATCCGAATTTTTTCAAAATAAATCGTATGCGCTAGGAACAGAGCTAGCGCACGATGATAAAAAAACAGTAATAGAAAACTCCGAGGGCGGTGTTCAACGACGCGTGACTGAGAATTCGAATCTGAAAACAGGAAATCCTTCCAACATGGCTTCAGTTGAAACTTTTATTATTTTCTGTTTTCGTTTTCGCCAGTTCCTCATCGTTTTGACTTTTTACACGACCGTTTGAGCGGACTATTTAGATAAGTTTTATTCATCTCATTCTGCATCCGATTCACTAGTAAATGGACATTTTTGAGGTTTAAAGCAAAACAATATTGACCAAGGATTTACCAGGCGGGAATCGTAGTCGTAGGATGAACATTAATGCCCAGCTCAAGATTCGAATATGAATAGCCATGACAGGATAAATCACGACAAATAACAAGCTTTACTGACGTTTCGTTGCTGACGCGCAACATTTTCAATGTGAGGTACATGATGGATAAGGTAAGGATATAAATATAATATTTACAAGGTGTTGGCTAATCATTTTTCAACACCTTGTAAATATTACATTTATATCCTTACCTTATCCATCATGTATCTCACTTTGAAAATGTTGCGCGTCAGCAACGAAACGTCAGTAAAGCTTGTTATTTGTCGTGATTTATCCTGTCATGGCTATTCATATTCGAACTGATCTTGAGCTGAGCATTTATTAATATTTATCCTAAAACAAAACAAATTAGAAAAGGAGACTCACCTTGAAAACTCAAGATCCGACTGTCTAAAGTTGCGTCGTTTGACTTATAACTCGAATCTCAAGTTTTCAATTGATGACTTTCCTGTTCAAAATTTGTTATGTTTTATGCTCTGTAAAGTTGTCGGCTCGTCATGGCTTTTGAGGTTTAATACTTTTAATTTTCCAGCTTGTTGGGAAAGATGAGCTGGCATTGTCCGGATGTATGGGCTAACCACCGACAGCCTCAGTCTGGGAGTTGGTCGTTGGAAATTTGAATGATTTCTAAGAGTTTACATCCTTGGAAAGTAAATAGTGTGTTATGATGTATGACTGAAAAACTAAATTTTGCTTGTAATGTGATTGAAATACAAGAAATTCACCTGTGTTGCCTGTTATTTGACAATTTGTCGTGGAAAAGGAATTGCCACGAAAATCGGCACCAGACTCCAAAATATCACAAAGCCACCGAAAATCTTTGCCTATCTTAGCGTACTTTGTTCATTGCAGTAGATTCACTAAATTACCGGGAATATTTACCTTTTTAAGCACGCGCGTCCAAATTTTTAATGAAGTAGATTGCTGATCACGAGTAGCCAGCGCTGAACAATGCGTAAAACAGCCAAGAAGCTGGTTAGCTGTCAAAATTGAGAACAGGCATGCTGATGCTTCGAGAAAAGGCCCTTTGCCAAAGACGGAAACAAATTCAAACCGTTCACAAGTTCAGAAGTTAATCCCTTTAACGCCCAGTCTCCAATACATTGGACACCTATAAAATAATGATAATAATAATAATAATAATAATAATGACAATAATAATAATATATGAGAGAAAAAAACAAAAGTAAAGAGAGAACAAAGAACAAAAGAAAAAAAAATCCAGACATTAAAGGGTTAACCAGCCCATTAGCTTTTTGAGACAAATTATTAAAAGGAAGTTACAAAAACTTGGGCTACCTGTGGCCAACTTGACTGACCTTACAGCAAGTGTTAGTTCTAAAGAACTAAAAATATTTCGAACATTAATTGCCGTAATTAATGTTACGAATTTTTAGCGTCAAGCAGTGAAGGTCGAAAACCTGGTCAACTTGAACGACGGTGTAGGCCCGCTAGACTTTTGGTTTGTGTTGAAGAGGAGGCGCCGGAAATCTTTGGGTGGCGCATTCTTTACTTGATTTCACATTTCTCTCACGAACCCTCTTAAATGGAGGACGTCAGTATTTCCAAGTGGAATTTACGAAATATTTTAAATATTTCAGATCGTTTTTGCGTCAACCCTTGCGCCACTAAGGGAGATTGGGAACGAATTTATCGGCTGTGTAGTCGTCATGGGAACAAAACGCCCCAAGAAGAAGAGAATCGAGAGAAGGGCTAATTTTTGTCAGTAAATTGGAAATTTGGTTGGGGAAACAGATCTTAAAGGTTTGAGATGTTGGCTCAGTATAAAAGACGGTACAGAGAGTATACTGGACCCGCTCCAGGCTCTGTAGCTATCGTAAGTGACGTTTTTCACGAAACAATATCTTCGACTTTCCATTGTCCAATTTAGGTTGTAAAAATCCCGACATTTTACCTGTTCTCCTAGAAAGCAAAGCCAACACGAAAGCTTCCACCTGAGCATCTTATTCTTGAAAGAAGAAGGAAAGAAGAATTGGTAGAACAGGCCCAAGGAGAAACAAAATACCTGAAGGAATGCGATCTAAAATCATCATGGGTGAAGTCGACAAACAAACGAATAGAGAGAAACACGTTGAGAAGACGCGTTCAGCAAGAACTTCTGAAAGAGACATTTGTTTTAGAGGACAGGAGAGAAAAGCTTCGGGAAATGCTTTTGGAGGAGGAAAGAAGCTACATTCAAGAGATGGAGGACATGGAAGAGACAACGCTGGAGAGACAGGCCAAAATGAGAGAACGGGCCAAGCAGTTGAAGGAGAAGAGAGAACTCGAGAGACAAGAGCTTGTTGCCAAGAAACTGGACCAGAGATGGAGGTATTCTTTTTTAATTCAACAAAATTATAATTCGTAACGAAGTATAATTCGTCGCACATGGTAATCAAAATGAATGAACAATCAAGAAGTGAAAATGAAGTGAAGTGAAGAAATAGTTTATTGTTTAAAATTCTCAACATTGAACAAGATTGAAAGTGTTGGATCGTTATTGCACGTCTCCAGGAGAAATCCTGGTACTTTAAGCTGACTCTTTCAAATTTGCGAAAAACAGACGCAAAATCTTGGCGCTGCAAAAACATTTGTTTTTCATTTCAACTTCAGAATAATATTCAGTTTCATTGACTGCACAGTGTAAAATTGTGACACAGACTGTAAAAACCGTGCTGAGCTGATAGCAATGCACATGTCAATGGCAGCAGTTACCCTCCTTAATCAGCAAGCACACTGGTGTTTCTAAATTTTTCATAAAGTTTTCCAATTTCCCATGCAACTGGGATAAAATTGTTCTCTAATGAGTGGATTTCATTTCATCAAATATTCACAGCCAGACAACCAATATTCATTCGAGCTCCATTGCAAACAAAATCCTTCTGAAGCAGCATCTTGCAGACGCCAGACAATTTTAATTGTCAAGGAAAGATGACACCTTGGACTGGAAAGGGTTAAGAACAGCTTATTTCCTTTTGGTCCATGCCGAACTTTTCAGTTTCACTCTAGTTAACACAAGGAAATATTAATCTTGCTTTTCTGAGATATTCAAGGTGTACATTAGTGACAATAAATATTACAATAACTTTGCTTTTTTTGAGATAATTATGGTGTACACCCTAATAATAAAAAAATTAATAGTAACCTTGCTTTAATCATACTACCTCCTGAGCTGGCTTGAAAAGTAATAAAATCATGTGGCATCAGCCTGCCACTGACAGTAGAACTACAAAAACTGGTTTTGGTTGACATGTCTCTTGATAAATAAGGTTGTCTGGTGTGTTGGCCTCAGTGAGATTATAAAAGGCTGCAGTTTTTTGGGTGAGTGGTTGACTACACCTTGTTTTAAAACTTTTTGACTTGCCTCTTTCACTATGGTGATACACTTAAGAATTCTGAGCTGGGCTCTGATCTTTATATTACAATTATGCTTTCCGCCTGGAAAATCAATAGCCAAGATGCTCTTCTGAAGCTAAAAAAATTATACATTTATAAGGTTCTAAGACCACGTTGCTTTTAAAGGGACCAATGTGAAGAACTCCGGTCAATACAGTCCAAGCACAATCAGGATGAAGTGTGTCAGGAACGAAGTGAACAAATCTTGATGAAACAAGAACAAAGAAAACATGAAGAGGAAGTTGAGAAAATGTATGCCAACCTTTGGGAAAGGGATCGTATGGTAAAGTCAGAACGAGAAGAACAGACTGCAAAGGATCAGATTGAAAGGAACAGGGAAGCCTTGAAAGTTAGTAAAGACTATATAACTCACTGGTTCTCAATGCTTTTTGCATGAATACCCACCTGCCTCATGTTTAAACTTCTTGCTGCCCTTACTTAGCACTCTCAGTCCCTGTTCTGTGCCTGTGCCAATGTCCAACCCCAAACTGAATAACTGTAATATACAGTTATTCAGTCCAGTTTTCCCAAGTTAGTGAAATCTCTTGCCACTCCCTACTTAGCACACTCAGTCCCAGTTCTATCCCTGCATCAGTGCCCAACCCCAGAGAAATACCAAACAGAAATATAAATATTCAGTCAAGTATTGTAGAGATAGCTTGTCATTGTTAGGTTTTAACACTAAATGACTACCATAAACTTAAAAATGCTGTGGTGGTGAATGAATGCCCACTCCCCCCTCTCTGCTGCCTTGCTTCCATTACCCCCATAACACTAAATGCCCACTAGGGGGATGGTACTGCCCCCCTGATGAGAAACACTAGTATAACTGGTTCAGCAGGAATTGAGCTTATAATAATTATCATTTATAAAATTATATCCACAAGTACCAAAATAATATACATGTATAACCCATCAAGGGGCAGGTACTCCTCTCTGCTGAATGAGATAACTTTAAGTTACAAATTTATAAGCTTGATTTCTCTGCACTTAAATATTAATTTACTCTTTGCTGGAAAGGTCCTTCAACTCCAAATAGCTGCAAACAAGCAGAAATTAGAAGAGGAGAAAAAACTGAAAGAAATGGAAGCTGAGTGGTTGAAAGAGACGATCAGATTGAGGAAAGAAGAGGAAGAATGGATGAATAAAGAAAAGATACGTAAACAGGAACACGCAAGGCGGGTTTGCGATGCATCGATAAAATTAAAAATGAAGAAAGAGGTGAAAGAAAAAGAAGAGGAAATGGCCCTAGAAAGTCAAATATTGGAAAAAATGTTGGAGGATACAAGAAATCAGGAAAAGGAGGACGTAAAAAGGAAGGCGGAGTTACGTGAAGAGAACTTGCGATTTATGGCTTACGTGGCAAAAAATCGCAAAGATGAGAGTGATCGCGAGAAAAATTTGGAAAAAATGATTAATGAAGAGGTCGAAGAACAATGGAAAAAAACAGCAGCGAAATACAAATTTGAGAGAGAAGCTCGCAGGAAACTTCTGGAAAATGTCCTTGACGATCGCAAACGTCAAATGGAGGTGAAAAGTGAGTGAGACAGTTTAAGTAATATTTAAAAACCGAGCAGGTGAGCTTTACAGGATTAAACGTCTACAGGATTGTCTAATACACAGGCGTCGGAACGACAATAAGAGTGCGAGGGCCCGATAAGGTTCCAATATCTGTATGGGTGTGTCTGACAGCATGGTACAAGGGTAAAAACCCCAATGGCCAGTTGCCGTCATTATACAGGTGCCAAAACGATAACCTGAATGTTGCTAGTAATCGAATTTGTGATTTGCTAAAGGTTTGTTTACTCAATGCAATTGATCGGGCAAATATATGGCGCAGATTCAAGTAAAAATAAGGCTAACTATTGGTCAATAGGAACAGTCAATAGAACGACCTGCGGCCTCGCTGCCCTCTCTCCTCAGGAATCAAATTTTGTCGGTCATATACACAGTCGAAACTTTTTAGTACATGTACATATGGTCTCTTAACTTAAATTGGAACACTTGTATTGCTGTAAAAAGTGGGGTCCACACATGCTTTGCCCCTTTGTTCGTCCTAGCGTACCCAGTGTTCTCTCAAATGCATAATTCTTGTTCACCATTGGCTCCTTAATGTAGCAATACATCTAAAGGCTCTATGACTTAATCACGTACATCAGAACAATCAGTCCCATACAACAACCGTAGTGCATATATATGGGTCTAAACAAGGCATTTACGAGCTATCCTTATTGAAATTTTATTGCGTTAAAAAAGGCGGCGTGTGACACCAACTTTAACTAGCAATACATCGTTACTTTGCAGAAGAGAAAACCAAACAACTCAAACGAGAAGCGGAAAAAGAAAGAGAAGAATTGCTGGATGTTATAAATGAGCACAAGAGGATCGAACGAGAGTCCAGTGAAAGATTAAAACAGCGGAATTTATCATACCAACGCGATTTGGAAATGCAGATTGATTATCAACGAAAACTAAAAGCTACGGAAAAAGATGAAGAATTTCAGGAATATTTAGCGGGGAAGGTAAGCAATTGTAGGATTTTCATGAAAATTTACAGAACTTGATCGTTTGTCTCTTTCCATAAAATGCAGATTGCAGTTAAACTGTACAGCGTAATCAGTTTCTTTGCAATCAAATAACTTTCCAAGAAACTTTATTTTCTGAAAATTTTTTGTTCGTTTCTAGAAAATTTGAATATTAATATTTGTGATATGAAACTACGTCCCGACACTTTGATAAGTTAATCCTGGAAATCTTGCCATTCAGCTTCAAACGTCATTTGCCATAAAACTATATGTATACCGTGCATGAAACCTTTTCAAAATAAGATTTCGATAAATTGTAATCGGTTTTACGACACATATTTAATATCTCTACGAAGGAACCAGTTGCATCAATTTGTGAAACACCATTGGATGTGGAACTTGTTGAAAACCGACCGGGTACTGTGAAATATGTATCGTTAAGATTAATAATATACGCCGATTATTATTCAGGAATATCGCGACTGATCAACTGAACGAGAGGCCCAACAAATGCTAAAACTTGTAACTCTGTTCAAGTATTAAAATGTATATAGTGTACATTTCTTAAATTATCGTGTAGGTGTTCTCAAGTTGTGGTGGAGATACATGGTATTTTTGTACATATAGTCATGAACAGGCGTAAAGTGCTATTGGACAAACGCCCTTAATACATTTGGCTGCCGCGATCGATTTCTGCAATGAACTTCAGAAAGTGACGGTCAATCAACCGTTGAAATAATCGCACCTCCCTATTAATGAACGCATTGTTTGTTTGTTCTGATGGGCTGTTTTTGACAATCACAATTACGTTTTCTTTTTCATAGGAGGCCGAGAAGGAATATCAAAGAAAGCTGAATGATGCTTTGTCCCGTCCTCACAGCGAAAAACTTCATCCATTACGAAGGACACTAGAAAGACAAGGACGATCTGCCCATTACTAAACATTGGGCAGTTAAGAACTGTCTAAAATGCGAAAGACGTTTCTAAATTTCGGCAATCTAGTTCACAATCTGTCCTCTCCGTTGCGTTAGGAGAGCCGCTTTTCAACGTTGGCCATTAAACGGGTGTTGTGGTCATGATTCAGCTATATTTTGTAGTTATGTACTTCGTGGTAGCTACGTTTGAAGTGCAGTCTAGTTTGCAGTTGCAGTAGGTAACCTTGCTTGACATAAGCTGTCTCAGCAGTTTCCGTCTTCACAGTGATCAAAATTTTTTGACAACTTACAGACTATCGACGACTGACTTCTCGGCCATACGCTGCGCGACTTCAAGAGTTCCTCCGTCTCACGCTTACCTTGCTGTCAAACAGGAGGCGTAGAGACCCGATCACAGTCCACTGTGAATACCAAGTAATTCCTCTGCTCACATTTATCACGGAGTCAATTAAGAACAAGTGGATTGTTCCCCATAATCTACAATTAAGAATCTAGTGCGCACGAAATTAGGAAAGCACGTAAGTTTTAAGTAGACACGTCTCAGAAGAGGACATGTTTTAATCCTTCCACGACCGTCTTTTTGAACTCCAGGCAGTTACAATACCACTCTAAAATGTATGTTGCTCACAGTTTGTTAAGGGACCCCTCATATTTTCAGTGAATGGGCGCTGGGGAATCTTACTTTGGGACAAAATGGGGGAAAACTATGTCTTGGATCCAGTAATGTTCACTTCATTTGAGAACAGATCTCTTCATCACATCCATCAGGGAGTCACGTAGAGATACGAAACGAGTAGTGGTCCACCGTCATTTGAGACAGGCGAATTGTCCATACGCACCACGAAGTCAGACAGCAAACGCCAGGCTTCTAGCTATTGGCCGACGTTAGTAGATGGGTCCTTCGTCCATGTCGTCATCATCTCCAAAGCCCATCTCCTCACCGTCGTCATAGTGTGACACCAGATAGTCGTTGTCCTGGTGGTGAAAGACGTAGTAATTTAGATGACTACAAGGTAGCTAGATACACACCAAATGTGGTCTCAGAGAAACTGTATTGCCAGGAGGAGCTGATCAATGTTAAATATTGTAAATTTATTAAATTAAATAAAGGTTCAGCTACAGCCATCGGTAGCTGCACAAAATTATGAGACAGAATTCGTCGTGCAGTTCGATCGGTAGCTCACACTGCGATAACAGAGAATGAAAATGTGTTCAGTTATAATTAACCAAGAAGCATTTTCAAGAAGAACGTTCAAAGTGCCTCAGGCTACAATCAATATCTTTACATGTTGGTGACGGTATAGGTGGTTAGGTCAGTATAGTCTTGAGAAAGACTGTTGGTGAGTGACGTTTCGACGGCCTCAATGGTGGTCATCTTCAGAGTTGAAAAAGAAGAGGGAGTCAAACCGTCAGTCACCAGCAATCTTTCTCAAGACTACACTAACCTGGACAATGTACCACCATCAACGCGTACCAACCTTCTCAGGCTCAAACCTATTACTTCAATCTATATCTTACTTCTTCCTGTTCTTCTTCGTCGTATTCTTGTTCTTCTTCATCTTCTTTCTCATTCTCTTCGTCATCTTTGTCTTCATCATCCTTGTCATTCTTCTCTAGCTCCTGAAATAGGAAGATGGTGTTTTAACGGCATGTTTCTTAGCACACACCTGACACATCTTACCGTACAAGAACGTTAACATCAAAAAGCAAAAACTATTGCATCGCAAAAATCCTAACAATTTTTCCAATCTGCATTCAGTCTCTTCAGAATTCTCTACATATAGTAGAGAACTCTCAACATACTTACATCTAAGCGTTTGGCAACATCAGGCTGCTTAGTCACTATGGATTCCTTTCTGGATGGCTGCAAGTTTGGTTCTCAGTAGAAAAAAATCATGATCAGTTATAGTGAGATATCAGCAAACCCATTAAGGGGCAAGGGCATGCTTTATAATTTTAGTCTAGCTAATGCTGGATGATTTTACTCATCAAGGGGACAAGCCCTGCCTCCTAATAAGTTAAACCTTCTCTAAGACTCACTTGCAACTTGGATTTTTCTCTTTGGTTTTTCCTTCAGCTCAGTTGGAAATCTGCTCCAATCTGCTTCCCAGAAAAAAAAAGAAATTCAAAGAAACCTATGAGAATGGAAAAAGAAAAACTTGAGCCTGAAGGGGATATGTTAATGAGTAAGAGAATATGATGGGGTCTCCATTGTCTGGACAGAGTTCAGTGAAACTTTTGAGCTTGTCTGTCACAGTTCAGAATCCTGTCTGACAGGTGAACTGAGATGTAGACCCACTTAACTGAACCAAGGTTTCAATAACAAAGGTTTCTCAACTGAGAAAAGTATTTCTATCCCAGAGGATACATGACAATAATGAGCTTAAATAATGAATTCAAATACTGAATACTACTTGTAAAAAAAAAATTAATGTAGAACTCAAGGAGCTTCTGCAATGATGATAATTTTTTCTGATTTAAATCAGAACCACTGATTAAAAGTTACATACAGAATTAAAACAACACACACATCACAAAAAAAAGCATGACACAATCAAGATTTCACTATATTTGCTCACCTGGTTCCCAAGTTGAGTTGCCATCAGATTTCTGTTCTTTGTATTTATCTGAATACCTCTCAATATCTGATGATAAAAGCATATTTCAAGGTTGAACTAAAGACATTGTGCAAGCTGTAGTTTCAGTCCTAGGTTCAGTGGGTCATTATGACAATTTTTAAGTGGAAAGAGTGTTAAAGTGTGCTGCCTTTTTTACCTACAAATCCAGTATGTTTTAGTGACCAAAACAGCAACTTTTAAAAATATTTAACCAACAAGTCAAGCTTTATCTTCTTGACTTATTGCTTAACTGAACAGTTAACTGATTTACTAATTAAGTTAAATTAACCTAATAGGATAAACTTACTGAAAAAGTTTGTGGGAAAAGTTGAAATACTTTTAACTTTGTTAAAAGAAAAGTAACATTTGCAAATGGTTAACCCCTGAATTACAGGCTGAATCTGGCCCAGAGAGTTGTTTCTTCTGGCTCCTAATAAGATCTTGAGCTGTATTTTGTTCATTATTAGAAGAATTGCCTTTTAGTGACTTTTTTCAAAAGCCATGGCCAGCCCTGACCTGTGACACAAGAGTGGGCCAAAAGCCCTTAAGGTTGGAAAGACCTAACCAAGTAGAGATTGTCCTTGAGGAGAGGTTGTTGATTCAAATTTTGCCTTGTTGTTAGGTTTGTTCTTGTTCTAAGTAAGGTCCTATATGTGCTTCTTCAAAGGTCCATCCCATTTGGCTACTTTACCCTTTTTCATAGTGTCTGGCTTAATAAAGTACTCTGATTCTTGCATGATTCCACGGAACTCTTGTTTCAAAGCAAGTAGGTATTCATCTGCTTCAGTGTTGGTCAATGGTACAGGTTTGAACTCCAGTGGCTACAAATGACAACGGAATGCCATAAGTTACTGTGTTACACAATAAAAATCGAAGCTGAAGGAGTATTGCGTAGCAAAAAATTCGTTGAAGGTTGCGGGAAAAGATGCAGGGTTCCAAAGAACTCTGTGGATGCACGGACAGTTGAAAAGAGATTGAGACAAATGGTTGAAAAGGTTTAGGTGAAGAAACACATGTCCAGGGTGAAGGAAGAATGGTTGTAGGAGAGAAAAGCATGGTTTGGATTTTGGAGGAATGACTATGAAATACATTTGATATTTGATGCATGGGAGCTGGAACAATGTCTGAAGATCATATCTTGATAAACTGAGTTTGTGAAATTGTGATCATATTTCTAGACAGTGATAGGCAAGACAAACCAATATGGTGAACAATTACTAACTGGAAATAAAGGTGGAGGTTGCTGTATCGCTGCAGGAAGAGCCTCGCCTTTTTGAAAACCAATTTGAGCGATATCAAAGGTGAAACCTCTTCCTCTACCTCTTCCTCTTCCTCGACCCGCCATCTTGGAAAAAATGGTAATATTTCCATAAGAAATGTACCTTTGCACCGTGGGCTCATGAAGAACATGGAAAACAAAACAGTCCTTGTAACAGGTTTTTGATAGAATTGTTTTGCTTTTTTACTCTTAACAATAGTTTTACTTTGATATAACGACCTCCAGTTATAACCAGTTTCGTTTCGTAACTTTCAAAATGAAAAGGTATTATCTCTGTTTCTTTGTAGGAAAGATTAATTAGAGTTTTCTTGGGTACTTTAATGACATACTGCATTTTAAAACCACACGCCTGTTCAGAAACAATGGGTGGTTTGCCCTTGAGCTTGCTTGTCCCTCAACCCAAGTGTATGGTTTCATATTTCAGTAAAAGAGGGAAACTCTGTCACGCTGAGAATGTGTACTTGAATGTTTGATTTATTTGCAACTATACATACCAACCTAGCCAACTGTCCTACCCATTTAATAACAGTTTCCATCAAACACTAGTTGTTTAGAATAAAGACAACTACAGATAATATACAGTCCATCAAAAAGTGGTTGCCTGGCAATGGGGTACATCCCAACCCTCCAGTGGTGGGGTGTTAGTGGCACAGTGGTAATGCATGTGTCCCTCACCACTGACTAGGATTCAATTCTGGCTCAGTCCAGTTATCTGATTAAAATTACTTTTGTCACATGTGAGCGGATTGTTGTCCGGTTTGATTCTACCAAGCATCACAGGTTTTCTCCAGGTACTCCGGTTTCCTCCTGTAGTAACACTGGACCCATGAGGGATGACCCTTGCTGGACCTTTTGGGAGAACAGCTTATGTAGCTGATAGGGTTATCCAATATAAATAAAGACACTTTACCTTCACCTATCAAGTCCTTCTAACTAATGGGACCATTTTATACATGTTTATATTTATTTTGTTTGTTAAAGGTTTTGGGCCCTTCAGCATCCACAGAATAAATCCTAGTTGGGAAGCAGTAAAGGTAGAGGTATCATTATTTTGAACTTAACATGCTACATTTTTTATTTCCAGTATACTTCCTGGAAAAAAACCAGCAGGGGGGGGATAGCTCAAATTCCTCATTGCTTATTAAAGGCATTTGTTGACCAGTTTGATAACCATTAAATGAAAACCAAATAAGCAACCTTGGAATAATGTTGGGGACAATTGCACACCCAGCCCCTAGCTCTGCCGTCCGTTCTGATGTGAATTTACTATACAAGATATGAACTTTTCTAAATCATGTGATGTTTCATTTATGTTATTTATTATAGATATGTATTACATATTTATAAAATTATAAAGGACATGGTTTAACTTTAAAGTGCTTATCATAAATTGAAAAGTCTCCATGAAAAGTTACAAAAATCTTGTGTATAATGAATCTGATTTGTTAATTTCTACATTACATGTATATCCACACTGAAATTGTCTCTATTTTTTCAGGAGCTGGCTAAAATTGGTTTTGACGATCACGTCAATTTAATCATTAAAGAGATCCCAGTTGAATATGAAACTGTGAGCAAGTTGGTCCCTAAGCTATGGAAAGATTTCATGCCAAAGGTAGAAAAAGTAATGAAATCATTGTATATCAAGTTACTTAAAATACTTTAGACAAGTAGAAAGTCTTCACTTTCTTTGAGAAACAAGGTCACAATAATTACCTTCTTTGCTTTGTTCATATAGTTATGTGTTCATGTTGGAGTTTCACCTGTCACACAAGTGATTGAACTGGAGAAATGTGCATTTAATTCAGGCTATAGCCGAGAGGACATAATGGATAAATGTCCAAAAACAGACTGTGTTCCTGGTGAGAATGCTGTGTCCATGTTTTCTTCTCAACCAGTAGTGTTGAATTGATATTTCTCATCAACATAATTCTTGGAGTAATTTTCAAACACTAGAATACATATCTTAAAGCAATACCAGTGAAGGTTCTACCAATGCGAATTGTTTTAATGTGACACTTACAGAACATGCATGGATATCGATAATGTCTGCTTTGTCTTAGGTGGATGTGATTGCCTCTTTACTAACCTCAATGTTGAGAAAATATGCAAAGAATCAACTAAGGACAAATGTCCTTGTGAACTGAAAATGTCCTGTGATGCTGGAAGGTATGAAGGGAATTCCTTGATTTTGTCTTTGGTATTATATATTATGGTAGATTACACTGCACAGATTCTTTAAAATTAAAGAATTTTACTGAACTGTTGGGTCCTCGATACAGTCATTGGTCAATCACATGGAAGCTTGGATGCATTGACTTATCTTTTTGATTTATACAGCCAGAAGTGTTAAGTGTATAGGATAGTGATCATATGAATATCAATCTCACATTAAGATGAGTATTAGCATTTTTGGAACAAATAAAACTGCACAAAGACAGTTGCATTTTCAGTAATGTTTGATATGTAACTGTAATTATTTAGTCCCTGTTTTCATTTAAGCATGACAGTCAGTCTCAAAATTTAATGACCTGTATTTTTTTGTTTTTCTAGGTACCTGTGTGAATTTATTTACTATAAGTCACTAAATGAAAGCTTAAAAATGGAGCACAAAGAATCATCAGTAGCATTTATACATGTCCCAACTCTGGATAATCCTTATAGCAAAGCAGAGTTAGCTCAATCATTAAAATATGTAATACTTGAAATGTTGAAGGAAGAAAATTTTCAAAATCATTGTGGCCAACATCATGAGCACCATGAAATCAGTGAACATGTCATTTAACAAAGATGACCTTGAAATTGCTAAAATGGAATCATTAGTTTTATACTCAGTACAAAACAAAAGGGCACTTTTGCCATGTTTTCATCACTGTAATATATATCACTTTAGAGACAGTACCAAACAGCTAAAATATAAAACCCTAAAAAGTTTGAAGTCTTCTTAAGGCTGACCAGTTTCCATTTAACTAAGCACTGCACTTGCATATTAATTTTTCTTCCTTTGCCTTTTAAAAGTTGCAATATCACAAGCTGGTTTTTGTCTAATAGAAGTGAATGATTTTAATATGGTTTGAATTTGGCTGTATTGACAGAGTGCAGAGTAGCTGGTTGAGTGGTGAAAAAAAGCCATGAAAAAGGGAGAACTGCATCTTCAAAAGGCCAGTTCTTTACTTTCATAGACAAGTTTGGGACTAAGGACTTTCCATTGGCATTACAGCAATATAAACTTTAAGAATTTTGTGCATATACAGTAGGATGACTCAGGATGTGGCAAGTGGTCTTGATAAAGTCATCTGGAAAAACACTTGTGAAAATAACTATGGCAATTTGCACAACCTGATAAATGTTTGTGGGAAAAAATATGGACTAGAA
Source organism: Heliopora coerulea (assembly GCA_030142905.1). Taxonomy (NCBI): domain Eukaryota; kingdom Metazoa; phylum Cnidaria; class Anthozoa; order Scleralcyonacea; family Helioporidae; genus Heliopora; species Heliopora coerulea. The sequence continues at coordinate 556,887 of JASJOG010000020.1, forward strand.
TAAATTAAAGGCTTAGTTTTTATGTGTTTTTTTTAAAAAATTAATGCTTATGAAAGATTGCTCAAATGACCACATTAAACTTGTGCATGTTTCCATTCAGCTTACAGTCAATTTGCTTGGCTTTCTTTTCTCTTCTTGGCTTTCTTTTCTCTTCTTGCCTTGCATTGTAATACTTCAATGACTGAATGAACTATGATATACTGATACTCTAGGTCTACATTTGGAATGATCGATATGAGTTATACCCAGAGCCATAAATAATACCCTCAGAAGTCTTGTTTCCAAACTCTGGGGCTGTGCAGATATTTCTGGACATACTCATGTAATAAATCATCCTCTTGATGTTTGTGTTCTTCTATAAATAGTACTCCCTGCTATGCTGTACTCCAAATTCTAGTACTTTCCATGCTTGTGAATGCTGAAGGATACTCTGGTCACGACACATAGCCCAGACATAGTGTACCAGTTCAATGTTATCCTGAAAAAACAAAAATATCACATGGGACTGATGCATTAAAATTAGATTTTTTAGTAAAATTATACAGGTAGTACAACTCAGAGGGTATATTACTGCAGAAAACTCAAAAGAAATCAATTTTCAAATAGTTACTTTAAATGACATGAGTGAGAACTAGTCATTAAGAAATACAATGTCAGTTCTTTATCACATTTACAGACACTACTGCTTGCATCTGCATGATCATATATCAGAAACTCTTTCCCAACAAGCAGGGTTTTTTTAACTTTACAGAGATAATATCTTCTGTTCAACTGTATATTAACAATTTAGGTGTAATTTTCAATATTTGTGTGAATATTATGGACACTTGGCTTTGCATATTATTGTTCATTAAGAAACCAAAGCTAAATAGGTAGAGAACCTTTGTGGATTATTTTTGGCACAATTTTGGTTCAGGAAAAACAGTGTTATGATGTATGGTTCTATCAATATCTACTTTCATTGCTAGTCAATGCATGTTGGCTGGTAATTTAACCTTACTTATGGCCAGTGGCTATAAATGATTATGAGAGAACAACAAGTAGCAATTCAAACACCTGTTCCTTTCAGCTATACACCTGTAATTTAAATAATTATTTATATTACAGAATGATGTGCTGTATAGGTTAAAGGAACTGTTTCAAATGTTACTCAGAGCTTTGTCATATGTTCATTTTATACTGTATCCAATACACATTAAATTATTTACAAACATACTTAATACAACTATTATACGTGTATCACATACTTCTCCTCCTTCAACTATTTTGCCCTTTGAATCAACAGTACACATTATTTGTTGAGCTGTAAATGTTAAAATTAAAACTGGTCCTTGTTCCATGATTTTTGCTAGAACTAGCTAATAATGAAAAAAGAAATAAAGATTTATTATCACAATTACTTGTTGTTGCAAACTGTACACTGAAATTTATCATTACTGTAAAATATTAATAGAACACAAAACTTGAGAAAGTACCACTTACATCCACATCTCTTATATCCAATATTTTAGTATTTGACTTTAAACCAGCAGCCCTATTTTGCTCTATCTGTGCTGTCAGGATACTGTATGTCTGGAATACATATAGAAATGTTTTGTTGTTTGGATGAATTCTGCAAGAAGTGCTGTTAACTTGAGAGTTTAGACCTCTTTTAATACAGATCATTGATAGACCTTTCAGACCCAATAAACCCAGCATATTTTCATTGCTCAGTCACTTCTCAGTGCAGAGAAAAGATCCTGAGTATGAGAGTGGTTCAGCTTAACCTCTTGAATCAATACTAACAGTTCCTGAAAGCACAAAATTTTATGCTTTTTTCACAATTATTGGATTTTTAACTATTATAAAATTACTGTACCCTTTCATGACACCAATCTTCCAGTAGTTCTATGTCACCATTAATGTAAGCCTGCAAAACCCAAGAAATCAAAGTAAATCCAGCTTTATAATGATTTCAGCTTAGTTGAGATATACATAACTAAGTCTCATTATTGTAATACATACATGTAATTATCATGATAATTTTTTTAAATATCAATATACAGTTAAAATCAGCAGCTCCTCACTGGCTGTACCATAAAAAACTTAACAGGCAGGAAAGCAACTGGATGGATGAGGTGAGAAGGACAAGCACATGCACTCCCAATAATCTTGAAATACTTATTTTCAAAAAAAAATAAGAGGCAAAGTAAATTTAAAGTTAAGCCATCCAAAAATGGCTTAAAATTTTTGATACATTTTGCATAACATCAATGAAGTTAGTCAAACTAGATTCACCTGTAACACTGTTGGAATTATTTCATATTCACATTCATGAAGAAAGTTTTCCTTGTTGAAACTTGGATCAATTTTTGTAATTTCTGCCAAGGTTTTGGCCATTTCAGACTGTGAAAAAACATCCTCTAGGAGAAGCAAAAACATCCTGTAATTAATGAATTAAATTAAAACAAGTGTATGCATTAATTTACAGTTACAATGAATATACCGTAACTGCCTTACCAAAATAATGAATTAAAACTATTAATTGTACCTCACAACCTGCTCAACTTGCCCTCCGTACTGCCTAGCTAATGCCAGACAATTTCATTCAGCAAGGGTAACATAATGGTGGAATGTCTTGGAAAAGGATAGGTTAAATTTATGATTCTTGGACTTTGATTTCCTGGGTTTAACTACAGACTAGGTGAATGAAATGACAACCAGTAACAATGATTTTCTGGTCTCAGATAGGATATTAATTTTTTATTTTTCTTTCATTGAAAGTGAATGTCTTGTCAATACAGTACTTATATCATTAAAAGAAAACAAATGTAAAATGGTAATATAATTTATTCTTATTCCAGTGTCATTCTTTAACACACAAGAAATTAGAACATCAAACTAACTATAAAAAGAACACACACTTACGGAATATATCCCCCAGCTTATCAGTCAAGGTTCTGGTTGCTCGCACAAATAAGTTGTCACTTTCATCATATTTCATTTTTAAATCAAACAAACCTACAAAAAAAATACAAACTATACAGATATGTTCAACAGTAAAATTAACAAATATTTTAATATCTATTTATAATAACTGTGACCTGTAATAAATATAATAAGCCAGAATCAATAAGATCTGAAAATGTTTTCAGAGTAGCTTATTTTTTTACCATTAACAACTGGATTGTTATCTTTGAAGTTTTTCCACTGTTGGTACCACACAGAGTCCTTGTGTAAAACAACACCTGAGGCATCCCTGAAATTATATCAAATTATTTTAGGAAGTTGTATGTTAACCTTTAAGAAGTACTGATAGAAGATGACCAAGTTCAAAATGAGGCTAAATGGCTGCTGCAGCCAAATTTTCTGACTGCCCCACCTGGGAAACTGGGCTTGGGAAACTGGGCTAGGAGAACTTGGGCTCAATTTCCTGTTGGGGCACCGCAGTCAGATAACTTTGCTCTGGTAAGCATGTGGACCATGGTGAATGGTGTAAAACCTACATGAAAGTTCTCAAAAGGATTGTAGCAATGCTGACAAGAAAACTGTAAAATTACAAAGCACTACGCATTTTGGCCAACCTCTTATCAAGTGCTACATCTGCTAACAATTTTCAAAACTTAACCTGTATTAAATTTTATAGTACCTCATGCATGTGTGTCATCTGCGGGGAGCCAAAATAAATACAGGATAAGTATTGAAACAAGAGGTCTGCTGAAATGCATAGTGCTTTGTAGTTTTACAGTTTTCTTGTTAACATTGCTACAGTTCTTTTGAGAACTTTCACACAGGTCCTACACCAGTCATCATGGTTCAGATGCTTACTAGAGCTTTGTTTAAATTTGTCATCATGAAAAAATCGTTATTTTACAATCAGATAACTTTTCTACAGCATCAATTTAGTCTCAATGGAAATTAGTCCTCTTATTCTATACTAAAATTAAATGAAACAAAATTAATTAATATTAACAAGTGAATAAATACATAATAAGTAAAAACAATAATGGTTAGCATGGCAAAAACAACAGCAACAAATAAAAGAATGACAACAGTACATGCAATGCCAAAACTGGCAAAGCCAATAAATATGATAGTGATAATAATTAATGATAATGATGATAATGATAATAACTAGAACAATAATAAAAATAAAACAAATAAAATGTACATAACAAAATAATTACATAATCTGTAATACTGTCAATCAATAAACTTTTAAAAATGCAAATGATTTAATACTTCTAACATTTACAATGCTTTCTCATTTCAATGAGGTTATCACATACCTGACTTTTCTATCTTAATGCAAAACAATTTAATCTGTAAACCATGCCATTTTTTTTAGTTTGATCATGAAAACTCACTGTAGCACATATTTCCCTAATGCAAAGATAGTTGTTATGGCTTTTATTAAAGTAAACAAACAATTTTATTGCAACTTACTCATTGGCTTCAATTCTTTTCTCTTTTATTTTAATTTCACTTTCCCTTTTCGCATCTGTCCTCCTTCGAAGAGTTTCTAAATGAAAAAAATTAAGCATTGTATAACTCTGAACACTGTCAAACTGTTATGTCTTGACCTCTATGGCAGGTTTAAGTGGCATTAATCAACCAATTAGTAGAATATTGGCTGATGGTTGTTTACAAATACCCATGTCAATGACTTTACATGACAGAAGAAATTAAAAAAGAATTCCTGACTGTCTAGTGTCTGAAGAGTTCAGCCTATTATAATGTCTATAGAATTGTGCACATTTTTACAATTGGCATTATTGAGTAATTGTTCAAATTATGAATAAACTACTGAATTTAATCAGAAAAATAATGGTTGATATTTGTGAGCAGATTTATATGTACTACACACTTACGTGGTCTCTGATAAGGTTTGGATTTGTCAGCAATAGGATCAAACAGTTCCTCTTTAACTGTTTTTAACCCCTAAAATTAACAATACCAACAAAAAGTAAAATCATTATGCTAGTCATAATGAGCTTACATCATCAGTAAGCCCATAATCAGAGAAGACTTTGGTGATGATGATGATAATGGTAGTGATGATGATAATGATAGTGATGATGATGATAATGATAGTGATGATGATGATAATGGTAGTGATGATTATGATAATGATAGTGATGATGATGATGATAATGATGATGATGATAATGATAGTGATGATGATGATAATGATAGTGATGGTGATGATAATGATAGTGATGGTGATGATAATGATAGTGATGATGATAATAATGATAGTGATGATGATGATAATGATAGTGATGATGATGATAATGATAGTGATGATGATGATAATGATAGTGATGATGATGATAATGGTAGTGATGATGATGATAATGGTAGTGATGATGATGATAATGATAGTGATGATGATGATGATAGTGATGATGATGATAATGATAGTGATGATGATGATAATGATAGTGATGATGATGATAATGATAGTGATGATGATGATAATGATAGTGATGGTGATGATAATGATAGTGATGGTGATGATAATGATAGTGATGATGATAATAATGATAGTGATGATGATGATAATGATAGTGATGATGATAATAATGATAGTGATGATGATGATAATGATAGTGATGATGATAATAATGATAGTGATGATTATGATAATGATAGTGATGATGATAATGATGATGATGATAATGATAGTGATGGTGATGATAATGATAGTGATGGTGATGATAATGATAGTGATGATGATAATAATGATAGTGATGATGATGATAATGATAGTGATGATGATGATAATGATAGTGATGATGATGATAATGGTAGTGATGATTATGATAATGGTAGTGATGATGATGATAATGATAGTGATGATGATGATGATAATGATAGTGATGGTGATGATAATGATAGTGATGGTGATGATAATGATAGTGATGGTGATGATAATGATAGTGATGATGATAATAATGATAGTGATGATGATGATAATGATAGTGATGATGATGATAATGATAGTGATGGTGATGATAATGATAGTGATGATGATGCAAGTGATAAGCAACATGATGTTGATGACAATAATTGTAATGATTAACCTTTGAAACAGTTTTTAAAGTTTCTGTCTTCCCAAGTTCTTCACCATGTTCTTTAACTTTAAAGAAGGTCTCTTGGGCAGATTTACCAAGCTACCAAATATATAAAAAAAAAAGATAAATAAATAAAAAAAACCAAACGTTCCACCAACCATACACTCTAAAATATTACTATAAATAAAAGTCTATATATTAATTTTATGAACTGTTAAACATTTACAGAACACCATAAATGGGAAATATATGTGAAAAACAACTTATCTTACTTCTTCTGAAACTTGCTGGCCTTTTTTATATGTTTCAGTTGATTTTATTTCTTCAACAACCTGAGCAAGAAAAGCCAGCTTACCAATCACCCACCATACTTAACTGTTAATCTTACTAGCTCTCCATACTTCTTGTTAAACTATGTAAAAGTGGTTCCACTAAGTACCTTAATGGATTCGTACCTTTGAAGCTTTCTCACTTAATTGTTCTCCACTATCCTTGAGTGTTGAGGACAATTTAGAAACTCCTTCACTTGTTCGTTCCTGGTGTCAAAAAAATAATACAAAATATGAATATTGTTACTTAAGTTTACAAAGTTTCAATCCTGCCTATACAGTTTGACAATGCATGTGGATTATGAGGGAATACTGTATTAGAAGTAATATCCAGCTTTTTCACTACTATCAGCAAAGGAGAGATGAGAACTACTCAACTTCTAACTTTGCTTTCCAAAATTGCTTTCCTAACTTAACTCATTAAGGGACAGGGCTTTTCCCTTTAAAGAGTAAAATTGTCTGGCATTTGCCAGAGTGAAATACTAAAGGGCACCCTTGCTCCTTAATGGGTTAAGGAGGTGGCTGTTAACTCATTAAGAGACAAGGACTCATCCCTTTGATGAGTAAAATCATCTGTTATTAGCCAGAGTAAAATGTTAAATTGAACCCTTGCCCCTTAATGGGTTAATTGACAATCATAGACTTGGTCATAGCTTGGATTGTAAATAGAATATTCAGGGCAGATAAAACAGAAAACTTGCCATGTGACTACCATGGTTGAAGCACTGCTGTTGTAGTTTATTCTCATTACCCAGCATGCAGTTCTGGTAATGTAAGCATTTATTAAGGACAGTAATGACAATTTAGAAGAGGTGAAGGAATGCTGTTACCTTCACTGCACTTAAAACTCCAAACTGTCTCCTTGCAGTTTTAAAAGCAGATGATTTCTCCAATTTCTCAGCTTCTTCTTTAAACTTTTTTATATTTTCCTGAATGAATGAAAATGCACTGAGGCTGTCAAATCATGTATAAATTATATGTCCTGGTTTAATGCTTTTCTTGATTTCACATCCTTTTCTTACTTGCATTTCCTTATCTCTTTGGAATCCTTCCTTAATATTATCCATAAACTTTCCAAAAAGCCCCTTTTCCTTTGGCTCTCTTTTACCAGAAAGATATCTGACATTTTGCTATATTAAAAACAACAAAAGAAAATTGCTAGATTACTAATAATTTTAAATGTATTAATAAACTAGTTTCACTCTACCTGAACGAACACGCAGGTTTTGGGGACAAACAACCGTTGCCTAGGCTGGGGTCTCTGAACCACTTGGTGCAAATTTTCGCGGCGAAATACCAACCGATTAATGGGTCTTAATTCAAAATATAAACTCATTTTATTCTATTAAGAGCTCCAATAACATTTTCAGAACATTAAAGGTTAGAGACAGTCGACCTAGTTTGATTATAATAACATTTTCCCGTTTTCTTGCGTCATGCTTTTTGTAACACGTTTTCCACCATATTGACACGAGCCTGCGATCTCGCCGCTGGTTGTTTAAATGGCCATCAACGTGTGTACGAATTTTGGTAATTTAGCGACCTGACTTCAGTCGATTTACATTTTGTAATAACATCAAAATAACCCCTTAAAAGTAACGAGTGCCACTAAAAATTGCTATGAACGTGAAAGGAAACAAATGGAGGGTTTATTTTGCGCAACAGCTAGGCTTAAATTGCGTAAATAATGTATCCAAAATACCAATTTCTGTCACTAAAAATTTCTCTTAAGAGTCTCCAACGATAATGTAAATGTAAAATAATTTTGGAAGGATTTATAAAATGGACTTATAAAATTAGCAGTCTCGGGAAATTATTGACCTCCAGGTATTTTGACAGATGGTTTCTAATGGTTATTTATAGCATGCAGTCACTTTATGCTGAACTTTGAGAATGTTGATGTTCGGATGCGCTGTATTGAAATAACGAAAATGCAAATGCTTGCAACATAAAATGAAAACTTTTATTTTCTGTTTGAGCTTTTTCATGTTCAAAGTCAATGAAGCTCTGCAAAAATGATGTCTACCTCCTCATCGGTTTATCATCGAACCTGTTCTATTGAAGATGATTGGGTTGCTGTCAAATCTTCACCTTTTAGTGAGAGGGATTCCTACACTTTGCCGGCCGTTGCTGTTGACTGGAACAGTTCACAAGCTGCTTTTCATGTCACGCTGCTGACGTTAAGCAATGACAAAACGGATGAAAAGCTTTGGTCGGACAGTTTCAGCATCAGTAAGATTGGTAGACGTCACTTTGAGCTGTGTCTTGTTTATCCTGAGCTCAAATCTCATTTACCAACATTGCCACAAGAATCACAAGGTTGGTGGTCGATCTCTTACATTACGAGTAACCTTTTGGGTATTGGCATTATCATCTGACAAATGAAAATTTTGGTTAAGTAGCTGAATGCAGAAATTGCTCAAATTTTGGCCATTTGCCCAACATTTGCACATACTTGCTATTCCCAACACTTGCGACAAATGTGATGGTTGACATATCTCATGACACACATACAGGCTTCATGCAGAGACTGCTCAAAGTAACACTAATGTCCAACAAATTCACCATGAATTTCAGCATTTTGTGAAAGTGTTTTGAGTAACAGAACTCATGTCTCGTTGTTACATGAGAAAGAAAGCTAATGTAATGCTGCAGATTGAATCAATTCAATTGTTGCATCTCCAATACCTTTTGGAGAAAGTATTTAAATGCCTGATTTTAGTCATTCTGAAGAAGAAATGACATTTCTGACAATAAAGTATTTCTGTATGCTGCTGAAATGTATTGCAAGATACCACAGGGCACAAACCCAATTCTTACTGTGAGAGATGGCTTTTACATCAATAAATCAAAATGGGTTGGAGAGGTCACCCATTGACAGTAACCAAAACGATTCTCAGTTTATCTCATGTTGTTTTTTTGAAAGATGTATATCTAAACCTAGCTACTTAAGTGAAAGCTGTTTACTTTACAATCTATAATTACGGAAAAATACATGTTTATATAAGGAAACAAACTTTCATTTCAAATTTCTGTTTTATAGTTTCTTTTGAAACTACTGATACATCATGAAATTTGTTCAAAATACTAGGGGGGGGGGGGTGTATTATGCTCCCCCATCTTCCTGTGTACAGCAAGTACTTACCACAGCTTCCCAAACCTTAACTTATTCAAAATCTTTGTTTTCAAAAGGCTTCCAACATCCACTGTGAATCTCGCATAACTTTGTTATCATGTAATCAGTTTTAAATCATTTAATAAATAATTGCATCTATCAGCAGGGTGAAGGTTTCTGTCTCAGATATCCACCAATCTGTGCTGATATACGGTAATGGCCAGTTCCCTTTATTCATTTCCTGAATACAACTTCCAGAATGTCTTTCAAAATCTTGTTTTTAATGTTAATTGGAGCAATTGCTTTCCCATTTGCTTTGAGAATTCAAAGTTTGCATGAAAATAAAAAAAAAATGCTAAGTATTCTGGTAGTTGTATTCAGTTGAAATAATAATGGGAACCGGCTATTAAAATTAACCCATTTTTCAATAATTATAATAAATTAATTTGACTATTGATTGATTGATTTATTTCTTTCCTTGGAGTGCTTATACTGTATGTAACATAGTTATTTCAGTCTATAGAACTAATTCCTGCAAAGTGGCTAGTGGCTTCACCCTTCACCAAATAGAACTATCTGGCATTGGTTAGAACAAAACATAGAAAGACTATACCTTAGACAGGAATGGGTTAAGTCATCAGCAAATTATAGGTTCAGTCATCAGCAAATTACTTATATCAGAGATTCTTATAGTAAATTGATATATTAATTTTAAAAAATATGCTGATTATATTATAGGGATGTGGGGCTACTTTCAGTGGGTAAAGGTATCCCCAACACTTTGTAAGAAACTAGAAGAGTACATCAAAGAGGCATTCAACATATGTGGATGGAGGTTGTTTTCCAGCGTATTTTTTGGAGAGCCAACATTTTTTGAAGAGGATTACACTATTTCATCACTTGAGTTGAAAAGAAGTAAATATGTCCAAGAAGTTGATCAACTTTTAGAGAACTTTCAGAAGCATTTAGAGGAAAGGAGCCAAGTGGAAACCACTCAAAAGTTGATTGAGTGGTATGAGAAGTTGGACAATCTTTTGTCTAAGGTTAATGATGCTGAGAGGAAGTTGCTTGAATTTGACTGTGAGCCATTTGAAGAACTGAGGTTTGTTAATTTTATGTTATTTTAGTTACTAATCAGGATTTAAATCTTCAAATCCAACATTGCCAACTGAAGACACATCACTTTGGCAAACAAAATCTGGCATTAACTATGAAAAGGAGCAGTTTTAAAGTTGTATACCAATGTGTTTTTTTATGTAGTTTGTTTTTTTTCTCCATAAAAAAGTCCTGTCTCAATGGTCAATATAATACTGCTTTAAAATTATGATCTTAATTTTTTTTCAGAGATATAGCACAAAAGGAACGCAGTGAATGTGCTGCAGTATTCAATCTGTCATTGACAGCTTCCTCATTTCAGGACAGTAGTCAGAGTTTCATGCAGTGGGAAGAGCAATATGTGGACTCTGTCAAAAAAATCAATGAATTCCGACTTGAGTATTTCAAAATGTCCTTATCCCGGTTGCAACATGTTAAGAATTCAATGGAAGATGACTTGCTAAAATTTTCAGAAAGTTATGAGGAAAGAGAATCAGGTTTGTTGGATCATAAAATTGTAGATTTTCCTTTTTTTGCTAGCTGACTGTGCAGTCCACAATGTGAAAATTTTGTGTAGGTAGACCTGCAAAGGAAGAGACTTCCCATGTAAGAATACTAAAAAGGATTCATGACAGTTGACCTTGATTATGCATTTTGCAACTGAATATAGATAAAACAAATTTTTAATTAGTTTTTTTTTTTCAAAAAACTATAAAATTATGTTCATGTACATTGATTTCATGGAGATGTTTCATTATAAATGTCAATGAAATGATGACACAAAGGAGAAGAGAGTTTGTTTTGTTGTTTTTTTTTACAAAATTTAACCAACCAACCTCCCAACAAACCTTTCATCTCCCAAATGGCTATTTATAACCTTAACAATGCAATATTTGCTTATTATTGTGTAATTATATTTTCCCAGTTACAGCAAGACTTGGGGAAATTGAAAAAGAAATTGTCAACATAGAGATCAAAGTGCTAAACTGCATTCACCAGGCCAAGGTTCTAGAAAGAGACAAACTACGCCAAGACGCAGTAACTTTAGATGAAGATATTGGCTTGGAAGAAGCCTTGACACAAAAAGAAACTGAGTTTTACAAAAAGCAAGATGAAATTCTTGGTATTGAGTTAGAGATTCAAGATAAGAATGAAAACATAATTCGACTTGATTTGAAAAGACTAAAAAATTGCACCAGTGCTGAAAATGATTGTGAAAAGAAAACCAAAGAAAAAATGGCTCAAAGTCTTTCTAATATTTCCAGGAAAAAGGCAAAATTGAGAAACAAGAGGGTAAAGTTTTACATTTTTTAACTCAGTACAACCACCAGTTACTTTACTTCATCATGTGTTAAAGTTACCATTACTAGAAAAAGTATCCTATGTTTATGAGAAATCAGTTGCCAGTATTGGTAGCTAATTCCAATTTAATGTAGCCTTATTGCATGGGTCTAATAGTAAAGAGTATATTGAAGCCGAAGCATGTTACAAAGATGTTGGGAGAGAAAAATACAGTATATAGTTTATGGACCTGTGTGATAACAACATGCAGCTTATACTATAGTAATACTATGACAAGGCTCCACTGTTGAGCACTCTATTTTGGGTAATCATGTGTGAGTTAAGTCTCTCTTCTGAATTAGTGTACTTTCTTGTAGAATAAATGTAAGGAAGCTGTAAAGAAGATCGCTCATAAAGAGGAACAGAAACAAGTGGAACATGTCAAGCATCATGCTGTTCAAATGGTGTGAAACTTCTTACTATTAATTTGCTAATATTTGAACAAGATTACAGTAATTTATGACTTCTGAAACTTTGTATGGTTATCTGCAAGCTAAGTTTAAAGACTGGGAATGCAAGTTAATTTTTTTTTCAAGCTTTTAGTTTATTTACTTAATGATAGGATTTCATGTGGGTGAAAGTGGTATACTGAAATTTAGTTTGGTAAAATGTGGTGTAGTGTGCAATTGTGTGGTGAAGGATGGAGTGAATATTGAGAGATGGCGGAGCTGATGGACTATAGCCCCCACATTATTTGAAATAACTACATTATATATTTCAATTACATAATTACATATTAATACATATTTACATATTAATTATTACATATTTTAGAACACTTGCTATGACGTTTCCCTTAGAAGCATGTAAAATGCTGTATTTTGTGTCAACCCCCCAAATCGAAATTGCGTTCCGTCGTCCCTGATATTGGAAACGAGTGAGCATCTCTATCAAGTTAAGATGAAATCGATGGGGAGATTAGTTGAACACTTCTAAAAGTTTCACTACCTCTTAGAATTGTAGCAAGGTAAACGTTAAGGCACGTTTCGTGGCCCGCTCTTCCCTCATTTTCGGTGTTGTTTTCTACAAATAACATGTCTACTTTGATTTGGAGCGCATTTTGCGAACCTTTCAATGACAATGTTCAATATTGAGCGAAGGAGGCATAACCTAGTTGAAAAGGAGTGTCCAAACGTTTTTTTGCATCGATTGTAGAAGTATGCAATGTGACTGGTGTGGTCAATATTCCTGCCTCCACTAGGATAGCGGCTGTCCTTGCTGTACAAATTTTATTGATGGTTTATTTTAGAAAATCGAGCGTCGCCGTGAAGAAGAAGATGAGAAGAAGGACACGAGACTTGAAGAACGGCAGAAGACTCTCTTAAGACTCAAGGAGTATAAGAAGGTTTGGTGATGGTTTACCTTAGTTTGTTGAAAATTTTCCAATTCGTTGAATTCGTTTTTTGGGCTGATTACTGCCGTTAAACCTTTTCCGCTTCATTCAATACTGCTTGCGGAGTATTCCATTCCTGAGCATCCCATTTCGTCATGTCCTCTCATGTATGCATCATACGCTCAGACGAAGCTCCTGTCAGGACGAAAGCTTGGTAGTCATTGAAACTGAGTTTTATTTTGTCGTTATACCATGGAAGAAACGTTTGAGATGTGTACAATTTTGTAAAGTAAAAAAATGATTAATTATAACTCTAGAAGTTAACGCAGTGTTATAACAAGCTGCCGTTGATTTTATTAACCTTGAATTCAACATCTTAAGACAAAATTGCGTTCCACAAGCTGTAATTTGTTGCCAATGTTCTCCTCGCAGACTTGATATGAACGCCTTATTTTTTCTAGAAACACGGAAAACCGAAAGTAGTTAAGCCTCCACGGTACCAGCCACCGTCTTGTCGTAAAAAAGAACAAAAAGTTAAAACTGACCCCACCTCGACACCATCGCTTACCAACCCGTCAGTATCACACACTTCCAAGAAAGGGAATGTCGAAAAAACAACTGCAGAGCAGTTACCGGAAAAAGTGCCTTGTTCACCTTCCCCTCCTGCCCCTCCTGCCCCTCCTGCCACTCCTGCCACTCATGCCACACCAAATACCACCGTAACCCCTTCCGTTAACCTTACTCCACCTCCACCTCCACCACCACCTCCACCACCATTGCCCATTTCAGACGTTCGCGGTAGTGGCTCAGGTTTGGCGGGGACCGGTCGTGAACAGAAACAAGACTCGAGTGATGTAAGAAGTCCATCTGCCCTTACTCAACCCAGTTCGCTCTCGCAAGAGACGGTCAACTTAGATGCGATATTACTTGCTCGGGATCGGCTTAAGAAAAAACATGATACCTCAGCTGGAGGGACGAAGAATAATCAGAAAAGTTTTCCGTCAGGGATTGATCTTACTCGCGCCATTCAAAGTGTAAAACTCCGGAGGGTAGTAAACGAGGAGAAACCTTCTGACCTCTCACCAAACGGCGCGGAGTTCCTCAAGAGAGCGCTGGAACGGATGAACAGATTCACAACCCTGTCAAACGACGATGAAGAGGATAAAGAGGATGAACTTGAACAGGAGTGGTGATAAAGGGCTAGCTGGGATTTCATTTGACTTGCAGATGTTCGTTGTGCTTTGAGCCTTTGCGTGATGACAATTTAGCATACCAAAGAAACTGCAATATGTACATTTGACTGGAATCCTTTACGCGTAGGAAATGTAGTATCTTGAAGAAATATAGGAAAGTTAGATTTCAAAAAGATTGCATTTGTTAAGAGGAAATCTCTTACCTGTTGAACTCATAGTAACATGCCACGCATTATTAAAGTGTTATTAAAACATTAACTGTGAGTTCGGTCGTTTTATTTTATATATAAGTATTTTTACTTCATCATTCTTAGACTTGGTAAAGATCTGTAAAACGTTTGCATTATTTGATTCATTTTACGTGTTTTTTAAGAAAAAGGCTAATTTATGTTTGCAAAACGACGTGGTTAAATGTACATCCACCATCTCTTTCGGTACCGTTAGCTCTTCCTCTGCTGACAACGAGTACTTTATTATTCTACTCTGGGAAACGCCAGACAATTTGACTTGTCAAGGGAGACCCCCAGTCGTGAAAGTGTGAATGATCGTAGTAAACTTTGGCAATCGACCGTTTTTTCGGTTTAAATCATTAAAGGTTTGTTTTGTGGAAATTGACGCGAAATCAATGCTTGTCGAACACTGCGTTAATTTATTATTAGTACACTATGTAAATTTATATTACACTACGTAAACTTGGAGCACGATGTAAATTTGCTGCAGTAAGCTACATAAGTTTATTGTTCCCTGATGAGGTCTCTTCTACTCAAACTTGATGTAGTCAGGCATTAACTATATTGTCGGCTCGTGTTTTTACACGATGACTGCATCAACGGTCTCTTTTTGCCAGGCGTGACGCCAGGAATTCCCTGACACACGGGCTAAGATCCCCGACAGGGGGGTTAAACCAGAAGGACCAGGACCACGCCCCTTTCATAGTTTCCTTATTCGAAGGAATTCGAAGGTCGAAAACATGTTATTTTACGCAAGATTAATCGCAACAACTGACTGGAAACAGTTTACTTTTAGATTTGGCATGAAGAGAAGAGTCTGTTATCTTTCTTGGCTAAATCAATAACAAGTATTCAGTTTATACAGTATATAAATGTGTTATCATAAGTGAAAATTCCCCCACGAATTGTAATTTTTCCCGACAGGGGGGATGTGGCCTCCTCTACCTACCTCTGGCACCACCCCTGCTTTTTGCGTCAGTGAATATCATAACGCTTGCTTAAGGCCATTTATCGCTGTAATGATATTTAAATAAAAAATGGCGAATAAGTTTTAATCTGTTGCACTTCAGTCCTAAAGAATTTTTTCTATCCGGAAAATTGCAAAAACGGTCTTCCTTTTTAAAGGGACGGAAAATGAAATAGATCTTTAAGAGAATGCGCAGGCAATGGGTGTACTTTCACACTACACGCATGCGAAATTAGATAAACAGGCTAAAGAAAAAAGATCCTTTTACGAAGAGGGGAGACATATTCCCTAAGTGTGGGGCGATATCACCGAAACGAAGGAGGAGCAGTGGCCTCCATCGCTTTCTCTAAATCCACCGTGGGGTCACATCTCATGAGATGAACCCACAACCCCGGGTATGAGTAAGCCAGAGGAGCGTCCGCTGGTAGTAGCGTCATCGGAATTGCATGATGCGCGTCCACAGTGGGGGTCTGAGTACTGGTATGTGTAATATGCTACTAATGGCGAAGTTGACGTGAAAGTGAATCATGAAATGATTTAAACGAAATTGAAATGGAAATAGTTGGAGTACCATAGTTACTAACGGATGCGGAAATCCAAAATTAGAATTACAGAATGAAAATGTAAAGAGAAACAGAGTGGAAAGCCACGAATTTCGTGCACAGCGAAGCTTGACAGAAAAGACATATCTTCTCAAAGCACACAGGAGATTCAGGACTTGGAAATATCGAACACATGAATAACAACGGTTTTGGTCCACTGCTAGTTCGTCGAAAAAATAGAGCCGTCTACTGCGGCATAGTAATTCTTTTAGTATCGTTTTCAACGCTCTTTGCGTATCTGACATACCTGGAGGGAAGTAAAAACCATGGTATCGCCATGTATCTGTTGTGTATGTCAGTTCTAACTATGTTTCTTGGTGAACTGCTCCGACGCAGTTGTCTTCTGGCTGAAGAACTTTACCACAAGCGAGAAAGATACGAAGGCAATACGAAGAAAATTCTTGCCAAAGTATTTTCATTCCAGAACCCCTACGTTGGCGACACTGCTTTAGTTGTCTTGATTTTTGTTTTTGCTGGAATGGCCTATCACTTTTATAACGAAAACAGAGAAAATATTTCCAAAGAAGGGGGTCGATATTTTCTGTTGCTATTTCAGAACATTGCCATAGTCCCTATCATCGGTTATTTAGCCGGTATAAAGGCTCCAGCTGATGTAGAAAAGTCTGAAATAAATGAGCGATACAACAAGAACCTTGCTGATGGTCTGGCCTGGAGCTATTACTTTGGCTACCTGAAACTGGTACTTCCTCACCTTGAAAAACGGATTGGTAGGTCTTCACAAGAAATCCGAGAGAACCTTTCACCAGCAAAGCTGCTCATATTATTGCCCAAGAATTGTTACTGTTATAAGACATTGGATGAGTGTGATAGCCGAATCCAGTCACACACAAACTTACCATCACTTACAGTGAACAGAGCAGGCATTCAAAAGAGACAATACCATCATACTGTTTACAAGATCACAATCCCAGAAGATGACCTGCCTGTCGATGAGAAGAAGTATAAAGGGGAATATTACTGTTTAACAGAATATGCGACACCACTAATGTCACTCTATGACATGTCAAAAGACCCAAGTGCTGCGTTGTCTGAAGAGGAACGTCTTAACCAAGTAAAGATATTCTACAACAAACTTAAAGAAATTTTGGATGGCGATCCAGAGTGTCGAGGAAAGTATGAGCTGATACCATTGGCAGATACACATGATGACCTTGCCGTGACAATTGTAAAGACTATTAGGAACAGTTCAGTAGACATGTGAATGTCAACTGAATTTATTTAACAATCGCTAGTGAATTAGGCTACGTATAAAATGCACCAGACTCTTTTTAGAACTGTGATTGTAAACTGGATATGGATGTGACCATGTGAAGTATTATAAGGTAGTTGACTGTCCAATCAATCTTATCTGCTTGAGGAAACTGTAGTCTAATTTAAAGTCAATGACTTGTGTATCTAATCTCTTAAACTGCAGGGTTTTTTGACATGGTATTCTTGCTACTGGCAACATTGTGCAAACTGTTGCTAGTACATTTGTAGTATAGTTAATAACTAAAGGTTCCTTTAAATGATATGATTGTAGTATAATTACAATAATTTTATATTCTGTATGGTTAACTCAATGACCTCTTCAGGATATATTGCTAAATCAGTGACCAAGTCAAGATCAGAAATTATACCTTAATTTGAGACAAAATTATAGATGCCAAAACGAACAATTGGACTGGGTAAAATGGACCCTTAATGAAACCATTTAATGAGATTTCTTGGTAAAACAAATGTTCATTTATAAGATTTAATACTGTACTGTAGCAGCATCAGTTTGTTGAATAGACCCAAATGGTTTCTTCCTTATCATTAAAAGTATTTTTATAAATCTTAACTATTTTTCTGAATCTAAATTTTTAGTACAGATTGCCTCTACAAAGGTTTTCCTTAAATTCTTAATATGCACGCTCTCAAGCTGTTCTCTCAGAAAAACTTTCTGATTCCCTGACAGGAATCGAACCCGTAACCTTCTGATCGCCGGTGAGATGCTCTAATCATTGAGCTACAAAGACTCAGATGGTGAGCGAAGGTTAAATTTGTGTACTGGTTCGTATGGATGGTAGACATATGTACTGCCAGTCTGCTAGTCTCGATATGTCGTCTATTATTTTTGTGTTAATCAATGATGTGATTGTGACATGTTTGAGGAAGTTGATCGTCCAGGTTAGTGTAGTCTTGAGAAAGACTGTTGGTTGAAGTGACTGACGTTTCGACAGCCTTAGCGGCGGTCATCTTCAGAGTCAAAAGGAGAGTAAATGTCAGGTTTGCCTGTATTTGTATCTGTCTATTTGGATACAAATACAGGCGAACCTGACATTTACTCTCCTTTTGACTCTGAAGATGACCGCCGCTAAGGCTGTCGAAACGTCAGTCACTTCAACCAACAGTCTTTCTCAAGACTACACTAACCTGGACGATCAACTTCCTCAAACATGTCACGATTCTCCCAGGTTCAAACCATTTACTTTATAATGATGTGATTGTAGTAGCTTGGTAATTATATTCTTAATACGCACGCTCTCAAGCTGTTCTCTCAGAAAAACTTTCTGAGTCCCTGACGGGAATCGAACCCGTAACCTTCTGATCGCCGGTGAGATGCTCTGACCATTGAGCTACAAAGACTCAGATGGAGAGCGAAGGTTAAATTTGTGTACTGGTTCGTATAGATGGTAGACATACGTACTCCCAGTCTGCAAGTCTCGATATGTCGTCTATTATTTTTGTGTTAATCAATGATGTGGTTGTGGTAGCTTGGTAATTATATTCTTAATACGCACGCTCTCAAGCTGTTCTCTCAGAAAAACTTTCTGAGTCCCCGACGGGAATCGAACCCGTAACCTTCTGATCGCCGGTGAACAGCTGAGAGAACAGCTTGAGAGCGTGCGTATTAAGAAAATAATTACCAAGCTACCACAACCACATCATTGATTAACACAAAAATAATAGACGACATATCGAGACTTGCAGACTGACAGTGCGTATGTCTATCATCTATACGAACCAGTACACAAATTTAACCTTCGCTCACCATCTGAGTCTTTGTAGCTCAATGGTTAGAGCATCTCACCGGCGATCAGAAGGTTACGGGTTTGATTCCCGTCAGGGACTCAGAAAGTTTTTCTGAGAGAGCAGCTTGAGAGCGTGCGTATTAAGAATATAATTACCAAGCTACCACAATCACATCATTGCTTTCCTTAAAACTTGAAAGTGCAGAGTTTCAATTCAAATAGCTGGACTTCAGTAGTAGTGCCAGACTTCCAAGTCTTGGGAGTGAATGAGGAGCCAAGGAATTTTAAAGGGACAATGCCTTCTGGAAAATATGCTAAATTTAGGACCAAAAATAAATGCTGTTTGGATAAGGAAATTTGTCGCATCCATGACTCATAACTAAAGTAACTAAAATACTGTAACACTAAAAATTTACCTCATTTGTAATTAAAAATGTGTATTTTCCATGTATAAATGGCAGCTATGCAATTCGAATCTTACACTTCATAAAATCTCGTGCACTTTCGTTACAAGTCTGGGAAGGGGGAATGGGTGCAAGGCAAACTCCAGTTTTCACTGGCACTGGATGCCACATAATAACGATTACATGGCATAGTTGTTGATGGCATTCAACCAATTTGGTCCTTCTATAGACAGGCTGACGAGCTTTCACACGTAACGGTGGGTTAACTCTTCATAGTGGGACCATAACTTCTCAAATGTTGTATTTATGCCAAAGGCTGAGCATTTCGTTCTTTTTTAACATTAGGTAATGGCCTAAAAGGCTGAACTGTCTTTAAATATCTTAATTTATATCTCTATGTTCTCAGTTTGGTCTCAACATTGCTCAGAACCTTCACCTATCAACCAATGTCGTCCCCTCCCATTCACTGTACACTTTGGAAACTACTTGAACAGTTGCTACGCTTCACTTCTTTAAAGTTCTCTGTTTCTCTGCATGTTCCACTGTTTTAGCCTCCACATACAGACCCTTTCTTCGACGCACGCTGTTCATGTACTTCCGCGCTTGATTTTCGGAATCCGCTTTTTCTCCGAAATGCAAGTATTCCTCTTCTGTGGTAGGCACCCAGTATGGATCAATATCGATCACCTGGGTTAAAGAATTTAGAGAGATCAATATTAGTAAGAGTTCCAGACGGAAAGAAGTAACTGGATAATAAACTGTGAGTAATGTTTACGACATGAGCGACGGTGCTGTATCGAATTTCCAATCACGAGCCGAAGGCGAGTAATTGTAAATTCAATGCAGTACGGATGGGAATGTTGTAAACAACTTATAAAACGAATACATGCAAACATTTGCGTTCTTGAAAATGGTGAAGATTCAAATGATTTTAGTCGAGAAAATAACACGAAGAGTTCGTGAAAAACAGTGTAATACAGTCACTTGTGGTTGTATCACATTTACAACAACTGATTAAACTTTAAATGTTTTTGTTTTTCTTCATGAAATATTAGTGAGTTTTATAAAATACGTAAGGTGTCTATAAATGGCCCACAAGGACATTTGACATAACTGACATTTGACAATGACGCCCAATATAAGTCATAATCGACACAACCCGCAGAGGGATTTCTGCCTACGCGCCTTAACTCTTCCGTCGGGTTAAGACTTCTATTATTTTACTCTGGCTAGCGCCAGAAAGGAAAGCCCCGAAGTGAATGAGTTAGTACAATATTACAATATTACTATTTGTTTGGTGTATCTACAATTTTTACAATATTAAGATGTCTACCTCCCAATGTGTGAATTGTAACAACGGTCTTGCCAGGCCACTGGTCCTTTTTCGTATCTCCTCTGTAAACCCAAAACTTTCGGCGACTGGAAGAACGGCGTTAACTATAAAAACATCAGAACCTTCCTTCATTTCCTCTCCCAACACCCGTCCTTCTCTCTTGGATATCACGGCGTACATCTTCCCCAAAACGTCAGCTGGTGTTTGGATAGTGCAAGTGTACATCGCCGCCATTAGTCTCATTGGCTGTAGAGAGAACGCCTGGCGACAACCGTCTTTCACTGCGGATATTATCTGTCCTGAAAGCGCACCAGATATTACCTTCCTGCTAGATAACCTGCCGACCGTCATGGACATGGAACTGCTCCCCGAACATTGTTCACTGTTACAAAGAAACTTTACTTCTTTTGTTTTGTTCTCACTATCTTGAGGATCCGAGTTTCCATCTGAATCACAACTGTCTGACATTATCCGAGAAAGTATGTCTTTCTTAGAACTGCCATTCAGTTCCGTTGATGTATCAGTTTCCGACATGCTGCGATAATTAGCTTCAGATTCTCCGTAATCGAGAAAGATGTTTTCAATCACAAAACAAACCCCCATAAGAGGTTCTTCACACAATGGTCCAGACGAGGTAGCAAGCAGGAAACCATTGATAATACTGTTATCATATTCACGGTAAGAGCCCTGGGTCTCTGGCTTGTCTTCATCGTCGGCTAACACACATAAATGAAAAAGTGAAAATGTGATGATCAGGCAGGAATTCTATGCATTCTTTTGTCGTTCCTTGTTTGTGATCCAACTAAAGACACACAAACATTCGCAAACTAGAAAAATACCAATTCTTAATGGCGGGTAGAAAGTCTTCTTTCTTGTGAAAAGATGACCGGTTGTTTTATTTGCACGGAGAAATACCACAATCTCACGTTGGCAATCTCACCAAAAATCTCACAGTTACAGTCGTTCTGATGTTTACATTAAATGGGATTGTAGTTAGTCTCTTGTCACTTATTTCGTCATTTGATTGACAAGAAAACATGTGTTCGTTGGTTACACCATTAGCCTTGTCTCTTCTTCATACGCATAATACATTGCTCAAGGCGATATGATTTTCACTTAAAATGGTGGTTAGTTTGAGGGGCTAAATCAGACACGCAAAAGACAGTTCCACCCTGTATCGAAACACCTCAAAATTCATCAAAATAACTTGGCGTTTCAGTATCGAACAAAACCGTAACATCGTCGCGTTTAAACGTTAAACTGAAATTGAAACTGTAAAGTCTGTAATCTTTACAGCGTTCGTGTACTGTCAAATTCTACTCACAAAAATGTTTTCTTACCAATTCCTCTCCAAATTGAGGGTCGCTGATATCCGGGGATTTTATTAAGTAGTACATTAGGACCAACATGCCGGGGGCCAAACGCCCATATGTTTTCAACGGTTCCTTGCCACGCACTTCCAGATTCGTCGAATGTAACCTTTAATTTTTCATAGAAGTCTTTCAACTTTTCCAAGGCACTTCCATTGATGATGGAGCTCTCCCCAGGATCAGATGCGGCTGTGCTTTTCCTTAAGGCCTGCAGATCTTTCAAGAGGCTGACACTAGAGTCCAGGAGTTGGGTGACAGCTTCAGGCAACGGGCACGTCCGAATTAAAACAGAACATCGCTTGTTCCCAGTCTGAGCACGGTATAAGCCGATCTTAGGATCCACGACATTTTCGCTGTCAACTTGTTGTTCCGCCTCGTCCTGGTGATCCCCGTTGTCAGGGCAACCAGGTTGTCGAACCTGGAACAGATAGTATAAGAATTTTTACCACGACTATAGCGTTCCACAACAGTTCGATTTTTGATAAAGCTGTTACATACATTTAGAAAACTGTTATAACTTTACCTCGTTCTTGTTCGTCGTCTTCCCCGTCGGGAGAGATTCACCTTGAATTATTTCATTGACCATATCAACTTTTGGCGGGGGAACAATGGTCTCCCTGAAAGGGATTATGGGATCAGATACTTTCAACTCGACACCGGCATAGCGTTTCTTTAAGTCATCCAAACATCGTTGAATATGAACCTCTCCAGTACCAACGAGCACGTATTCGCCTTAAACACAAAACACAGAAAAGTTTGATGAGGCAGTTTAACGGAACATACTTGAAGTGAACAAGACCTGCCACCGTTTCTAGGTGTAAAAAATGTGAACAGATACAAGCTATCCTACAGGGATTAGCGGCCAGCTCCAACGCCATCTTGCTGTATCTCTAGCTGACTCGAAGCACCACCAAAAACCCCATAGTACCTTACCTCTACACAACATCAACCTAACCTTCAAACCGATGAGTAACGTGAACGACCGTTTGAACTGAATCAATTGAAATTCTAAGTCCGCATCGTACCTGTCTCTTGTACAAGGACCTCGACAATTGGATCCGCTTGGTTCAACAGGCACATTCCACGACGCAAGGCAGACATGTTACCCGGACGAAGAGGCTCGACAGCTACTCTTACTATTGGTCGTACGTCAAAAGGCAACGCAGTGAAAGGCGGACAAGCTAATGTGCTCGATATCGTCGCGGACTTTAAGATGTAGTTCTCCAAGCCACCGATGCCCAGGACATTACCAGCTGGCACGGCATCTAAAGCCTCAAGCTCACGACCCATTAAAAGATAAAGGTTTTTCACGGTAAAGGATGCCACAGGCTTGCCGCTCTCACTTCGGTCAACAGATTGGGCAGCTGAAAGCCCGCGAGATGTTTCCCTGGTAAAACACAACGTGAAATGTAAGAGAAATGATGAAATGGATCATTTTAACTCAACCTCCAGAAATATAAATCATGAAAGGCAGGAAGCCTATGTTCGTGCACACAACAAAAGAACCTAATTAGAAATGTATACTTGAAAGGTCAATTGGTACAGCAGCGATCCGCAAACCCGAAGTTGTAAGTTCGAATCCCGCTCAAGTGAACTTTTCTAGATGACTTTAGCAGCGTGTAGGTTTATCGTGAAATACTCTGTCCAAGTTAACCTGAGGATGAATTCGAAATAAAGCACGGAGGCAATGATCACATATCAAGGGAAATCCCTCCATTCACTCTTGGCCATCGGTTCTCATTCTTTGTGGCTACCAAAATCGCCCATGACTCGTCTTTTCTCTCCAAATTTTCCCGGCTGAGAAAACATTCATTTTCAAACTTACTTCACGAATTAGCAGGTAAAGAGGTTCGTTTATGAAGTCATTTAAAACTCGCACTACGTACTTTGTCGGATCCAAAATACTGGGCAGTCGCCTCGTATGGTAAATCCGATAAAGCATTACTGTTCGTGTTCTAGATATTAAATAAATGACGGGCGTTTCCCTTACTCCAAACTCATTTGATCATTTAAGCCGTCCTCTTCATTCTCCAGCTCAGCATCATCACTACAAGGATCATACTTTGGTCCCAGAACAAATAATTTTTGTCCCTTCTTGATGACACCGCTGTACACCCTAGCAAAGGCGATAAATTGATCCTGGGATGAAGTGGTGGCCTTTGACGTTTGGCTAGAATTCAAGACCTCTTGTTTACCAGCTGGAGTTATCGTTTCTTGTTCCTCTTTAGTGCCAGATAACATCTCCGAGTGCTTCAGTCTGGCTTGTTCTCGTCTCTGCGCAAGTTCTTCTTGAGTTAAAGGCCTGAAAATGGGAAGAATATTTTCGGTAAAAGTGAAGACTCAGGCGATCTTCTGCCGAGTGTTACGCTCGAGGTTACCAAGGTAGACCACATTTGTACCAACAGACGTCCTCGGGGTCTACAGTATTAAAAAACCGAAGTTTCACGATACAGTGTAAGTGATTGACGTTATTCATTCATCCATTCATTCATAATTTATCGCGTGTTCCCCTAACGGCTTTTCAACATTCAATTACAATAGTTAAAATATTAAAAAGGATCTGAACTACTTACATCGAATGTACACGTTAGTGATAGTAGATCGTCCAGGTTACTATAGTCTTGAGAAAGACTGTTGGTGACTGACGGTTCGATGACCTCAGCGGCGGTCATCTTCAGAGTCATCCTCTTTTTGACTCTGAAGATGACCGCCACTGAGGCCATCGAAACGTCAGCCACCAACAGTCTTTCTCAAGACTGCAGTAACCTGGACGATCTACTGTCAATAACACGTACCGATTCTCCCGGGTTCAAACCATTTACTTTATTATATCGAATATATTTAAGAAATTGTATTCCTAGACCAAGTAAGTAAAAGATAATATACCCTAAAATAGTTATCAAAGATAGCTTTAATTTTAAACTTTAACATTTTATTCTTAAAAACCAAGAATGCTTGTCCAGCCTTATTTGGACCTCTTTCGCCCCGTTTGCATGTCTTTGAAGCAAAAGAATATCTGATAGCAGGCTCAACCATAATTACCGCTATTTTTTAATCCTCGTTCTCAATGACGAATAGATCGTTTGCCATCTCTTCGACATCAAAATTTGAAATAACCTTGAAAAAACAAGGTCTGTCGTATTTTCGGACATAGAAGATGTCTCGGCTGAGTTGGGCACGACGAGGGACCTTTTATTGTGAAGGAGTTCTTAAAATTGTCTGTACACTTAGGAAGTTAATTTGATAAGAGAGTTTACTGAATATTATTTTGAGAAGGGAAGGTGTTTCTAAAGACGTAATAAGACTGTATTCACCTTCGTTTATTCTCAGGTAAAGCATTTTCGTCGACTGCAAACATTTTACTGACAAAGATGATCACTGGAGCTCCATCTTCAGAACTACACTTCAAGAACGCTGAAGGAGAAAAGATATTGATACGTCAATATGACTTTAAAGGAGGACAAGAGGGACGATATGAAATGACTACGGAGTTTTCAAATGTGGTAATGGTGTTAGACAATGAAAATCACTTGTGTACGAGAAAAGGAAGTGACGAGGAGACACTAAAATTAGGGCAGAACAGAACGCTAATTCAAGCAATCCGAAGTTGACCAAAGAGATGGACGAGAAACCCGAGAAAAAAGACCGAGACTCTGGGAAAAGAAAAGCGATGTTAAACGACATCGAAAAGAACGGAACGTATGAGTACTTATAGAAAGGATACTACAAAATGGTAAAAAAGTTAAAAAGCTCTCAAGTTCAAACTGAGAACAACAGGTAACGGACCTGTAGCAGAGCAAAATTCTTAACAGATCTGTCTAAGGTAACAAGTTAAAACAGAAAATAAACTGATGTGAATTATGAAGCTAAGGCCTTGCTAAGATATCAGAACCAATTGAAACTTGTTGCGATGAAATAATCCTGAGAATCCCATCTATTGCTCCCAATCTACTTTCAGACCTGAAGCGGGCGATGTGAGCGAAAGTACTCACCATTTTTTAACTGTTTTGTTTTTTGGGGAAGTGAGCCAAAAGTCCTCAGTCCACTACACATCAGTTTCTCAGCTCTTTCGGAACTCATTTCCAGTGCGGAAGGCAATTTTTCGACCACCATCTGGAGAACTGCCTTAGAGAGCGGTAACCATTGGTGAAAGATTGCTTGGAGGTGGGCTTTGGTGTCACTTTGTCTGGCGTCTCGTGGAGAAATCTTTAGGTTTAATGATTGAACGATCTTTTCAATGCGTTCTTTATCTCTTAAAGAAATTGAGACTCACATGAAGAACAAGACGACACGATTCCATGAAATCTTAATCAGGACAGTATCAATCAATCAATCAATCAATCAGTCAATCAACAAATCATACAATCAACCATCCAATCAATCAGTCAGTCAATCAATTAATCAGTCAGTCACGCCAATGGGAAAATGAAGATTCGGAAGACCCCTCATCCCCAGCAACACTTCTTGCCAACTCATCTTTTGCGTGCTCAGTTTATTCGATTCCTTACTTCTTACCAACTCATTCTCTTTCAGTACTTGGCAATGTAACTCATGCTTGCTTATAGCTCAACCATTCACATAACACTGCAGTGCCAAATTAGAACAAAACCAAGTGCTCATTTAGACAAATTTTCCCATATCTCGTATATTATCAATATTTTATTCAATTTCATAACGTAGTAATTAACATTTATTTTACTCTTACTGTACAATTACCTTCGGATACAAACTGCTTCGTAAACTTCCCAGATATAGTTTAAAATAAACTGTACAAAAAGTGGTTTCTTTGCCTTCCCCTGAGCTCCTTTCATGATCCTCTTAGCCTTGTTGTGAAGGAAGTAGTCTCCCCACAATGTTTTTCGGAGAACGTCAGAACGGATACCGATTTTCTTTGAGTATAACTCAGCAAAGTCAGTTAATCTACAGCAAAAGAGCACAACACTAACCCCTCTTTCATGATTGAACTTCACAAACAATATGTAACTTTGGGCTGTATTTGAATTTTGCATGTGACATAAATTTTGGCACACACTGTGCACAGTAGTGACATACAAGAAAAATTTGCCAGTGCACTTGCCACACTCTGCAAACAGGCTGCTGAGATACTGTAGGACCTGGTACAACTGGCCCAAACAGCTTTTAATTCAGTGCATACCTGAAACCCCAACCATCAACAGCACTAGCAAAAACCACATTTCCTTGATCAGGGGAAAAGTACAAGGATGAATCATCTACTTCTTCCAGGCCAGAACTCCAGTCAAAAACATGTTCATCACTGACAACGTCAGACACACTCTGGCTCTGGGATGTCTTCTCAAGAACATCAGATGAAAATAAAGTGCCAGTGACTGCATTTACCTGCAACAGACAGTGGTGAAAATGAAATGGAGATCATCTTGATGGTTTGCCAAACATTTGATAAGAATGTCCAACCATGGTTAAATGTAAGCACAACCAATCAGCATGATTTATCTACTACCTTATTACTGTCATTAATATCTGTCATCAACTTTCTGATCAAATTACTGAGAGTACAAGAAGATACATTGCTGATTGCCAGAACAAGGTTTTAAACATTCATTTCATTTCAGCTGGAGCATAGTGTCTTTAACTTGCATAATAGTTTCAGAAACCAAGCAAATTTCTCTTATAACTTCCAATGCCACAGCAAAATGAAATTGCTAATTGTAATAGGGGTGTTACCCAGCACAAATTGTGGAACAATACATGTTGCACAGTTCCTTTCATGCAAATTGTATCAGACACACTTTGTCCACTCACTATGATTGCTATACTGTATAACCAGTATAAGCTTACTGTATACATAACAAACTATGTTTCAGATGGTGGGTGATTGAAAGATTACCTGTTCAAGAATCTGTTGTAAATGTATGAAGGCTTCCAAAGGTGACTGCTTGAGTTCTGTAATCAGCCGGTCAATCTTGTTTAGTACCAAGCAGGGTTTGATGCCTTCTAACCATGCCTGCCGAAGGACAGCATGAGTCTAGGAAAGATTGATGAACTTTAAAGGAGGGGATATACCACAAGTCCTTTAACCTTGCATGTATTTCAAAAAACCAGTGGCAACTGTTGATATTTTAGATTTAACAGTTTTTAAAACAATCTAGGTTGCACTTAGACTAAGTTTAAAATATGTTATATTTTGTTAAAGACTTCTGGTTGGGCTTTTAGCAGTTTTACCTGAGAACAAACACCTTCAACAACATCAACTACAATCAAAGCACCATCACACAGGCGAACTGCTGTTGAGACCTGGTACAAGGAGAATTAATACAGACTTAGAAGATTACTGTTAATAAGTATTGTACTTTCCAAGGGTAAAGTGTTGAGGGGAAAAATGCACAGAATGGGAGTAGATTTGTTCTGAATGACATTAAAGTCCAGAAACAATACTAGGATAGGGTAAATACCTCTAAATGGATAGAAGAGTAGAGAGATAGAGGGAAGGAGAAAGTGAGGAATAAAGGAAATGATTGAGAGAGGAAGGAAAGGGAGAAAAGTAAAAGCAAAGGAAAGAGGAAGTATAAAAAGGAGGAAGTCAAAGGGAAAGATAGGGAGAGAAGGTGAGAGGAGGGCTGGAAAGAGATTGGGAAGAAAGAAAGAGGAAGGCTGAGAGCAATAGAGTGGGTAAGAGAAGAATGGCAAAAGGTAAGGTTGGAGGAAAGGAGAAAGGAAGTAAGAAGGGAGGGAGGAAGGGGAAAAGAAAGAAGGAGAAATGAAAAAAGGGAGAGAGGGAGGGAGGGAAGGAGGGGAAAGGGAGAGAGAGAGGGAGGGAGGGGAAAGGGGAAGGAGGGAGAAAAAGAGGAAGGAAAGTAGGTAAAGGAGGGAGCAGGGGAGAGGGTGGGCATAAGGGAAGGGAGAAATGGGAGGGAAGGGAGAGAGGGAAAGAGGGAGGACTGAAGGCAAAAATGAGGGAAGGGATGGAAGAATACTTTTTCTTACACTAGAAGGTAAGGAAAAAGGTCTTAAAAAGTAAAAAAAAGGAACAGGAAAAAAAAAAGAATGATAATGAAAAGAAAGCAATGGCATGCTGCTTCATGCCTCAGTTCATATTTCATCATACAACAACTTTTACAAACCTCAGAAGAAAAATCAATGTGTCCAGGTGAATCAATAAGATTAATCAAGTACAAATCTGGATCTATCAATGTGAAATATTAAACAAATTTTAATACTATGACAAACACAATTTTGTGAACTCTTAGATGTTTATCAGGCTTTGCATATTCTCATACCATTTTTAAATAAAAGTGAAATAGCACTTGACTTCATTGTAATGCCTCGTAGCTGTTCTTCAGGCAAGCTATCTAAATACCTTAACTAAAACAAAGTTTGGTCAGTTTATCTGCAAATAATTGTTTTACCCTTGTTGGTACTGGTTGGAGAAAATGAGTACAGGGGGTGGTTAAAAAACGTTGACTTTCCAAAGGCAGGGGGGAGCACATCACAGGTCGATCGCCATAGCTTTTAATTGTACCTTTCCTGCTAGCCTGTTAGAAATTATACCATTGCTGGCCACAAGTGCATCAGCCAGTGTTGTCTTTCCTGAAAATAGTATAAAAACTAGTTTGAGAAATGCTTCACTAATCCAGAACACTTTATATTTTATTTTCTGTGACATACCATGGTCCACATGTGCCAAAATACAAATATTTCTGATGTATTTAGGCTGATTTTGGAGTTGCAGCAATTGTTCTTGTACTGTATTCTTCATTGTCTTTCAACGTATAAATAATGTAGATTCCTCTCAGGGGAAAGTCTTCTTTCATACACAATAAATACCGTGAATTGAATATTAATTTAAAATAGATAAAAGCCGATTCGCAAAAATGACTGAGTTAACAAAAAAAGTTCCCTCAGTGAGTCAGCAGTCACTATCAAAAATCCTAATTGAGATCCACTGTACCAATCATCGGAGTTAACCGTAATATACCGACTTAAACCTGAAAGAGTTTAAAATTCCCAGTTTATCCCGAAATACGGCTGTGCTCAAATTCTGTGAAAATAATAGATAACTTTGTGTAATGGTAAACCAGTGCTAACCAATTCGAATCGTACGTCACGAAGGTACACGCCGAAAAATTCCGCATAATTATAGGGCGAACAATTCCGAGGAAATACCGATTCGTGGGGACCTTTACGGTGAATGTGTTTTAGTTCACGATAAAGTTAGTTTGATTGCTTTGTCATATTCCAAGGATGGTGAGTAAAGTAGTGGAGTTTATGGCTTTTGGTTTAGTTTCAGCCGTGTTTTAAGAAAAGATAACTTCCCACATACTAAAATAACGTTGATTTTGAACTTGAATTTTGCAGTCTCGTCGATATGATAGTCGAACTACCATCTTCTCCCCGGAAGGTCAGTAGAATTGCAGATGCACATGTTACAATAGATGCCAAATTATAACGTCGAAAAATTGTTGACGGGGTGGGGAGAATGTTGTTCTATTAGCACATTCATCGTAAATTCATAGTCATTATTATTATGTGTAGTATGCTTATTCTGTATTTTGGGATAGAGGTAGGAGTACCGGGAGGTATGGAGTGAGTCATTTGTTTAAACCATAGGGAGGCAAGGTTGCACTTAAGAATTTTATTTCCGCCAATACCACACAATTTTATTCAGCAGAGTGGGATGTATGCTCCTTAATGGATTGAGTTGATCACTCACAGAACAGTTAAGTGGACCAAGGGTCAGTTTTATGCATTTGGGACAGCTTATATTATGGAAAACCCCAGATAACTGCATGGTCTTATCCAAGGCCCACCCTATACCACCATTAGGTGGTATAGGGTGGGCCTTGGTGTATACTAGTAAATGTTGTTATCTATCCACAACCAGCTTAGTTCTAACCCTAAGGACTGAGGTTGATAACATGCTAAAAATAGTAATTCATTCACCAGGTGGAAACCATAATCTCAACAAAAATATTAATGGCCAGCAAAGGATGCATAAGAAAGTGATGATATACACCAAGTCAAAACACAACATTTAATGAAGTTTGAAAATAAGTTCGTAACCTGAGTTATACCACCAAGTTTTCCAAGTAGTAATTGGGTAATGCATTGACCAATCATCAAATTTTTCATTTTTGTCCGAAAGTTAATTTCAGAATATGTTGGTGTACCCAACCTGAAACATCAGGTAGAAGTTTAACTGTTCCTTGTGAAACTGTATGTTTATTGAGCTGGAACTTTGATGAATGCTGGCTCCTTTCTAATTCTAAGAAATTCCAAACTACAGAAATATATCCATATATATATATATATATATATATATATATATATATGTTTATATATATATATATATATATATATATATATAAAACTACAGACAGAACCGTTTCGGCCTACTGGGCCTCATCAGTGTAATGCTGACGAGCAGGATGGAGAAGCCTATATTATATAGGCAACTCAAATATCCCACACTTGTGGTACATCTAAGCCATGCCAGGGTGCTCTAACTAGAGACTAGTGAGCATGTGCAAATTCGCTAGCAGCATGACTCATCCTGTAGAGTGCTCAATATGAACCAAAAGGTCATAGAGCGATATCTAACTACAGATGGAACCGTTTATATATATATATATATATAGGGTGGGTTAGATATCGTGCAGTTAGATATCGCTCTATGGCCCCTTGGTCCATATTGAGCGCTCTAAAGGATGAGTCACACCGCTAGTGGATTTGCGCACGCTCACTAGTTTCTAGTTAGAGCACTCTGACATGGCTTAGATGTACCGCATGCGTGGCACATTTGAGTTGCCTATATAATGTAGGCTTCTCCATCCTGCTAGTCAGCACTGCACTGATGAGGCCCAATAGGCCGAAACATTCTGTCTGCAGTTATATATATATATATATATATATATATATATATATATATATACTGTATATATATAAATAACTTTATAGTTTGATGGTAGATTTATTTATGCAATTCATTCCCCTACTTTTTGTTGTGACTGGTCAGGTTACACATAATATATCATTGATTGATTTGTGACTTTCAAGCCAGGTAATTTTTATGTTAGCAATATATTCCATGGGTTAACTCGTGATGTATTTTTATCAAATAGGGAGGCTTTATCAAGTGGAGTATGCCATGGAGGCTATTGGTTTGGCTGGCATTTGCCTTGGAATATTGGCTGAGGATGGTATAGTGCTGGCAGCAGAGAGGAGAAATACTAACAAACTTTTGGATGAAGTTGTCTTCTCTGAGAAAATTTATAAACTGCATGAGTAAGATTTAATTTCTTTCAATATAGGTTGTAACTGTTGTGGATTTAAGAATGTGATGGTAAAACAGCCAATGCCTAAAGTAATTTAATGTATGTTTGGTACAAACCATTGCATTTAGGCAAAAATGATTATCAATCAACCATGACAAATTTCAGGGTCAACTGAGCTTTTTGAGTTAAGTCAATCAGAAACTTCCCCCTGTACTAACTCTGGACTGATGAAGAATGTTCCATACTATAGATGATAGAAGAAAGCAAATTCCGAAAAACAAGGCCATCTTTCAACTTAAGATTTAAGTTAACAAAAGATGAAAACTGTGAAATGGTGATATTTTAATTTTATTGCAAAATCATCTTCAGTTGAAAGATGACCTTGTTTTTCGGAATTTGCTTTCTTCTATATTTTTTGAAGCTGTTGGCTGGTCAAGGTTTTTTATAGATGATAGGTTGTTGTGAATAAATACAGGCACTTACAGGCTTGCTTAAACTGAAACACTAGTACAGTGTGACATTTCCTTTTTTTATTGCTTTTTAAGTGATATGGCTTGTAGTGTGGCTGGAATTACATCTGATGCCAATGTTCTTACCAATGAATTAAGGCTAATTGCTCAGAGGTTAGTTCTGTATCCAGAATAAATGTTTTTAAACATTTACTAATATTTGTCAGTAAACTTTGACAGTCATAAGGAATTTAAAGCAAATCATTGCTCAGGATTCATTCAGCAGCCATAACAAGTTCATTAAAAGTTGAGAATTATACTGGAAAGAATCTGTTATACATCTTTGAAGTGTTCTAGCAAGGTTGAAAAAAATGACAAGGCAGGAAATTTGCATGTAGAGCTTGCACTAAGAGGTGATGCCAATTCTTGTCATAATTTCTTAGCAGGAGGAGCTTTGACAAAGCCACACCATTTAACCAACATATCAAACTTTATTTTCAAAGGTATCCTCACTATCAAAAAAGACCTTAGAAGTACTGAACTCGAAATAGTAACTTTCAATCAACATTTTCTTTGGAGTACCTCCAATAAACATGCACAAATCAGCAACCTAGATGAGATTTTATTGGCTCCTTGTGATGTGTAACCATAAAACAGTGTGTTAACTATACTGCTGATCATAGGATAATGATAAGGAAAATGAGAGGGTGAGATAGAAAATCATAGGGCACTCACCAAAAAGAAAGGGAGCTCTTGAAAATAGAAGGGTGGAGCACTCTTTTGTTCAAGCCTAGCTAGAACACTGATTTTTCTTGGGATTCATGTAAGTATTACTAAGAAGAAGGTATTCTCGGAGAGCTAAACTCTTTGAAGTTTTTAAAGTTTACAATGTACTTTTTTGGTTGATGAGTAAGTTTTTGTCATTTCACATGTAAAGAAACTTACATTACGTGACTCAGACCCTTAGGAATGTAACAATCTTTGCTGTAAAGCCTTACAATGTGAAAGTGTATAAAGTTTCTTTTGCTGTCTCAATGTTGTGTATTCCTCTGCCAACATAGGTATCTATTGCAGTATCAAGAGCCTATTCCATGCGAACAACTTGTTAGCAGTTTGTGTGACATAAAGCAAGCTTACACCCAGTTTGGAGGTAAGGAACTGGACAAAGAAAGTAGGGCTTTGTTTTTGACAGGTAGTTTTTCCTGAAATAGTAAGGGTAAGAAGGATGCAAGGCATGATGGTAGTGGATGGTAATGATTAACTCTTTTTCCCTCCTCCTCACCCATGTCTCCCTCTTCTGGCATTTATCCTAATGAAATTCCAACACTTTTGAGTTTCTTTATTCATAAAGAAATAAAAAAAAAATGTTTTCCATGCTTATGCACATCAGTGTATGAATGCTTGGAATGTTGTTAAACTTAAGAAAAGTGTAATAAAAACAAGCTGAAGAAAAATGGGTTTTTTTAGCTTTTTTGTAAATGGTACAACAGTCCAAGTGGTTGAATCACAGTTTATTATTAATACATGGAAAAAAGACTTATATTTTCTTCATTAAACAATAAGCAGACTCAAAAAAGAGTGTGAAAATGCCAAGGTTTTATACTCTTATGTCAATAGTAGGAGGCTACTTATTGTATAATGTACTATATCCCCAGGTAAAAGACCATTTGGCGTATCTCTTCTATATATGGGCTGGGACAAACATTATGGCTTCCAGCTTTATCAAAGTGATCCTAGTGGAAATTTCAGTGGATGGAAAGCAACATGTATTGGAAATAACAGTGTAGTAAGTATAGTATTATTGTTTTATTTCTTGAAGAGTATGGAGTGAACCAGGCAGTCGCGTAGCCAGGAACTTGAACGAGGGGGGCAGGGCAGATTTTAGACAAATGTACCGACAAATATTGAGGAAAAATCAAAGTTAACCAAACCGAGGGTATGAGAAACTTGAAATTTGATAAAGAAATAAATGATTTCTACTGTGCTAGCTCTGGCTGGTATAACGGTATTAAATTTCAAAAATGATTCGCAAAAGTGCGCACATCACGTGTGCTATGATATACCTACGTATCTTCTTTTTTGGCCATTACCGCTACCACAACCACTTTGTCCAGACGGTTGACTGGATCTATCATTTTCGTCGGTTAAAAAAACCCCAAAACAAAACAGAATTCCTTACAAACATTTTGTATTGAACGTCTTTCCCGTACTTAACTTTCGCCGGAGCTTATTTAACAATTTTTTAGTTTGATAATTCAAACGCAAACGGAATCCGAGACAGACAGGCTTAATGTACCGACAAATGTACAAGATGTACCGACAGATCTTGTCATGACGAAAAGTGGGCGGGTAACTGCCCCCCTGCCCCTTGGCTACTCTAATGGAACCAGGAAGAGGTATACCAGTCCATTCTTGTAATGGCGTTATACTGCGAGCATGTATCCTTGATAATACCACCTCAAGACGTGCAATCCTTCACTCACCTCAATAAGCCTAATTTTATAACCTCGTTATGTAGTGTAACGTATTTAGAGTATCACATATCTACAGTATTGGGGCGACTATTGGGAAAATTTTAACTATTGCGATAGTATTGCGATAATTCACATGGCTATTGCGATAGTATTGCGATAATTCACATGGCTATTGCGATAGTATTGCGATAGTGGAGGTACTATTGCGATAGTATTGCAATAGTGGATGAACTATTGCGATAGTCTTGCGATAGTAGAGGGACTATTGCGATAGTATTTCATAGTTTTCAACCCAGAGGGGGGGATCGCATTTGTAACTGTTCAATGTCTGTCAATATTTCAGACAAGCGGTCTGCATGAGTGTAAAATGTGTTAATTACTGTGTATCCTGTTTGTGTAATCTTTATGTCAACTTAATTACTCGGAGGAAATTAAATTATGTAATAGTAACATAACAAAGATAAAAACAGAGTTTGGAAAAAGAATAAAGTCAGATTTGCACTGGATCTCAGAGTGTGCGCGTTTCCATTCGATCGGCACGTAACACATCAATGAAGTGGCGTTCGTAATGGTGGCTAAGAAAAACAGTTAGATGCGGTTTTCCTCGTTATCATTGGGAATCAAATATTGCGGATGAAGAGGGTAAAAAAGTGTCGTTATTTTCTGACAACAGTAAGCTAAAATGTTTAAAAGTATAGAGACTATCGAAAATATCGATAGTTAAATAAACTATCGCGATGGTAATCGATGTTTCCTTTTCACTTTCGGTACATTGCTATCGCCCCTTTAATATCGCAATTAATCGGTAGTTGGATGTATTGTTACACCCCTGGATATCTAACTAATCCTTAGACCCCCAAAAAGATGTGAGGTATAGGAGAGCGATAAAAGTCAATCTTTATTATTCAAAAAGTTCTTTCCAGTAAGGGAGATTCTTCTGAACTTATTTTTTCTTTCTCTTCTTCCATGTTTACCCACTACGTTTATACTATCATTAAGGCTCATACACAGTGGACGAGTAATGCGACGCCGTAACCCTACGCGGTAACGCTTCAAAACTAGTTCCATATTATTTTAAATTTATATTTCACGCTGAACGCGTTACGCCAATGTTCGAACGGGGACGATTTTGAGTGTGAACGATACGATTATGGTGTTGTGTCGCACGTCCAACGTGTAGCAGTCTTTACTCCATAGTTTATAATAAAGATCACTTCGTTTCTGATGCGAGTTGGTGGTGTGCCAAGTCAGGCAGGGTACCGATATGTTTAAACTGATTAATATTTGACAATGTCAGCAACATTACAGTAATTGTTTTTTTCTGCCTGGTTAGGCGGCAGTGTCCATGTTAAAACAAGAATACAATGAAGAAAAGATGCTCTTGTCAGATGCTCTAAAGCTAGCTATTAAAGTACTCAACAAAACATTGGATGTTACCAAACTAACAACTGAGAAAGGTATTGTATCTGGCTTGTTTTGCTGAGTGAGATATCTTAGGACTTGGCCATATGGAGAAAGAGAAATATCAATTTTGGGAAAAGAAAATTTGAAGTACTAAAAATTGGAGTGGTTGCTCTTGCTAGTGGTTGTTCTTGGGAGTTGTTCTCTCTTAGATCAAGACACTGACAGATTAATTGTCCTTTTCTAGTTGAGATTTCAACCTTGACAAGGAAAGATGGCAAGACGGTGATTCGTATTTTATCTGATAAAGAAGTTGAAGCTCTAATTAACGTTTGCGAGGAGGAAGCAAAGAACAAAGATCCCGCTAAGACCACGAAAACATGAACTGACTTACATGTAAAAATTTGTTTAATTCACTATTTCGGTTCAATAAATTTGGTCCTGTAGTTGTCCTACATTAAGCGTTTAGAGACTTAATGTAAATTTATTTTCGGTATTCGAAACTCTTATTCACATATACATTTTTAATACAACTCTTCAAGGAAACACAAGATAAATTGTGGGGTTTTGGAAAAAAACAGATATGCTTTCTTAGTTTGTAGAAAATAATTACTGCTTTGAACAACCTTTTTTTTCTCTTTAACCTTTGAGATCAAGCTTGGAAGAAGATGAATGGTAAAAGAGGAGAAAAGTTTTAAAAACTCTCTTTCTAAGGCCTACTAATCCCAATGCCATGCTGTTTCATAGTATTTCTCTGAAGGCAAAGTGAATATTGTTGAATGGTCTGTGCCTACCCATCTTAAATAATGTTATTCTGAAAATGACTTTGAAATCAAATCGAAATATACAATTTCCCAATCGTCTCGTCTTGTTGTTTACACAAATCCTGAGTTTCAGGATCATTATTTTTCGGAATACGATTTATTCTGTACTTAAGATAGTACGTACTAACGTTTCGAACAAAGGCCTTTCATGGAAATGAAACGTGGCAGGGTTTTCGCTCCTAACTTTAGTATATGCACTCATAAGTCTGGGCAACCCTCTACTCATTTTTGAAACCCACTGGTCTTTGAAATTTGACATCCTGCTGTCTCGTTTAATACTATGTTTACACGATGCCAGATCGAAAAAACAAGCGCAGGATATCGTTTCGTGTACACGAACCAGTTTCAATTTCTCGACAGCTCGATTAATTTCCGGAATTATTCGACCGCGATGGAGAAAATACCTATCATGAAACTCCGAAATCTTTCGGACAAACCCAAAGTAAAATAATTTCGGCAAACGGTAGATGAACATGTCAGGTCAGTGGACAGCGAATCTGCACACTAAAGCGAAGTAGTAAAAATAGTGGCGTCTATTCAGAAGATACCACCAAGGATTTCGTTTCGTTTAACATTTTTCGGGCTGGTAATGATTATCATGTGAACGCGACGGCTGTTCGTTGCTTGTGTACACTGTTTCGAACTCGCACTGGCATAATGTGAACACACTTTAAAGGTGAAGGCCATTAAATCTCTTTAAATGTTTACTTTTGTGACAAGTCAATTGCAACAATATTGTAATTAATATCAGGAAGTCACGCGACGTCTCTCTAGTCATGTGATTACTTGATCCATCGTTACGTAATAACAGAATAGTAAATAATATCGGGCCAAATCAAGCGGTAGTTTAAATACAAGCTATACCAACTTACCAATATAAGACCTATGCTGCTAATACGAGTGAAATCATCCCAGTGAAATATGACTGAAGGGAAAAACCGCGGCGAAGTTGTAACTGACCGTGGAAATTTCGTAGCACTGACATGGCGGAGACGTTTATCATACGGAGTTGGACATATTCTGAACGATTTGTGTGCCAATATTTGGTTTACTTACCTACTTGTGTATATGCACAAAGTGGTTAAACTCAGTCCAGTAACTGCTGGATCACTCTTACTTGTTGGTCAAGTGGCAGACGCTTTATCTACCCCTTTTGTGGGTATCGAATCAGATAAGACTGGTAATTGTAAATATGGACGAAGAAAGACATGGCATTTACTTGGAGTTTGTTGCGTTGCGTCGACTTTTCCGTTCATTTTCACGAAGTGTTTTGGTTGTGATGGTGTTAATGAGTATCCCAAGGTCATATACTACGTTCCATTTATTGTCATTTTTCAATTTGGTTGGGCATCTACTCAAATATCTCATCTTGCACTGATACCGGAATTAACTGAATGTCAGGTCGAAAAGGTGACATTGAATGCCATTAGGTAAGGAATTGCACCGTTCAATCATTTAGTAAGGTTGGACTTAAGCAAACTATTGTTCTGAAATAGCTGTTGGAAACGAGCACTTTTTTTAAGGGCTTCACTGGAAACCGCTTAGTCCTACGTGTCTTGGGTGTCCCGGTTAAAATATTCAAACAAATCCAATTCAGTTCGAAACCACCCAGTTTGATATTCACATTATAATTAATCGCTAACGTTGACATTTGCCGGTATTTAATTAAAAGTCAATAAATGGATAGTACTGGTGGCAAACGAGAATGTAAAATTGCTGGGAAATCGAAACGTTTTTGGATTGCTATTGAATTGAAACGTTATCAGGCACTAACCATCTGTCCTCTTTGAACACACAATTACACCTCTTTGCCTTCACAATTTCTTATTGTCCATTTCAAGTCATGTGACCTTTCCTTTGATTACTTGTGTTTCTGCAATTAGTCCCATATGCAGATTGCCTACTTCAGACCATATGATATTCTGGGTTTTTTATGATTATATATTAATAATCATGCTTTAATCCATATCAGATTGTCATTAAATTCCAAAGAAACATATTCTCTTAAGTAATGTCAGTCGCACTAAATGGGGCAACCAACAGAAAGGCTATGCTATCTGTTTTATTTGTTTTTGTGTGGAGTATGAAACTCAGATTATTCACCAGCCAGTGTCCAGGTTTAAGGGAGATTGGTCTTATTTATGGGCATTTCTGTCTTAACTCATTGAGGAAATTGGATGCTCTTTATAATTTTATTCTACCTAGTGTGAGATGATCTTATTTAGCACAATGGGACATCTGGCATTAGCCAGAATGAAATACTAAAGTGCACCCTTGCACTTTAATGGGTTATAGAGATGAATGCTTGAAGACTAAGGAGGTAAAAGGAGGTAAAAAGAAGTAAAACTAAATTACCTTTTTTAAATTTTACTCTGGCTAGTGGATGTGCAACGTCTTGGACTGCATGGAGCTTAAAGAGTTTAATATTATAGTTAAATGACTTAGCTTCTGTTGTTGTTTGCAGGTATGCTTGCACAGTAGGATCTGGAATACTTGTTTTTGTCATCATGTGGATTCTTATCTCAGGAATGAAAGACAAACAATTATCTGTAATTGGACCAAATGATTGGAAAGAATTTATGGTTTGTCAAAATTTACCACAGTTATATAATAATTATAAAAACTACTTCACCTGTTCAGGGAATTTACACACTGGCAGATTTTTGTAACCCACTTTACTTCTTTCAGTTTTTAGCATTAATTGCAGTTGGAATTGGCCTCCTCTTTATGCTAATCTTTCATGTGGGAGTGAGAGAAAAACCAAGACTATCTGCTTTTAAAGCACATAAAGAAAGCAAAAGAAATGCTGGCAACTGGAAACTGTGGTTTAAGGATATGCAGTTTTATAAGGTCAAACATTCTTTTGTGAAATTTTTTTCTTTTATGTATTTGTTAATATTTATTTAATATGATATTTTTGTTTATTAAAGTATTGAAGGTCAAAGTGTTAAATGTTTTAATTAAATGAAACAGACTGAGTGTAATATGTTGTTTTGGCATTAGAAGTGAACTGTTATGGTTTTGCTGAATAATGATAATTTTATATCTTCTTACATGCTACAAGTATGCTTTATAATTGTAAATGAATAGTTATTCTGAATGTTTATGTATCTACTAACAGTAATTTTATTTGACCATGCAATGATACTTCAGGACAGGTATTTTTCTGAAAATCGTATTCTCTTTGACTTTAGCTTGGAGTTGTTTACATGTGCACAAGACTCATTGTTAACATCTCCCAAGTATACACCCCATTATACACTGAGATTTCACTGGGACAAGAAAAGGTAATACTGACAAAAAACAAAGAGAGCTGGAGTAGTGAGTAACCCCTTTTTGACATCTAAAAATCTTATTTAGTTTTTATTTGACTTCTCAAAAACTCTCACAAACAGACCTTGCTCAAATGTCAGTTTCAAGTCATTGTATTTTTATCAGAACATAACATTTAAAGTTTGAACCTTCTATAGCTTGTCAAAAAAACTGTGCAGCACCCTATTTTATGGTGTGCTAGTTGTTTAGATGATATGTGAACATTTGTCAATCTTCTTGTCACAGAAAAATGATTTCTGCATAAGCCCACCCATTCCCATGAGGATGGGGATCCAACCCATAATTTTCTGTGGCAAGTGGTGTGACCAGTGAGATTAGCCATATTAGAGGGTTTCTGCTCAGTAAGAGGGATTACTGATATTACTGTAATTTTTAATCTTGATCAAATGCTGATAAATGTGAACAGTATTTTTGCTAATACAAAGGACACATTTTGTGGGAATATGAGTGCAGTCCACTGGCAAGTGTTTTTTGCTTTATTATGTATACTTACAAAAATGACTTCAACAATAATTTGCAAAGACTAATTAGGCCATAATTCTTAACTCATTACAGGAGATAATTGCAATTATCCCACTCATAGTGTTTGTAAGTGGTTTCATTACAACTTTTGCTGCCAAACCTCTGAATGTTTCCCTTGGCCAGAAAGTAAGTAGACTATCCATTATTAATCCAGAGGTTCTAATCCTCTCATCTAAATGCCTTAAGAAACTGCCACATTTGAGGAACCATTTCAGGCCTCTTGTTTTTTATCAAGTAATAACCCTTCATGTTTAGGTGTCTTCACCTCTTTAATTCAAAAACATATCAGAGTTGTTTTTTTTACTTTCTTCTCATCTTTTCCATACCTTTGACTCTCAGCTGGGTCTTATCACTCATTCCCCATCATGATCTAAATCATATAAGGTTTCCGTGGTCCTTGAAAGTACTTCAAATTCAAAAAAACAAACAAACAAACAAAAACAAAATAAAAATACCAGGCCTGGAAAGTCCTTGAAAATCAATAAATTAAGGACCTTTGGCTTTGTGCCAGTTGCACCACTAACAATATAAGTTTGATGAGAATACTAATTTCATGTATTGGATGTACAATAAAATTGTAATGTAGTGAATCATATGGCAATATGTACAGTAGCATTTACTGAACTTATGTTATCTTTCAGGTATTTGTATGGGTAATAGGATGGTTTTGAGCACAATTAGGAAAAACCTTGCACAAGTGAGCATTTCAAAGACCATCAAAATAGCATGAGCCTGAAGGACGAGTGCTATTTGAGGTCTTTGAAAAACTCACAAGTGTGTGTTTTTCCAAACTGCATGAGAAATCATGCTATTACCAATTAATAATATACATGGAAAATGTAATTCAGTGCCAAAAAAAGGCAATTCAGTGCAAACTACTTTATTACCTTTTTTTGGTGCTGTGTTACCTTGAAATTGTACTGCTCTTAGCCAATGAGATCCAAGAAATTTATTACTATTGAAATTGTAGGCATTGATAATGTTTGTCATGTGAAAAGGCAATATATAGGCCAATTTGTGAAACCATTCTCCAGCTGTAGGTGATTGAATTTTTTAGAAAAGAGTCCTTAAGTCCTTGGAAAAACCTTGAAGTTCAAGGTTTAGAACATGAACTGCATGTGAGTTTTTGTACTTTGCTCATCAAGAGAAGACATTTTGGCCAGCTCAAGAGTCAAATAGTGAATGCCAATCTCTATTGACCTGTTACCCAACCTTTTCCAACCTAAGTCCTTAGTAATAGTGGAGGCTTTTGCCAACCAAAGAGTGATATCTTAGGTTAAGTAAGAACTTTCTAGAGCTGTACATAATGTCCAAGAGACATGCCTATATGCCAGTTTTTCAAAACTTCACAGTAAAAATTTGTCCATTTAATTTGAAAATAGATGCATGTAAACTGTGCATAATTCATTTCATCCAACAGTTCTTGATGTGGTATGAAAGTATAATTTGAATTATGAATCAGTTTTCTGTTTTCTGATGAATTCTGTTTTGCAGCCAACATATGCACTTGGTCTCTCAATCATTCTGTGTAACTGGTAAGAATTAATTGAGTGTACTCATATTTTGTAACAGCTACATAATGCGACAGCTAAATGCACAATAACAACACACTCACAGTATCAAAATATTGTTTGTTTAATTATATAGTATGTCCTTTTCATTTCTTGATCTAATGTGAAATAGGAGATCTGAACAATATCACAAAAACTTGAAAAGAACTTTCATAACAATTGAATAAACCAGTCAGAAATAAAGCTACAATTTGTATTTCTGTAGTGTACTGTAACAAAAACATAAAACATCACAGCAACACCTCATACATGCTAAAATTAAAATTGGAGAAGAAATGGAATCCTGACCTATTTGTTTCTGTTTACTGATGAACATTTAGCTTACAACAAAGTCTTAGTGTATGATCTTCTACCTCACATTGGGGATGTGTGTGATTCATATTCTGATAAAAATGCTTCTTTATTCATATTCCCTGAATATGATCTGCTTAATTTTAAGTTCTTATAGATAGATATTCTTATAGAATAACTGTGAAGGATTTTCTTGAATGTTAAATTTATGCACAAAATCAAAATTATCATTTCAGTGTGTTGTGCCACTTTATTCCCATACATAATCCACTGGTTTATGTATTTGGAATCCTTCTTGGCATTGGAGGTTCACTGAGTCTTGTCACATGTTTGGCAATGTTAGCTGAGTTGATTGGTGAGAATGTGGTGAGTAAATTTATTGTGCAAAAATTAAAGAGATTTAATAATGTCGGACAAGTAAACAACGCAGACAATGTTACACACATTTTAACATATTATATACGTTTACATAGGAAGGAATATATAAAAATATGCATCATGTACCGATGTATGTGTAAAATCCAGTACCAACAGGCAGTTTCAAAAAATTTATTTTTAAATAAACTCAAAATATTGTGGTAATTATTCCCATGTCTTGTTTATACACTCAAATTTTGGGTTTCCAAAATGTCAGTATTTTCGGTATTTGTTTTATCTTTACTTATAGGTACCGTAAGTCCGCTATTAAGCCCCCCTCTCTTTTAAACACTTCCCCAACCCCTTTTCCCTTTTCACACACAACTAAAACAATAAAGGACAGACAGTACTATTGGTGTATTCTTACTGTACCAGTCTGAGGAAGAGTTCACATGGCGGTACTAGCGCTCTAGTTCCTTGTGTAGGGTAGATAC
This sequence comes from Heliopora coerulea, assembly GCA_030142905.1. NCBI lineage: Eukaryota > Metazoa > Cnidaria > Anthozoa > Scleralcyonacea > Helioporidae > Heliopora > Heliopora coerulea. The sequence goes on from JASJOG010000020.1 coordinate 601,238, forward strand.
CATTTTCTGGTTGTTTGAGAAAGCGGTGTAGCTGCTCGGGGCCACAACTCCGTCTCCTAGAATCCTCACTCCTGTCGGTAAAAATTCTAATCTTCAAGCTTCACGAGATAAAATTTACACAATAGGGACGACAGTTCTATAGGCAAATGACCAACTAATATTTGATCTTGACAACTACTAACCTACAGGCGTTTGGTGAAATTAAATAAACCCTCCCACTCCGTCGAGTTCCCCCGTCTCTTATAAACTCCCCCTCAAACGAGCTTGAAATAAATAAGCCCCCCGGGGGCTTAATAGAGGATTTACGGTGTGTATATGTGTGTGTATGTATGTATGTGAATATGTATGCATTTGATTTTGTGTGTATGTATGTATATATGTGTGTACGTCAATTGACGTACGGCAAATTACTTTGACTTTACTTTAATAATTACACATACACGAATCACTTCAGAATTTTAGATCTACATGTATGTGAACATCTGTCACGTTACAGGATGCGCGATAATGATAGTAATATATTTCTTGGCGATATACTGATGTGCAGTAATGACAATGTCTTTTATAGGAAACGGGTGCATTCGTGTATGGAGCCATGAGTTTTCTAGATAAACTTTCAAATGGTATTGCTGTGCAAGTTATTCAAATCTTTCACCCTAGCAGGTACTGTTATTGCTTCTATTGGTAATACACTGTGCACATCTGGATAACTGCATGATTTTCACCCATTCAACGTTAGGTTTTCCCATACTTAAAGCTAATCATGTTACCAAATAACTATAGAATGAAACGGCAGATCCAAGGAAAGAATGTACTTCGCTCCATCTGTAATCCTATCTTGCTTTCTCTGTCCCTATCATGCCTTTTACTATTCTTCTCTTCCCACTATTCTGTTTCTGTCTTGTTGGTCTTTATTGCTATCCTTCTCCCTCCCAAAGATTCCAACCCTAATCCTACCAGTGAACGTTTTTCTCTGTGCTTCACGGCTTTTTTTTTTAACTTTTTTTTTTAACTTTTTTTTTTTATCGTGCAAATAAAATTTTTAGTGATTGCGAGGAATGCAAATCCTTTTACCGTTACATTCTGACATATGTCCCGGGAGCTGCAGCAATTTTAGCCTTGCTGGTTACAGCCTCACTATTAAAAGAAGACATTGGTCCATCTAGAGGTTAGTGCTGTGCTTGTTATGCGTTGTTTGCATCCATATCTCGATGTTTGTATCTCTAAGCTTAAAAAATAAATATATTTAAAAAAATAAAGACAGTTTATCTCACGTATCTTCCCAAGCGAAAGTAGCATTGATATCATACAAGCAGCAGAAAACAAAATATAAGAACAGTTTGTGTCAAGTATATTCCAGCGTGATTGCCATTGATATATAACAACTTGTCGAACAATCGGCAGTTTTTCGTTGAAGCATGGACGTGCTATCAAAGTAGATGGAAATGGTGACAACTGCTTTTACCATTGCTTGAAAAATTCCACCTCAAAAAATACCATTTGTTTGAAAAAAATCATAGCCTTTTCAAAACATTTATGGAAGGAACAGCGTATCGGCTGGAGCGTTTTAGAGGCTCTTAAATCGAAAAAAAGGGTTGTTTTGGCCTGCCAATTAAGACATTTCAAATCCTTAGACTTCCCTTCGTCTGATTTGGATAACTTTTATCAAAACAGTTAAAAACTTTTCTTGGTTAGGTTTTATGTACTGTAATTAGTTTTTCATTCCACGACTTCCTGGCTGACCTCAAAAATGAAACATTCTAGCATTTTCCCGACGCGTAAGTAGGCGGACTGCGGATGCTATGCCTACGTGCTGGCTACCTTTATGTAGAATTTACAATATGAAAGGCAGTGTTGCAGCGGATATAAAATGGTGAAGATGACATCGACTTTAAATGAGAATATAGCTCGGAAAGATCACCTAAATTTACACGTTTGTTGTATCACCTTTACAGCAACTCATTAAACTTTAAATTCTTTTGTTTTTTCTTCATGAATTATGACTAACATAAACGTTACTTATTTTAAAGTCTTGTATTTTTTTATTGTATATAATATTTCCTTTTTCCAGTATCGAGGAAAGAAAAGAAGCCGTTATTGAGTCCAGACACCTCAACGCAAGAGCAACCTTATGGAACTTGTTTACCAAAAGACTTACAAAACCACAAGCCAGTTTTCCCAACGCCTCAGAAAGGCATCGAACCTCAACTTTCCGGTAATGCATCAATACAAAATAAACCCTATGGAAGTTGTCCTTCAATGGATTATCCGCACATATCAAATCACCGGCAAATACGAAGGTCTTCGTTGGATTCAACCCCACATTTATACTAGGTAATTAGCTGAAGGTGAAATTGCACAAAACTTCATATTTCGTTTAACATGCGTCACGTTGCATATCCTGGGCCCGGGACCCTGTTTCATGCTTTGGCAATAGACTACATTAAGAGAGCGAAAGACATTTTTTCTTGAGAATAAACGAAGATACGCCTGAGGTCACGCCATAGGTACAGGTCATCACTCTATAGTGTTGCGCAGTGTAAACGATAGGATCACGAGGATTTTAAAATCAAGCTTGATTTTACAACCCCCTTGTCTATACTACAGTGTGACCTCAGACGGAAATATCGTGTAATATGAGTTAAAACTTTCAATTTAAAACTCATCTAAGGTTAGGTTTATGACTTGGGAGAGGATTTCGGTTAGGATAAGTGACAAAATTTGCCAATTGTCACTTAATGTTAATTTGACGCCAACAAAATAGCTTCTTTCACATCTGTAAAGTTAAAAAAAAGGAAGACAATAATCGGAGGCGATACGTTTTTACATGTAATATTAACTGCTGCACAAAACACCATTAACTTTTCTCGTTATTTGTTAACAATACTAAGTCTTCAAAAAACAACTCAAACTATTCCGATTTGCATCAACTGTCAGGTCATTTCGAGAATCTCCAAATTTTAACGAGGAGTAGGGGATGTAAATTCGCTAGCTCACTCATTGTGTTTTCTCAGTGACTAAAACGTCAGTGACAGTAAAAGTTTATGTGGTGTATATTTACATCATTCCTTGAAGATACATCTTGTGGAACGAAAAATGTCTACCCCTTGTTTCCCAAGTCAGCACTTGGGAAATGGGGGGTAGACATTTTTCAGTCTTCCCAGTGCAAGAGCTAGAGAATATTGAGAATGTCATGGACTGAGCAATCTTTCCTCAAACTGTAAAGTCTGTTAGTTGGAAGACGTCAATTTTGCTAAGGAAGAAAAACGAGCGAATAGCGGAACGGGATTTTGTGACTGATATATATACCAGTATGGAAAGAAAGCGATGTGCATGGCACATGTGCCGTGCACAATTGTTTGAGTTGGTGCACAACTTGGTGCACAAAATTATCTAAGATGTAACTTCGGTGCACATTGTGACGAAGTTTGTACCGAAATGGCGAAATCTATGATAGCTATCATGAAGTGCGCATTTAACCTCGTACCCAGGTCTCCTCAAGAGGGCGCGTGGTGCACACTCGCTCCGGCTCCCTGGTGCACAATCAAATCCACTAACTGTTGTGTGCCGTGCACAAAAATCGAACATTCCATACTGGTATTTATAAAAAATAGTCGATCGAATATTAATATTAAACTAATAGTGTGAAAATGAAATCTGACAATGTAGTCGAAAAGGGTTAATATAAATCAAAATTTGTAAATTGTAATAGTAATTTTATAATTGTAAAAAAGGTCAAAACTTGAAATACTTATTAAAAGTCAATTCTCGTACAAGGTACACATTCGAAAAAACAACTGATTTGAGTTTGAAGCCCATTAGTTTTGACTTACGCTAATTATGACAAGAAGTTATCGATATTTGGAGCCCACTTATTTTGGCACCCAGGGGCAATTGCCCTGCCGGCTTTATGACAGACCTCATATTTCACTGGTTATAACAGAGTTATGTGAAAGAGACTGGGATGAGGACAAACATGGCGGATTCTTTGGAAAATATTAATCAAAAACTCGACGAACTTCTACTGGAGTTTTTTGAGAAAGTCGAAGAGCTACAAAGCACTAGAAATGCATTGGCGAGTGATATGAAAAATGGTTTCCTGTTGATGTCGAAAGCAAGATACTCTATGGGAAATAAGTCAGTAAGTTCGTTGCAATATAGCGAGAAAATGGACGCTAGGGTAAAGGTTATTACAAAGGATGATTTTTTGACAAAGTCTCCCGAAGAGAAAGAAGAAGTTAAAGGTAAAAACTCCAAGGCCTTCCAGATTGTTTCAGAAGGAGATTCCACAAGTGAGGAGAAACTTGAGACTGATTCGAATCCTGAAGGTTCTGTAAGAAGAAGGCGCGTCGTTTTAACTGATAAAAATAAAAAAGATTTAGTGAATTCCAGTGAATTAGATGAAGAAGAACATGTGTCAAAGAAGACTGTGAAGAAGTTTAATGATCCACTAAGGTGGTTTGGAGTTTTGGTACCATCTTGTCTCCGCCAATGTCAGCAGGAGTTCAGATCGTCATGTCAGTTTCTGTGTCAGATTGCTTGCCTGCAGTTTGAAATTAACCAAATTTTGGGCGACATTAAACAGTTGAAGGAACTGAAATCATCCTTCAAGTGCTAAAATATGTAGGTCAGACTTTCCAAGCTTTTTGTGATGGGATAAACAAGTGAATGTTTATCCAAACTGGGTGGTGAGGTCTACAATATGTCATGGTGTGATGCAATGTTCAGATGTTAAGTTTAGTAACGATAAATATGATAAAGAAATCAATCATAAACACAGATGCTTTCTGTAAAATGTCAGCATTTAAATAATTATAACAATGTCTGAATAAAGACAATCACTTGCCTACTCAATTCTCAGACAATCTACAGAGACCATATTTGACCATTTAAAGTTTCCACTCATTGAATTGGGATGGTTCACCATGTCTTTTCAGTTGACAATTCCTGTTATTTTGAGCCAAATACTAGGATTCTATACTAAAGATATAGAAATAACTTGAAATTAAAGCAATGAAAATGTTGAGAAAAAACATCAGAACTTGAAGTCACAGATGCTATGGCAAAACATTGCACTGTAAATAGACAAACCAGAGAAGTGATTATGTTGTTGAAAACCAACAAATACTTTCTTCCAGGTAAGAATTTATTGAACCCCTTTGTTATACTGTTTCAACACTGAAAGAATATGTCATGTGCATTTTTCTAACTTCACCTTGTGATTACACAATAGAATGGATTTAAGCCCTAATTTTAGAGAGGGAATAGTATGAGTTTTGATATTTTTCAGGGTTACATACTATACTTGGAACAATGCCCAGACATCTTTAGTTTGCTTGGGCACTGTGTAAATTTTCACCCATTTTGATGTTTACAGCTGCTATCTACATGATAATTACTTCTTAGCATCTAATGATTTAAAATTGTGGATTAAAACCTTAGAATGTTACAAGAATTGTAACAAGAATAAGTAATTTAAACGTTTGTCTAATACGGCTCAACCACTCTCAAGAACTTTTGTGTTTTTCCGCTGCCTATTTTCATCGTAAGTCGAAAGCAGCCAAGTGAGCTGCGACGTTTCCACCCTCCCCTCCCCCCTAAAAAGAAAGGCATGTTGTATTGTACAACTGCCACGTCAAACTTGGTAGGTTGGCAAATATCGCGGGTGACGTAGTGTTTCTATATATAGCCTTGTTTCGGTCAGCGGTTGACGTCTCTTCTTCCCTTGGCGAAATTTCGTCTGTTCTATTTAAAGGGGTGAGACCGAATTATTGGAAGAGAGGAGGTGTTGTTCGAACGAAAACAAGATATCTGAGTAGCCAGAACCCGTGTCGGAATGGCAGAGGTACAGAGCGTATAGAGCAGGATAAGTAACTTAATAAAAAGAAGGGTGCATGGGTCAGGAGAAGCATGGCAAGGCATATGAAAAATTGCGCAACGTCATGTCTTGTGTTAAAATTTACGTTCTGTGCCTTACTTAAATGTTTTCTTCGCCGACGTGAGGTCTTTTTATTCTGGAATGTCACTCTTTCTGTTTATTTTTTATACCTTGATAGTTCATTTTTATTTGTCAAGGTAGTGAAGGCGACATATGCGCGAATTTGTTTGGTGATTTGGTGTAATGTACGTGCTTGAATGGGTCCATTGTTTTAGCTGTTGTTTAGGATTTGCCCGTTTTTCCTACGGATGACAAATATTTACTATTTTTCCCATGATATATTGTTTTTCCCACTACGTGTATGTTTTTGAAACAGAAGTGGCAGGTTTTCAGCCCGTTCAAGTCTCTGAGTTGTATTTTGTTTTATAATTCCTGGCTGGAAAGTGGAATAACGCTTGCCTGCATTTGATACAGTGCTTCCCTTGTCACTCGTGCATGAAGTTACCTTGACAATCAGTGAAGATTATGCTATGTGAGGTTTAGCTGGCACAAAAAAAATTCTGTGAAATTCAAGGCATGTATATTTGGAACTATCTTGGAATGAGAATACACAAAACAAAAGGGTATTGCTTTCTTTTAAGACCCATTCTGGTTCAGGACTAGGCACAATGGTGTTCTGTCTGTTCTGCCCTAGCAGGACAGCTAGAACAGCATGCTTTACAATACAGGGACATTTCAAAATGGTGCAATCAACATGACCACATTCAAGTGCTATTAACCAAAAGGGGTAAGAGCACACTTTTACATTTTACTTTGGCTAATGCCAAATGATTTTACTTGACGAAGGAATGAGCCCTGCCTCCTTAATGAGTTAACTTTTATTCAAGAAGAAGTACTATTTCCTCAGAAAAAAATCTAATTATAAAGTAACAGAGTATAATTTTCTTGTTCTGCAAAACTTTGTGGTTCTCCTGGAGTTAAAAAAAACTCCACAAGCACTTATTTCACGAGGTAAACCAAGGGTGTGCAGCCTGCAGTCACATGCTGCCCACAAAAGTCATTTATAGAGCCTGCCATGTTGTAGGCTGAAAAATGTATTTTCCTTACTAAAAAGTAGAAACTTCTATCATTAATAAAGGTCAGAATCAAACTTCTTCAAGAATGGCATTTGTACCTTAATTAGTTTGACTAAGAGCTAGAGGGTTTGTTAAGGTTATTAGGACCTCAACTGATAATTAGCTTCTTCACATTGGAACAATCAGGAGGAAATAGGGAACAAAGGCAAGAACTGGTGGATTGCCAACTATTCTAAGCCACAAATGTGTCTCACAGAGCTAGAAAGGTTATACACCCCAGAGATCAACAGCAAGTTGATAATGTGAGTTGAGCCAAAATAAAGCCTGGATGACTGCCATCAAGCTTAATCAAGTTTTAAAATACCTCATTATCTGTTCTTTTGGTACTTCATATTCTTAGTAATCTAAAATATATATTCTGGAATAAGAATGGCCACAGTAAGCCATTGGTGACTCGAAAAAAGTGGCAACTTCTCTTCTGCAAAATGAATGTGGACACAAATTTCACTGTGGTAATTTCAAAATAAGTGATCTCACACATATTTTAGAGTGTAGAATAAGCAATATTGACATGGAATTCAGCCAGTCCAAAAGCATCACTTGATATCTAGATTGTTCTTGATTTCATATTTGAATACAGTGTACATTGCAATTTATTTGTCCCTTAGAGTTCAAGTGGGGAGACAGTCATCTCACCTATCCCCTTATTTGTAGCAAGGTCAATGTTTGTCACCTAAAATAACATGCTGTCAGTGCGTGGGCCTGATCTAATGTCAAATGTTTGTTTTATTATAAATTTAGACATCCAAAGTCAATCATGACCATACTTATGATATTCTTACATCACTGAAGAACATCAATCCTTCATTACCAGAGGATAATGATGTATTGTTTGGGATCACCTCTCCTCAACCAAGTGACACATCCTCTGACTCTGGACTTGCACTTAGTCCTCTTCAATTTGAAGGTTTTGATATGAACCTTGCAGATGATACATCACTGGATAACTTTGACTTAGGTATTGTAAATTTAAACTTTACTGACATTATAAAGTGCAGTAAATACTTTTATCTCCTGCTTTTGGTTTTATGAGTAGAGTTAACTAATCTTTTTTATTCTGATCATGAATTAAAACAACAACAACAACAAAAAAACAAAAAACAAACAGTGATCAGTTTTGTTATTGCTGGTTCTAATCAGCTTGTATGTAAAAACACTGTTTAGTGATCTGACATGGACCCACATTGGAAGTAAAAGTTTAAAACACAAGATACAAGATACACTAAGTCAATGTTATTACATGTGGTACTTTTCCGTATGAACAGAGAGTTTTGATGATAATCTGATAATGCCAAAGTCAACTGAAAAATGTTGACTTTAGCAGGATTTAAACAGTTTCAGTTAACTTTGGCAGTATCAGATTATCATGTAAACTTTCAGTTCATGTACTTCTCTGTGTGTCTGAAGTAATTTGAATCATTGGAAAACAATTCTGAAGCATTAAGAAATCATCTTTAGGAGTATTATGTAGGTAGGAAAGTTCCAAACAAACACATCTGTTATTGCAGTGCAAGGGATATAGTAACAATCTCTGTTTTATACTGATGAAAACCTGTGAGCAGCAGATTGGGAGTAACAGTATGGTGGATATAAAGCCATGTTGTCATGCAGTCCCTCAAGTGAAATTGTTCCGATCCATACAACAGTAAACTTCACAAATACATGTTCATGGTCACACTTTTTAATTTTACATTCCTGGTCTGAAAATTTTATTGAAACTGATATGTGTATCCTAGACTTTGACCTCTCATTTCTTGATGGATTGGACTCCAAAATTCTCAACAACTACCAAGAACCAAGTGATAAAAGTGTGCCTCTGGCCAGCACAGTCACTCCAGAGCTGACAAGCTTGGCAGAGACCATGGATGATGCAGAAGCAGCAGACAAAATTTCAAATGCTGCACAACCTATCGTCAGTTCTGTTTCAACATCTTCCTCCAAAACTTTGCCATCCTTGCAAGTAATGACAAACTCAGCAAACGTCACTCCAGTGGTTATTTCTGAAATCAGACCTGTCATGAAAATTGCCACCAAAACTAGTGGCAAAGATAAGGCGAGTTACATTAATAGTTCTGACATTAGCAAGTATAAAATTTAAAAGTTGCATATGGAGTGAAAAAGATTAAACTACCCTTTCTGGGGCTACCACAAAAAGCCAGCATCTATAATATGGTCCATGCACTTCTTTCTGAGCTAGTAGGTGTGGGTTTTATCTGTCGTCAGCCACAACTTAATGTCTTAAAGTGACTGAGGAGAATGTGCAGCTTTTGCATTAAAATCAGTAAATGGAAGGACTATGCTGCCCTTTGTGATACCATTGTTAAATTGTAAGCACTCTGACCTCCTATGACTACAGTATGTCTATGCTGGTGGGATAATCAGCTCAAGAGAGAGAAAGCCAAATAAATACAAGTTAAGGCCCAGGGCTCATCCCTGTGACAAGTAAAATTGTGTGGTGTTAGCAAGAGTAAAATGACAAAGTGTGACTTTGCTCCTTAATAGAAAATGATAATGTAAGCAACAGCAGATAATATTCCTTGGGTAAAAACGTTGATTGTTTTTTTTGTCTTGGGATAACAGCTGGTTATCACCGAAGAAGAAAGAAAACTGTTGGAAGAAGAAGGCCATGTTTTACCAACAAACGTAGCATTGACAAAAGTGAGTAAATGTAGTCAGGTGGAATTTGGGCACTGTTCTTCGACTCGCAACCAAGTCTACACTGCCAAATAAAGTACATTGTGGATTAGCAATTAAATTTGTTTCGGTTCCTTTGTGTCTGTATTACTTGATGAACTCCATTGTCACTTAAGAGCAGGAAAGTTTGGTAAATTTGTCGCATTCTTTTGTGTCAAATAAATTTGAGGTTTTTGTTTGAGTACTTACGGTTTTACTGGTATTGTTTGTTGTTCTTGTCCATATGTCTGTTTTGTCCCTCAGGCATAAACTAAACCACAACTTTGCATTTGTTCTATGAAAAGGAAGAAGAAAAAATACTGAAAAAAGTACGGAGAAAAATTAAGAACAAGGTATGACAGTCTATTTACTTTCTATCGAACATAAAAAAAAAGGTTTGTGCCATTGCCTAAGTCGTTGAAAGAACTGTTGTTTGTATACAGTATATTGCGCACATGTATGGTGGGAATGAGAACCACAGTGGTTTACAAGGCACGTTTTACTGTACATACACTTTGGTAATGTGGGTGCTATTTACAAAGTGAAGTGGTGTTGTTACGGAACTGATGCTTTTAAATGATCAGATCTAGTAGAATTGTCGATTTGTTTTTATTACTCTTGGTCAAAGAAGTGTCTCCCAACGCACGAAATATTTGAAAACACGACGTTCTGCAGCCCTGCTTTCTGACAAATTAAAAACTCTTGTTCTGGTGGGTGTTAATTTTTCGTTTGTTTAGGGATTTGTTTAACGTTTGTATTTATGAACTCTTAAGGTTTCTGCACAAGAAAGTCGTAGAAAGAAAAAGGAGTACATAGATGGTCTTGAGTTAAGGTATTAGACATCTACATTGCCTCTCTTGTCACTGTTTTTGTCTATTGAACACACGTAAGAATCTTGATAGTCATATAAACAGTACCTTGTCAAGTTGCGTCTGAAACTTTTTAATCAAAAGTAGCGTTATACTATATTTGATTCTTGACATAGCTTCGTTAGGAACTTGTTCGTTCGAACACGAGAGAAAATCATTTTTCATAGAGTACAGGACAACATTGGTCACGCACACTTTTTTGAATGAACACGTTCAGCGTCTTTTAGGAATATAGCTCCCATAAGGAGTTCAGGAAGGAAGTGTAATGTCAACAGACGCCTTCCTGTATTAAACAGTCTGACAATGATCAATCTTGTTTAGTTGAACAGTAATAATAAACCGTCTTAAGTACATCATAAAACTTTATGACGATTTGTTACCCGACTTGAGGAAACTTGTATGAGTTATTGCTGAATTACAGACACTACCGAAAGGTTCTAAAGGCTAAGATACGGTAGCAATGTTGGTGGTCAGATACAACAGCAGCCGACGAAATTCTATGCTCAATAGACCACCAACGTTGCCGCCACGCAACACCCTAATACTGCAAAATGAAATACCACTTATTGACCGAGCAATGAGGTCTGTACTAGTGAAATATTAGACCGATATTTTTAAGTACGGAACGAGACAAGCGCAGCGAGGTGAGGTCTGTGCAAAAACAGAGGTCTGATATTTCACTAGTACAGACCGAACAAGCGAAGTCAATCGGTAGTTCACTATATGGCTTTACTCAACTGTGATTGACTAGTGCAAAGGTAGAGAACGATAGACTAGCTTGCAGTTCTGTCGCTATTTCATATAAAATGTCTTCACCAACTTCACTCTTCATTACCTAGGGTAAAAAGTTGCACCGACCAAAACCACATTTTACAAAAAAAGGTCGAAAGTCTTGAAGAGCAGAACAGGACTCTACTTGAAGAACTTAAAACGTTACAAGAACTTGTTGCTACGTCGAACAGAAGTAAAAAACAGGCCAGCACTTGTCTTCTGGTTTTGGTGTTGGCCTTCGCGTTGGTCGCTTTTCCTTTTAAAAATGCCTTTCCCTTTGATGCAAGTGGTAGTTCACTGGCAGGCAACGCTGTCGCTGATAGTTACACTACAATGCCGGGTGAGTTGAAGATGACATAAGTTTACCACTTTCATTTTAAGTTTAACGTTTATGGAGACATGGAAGAAGAAGGGATTGGAGTTACTGAGTATTAAGGAGGAGGGGAGAGGGAGAGGGAGAGGAAGAGGGAAAGGGAGACGGAGAGGGAAAGAGTGAAAGAGTGAGACGGATTAGGAGGGATAGAGGGAGAGGGAGAGTGGGGCAGAGGGGAGAGAGAGAGGGAGAGTGGGGCAGAGGGGGGAGAGAGAGAGAGAGAGAGGGGGGAGAGAGAGGGGGGAGAGAGAGGGGGAGAGAGAGAGAGGGGGAGAGAGAGAGAGGGGGAGAGAGAGAGAGGGGGAGAGAGAGAGAGGGGGGAGAGAGAGAGGGGGGAGAGAGAGAGGGGGGAGAGAGAGAGGGGGGAGAGAGAGAGGGGGGGAGAGAGAGAGGGGAGAGAGAGGGGAGAGAGAGGGGAGAGAGAGAGAGAGAGAGAGAGAGAGAGAGAGAGAGAGGTGGAGGAGGAGGAAAGAGGGAAACGAAGAGTGGTACGGAGTTGGACACGGAGACGGAGAAAAAGTTGGGGAGGAAGGGGAAAGGAAGGTAGGGGGTGAGGGGGGAGAAAAAGAGGGAGACGGAGAGGGAAAGAGGGGAATAGGGAAAGAAACAAAAAGACTGTGAGAGACAAAGAGACTGAAGCAAAGAGAGCCAGGAAGAAGATGGAAGAGAAAGACATGAGGACAATGACAAGCCTACTCATGGATACTTTCACTGCGTTTCAGTTCGTTCCAGAACCCTCCTACAGTTCGACGAAGAATCAGAGACATCTAGTGCGATAAACATCTCTCACTATCTTCGAGCATTCAGCGTCGTTTTTTCATTTGCTAAAGACAAGCCAGAGATGGACAGTTACTCAAAACCTTCTCCAATTGCTTTCGATGACGGAAGAAGTACGAACGAAGATGGCGTGACAAACGAATACTCATTTAGTAAATAATATATGTGAACACATACTTGTTGAATTTTTGATATATAATCGATATTTACCTTTATACGTCAATCCACTTCCCTCTTCTACCCGTTAACCTTTATCTGTGACCAAGGAAGTCAAAACGTGTTATCTAATTCCTCCCCAGTGAAGGTGGAAACAAAGCGTATATTGAACTTAGGATCTGCTAGCTTATAGACGAAAACGGAAGTCGCAATGATCTTACGGATCGGATCGGATTTATAAAAACATTTACAACGTGTGTTATCCCACAAAACTTCTTGGCAAAATCTTTTTCGAATAAGTTTTTGTCGAGATTGAAAGCGTCCGTGATTTTTAAATATTACTCGATAGCTCACACAGTAGTTCCTTTTCAGACTGTTTAAAACTGAGGGGTTCGTAGGACTATGAGGTCGGTTTTTGCTCGTCAGAGCGTATCTTTTTGTAAATAGTGTACATGCATGTCCTCTTTTTATAGATAGAAATTAGATTCAAGCGAATATTTACAAATAACAATAATTACTTAATCTCTGTCGTTTGGAATTTCCCTATCAAATGGATTTTATAATAAAGTAAATGATTTGAACCCGGGAGAATCGGTACATGTTGGTGATGGTAGATCGTCCAGGTTAGTGCAGCATTGAGAAAGACTGTTGGTGACTGGCGTTTCGACGGCCTCAGCGGCGGTCATCTTCAGAGTCGAAAAAGAGGAGTAGTCAGAAACACTCAGCCGATTTGTATAACTGGTTCATTACGTCATGGGTGTGGGTGATTATGGGAGGTTTGCGGTTTGTGAGTGTCCGTCGTTGGCATTGTTAGAATGGGTGAATTGTTTAGCCGTTTGTTATAATCATGAAGATGGTGACTATTGTGCCGTGGACACGTGTCCTGTTCATGTTTTGCCTCAAGCGGCTAATTTTCCATGATAACATACGCTTTTTGTCAAAACCGTCATAAACAATTATCAGTTAGTAAAATCTTTTGTTGTTGATCGCCAATGAGGATCTAAATTATCTGTACCGATCATCTGTTGTTATTTGGAGCCAAAAACGTATTTCTGTTTGTAATTTCGAGTTAAGATAACTAAAAACTCCATAATATCGTAATTGTCTATCTTGCCAAAGTAAAAACCTGTGCAAAGAACCCTTCATAAAGTTCATTATCTTTTTCTGAAAAACTCAAAACCAACTTTGTAATCGATTGCAATGGTAGACTGGCTAGTGAACTTTATCGCCAAGGAGTATTTTGTTGCATGGGTCAACTGACTGGTGATAATTAAACGACAGAAAACTATTTCTTTTTTAATTGTCTTGGTTATGCTACTTGGGGATCGGCTGTGATCAGAAACGTAACGTGAACTATATAGCCAAGCCAACAAATCGTGAAGAACCGTGCAAAATTGTCGTAGGCCTTGATTTGATAAAACGTGGTAAAAGAAAGAACTTTTCTTTTAAACTCAAACAGTTTTTTTTGCAGATATTCCATCAAGAAATTGTTAAGTTCAGTCTTCAATGAAATATTACATACATAAATTAGTAAAAATGATATTTGCTGACCAGAAAATAGATTGTGTGTCTGGAATTCGGTTTGTTGAACCTGGTTCCTGAAATGATCCAGCTATGTGACAAGAGCCCCTTGAAGGTAGACATACGAAGTGACCCAATATGCAGCTATATTCATATAAAGATACACTTGAACTGACACATTGTTTATGTGTGAAGTATGTCAGCAAATGTCCCCGGATGTGCAGAAGAGAAAAATCTTCGTATGACCAAGTCACGAAATTTATGTAATCCTACCGAGGATGGAAGTGCTTCGTGGTCGAAGTGCTATTTATTGTTTTGATGCTGGCTCTGATGACAGTAGTTTTCCGGTTTTTTTGTACCTGTAACGCTCGTTCTCCATTTATGTTCACGTCTGGATCCTGAAAAGGAGTTTTGTATAAATAGATCGCGCTGAAGGTGTAAATCGTCTTAGAATTTATAACACCCTGATCCCACTCGCCGTCAGATGTGCTTCCACAAGTTCCAGGTAAAAATCGGACCAATCATAATCGCACGTCAAAGTTGCATTGTATAATTAATACTAAAGTTTTTTGTTTTCCTTCGCTAACGTGGTAGAACGGTCGGAATTTCCCTGTTAGACATCCACCGCGATTGATTTTCGACGTTCAAGTTCAACGCAAAGAAATTTCCAGCGCTCTATATGTATAATTATAATTGACAGTAGGGCTAGCATCTTCATAAAATCAAAGATTATGACTGGACAAAAGCAGCTGTAGCTGTGCGTTTGAACAACGTCCGGAAACTTAAGAGATTCTTAATTAATTTATTGATTACAAACGACCTTACGAGAGAGATAATATCACGCCAGATTGTATGAGTTCATAATAAGGAGCGAGCCGTGTAGGCGGTAAAAATTTGGCTCATGGCCACCTAAAGAAATATTTTCTCATTCGTTCATAAGCAAGAAACTCCTACAAAGTCAGAAGGAAAATGTTGTTGATCTACTAATTGATCTACTTCCACTAACACCAAAGATCCTTATAAATTTATTGAAGTATCTCCATCCGCCTTTGTCACATCTTTCCTGTCAAAGCGCATTTCTTGTTTTCTCAGATTTCGACTACCCCGAGTGGGCAAAAATTGTTTAATAAAACTGATATACTTTACTGCCAAAATAAGAAATGTTTCTAGGTGTTTCAACACTTCTCTTTGATTACACTGTATCTCGCTGGAGGCCGCATGTGATAACTTTTGTGAACCTGGTAAGGCGCATTTTTCAAGCTAACTAAACTTTGTCGCGGTGGGAACACACCACGTCGTCATTGCATTAGTTCCTGAACCTTGAAGAAGAACCGTCATTGACCGTTTTACGTCGTTTGCAAGCCGGACATTGCAAAAGAGGAAATGTCATAAGGAAAATATCGCATTACAACATCACAGGTGATGATTGCTTAAGCGAAACCTGTTCTCAAATAGTGCTTGGTCAATTTCGGAAGCTATAAATACAAGAGAAGCTTTTGATTTGGCATAGATAATATATTGCAAGCGTATCTAAACTGACGTTGGCTCAATGAAGGACGTTTGTGTGGAAATAACTAAAATTGTTAAACGAGAGTTGAGTCCTGTCAACAATTGGCTAGACTTAAAAAATCAGGATAGTTCGACTTCGGAATTTATTAATAGCCCCAAGAGACCCAAACAAAAGGACAAACATCGCGAGAAAAAGAAAAACAAGAACAACGAAAGCGACGCGACATCAAGAAAAGAGAGCAGAACAGCCATCGCCGTGAATAAGCCAATCGCTCAAGCTGGGACTGCCGTGACACGTCTCTCACCGTTTTCAGAAGAAGAAAGGGCGCCAAGTATTCATGTAAAGTCATCTCATATCGAGACTAATTTCGCCGGAATGCCTCTGAGTATCTCACGTAGTCATGATCAAGATGAAGAAACTAATGTCTCTAAAACTATCCTCAAGGTGAAGATGAAGGTGTCGAGAAAGGACCAAGAGCCAGAAGCGAGCGAGGAAAAGAAGGAAGAAAAGCCGAGGCATTGCCCTGATGAAGCAAAGAACAAGAAAAGTTCGTGCACATTTCTTGATCTTCCTACGGACGAACGCGTACGGCGACGTTTGTCGGACTCCGCCGAGTTGACTGAACGTTCACCTCCACGAGTGAGGCGTCGAAGCGTTTCGTTTGATCCGCTCACGGTGTTGAAAACTGCTATTTTGGAGAATGATGTGGAAATCGTAAATAACATTTTAGTCACTGGAAAAGTTAACGCGAACACGACCCTGGACGGTGTCTTTCCAGTCGTTCTGGCCGCCAAGGATGGGTGCGCCGAGTGCCTTGAGGTACTCATAGAAAAAGGAGCTCACATTGATGTCACCAGCAAACACGGTCTTTCTCCACTTGAGATAGCCGTTAGAGAAGGCCATTTTGATTGTGCCCAGCTGTTGATTTCGGCGGGTGCGAATGCGAACTCCATTCGTGATGGGTATTTTGACGAAAGCATCGAGCACACGAATCGCGCAACTTGCCGAAGCAGATCAAAGACATTTTAAACCTCGATTGAAGCAACCCAGGGAGTTTGTATACGCTCAAATCGTCACAATGAAACCGAGACTGGAAAAAGAGTGTAAAACTAGTCATCAAACAAGGGCTGTGAATTGAAGACGAAATGTTTAATTATACTAACAGGCCCTGCTGTGATACCAGGCTTTTGTAATATTCCCAGGAATTTTTAAGGGAAAAACGATTTTTTTCAGAGTTTCGCGTATTTGGAGTCGTGGTTGTAGTAAATATTCGCTCACCATGAATTATCATTGTCCTCAAGAGTATGTGGAATGATTTTGTATGTAAACAAACTCTCAAAGAGAGGGTGGGGCACGCATCTGTTGATTCTAACAAACTATTTACGTATTTTGGCCGCATGATGAGTTAATTAGATTACAAAAAAATAATTAAGTCGTTTCACCATGACATTACAAGAAGAGCGTAATGGCGATTCAGCGATTTCAAAGAGGCAGTCTATTCTTTATAACTCGCATGGCTGGAGACATTTTGAGGCCTGTTGAAGCAATGCGAAGAAAATTATGATTGTAAACATTGATGATGAGTTTTCAAACAACCCGTTCTGACAGCTCTACCTTGGGTTGCGACCAACAATGCTATCAAAACTAAAAACTAACGTAAGTTGTTAAGTTCAAAATAGAAGGGGTCAAAATTTAAGGGCGTTTATTTATTGAAGTGGTTAAAATTCTTGGTATTTTGATATCGCCCCACGCGGTATTACTTCGACCGAGCTCTGGCTGTTTCTAGCGGTTTCCTGAGTCGCTTTTCGTCAGACTTGCTAACTTGATTATTTGCGTCGGATTTTATCATCTGCTTGGCAAGACGCAATGTGTGTTCTTCACTAATTCGAAATTTTGACTTATGCGGCGCAAGCACGACGGATTCTTAAACTGTTATATCAACAATGATGTTCACAAATTACGAAACAGAATGAAGTCTGTTTTTCGTAACTCCGCTGGGTATTACATGAAACCCAATTATGTGTGGGAGACCATATGCCGTTTAGATTCACGCTTAATGGATTTGCAGCCTTTTGTTGTCAGCTGACTTAAGCTTCATTAAGTTAGACACAACAAACCTGATTCGGGCGATGAACAAATATGGAGTTATTTGGAAAAGATCAAGCGTCTTAAGAAGTCGCATTTTTCGCGATTTCTCTGAAAATACTCGTTTCCAGTAACTTCCTTTGTTACATTAAGGATAATTTTAATTGACGTTGTTTCTAACATCGTTTTACGAGAATCAGCTGCTCGCTCAATCAAATTTCATTAGATGGACTTGATGAATTTTCAAACATTTTCTTGAAATAACAAATCCTATGCACACCTAAAAGCCGGAAGAGGTCGAACAATTTCTTTATTTAGTGCCGTAAATAGATCGTCAATGATCTTCTATGAGGTAGAGACATCTCTTTTGTTTAATTTCGATCCTGCGTTTGTCTCACGCCTGCAGAGATGACAGCTGTTTTAATAATACAATCATTGCTGCAAATATAACAACCCGATGTCTAGACTTAACCTTGACTCTTGAGAATTACCAAAGGTTAAATCAAACCGGACCAGCAATAAGCTTTTCTCATAAACGACAACAAGTTTTCCGACGTCTGCCCTGTCCTTTAATAACAAGAATAATTTTTGGAAAAACCATAGCCCCGTCAACAATTTAGCTAAGACCTTCAGCCTGCATGATCACAACGACATGTTTGGACACATTGGTTTCGACACATTTTTAAATTATACGTAGCCAAGATTTTAAACCTATCATTTCAGAGCCCTTCATCAAAGCACGTGTGCTGTGATATTGGCCGAATGGAACAGGTCGGAAGCTCGCTGGGAATGAGTAACTCAGGCGATGTTCCCGAAAGTTCGTCCCCACAGGGTCACAGGGTTGTCATCCCCAAGATGAAGACTCTCCAAGAATTAATGCTCAAACTTTATCATTGTATCGGCACTTCCAGCATAGTTTTCATCAATCCATGGGGTCGTGATTGAACAAATACGAATCGTTATATCTCAGGGATTTTTTGCGTTGTTTTCGTCAGCACAGGTTGCCGTCTTCTGTGGTCGAAAATAGCAGAAAGAAATCCACAAAATCAGTCAAGAAGTTTTATCAACTGAGAAATAATTCATTGATCAGTATTAGCAATTGAATGTGGTCAAAGTGCCGCCAATTGTTCAATTTATATTTGTTCGCCTAAATATTTGCCGCGTTTCTGCTCCGATTATGTTTTGCGGAACAATGGTAAATGGCCTACGGCGTTGTTCCTACAAGCAATTGTACAGTGATTGGTAGGATATTTAAAGCATTGGACTTGTGAGTCGCAATCTAGCAGGTTAAAGCGCTAGATCTACCTAGAACTAGTGAGCTTACACGAGAGTATAACTTCTTGGCTTAGCTGGGCACTTGCTGTGGGCCTCACACAGATAGAAAGCTGGTTTTGGTTACTGGGAACAGTGGGAGGCCTGAAAGAAAATGGCAAATTCCAGAATGTTCTCACCATGAATCTGCCAGTTTCGGTCTCTCGTACGTTTCTCAATTATGTACGCACAGCAATGCCGATCGCAGTTTCAGGACCATTTTTTGTGTTCTCACCTGAGCCTGCTAAAATTTGTTTCCAACTACCTTCTCAATGATAACGCGAATTTTATGGTTGAAATTGCGTGTGAATCTAACACTCTTTTATCAAATAAATATACATTTATGTAAATATATAATATAGATTATATATATTATGTGTCTCACACCCTATCTCTCTTTCCACTTTGCCAGCGGCCACGTTTTAATTTTATCGTCTCGTGATACAACACCCAGGGGCATAGGAAGCATTTTATAAGTGGCCAGGCCAAGGAGGGTTGGAAACTGCGTGACACGGCTACTTCCTTCCCGAATTCTCGCGTTGAATACTAGAAAGAGTGTGGCTGGTGAGGATTTTCTTGCAGTACAGTCGATTTCGAGCAGCACAGAGCTGACTGAATAACTCTTGAATGACATAAACGAAAGGACTATATGTTTCTGACGAACATGTGAGCTTATAGTGTGAGTTTGAGGGCGTTCAAACAGTTATTTGCCACCGGTTTCGAGCCGTTACCGGTGGTGAAAAGGTCGATATAATGTTAGCAATTGCCAAAAAAACTTAAAAATAAATTGTAAATTTTTAAACTAAGGTAATGAATAGCCGCGTGAAAAAATGTAGCTGCCAAAACCGCTACAGCCGTTAACGTTTCTACGCCCTTGACGCCAGCCCACTACTGTCAAATTAGTGGCAATAATCTTGTTGCTCAAGTGGTGACACTAGCAACAACTCCAAAATTTGTTGAAAAAAGTGGAAGGTAGCCCGATTAATATTTCTGATGAAGGAAATTTTTGAGTGTTGAAATCTTTCAATTTTGAGACCCAACCGGGACCTATTGCGAAAAATGCAACGTTGGGCCATCAGGCTGGGAAGCGAAACCGCAACCTCGCGAATTTAGTGCGATACTCTGCCAACTGAGCTATGGAGGCCGTTGCCGAGAGCATGGTCACGAGACATGTATTATATGGTGGCAATGCCGTAAAAGCGAAAGGTATATTATAGCGAAGCTAGGGTATATTATACGAAAGGCATATGCTGCAATATTCGTGGAAGGTAGCCCTACTTTTGCAACGTGTTACTCCACAAACTCAATCCTACCCTCAACTCTCAATCAAGCTCAATTCCTCTTTCCTTATTCTGATTGCCTTTATCCTCTTCGCCACCTCTGACATCTCATCACTTCCTATTTCCTCTCAAACGCCAAATTTATGCTAATTAGCTATGTAATAATATTTTAGTGATTGTCTCATCGTATTATGTCTCATTCTCTGATGATGTTGCGTCTTAAGCAACGAAACGTTAGATCTATAAACCTTTTGACACAAATATGCCTGTCTTAAGAATTTTTTGCTGGCCCTTGATTTTCATCATTCGAATAGATTGTAACACGAGATGTTAATACGGACAACAACGCTGGACAACTCGCAATGAAACATTGTTGCGTGGCCATTTGAAGAAAAATATTACTCGTATTACCGTATTATATGAAGGGCTATATGCCACAATATTCGCAAAAGGTAGCCCTACTTTTTGCATCATGTTACTTTGTATCTTGCAACGTCAAAAATTATTGCACAACAGGATGTAACACAAGGTAGTAGCACGTGCAACAACGCTGGACAACAAGCAATGCAGCATTGTTGCGCGGCCAGTTGAAGGAAAACGTTGCTCGTATTACCGGGCGTCCATTTTCAGACTGTTCCTTTCATTGGCGGCCTACAAACGCCTTTCACACGACCCAGTTTGACTGTTGGACGGATCCACTTCCTCTTCCTTTCGAAAATAGGGTCATGCAAAAATAGTTTACGTGATTACCCACCAGTCAAATCCAGAAAATCAGATCGAATGTGAAAATGAGATCCGCTAAATCGGATTATTTTAAATGGCCTTAAAACTATCAAGCGACCTTGTTACTATTTTTTTTTACATCACTAGAATTCCATAAGCGAACTAGACTTGATTGGAATGTTTGCAAAGCCGAAAGGTGCCTGTACATACATTTCTGGAGAACTTAGTCACTTATCACGCAAGCTCTTTCAAGTGTTGCTTACAATTCTTGAAATACTGCCATAAAAAGCTGACACTCTGTGAAGTTTAGTTTAACGCATTTCATTATACATGTAATGTCAGTAAATCTGATGTCTTCACTTGCCCTAAATTCATTTCATTATCGTACTATGGTCAAGAATCTCATCAACACAAAGTAAATCGGAAGGATTCTTGCAGACTTCTCTCAACCTGCTTAGTAGTTATTTCTCATTTTACCGTCCCACGACTGCCGACTTTTAGAAGTATAGAATCTTAAAGGAATGGTTTATAAATTTTAAAACCTGACTATAAGAAAAGAACTAGTCTGTGGCCTTACATATAACTAATTATGATCACAGCATTTCAAAAAAGTTTTGGACTGCCATTACGTAACTATTTTGCTTAGTCCTGAAAGTAGCTGGGATATACTCCTTTTGTTATTTTGCAAATCATAACAAGTTCACGAGTTCGTATGACGACGTCAATGGGAGTTTTTCGGATGCCCGACTAAGCTTTCTAAATAAGACAAATGAGCTGCCAGATTTACGAGCATCTAGTAACAACCAAGCACTTCGCTTTTTTGACCTTTTTTGTTAACGGCATTCGGTGTGCAATCATTCATCGTTACAGTTTATGCACAAAATGAAGACCAAGAGTACATCCTTGTGGTACACGAATCTTCGATTCTACCACCTCTGAGAAGGATGGGTTCAGTAAGATCGAACCAGGACATCATCACATAAGTTTCGCTGCTAATATGCAGTCTTTGGCATTAGAATGTCATAATCTTTTTTAACCTCATTGCTTGTGAATACTTCAGCGATAACTTAGGTAAATTCCGCTCATAGAATTAAATTTTTCAACCCAAAATTATTTACAGTATGTGTGAAGAAAATTCATACCACCTCTTGAACATGGCTCTTTACCTAATCAGGAGGGCTTAACGTGGATTTAAGTGTGGCGCCGCTCCTGTGCTAGGGAAAATGGCGTGTCACCTCATTGAAGACATTACGAAGTTCTTCACATTTATCTCATGGAAAATGATTAAAATGCCGTTTCAGAGTTGTAAAAATTGAGAAATTTTAGCGGAGGGAGTATCCCCTTCAACCCCCCCCTTGAAGAGTTACTTTTGTTTACAATTTCTATTTTCCTTAATTTAATTTTCCATGAACAACATAAGAATTGTTTCTCGTAGGCTTCACCGAGATGTTGCTGAACCATTACCGTCAGACACGCCATCGTTCGTTGATTTCTGCGGTTCGCTTATTTCGCCAGCATCCTCGTCAGCTTTTGTGTTTGCAGAGGTTCGGAGTGGTACAAGAGATGGCTGTGGTGCGTCTGTACCTGGAGTATTCTCCACTGCACTACCGTGAGTCAGCGGTCTACTGCGGACAGATGACCTCGTGGGGAACCTCTTGCCAGTTTCATCTTTGACAAACACCCAATGATTCAACGACATTTCTGCTTTGTGTGAATTGAAACAGGTCTGCGCTGTGATTTCGTACTCGCGTCCGAAAGGAGTTCTAAGGTGAAAAAATGGCTCAGTTAATAGACAAGGCAATAGTTTCTATCGTTCAGATATGTTCACTTTCTTTGCTCACTTACTCAGTCTTCTGTGCACGGGGGGGTAAAGCTGATAGGTCACAAGTCATTCTCTTCCCCAACTTTCTTAGCGCGACAGTACGAAAAGCTTTCGGACTTAGGAGAACATACACCATGTAATAATGTGATTGGCTGATTTAAAACACAGCCTAAGAATGTGATAAGCAAAACCCGGATGTCTGCAAAACTTTACGAGCGTTTTCGTGCGACCGCGCAAGAAAAAAGTGATGGGATTTGGGGAAGAGAATGGTTTCATCTGTTTGCCATAGTACCCCTACTTGAGTCAGCTTGGTGCTTATATATACTAACTCTTTCTCGTGCAAGACGTTTCCTCTTGACTAGTTAAATCGTCTGGCGTTTGCCACACTAATATTGTTTGGCGTTAAGCAGTCTGAGGGTAAAATCTTCTTGCGTTAGCCGCAGTAAAATTAAAAACTTGCAGTCGAAAAGAGTGAATGCATATGCTCTAAAGCTATTTACTTAGAAGAGTCTTGTGAATCCTTAGGGGGATCGAGCCTATGGTAATTAGACTTACCTGAATGAAAAATCACACAGACATGCGAGACACTGGTTGGTCTTGCAATGACATATCAAAAGTTTCTTATTCGCCTGCAGAAAATATAAGACATTTTCCCTATCAGTTACAGAACACGGTAGTAGCATTAAGGTTTAGATTAAGAACAAAGCCAGTGCTCTCAGGGACGGCGGAGCACAATTACGAGTGGGGGGGCTTGAGATAAAAATACAGCATTTTGTATGCTTCTCTGGGAAATTGCACAACAAGTGTTTTAAAGCGTGGTTGTTTCAACATTACATTTGGAAAAAAGTGGGGAGGGGGGGCTACAGCCCCTGCAGCCATCCCGGCTCCGCCATCCCTGGCTCTAACCTGACAAGATGGTCAATCTAAGCTTTTCTGTTTAACGCTTTGGCATTAAGAGTATTGAATGCGGAAAGGGTGGACATTGAGAGGACTGACGCAACTGGCTTTTACAAAATTATTGAGAACAAGATCAGTCTGACAGTGCAACTTTTTTTTTTGCTGCACAGCATTGGTACCTTTAAACTCGAGAGTTGATCGCATGATCAAAACACGACGAAAGCGTGGCTGCGGATAAGTTTATATATTGATACCACAGATTGTCTCGTGAACTTTGCGTCAGTGCCATGCAAAAGTTTAAGAATATGTTGTCAGTGTACGTGTTAGTGATGGTAGATCTTCCAGGTTGGTGTAGTCTTGAGAAAGACTGTGTGTGACTGACGTTTCAACGGCCTCTTCTTTCTCGACTTTGAAGATTACCACCGCTGGGGCTGTCAAAACGTCAGTCACCAACACTTTTCTCAAGATTAAACTAACCTGAATGATCTAACATCACCAACATGTACAAACTCTCTCGTAGTCAAGATGACCACCGCTGAGGCCGTCAAAACGTCAGTGACCAACCGTCTTTCTCAAAACTACACTAACTTGGATGATCTACCATCACCAACACGTACCGATTCACCTGGGTTCAAACCATTTACGTTATATAGTCAGTGTCTTGTAAAGATTTAAATTAGAACGCTGTTAATGGTTTATCAGGCTGCAAGCTGTTGCAAAGTGTGTCTAACTGTGTCTTACCGGTACTGGTAATCCGTCGGTCTCCAAACGTTCTTGTGGATCAAAGCATAGCACTTTCCTATCAAAACCAGTGACTTCAGGTTATCGGGGAAAAAATGTAACCGCTTTATTCTGAATTTCATAAATTAAATTTTACAATTGTACAATAATGTGTAGCACAGGCTATCTGAATAGCAGAGTATAACTAGCAGATAGATAGCAAAAGATATCATCCACATGTTTGCTTGCTTGCTTAATTCTTTGCTTATCTATTCATTTGAGGCTCGACCATTTGGTAAGTCACAAGGCCACCTCATAATATTAATCTACCATCTATACGAACCAGTACGTAAATGTAACCTTCGGTCATCATCTGAGTCTGTGTAGCTCAATGGTTAGAGCATCTCACCGGCGATCAGAAAGTTACGGGTTCGATTCCCGTCAGGGACTCAGAAAGTTTTTCTGAGAGAGCAGCTTGAGAGCGTGCGTAGTGAGAACATAGTAAGTTTATGCGTTAGTCAGTCAATCATTCGATTCATCTGTCTCTTCTATTGTCCGTTCTGTGTCTAGTTATCCATCCATTTGTTTGTTTATTCGTATTCTTATATGATTGTATTATTCATCTTGATGTTTGTTGGTTCATTTATCAAAACATGTTGTTATAGTTAAATAAGAATAGAGTACTGCGTAGACAGTGATAAATAAGGTTGATAACTGCCGTAACTGACCTCAGAGAATTCCAAACGATTAACAATTATACTTTAAAAAACAATTTAACAATTATAGTTATGTTGGGTGAATTGACGAATAATTACGGCTTTGTTTCATTAATTTTGCTTGCCACCAATCACTCACCAAGCAGAGAGAAAGGAAAGACGTTCGGTGAGCAGAACTTCTTGCTGTCGAGATTTTCTGGCACATTTCATGAATGTCGCCCTGTCACTTTGAAGTGCCAACTGAAACAACACAAAGAAGTCGTGAAATAGAGCGCTTTTGTAGATTCGTTAATTCGTCTACATCTAAACAGACCGCAAGTAAACATTTTCCTGAGGAGGAGAAAGGAAAGGAAGAAGAGAGAAGTGGATAGGGAAATAGACAAAGAGAGAGATGAGAAAAAAAGAGAGAAGGATTGCAGGCAAAAAAGAGGTAGGAAAGAGAGAAAAAAGTGTATATACAGACCTAGCCATGCTAACATAATTACTCAGTGTGAAAATGACTTTGAAATAAAGTCGAAATATAACAAATTCACGATACTGTCATTTTTCTGTTAACTCAAATTTTGAGTTTTAGTATGTCATTATTGTTCGGAATATGTTTTAATCTACTGGCCTTTTCTTACTATCACGCATAGTTTGAGAGCTCAAACACACTTGTATACAGCGCTATCAGACGCTTTATTACAGCATGAAAGATAAACACAAAAGTTACGTACCTCTCCTCCAGTGCCAGGTAATGTTTTTAGATAGAAATGTTGACCAAACTTTAGTATCCCACGCTCACCTGGGTCTTCACAGCTAACGGTGAGTTCATAAACAATTTGTTGAGCAGTAAAAATTACTCTTTACTTTATTAAAAACTTATAGTTTTGAGATTGCCTTAGTGGGCAAATGAAAGAATGTAAATAACGAGTGTTTCTGAAGCCTTTTCAAATGTTCATGACAAATAGAAGCTAAAAAAATTAACCCTTTATTTCAATTTTTTCATACCCCTACACGAATTTCTCAGTCATTCAGAAAAGGATTTTTAAAATCTACCGGTATATGTTTGCAGCGGAAAAAGGCTTTTCCACCCAATATCTTTCTTGCTTATGAAACCATGAGGTGAAATTCAGCAAGGTATAAAGTTTGTATGTTTTTTGACATTTTGAGCAGATTTTAGATCTAGCTCGAGGGCAACTCTTAATGCTAATCTAGTCATTCTGGCACAAGTTGTAATTGTAACCACTTTCCTTACATAGAATTGATGATGTTGGTGGCAAAAACAGTAATGAAGAGTGATTCTAATGAACCATATCATGAATCAAAGTCAAATACTACATAATGATTTGATTCAGATTCATTATCAGATAAAGTATCAAAATAACTAACAGATTTTATTTATCAAATAAACAATGAAAGTCTTTGCTAACAGAATACACTGTTTAAATAGTTAGGCTTTTAGATTGTCACTTAAAAATACTAGAATGTTCACATTTTGTGCTGTGTTGGTAGCCATCCTTTGATCAACAATCATAGCGTGTAAACACTGTAAAAATAGTGGGTGAGTACTGAACTACACATGCATAAACCACCTAGTTTAAATTGATTAATCAAAATTTCAGAATCAAATTGTGATTCAATCAATTAATTATGAATGAATTAATTAATTAATCAATTAATGATCAATTAACAAGGAATCAATATGAATCACCCCACCCATCATGAGAAAACAGTCAACTGTGACTTCAGTTCAGCATATAGGTAATTTAATTCTATTTAAACCTATGTCCACTTTAGTTCTTGTTCACTCAGTTTCAATCCAGGTTCAGGCAAAGTGATTTGAAGTAATTTATGTCTTGATTTGGCCAGTTCTTTAAGTTTTCACTTGTCTTGCCCCTTTATAATTTCATGATGAAGTTCAGCTTCATTTGAAACATTAGTATTTTATTTTTCTGGTCTAGTTGTTACCCACCTGGTTACCACAAATGTGTTTCGAACACACGGTTCAATAAGTTTTGAGGCTGACACAGCACAAGGTCCTTCAAGGGCTGATGCTTCATACATCCGATGTTCTGGCATGTTGGCTGAAAGAACCACTTCGTACTCTGAGTTAAAAACTGCCACACTGTCTCCAAAATGAACAAAACCATCATATGCTTGAGAAAGGTCAACCTAAACGTTAGAATAAGCAACTCAACCATAAACAACTTGTAGTTTTAAAAAGAAAAAATTGTTGAAGTAGGATTAGTATGATTGAATATTGGTGTACAAATACATACAAATATGCATATACAGGTATTTATAAAAGTTATCAAAAATTCATAAGGAAATTACAAAGAAAAATCATACCTGTGTCAAGTGTTTAAATGTGTCGAAAATACTTTTACTTTTCTCTGCAAATGTTTTTGGCTTAGAAAACATCAATTTTGAAAATTTCTTTGTAATTTAAGATATTAAGAGGTTTGTTTTATAGTCATTTAAAAATCTTGCAATGCATGCTTCATGGGATCATAAACATTCAGCTATTGCCTTGTGTTTTGAATTTGATAAAGCACTCCTGATCAGTTTTTAAATATCACTCACATACATACACATTCATACATACATTTATTTATGTATCTCTGTATATATGACTGTATATGTATAAATATATGTATATGTGTATGTATATATATAATGTATATGTATGTATGTGTATGTATGTATATGTATATGTACATGTATATGTACATGTATATGTACATGTATATGTATATATATATATGACTTTATATGTATATGAATACGTATATGCATATACATAAAATAACAATAAAAAACAAATCCTGAAAAACAACGACATCTTGAAAACCCAAGAAATGAGTCAATATCAAGACAATGAATGATTGTGATGATATTTTGACTTAGTTGCAAAGTCATTGTCAGATCAACATTGACAGTAATAATGACTTTGCAACAAAGTTAAAATATCATCACAATCATTGGTCATTTTGTTATTGACTTATATCTTGGGTTTTCAAGATGTCATTGTTTTTCGGGATTTCTTTTTAACTCTATGTGTATATGTTTATGCATATATACATACAGGGAAATGACATTGTATACTGTTGCTTGCCTTATTTAGAATTGTGTTATGAAGATTATGGCTCTTTTGAGTCAATAATTCGCCTCTTTCTTTCTTGTCCAGAAAGTCCTTGAGCATATCCTAAATAAGGGATGTACTTAATTCGAAGTTTATTACAATTACCAGGCGAGACACAGCCACAAATCCCACCGTCTTGGCACAGAGTTGCAGGAAATAAATTTTACATTTA
The DNA here is from genome assembly GCA_030142905.1 of Heliopora coerulea. Classification (NCBI taxonomy): domain Eukaryota; kingdom Metazoa; phylum Cnidaria; class Anthozoa; order Scleralcyonacea; family Helioporidae; genus Heliopora; species Heliopora coerulea. The sequence continues at coordinate 629,752 of JASJOG010000020.1, forward strand.
ACGAACCTCTCTTAGACATAAATCTTCGTTCCAATTCCCAACTCTTACGGAAGGATCATAAGTCCTGACACTCATGGTGCGTTTCACGATGATGAAACAATCTAATTCTGTCAAAAAACTTCAAAACTCTTCAGGCGTTAGTGACATGAACTACAATGAAGTGATCTGATAAAGGCAAAACGCTACCATGGAAACGATACACATTACCACCGCTGGTCGGGAGCACAGTGTGCTCTTGTCACAAAGTTGACCACGTGAGAGTTGAATGCAAGTTTTTAAGGTTTGGGTTTTCCCTTTCTTTGAGGATTTGATGAAAAAGAGAAGAAAAGGAAAAACGGCTTAGTAAGTCAATGCAAGTTTTTTTTACACGTTTATATCGTCCTGGCTTCCTAAGAGACATTTCTACGCCGTCATTTCAGGTGAGTTGACATATTTTTTGTGAAATGGTCACGTGCTTCTGCTGAACAGCCGTGTTAAGAAAAGCAAAACTTATAGTGCGAAACCTTACAGTTTATAGTGTTTTTCTTTTGTTTTTTTTTTATTTTCAGTTTATTAGTTAATATGTTGGTTGTCACTGAACAAATGTACATGACGTAATTTCGACTTAAAATAACACGCAATGTGGAAACACCGGACGAACTTGAGAAAACCGGTGTTCTCGGGCATTTTTACTGCAGAAATAGCGTCATTCATAATTCAGCAATTGAATAGACCGTATTCATACTAGCTGCAGCCTAAGGATTGTTTGTTTGCATCACAAGTTACCTGATTTGCATCATGTGGAAGCAAAGATCCTTTTGCATTACAAACAAGAGAAATATTACACTTACCATACCCGAGCCCGCGATGCTAATCCTAATTCTAACCCGTTGAACTCCAAAAAGACTGGAACGATACCTGCAAACTGTATTTTTAAGCCATCATCCTCCCTAATCCTGACCCTAATTCTGACCCTAATCCTCACCCTAATCCTCACCCTAATCCTCACCCTAATCCTCACCGTAATCCTTACTCTAACAGCTAATGCTAATGTTAATCCTATCAGCTAACTCTATACCTTATCTCAACAAAATGTTAACACAATCAGTAATGATTGATTACCATAGCAGTATCCTAATTGTTGACAGCCAATCTTGTGTGGGTATGATAAAGTGCTGCAAACATGATAGCAAGGCTTGTGTCAGTTATGTAGTCATAAAGTAGTATTTTAGCAATTGTCCCAATGAATCAGATCAACAGAGAAGCAAAACAAATGCATTCATGTCCCTAATGTGGTTCCCACAAAATGCAGTATGTACACGTCAATAGTTTTGATTGTTGCTATTGTAATTGTTTTAGCTATTCTTAAGAATAACATTGTGTAGAGTGTACAAAAATACCAGTAACATGGAAGATGCAGCTGTACCAAATGACAAGTGGACCAAAGACTCCTTGGAATTATTCAATAAATTAAAAATGTTGACTAATCAGGGGGAGGACTGGCAAAAATTAAAATCATACAGCAACACAAGGCTTTCAGATGGATCTGTTGGTAGACAATTTTCAAGATCATTGGTGGAGAATGGAAAATTTCTGGAGTATGCTTATTTCTGCAGTCCCAGATTGCAGTTGGTAAAAGGAGTTGTACAGTTTGGATTGTATACCATGGGACCTGTTGGGTAAGACACATTAATCATTACAATTTAATGAAGGATTAATGGAATAATTTTAAACATTCTGAGAGACAAAACGTTTTATGTCCAGAAGTTTGTAGAAAAATCTCTCAAACACTGGTTGTTCAATGTGCAGGTATACCTTCCAAGAGGCAAACTTAGTTCATGACAGGAGAAAAGTTTGCTTTAAGACCATAGCTCATTTACCAGTAAACAAGTGACTATCATTTGAAATTAAAATACATTTGCCTACATCCTGAAAAAATTCAATAATCTTATCGCAGGACTCAAAATAGCAGTGAGGTATCAGACAATTTTCTGGCCAGGATAAGTTAAAATTCAATTTGACAGACAAGGAAGACTTCTCATATGACAGACCTTATGACTTATGAGATATACTCTGTCCCATACTGAAATGTGTTTTCCATTCATAATTGACATAATATAACGTACAATGTATAAGATATTGAAAACAATCTGGGCATAAAACAAACGCCTGCTTAAGTGATACTTTGTGATGTATGCCTTGAAAATTCCACATAAGCATATTTAATGATTGTTACTTCAAAGCCTCACTGTCTTACCAGAGTGTCTCTGTCAAGTTATCAAGGTATCGTCATCAGCAATGATTTAAGCAAACTTTGTGATGTGTTCAGCTTGCATTTAAGCCATTAACACTTATGTTAATGCCAGATGACTTTCTGTGCATAGCAATGCACCTATCCCTTAATAGGCTGATATTCTAATTTTACCATTGCACTACGTCCTACTGTGCCAGTCATGTGAAGTGTTACGTGGCAGTCATCATGCTCTGAGAACAATCTAGAACATTTGAGTATTTCTTTCTTTTCTTAGTCATTTCTTAGTCATACTACTGATTCATGCTGACATAGTAATTCTGCTAACTCACGTCAATGTAAGAACTTTCTTGATTACTTGAGTCATGAACACTGTCATGATTGTTACTAAATATAGTATATTAAGCTGTTTTAGAAATTATGTAAATTACCATATTTCCTGGCATACAAGTTGACCCGGGATATAAGTCAACCCCTTATTTTTTCACCAAAATATCATGATTTTTGCAATACCCCGTCTATAAGTTGAGTCCATCAAATTAAGTAGTTACCAGACACAGAATAGTGTTTGCAGAAATGTTGATAACATGGCAAATCTTTTAAATCATATTTTTTTAATCATTAAGAGCTTATTTTCATATAGAAAAACTACACATACAGTACTGGTATTTACTAAAGCTACTTACAATTTACTTTACGTGAAATATTTTAGTATACTAGTCTTGTAGATGAATAAACATTGGATATTAAAATGTCTGTGCATCAAATTCCCTCAAACTCTTCATTGCTATCGTCAGACTGATTGAAAAGTTCATGAAATTGTTCCATGGTGATGCTGTCGTTGAAAGGGTCAGCTGTTTCTTTGTCTTCAAGAGGACTGGGACTAGTACATCTGATCTCTAATTTTGCTAAATTTCATGACCCTTCATATAAGTCAAGGTGGACTTTTAGACATCAATTTTGGGTCCTAGAAAATCGACTTATACGCTGGGAAATATGGTATGTCATTTTTTACAGGCAGACTATATAAGTGTGACTTGCTCCAACCCTTAGTGTGTGTGTTTAAGACCATTACATTTATTCAAGTCTAGTCTGTGTAAAAATAAGGAGTTAACAGTTGTTGTTAGGATGCTTCACTGTTGGAACTTTCACCTTTTGTCACCACTGGGTTGTCAGAGTTGCAAGCTTTAAAGTGTCAAGAGGACAGAGAAGTTCTGAATGTTTTTAGTTGTTAGTCTGTATATCTTAGCTCCTTAGTTTCTTTTCTTGTTTGTAAATAAATTTTTGATTTCTTGTTACATGTCAGTAACAAAAGGAAGCACATATTGATGTGATATAGGCACCCTGTTAATATGATATTATTATTATGTAATATTATTATATAATAATAATATTATATTGATGAAAGTTTGAATGAGAATCTTAAACATTATATTGTTTGCATTTTTCATCTGCAGATATGCTCATGGAGGAGCTATAGCAACTATACTTGATTCAGCCATGGGTTGCCTTGTTGACAAATGTGGCTATCCAGCTAGCGTGACTGCAAACTTGAATGTTGATTATTTAAGGTAAAAAAGCTCATGATCAGTGAAAGTCATATCCTGATGATTAAATTAATGTGCTGATGACAGACTGTCAGTATAGAACATTTGATGATAAACCTATACTGACAAAGTCAGCTAGAAAAGTTGACTTACATTGCATCTTCAGGTTTATTGAGCTATTAAGTCAACTGGGAACAGTATGTGCATTTAATCCAAGTCAAGTGCATGAGAGATTCTTGCGACAACTTGATTGCTATTCATGAGGATGTGCAGTATTTTGATTCTATGAAATTTTCCACCAATAAAAACAGAATGATCTTACACATTCAGTATTTGTGACAGGGAAGGGTTTGTCTACTGGATTACTTCAGTGGATATCTGTTATCTGATTTTTTGTGGGCAGCTGAGCTTCACTAGAGCAACTGCAAGTCATTGCTGAGAACAAGCTGAGTTTCTGATGGCCTACAGAAAAATCACATAAAAAAACTCATGGTAAACTTATTATAGGTAACTATGGCTACTGAAAGCCACAGCAAGCCTTGGCCAATGAAGGATCATGGGTTTTTGGATCAGTCTGAACTTCTTTATGAAAATCCTGGATACACTATTGCATTCATTGTCCAATTGTTTGCATGTTGGTTGGTATAGATTTGTAAAAAATATTTGATCTAGTGAAGCTAGCTGCTTTTCTTGCTTATCTATAACCAAAGGATTCTGTTACCAGAATACTCATTTCTTTTTGCATTGAACCTGTTTGGAATTGATGTGTTGCAACACTTTCCTTGTTGGGTTGAAAAGCATTTCTTGCATGATGATTTAAGATTATTGAGTTCAATGAAGGCTGCCTGGTCACAGTAACAGAATTTGGATCCAACAAAGCAACACCTCCCTACTACAGTTGTGACATTCAATTTTCATGCCTCACTGCGAAATGCAAATCTTTCCTGACTGCACTGTGTTCTTGTGTGGTAAAAAGTTGTAAATGTTGAGGTTTCAAATGTATTAACTATGTCCATCTTATGTGGTAATCTTAAGTCCTGATAGAGATGGAAGAGGGGTGAGAAAGGGGTACTTGGAGAAAAATGGTTGTAGGTAATTCCATGTGTGGAAATATGCTGTTAATGTTTTTTTCTTCATGTTTGTTTTGAACTACATGTATTTAATTATTCATTCCATTATTTATTTACTTATTTATTTATTTATTTTATCATCTTTTTATTTATTGATTTACTTACTTAAATACTTATTTATTTATCTATTTATTAATTAATTTATTTATTTACTATTTATTAATTTATTTATTTCAGGGCCGTACCGGTAAATTCAACTGTGTATGTTGAATCAAGAATTGATAAGGTTGAAGGTAGAAAGGTATTTACATCATCAGCTATGAAAACTGTGGATGAAAGCGCGAGTTATGCTAAATCCACAGCACTATTTGTAGTAGTTTCTAAACCTGCATTGTAATGTTTAGTTCCGTTGTATTTGATTTAGGCCGCGTTATTTATCTTTTACAACCTGCTCAGTGAGTATCAGAAAGTAATCTGATGTCGTTGGAAATCCGTTCTCCCCGGGGGAAATTTCCGGGTAATATCGCCTCTCCCTTACGCAGGAATTTCGCCCCTCATGTGTCCTTTTTATTTAAAGTCTATACTAAGAGATTTTACGGGGGAGTATAATCATCTTAAACTTTTTCTTTAGTAATTGAAACATTTTCGTTTGCAAGGAAAATTTCAGAGTAATCATTAATCTGACGGTAGTCTCTCATTTCGCTTTTTAAATAAACAAACGAGTGATAGATGTCACCATTAGCTGTCGGCCATTTCTCGGTTTCCCTGGCGGAATAACGTGAATTCATCGTTGCCCAATTTTGACTGCAAAACCAACACTTCCGTGGTTTTGATGCTTGTTGTCGTCTTAATATGATCGTTAACGGTCGTTTTCATCTCGGGCACAATGATCGGGAACGCTCGTCTTCATCTCGGACACTGATCGGTAACGCTTGTCGTAATCTCGGACATGATTGAGCACGCTCGTCGTCATCTCGTAATAGTTGGTGTCGGTCATAACATTTGACATTTGACTCTACTGACTGGCTTTCGCTGAAAACGTCACCACATTGTTGTATCGTGTTTCGCCAGAACACTGCCTTTTAACTTTTTTTACGTCGAGTCAGAACTGGCTACGCATCGCTTCATTTTTGGTGTCAGTCATAGTCTTTTGAAATGGCGCAACACTTTTTGCCTGATAGAAAACTTCGATAAAGTCATAATCTGCCGTGAATAGAATCGAAAACCTGGTTTTCAACAACAACCGTAAACCTATTTCTCATCCTGACTTCTTCGGAGAGTCGTTAATATATAACCTAACGAAAGTGAGGTGGATTTAAGACCCACACTTGCAATGCTGTAGCAGATCTCGGGGAGAGATTAGGTGGCATTGTTTACCTTTTTCATTATTGAATAAAATGAATCAACGTTGAAAAAGTTCATTGACATTTTATTCCAATTCAACGCTACCAGACCCTAACCCGAAATATTTCTTGTCCTTCTACTGGTCTTTCCAAACTGAGACCCTGAGCTGCGATTGTTACTCGTACACGAGTAAACTTTGCTGAGCTCTGATCAGTTGAATTTTGTTAAGTTTTTACTGCTGTTTATTCGTCAGCATCTCCATCAATTTCATTTCTCTAAAGTTCACTACGCAGAATGCTTTTTTCTTTTTTATGCGGGCCAAAGCCTCGTGTTTTTAACGTTCGAATTCTTGCGCGAAATGGATAGAGCAGCGGACCGGTTCCCCGAAGATGCGGGTATAAATCCTGCTCTAGTCAACTTTTCTAGTTGACTTTAGCAGTGTAGGTGAATTCATGAACTATTCTCTTCATGTTACCCTGAGGATGATTCTGAAATAGCACATCTTCACCGATATCGAGCGTTAAGTTGTCGCGAGAATCTCTCGTGCACTTAAAATGGATAAAACGAACATACTGTTCCCAAATGTAGACTACGTTCTGGAATTTCCCGTCACCGAGTCTCTGAGACGGCATAAAAGTCTTGCCACTTACCGAGCTTCGGCCAAGGTAACTCTTTTCGATCAGTTATTTTAATACCCTAAGTTGCGATTCGTCCAGGATTTGGAACTGGTTCTCGTAACAATGGACACGTGCCGTTAACCGCTGCGCCACACCCATGTTAGAGGGCGTGGTATGGTCGTGTAGTTGGTTTTAATGTTGTACAGTTGTACGTTTTGAGTAAATTCGACCTGATAACCTCCCTTTGATGCACAGTCATCGGGATGCCACGAAGCGACAACATATCTTCGACGATGTCTTCTGCTGGCTCGTTGACGTTCTTCACAAGGCTGAACTGTTTAGCATGTTACTCAATTATTTGTCGTTATCAACGTGAAAAAGGCTTTCGTTCTTGTATTGTATTTTAAAAACAAGTAAACACATGGTCGCTCTATTTATTTGCTTTGCTCAAAACTTTGTCCTCTGACCAAAACAGTAAGCTGTTTTGTCCCGCGGTTCCTTAGTTGTTTCGGTTATCTGTTCTGCACCAACGCAGAGGTCCCCAGGAGTGTCCACTGATGTATATTACGCGCTGTTGCAATTATTTTAACACAGAGAGCACAGCACGGATAACGGAAAAAGAACGAACAGCTGGTAGTCTAAGTAAAGATCAGATTGGGCACCTGTGAAATTCGGTAGGGGGAACTGTACGAAGGGAAACTATGTGTACAATTGTAACAGGGAATCCCTTAAGCCTGTGTGTATGTTTGAAAAAAAAATATGGTGATTTTTTTTTTTTGTGAATCTGTTAGAAGTTGGTGGTTGTTTTATAAATGTTTTCTATTGTCTGTCTTTTCATCTACTTCATGCTAGCGTTTTCTAAGGCGCCATCTTCGTATTAAGTGTTGTAGCCGTGGGAATTACCTCTTGTAGTTCTTTTCGGCTGAGTCTAAGGTAGGTAAACAAAGTTAGTGTATTGGAACTGTGGTTATAATGTTGAAGAAAATTAAACGCGTTCTCTGAAAGACAAACGTAGGTTCTACTAGTCTATTACTTAGAAATTTGTGGGTTTACGTGGCTGTTTAAACATGTGTTTACGGGTCACTCCGTAGGAGATTGACAGATGGCGTTATTAAGATCGATTGCATGAGCTCCAACGGGTAGGTCCGCCGCGCTAGAGATAAAAGACACTGGGGTTATGCTGAATAGATCCTGCTGGGACTCTCAAGAATAGGCAACTCAACAAGAGTTCAGAATCAAATATTAGCTCCTTAATTACACGGGTTCATCTGACGGGACGGTTTGATAATATTCTGAGGCGTTTGTGTCAAAATCAAATCATTTCCACAGGAAAATCATTATCAGTTGCTAAACATCAAATCAACGCTTAAGAAATATTACCAAAGCTATTTATATACTTTCAGTTATTCAATTTGCTCGGAGTTGTTCCGAACAAATATTTGGTATTTTAATTAAGATATATTGGTGAATTGATTTAAGAACGTTGCAGTCGTTGTTCATTGCTATACTAAGTGGCTGCAGTATCCCATAACCACCGATCGTTTCTCCGTACATTGTATTCGGAGCTTTTGAGATTTTAAATTTCATGTAATAGTGTGCTGCTTGAAAATATCTGTGTTTCCCATCAGCCTTGGATACTCGTAGTTTTTCTTTGTAAATGAAACTTTGAAGTAATCTTATGCACTTAATAATCATGGACAAGAGTTTCTCCTATTTGATACTATTGCATCAACTAAAAAGCGGCAATTAAATGTACGATATTCTTCAGCAAATGGTTCTCAGCAAATGGTTCGTGTCCTACGACCCTCTATTTTTTTATTACCGATCTTTGGCCAGTTATTATTCTGTTTCCTACTTCCTCAGTTTAGTGATGATTTCAATTGTCAACATCTGTTTAGTTTAGGTGTTTGTTACCATGCATGGTGGGTAATTTTCATATAAACATTGTTTTCGACGTTGTATCTTGATCTTTATTTACCATGCAAAATGACGACCAGGTGTGTTGTTCCAATGCTTGCTTTCCCACCCCACGTGGTGCATAGCCCAGCTGAGTGTCATCGAGCCATTTCATTGGACATCCCAGTAGTGAGTCTTCCTGAGCTTAATGACTGGATACGAAGAAGATCATCCATATCTTTGGATAGTGTGTTTATCGTGCACTTTTCCGGTTTTCTGTTATCTTGAAATGGTTTTCCTGTCACAAAACTTGTGTCCTACAACTTTTCCTTCTTTGGTCTTTTCTAATTTTAATATTTTGCGAAATGATCTATTCGGTCTTCTGACAAAGGTCTTCAAAGAAAATGTCGTCCCCATCACAACAACAGTTGTATTCATTCCTTGAAACCGCTAGGTTGGAAGTTACTTAAGAAACAACTGGCTATGTTTATCTTCAACTTTTATTAGACCTGTACTTCTATTTCAGAATCATCCTTAGGGTATTATGAAATGATAACTTCACAATTAACCTACACTGCCGAAGTCAACTGAAAAATGTTGATTCGAGCGGGATTTGAACTCGCACTTTCGGGATACCGGTCCGCCGCTCTACCTGTTGAACTATCGAGTCCACAGTTCATCCTCATGGATAGCGTTAAGTTGTCGCGAGAATATCTCGTGCACTTAAATTGGATAAAAACTAGCCTTCAATCCCTGTGGACTCGATAGCTCAACAGGTAGAGCGGCGGACCGGTATCCCGAAGGTGCGAGTTCAAATCCCGCTCGAGTCAACATTTTTCTGTTGACTTCGGCAGTGTAGGTTAATTGTGAAGTTATCATTTCATTAGACCTGTACTTCTTCTTCTTTGCCTTTTCCCAACTTAGGGGTCGGCCGGTCTTACGTGTTGTCTCCAATACACCCGATCTCTTGCGTTCTCCACTCGGAGGCCCTTCTCCCTCATGTCCCTCTGTGGTTTTGCGACAGCAACGGAATGCAGCAAAGAAAACCTTTAAGCCAAAAAAAAAGGAGTCTATGATTGGTAACATGTTGTCGCAAGATAGATTAGATTTGTACTATACCTCTTCAAATGTTGCCAAGCACCAGTTGTAGTATAAACATAACATTCCCCCTCGCTGATTCTCCCATTTCCTGCATCCTTAGCTGTCTGTCTGTCAGTTCATCCGTCCGTCTTTCTATCCTTCTGTCCCTTTCCATCTCCTTTGATTGGCATGTTAATCTGAATAATGGTGAGACATCTGTGTTTTAGAACTAATCCTTGAGGAGTGTAACGAAAGTATGTCAATCAAGACTTTCATTTCAAATCTAAAGAACTAGAGAAGGAAATCAGTATCATAAGGATAAACTACCGGACATTCCCGAGTTCTTGCAGCTTAAGATAATGATTTCTTCGATATTTCCGTCCAAAAATTTTTCAATTGTTCGACCGTGGCATTTCAGCCAACCAGAAGCGAGGGTGTATTTAGAAAAAGTTCCTTGGTCCTTAGACTATTCTTGAATTTCTATGTACAGTCGATTTGGGAAATAATGAGATTTGGAATATTGTTTGAAAATGTCTAGGGATTATGATTATACTAGAGCTAGAGGCGTTTAGTTCAAAACATGAGTGGGAAGGTATGTGAAAAAGCTCTTCACTTGGTTCGTGTTTGGCTTCAGAAGAACCAAGTGCTCCATCTTAGGGTTCTAACAATGAATAATTAGACTTCGTTATTAGGTATTGACTCCTTTTATGTCATTGTGCGGACATTTGTATAAAGGGTGCAAGAGTTGGTGTGAACAGAGTGTTAGGGTACGGTTCCTTTAGCTAAGGAACAAATATTATTTGTTAAGGAAGCGTCAAGCTTAGAGTTACCTTGCGATTCATTATGAGATGAAGTATGTCATAATTCTCGGAGAAATCCTAAGGAACTGGCTAGTTTCTCCAACCTTAACTTTGAGAAAGCCCTCCGACTTCTTTTTGTGTTGTTTCCAAGTAGCTTTGTCTTGGTTTGAATCAGGTAGTTAGCAGCTAAATGGCGTCATTACACGTCACTGTTTTCTTGGAGTTATTAATTTGATGACCTTGACAGTGTCGTGATCTTGTAAAATCTCGGAAATCCATTGTTTTGGTTAATCCGTTGTTTTGGTTGGTTAGTTCGCCGTGGCTCGGTGTCGAACACCGGTAATGTTTCAAGAAAATAGTCTTTAGATTCTGTTGGGGTTTTTTTTTATAATTATGTTAATAGAAATATGTCATTCAAAATTGTGGCTTGTTTCCAACAACTGCAAGCAATCAGATGTGTGACGTACTTTGTCTGTCACAATCATCCCGATGTTCATTTTGATAAGAAAAATACTGAGTGTGTGTATATACCTGTCTATAGTTTATGACTTGAGTGTATATAGCCGTCTATAGTTTATGATTTGAGTGTATATAGCCATCTATAGTTTGACTTGAGTGTATATAGCCGTCTATAGTTTATGACTTGAGTGTATGTAGCCGTCTATAGTTAGACTCAGTTCTGCTGGTACGTTTATACTAAGTACGAAGAAAACAGCAGAAGCTAAGTGAAATACATAATTGTGTCAACATCTGATTGTAACTGTAAGGTTAAAAAAAAACCTAATCCCGAAGGAATCCATTCGCCGGCTTAATAAATACGTTTGTTAACATTACATTGTTACCTTTAAGGAACTTCACGTGGAGTTATTCAATGTTCTGTGAAAAATTGTGCGCCTTGGTTATCACTGGCAATGATTTACGTACTATTTACAACATCAGCGGTGATATTGTAGCGTAAAGACGGCTTTGTGTGGTCCATGGAGAGGGGCGTGCCGTGTTAGGGGGTACGACACCCCCCAATTTTCGGTGTATCGGTTAGTGAATCGGAGAGTCGGTTGCAGGGGTACACATGGGGTCGAAAGCAAGAGGTGACTGCTATTCTACAGAAATTGATGCAAACCCATACAAGACACAACCAAAACCGAAGGCAAACGTAAGCCCTAGTGTCGGATTTAAATCACGACCACTACCGGCGGTCGACTCCCAACGCAATCCGACCCGACCCGATCCGATAGTAATCATAAAGCAACTCGGCCTGAACGCGATTTAGCATCGGAATTGGTTTGTAAGTCGAGTCGGGTATGTACACCCCTCTTCGGAAGGGCACACCTTTCACCTCACGGAAAACGTAGTTACATCACTTTCACTTGCGTTACGTGAGTTTTTAAACTAAATTTCAGGGCAATATTTTATATCTTGCATGATGAAGCTGACACAACTGCCAAAAATGTACAAAAAACCGAAATTTAGGCGCAATAGAACGCTTACTGACTGAACAATCGAGAAATGAAAATATTGAAAATTTAGTTTGTTATTGTGGAGCCGGCATGTTGGTGTACCACTTTGGTGCATCAGCCGAGGGTATTCGAAAAAAATACGACAAAAGGAAAACCGAGTTTTTAGTCAAAATTATAAGTAGTTCCAAACGTTACGACTTGGGTTATAAGAAGAAAGCAAAAGCACAGCAAAAGAATACGAGAAATAAAAGACCCGTTTTGCTGTTAATTAGCGGCTTTAGTTAACCAATCATTTATCAGAGAATCTACTTATTCATAAATAAAGTCACAATCATTTTGTTCCCTGGCAAGGTCACTGGTTGATGCAAAAATCAATGCAAAGCTGTATAGCCCTGCATTCTTGGAAAATTAGATATTGCATATTTGGAAAGATAGTTATTGCATTTTCGGAAAGATAGATATTAGAACTAGTTACAAAAATCCCGAAAAATGGCCAAAAAATTCTATCTGGATAATCCCTCAAAAAGTTCTAAAAAGCCTCAAATTTCTCACTTAGAATTATTCAAAACATTTCTAAAAATCTCCCAATATCTCATAAAATTACTGGAATTTTGTCGAAGTGAAAAGCAGCACAATCGCCAACACGTGTCATTGTTCAAAGCAACCTCTTGCAAAGAGCATTTTATTCATTACACTATCTTAGAAACAACAGTGAATGCAATCATCCTAAATAAATTTTCGGATTGAAGCTTGCGGATTGTTCAAAATTGTATAATATTTCCCTCTAGAGTGAATGAAAACCTCAATCTCGCTACAAACCATCTTTTTTACTCATCTTTTTTACTCATCTTTTTGACATTTTCCTGAAAAAATCTCACAAGTTCTAAAAATCTCCGTATTTTCAAAAAATCTAAAATCCGTATTTTCAAAAAAGTCTAAAAATAAAAAAAAAAAATAAAAAAGTCCGGATTCTTGTAACTAGGCCTAATAGATATTGCTTGTCAATTCGGGCATTACATCTGACCTTCCTTGTCAAATTAATTATACCGTGATGGATGTGGTTCCAACAGTAGGCCGCTGACGTCAAACATGTTGACGGAGAATTGTTGATTATACTGATAAAATACTTCTTTAACGATCTAGAGAGCACAAGTCAGCCCTGTCTTTGTAATGTGAAGTACTACGGAGCGACTTGAATGAGTGGATTAACTAGATCACTGTCAACCACATGTCTCTTTCACATCAAAGTTTCGTTGGTAGAGCGGTGTCTGAGACTGAGAAATGAACTGATTTTCAAAATAAGGTTTTGCCTTCAGCTGTTTTTTAAAACTCCTTAAAGTGGAACAAGGTATACCTTCCGATACTGGAGGGGGTTGTGTACACGAAAGTTACGACTGAAGTGATCAACCTGGTCCAACATGTACGTCAGAAAAACAGTCGCAATGAAACTCATGTGAAAGATTAATTTCCTGTTCGCTGTTAGTTGGAAGTGTTCCTATCAAGAAATGGCACGCGCTTTGCCAGGAGAGGAAATTGCTTTGGTATGGAGCCGTGTCCATTAATGGCGTTGATAACGCGACAAATCGCTGTTGAAACAAACAAGAAATATTGAAACCAAATGGTCCACGGTACAATTAGCAAACGTACCCCATAGTTTTAAATGTCCGGCAGGAATCAGAGTTATCGTTGAAAGGTTTTTTATCATTTTAATAGCTAAAACGGCTGTTTACCATCGAGAATTAAACTGCTATTAGTTTTAGCCACTTCAGGGCGGCGAGTTGGTAAACGCAGTCTTTAGAGAAGAGAACTAACGGTTGGAGTTTAAAGCTCTTTTTAGGTATAAATCCAAACTGATGTCCTGTGTTGTGGCTTATTGTAAACTGATAGATTATAGCCAAGAGCAAGTAAAGCTGCCACGACTGGTTTGTACTGAAACACGTTAGAATAACACACCGCAGGGAGACTGAGAGACTTCGGGGAAAAACTAACAACGTTTGACCTGAATGATATCCGATATCGTGATTTAATTTCTGCAAGTTTGTAAATTATATAGCCTAGATCTGTTGATGCTTTCGTGATTGGTGTGTGCTCAAAGCCATCAGCACGACGTACTACTTCTGAACGCCGTACTCAAGACTGGAACTGCAGGTCTATGACCGAACAGATGTCCAAAGATGTATTATTCAATGAATAACTGCGCACGGCTGATTCAATAACGCTCTGTTCTGTATTTGAAGAAAAGCTATAATCATAGTCACTGAGGACGGTTTAGTGGAAAACCGATCCTGAGACGTTCCCTCGATATTTATCTCAATTTTACCTGCAGCATGTGTGGCAGTCAATGCAAGGCTTTGCCAGTGAGGGAGATCAAAACCAATATCCGTGAGCCACCTTAGATTCGTTGAATGCTTTCTGTAGATCTGTAAGCGCCCATATATAACATTTAGCTGTATATATACTACTGTCCTTTCACTGCCGATAAGCGTCGTTAGTATGGGCTAGGTTAGGGGACGGCTTTTAGGATTCTTTTATGTAGAGCTTAACGTAATTTTTTGAAGGTCAATTAATTTGCGTACAGTTACCGAACAAGTGGTCAATCGCCGTTTCATGTTGAAGATTACAGATACAGGAAAGAACGAGCGGAAAAGGCAGTATATTGGTTTCGAATTAAGGTTTGGATTGTGGTGTTACAGGCGGTTCCAGGGCAATTATAACCTGCTGGAGACATCTTTTTATTCGTCGCAACTTCTAGCAAATATTCAAAGTGTTTCTCACTTGGTGACATCTTGTGGTTTAGGAACAGGTAGTGGCAGAAATTTAAAACTTTTTTTCCTGAAGAGTTTATTTATCAAACTTGGTCCGTCTTTTTAAACGCGTTTCTCTACGCGTGTTTTATTTAAAGAACATAGCCCCCTAGTAACCAAGCTGAATCCCACGTAGTTACTGGTAATCAAGTATTCTTGATTTTAGTTTGAAATTGCATCTTCATGTTTTGTCCAAGACTCGTCGTGACGATCGAATTCGTTGTTGAAAGCCGTCAACCCTCAGTCTATATTATCAACTTCTGTATCGTTACATTGTTGGCCGACAAATACTGTAACGTTTGCTTCAACTCAAACTCCTACCCAAGCCAGGAGAGCGATTGGCAAGCGCAAACTAACGGGATAGCAGCAGGCGTGTGTTTAATTTTTACCATGAACTTGTGTTTCGAACTACAGGGGGGAGCTCAGCGATGTGCGCGCTTATTTAACTAAGCCCATAGGTATATTGTTTGATATTAATTGCTTGTCAAGCAAGGAAATACTCCACTCGATCTTCGTCAACATTTTTTCAACCCGTTTATCTGTGCACGCTAAGCGTGTACGTTCGCTGCGGTATTATTTTTCTATAGCACATAGAGATCACAAGTTTCCGACACAACCGACCAAACTTATTAAATTTACTCGAGTCTCGGGCCTTACCGCCCTTTTGCACCGTCATAATTTTATTAGAAAGTGGGATGAAATTAAGCACGTGAACTAAGACTTCTCAATGAATGCTGTTGTCATTTAAACATTGTTACCCACCAGAGAGCAGTAATTTTGCCTCAAATGACTTGATATAAACGTTGGGCTTGCCATTTCACTTGCGGTCTCGGTCGTTTTGTTCTGGCAAAGTTATCTCGATGGTTTATTCATGAGCTGATGGGGCCTGCACGAGCCGCTCTTCACATGTTCAATTGAAATTCGCGTTGACCTTCTTTCTCTCCATCTCCCTGTCCAAACCCTCGAGCTCCATGTCTTCGGCCTTGTGTACACAAATCGCCATTTAGACTTCGCAAAACTTAAACAAACATTCACCGGGGAGCTTTTGACATTGAGGGGAAAACCGAAACAGGAGCACCGAAGGGACATTCCGACTATTAATCATCTTGAGGTGTGATTGGCGCGCACCAGGAGCCTGGCGAATGCCTTTTAGTCTTAATTACTTTGATCTTCCAATTCATCCGAAGTTCGTGGACTCCACCCGACACTGTGCATTCCCTGAACATGGCACTCCTCTGAAAGCAGCTTGACACTCACAAGGAAATGATCCTGGCCTAACGTTTAATCGACTTTCTAACCAAACACATTCTAACTGAACCTCTCCCGTTTTATAGTAATCCCAACGCTGAGAACAAGTTAGTTCGAAGCCGATGAAAACGGACTGGCTTTTGGATATAGGGGCGCGCTATTGTTCCACGCATTTTCCTTCAATAAGCGGTATTCCTTTGTGAGAGCAATATAGCGGGAAAACACACAGAAGGCGATGGCGAAGAGTATTTAAATTTTTTATTGAAAGTGAGCTGAAAGTGATCTTTTGTTGTGGGCCGTGTCCGCTGACGAAAATTAGCGTGTAATTTCGCCGCGTTATGTTTGTGACGGGCATTTGTTAATTAGACATACAGCAATAAATACGACACGGTGGGCGGGCATTTGTAATGTCAACACTTTGACTCAGGCCGCGACAATCGATTAAGGGAAGTTCACGCACAATCAGACAAAAGCTTTCCTTACTTCCTAATCTAGCAGCCGAGAATTGCGCTCTACGCTTCAAAAGCTTGAAACACTTCGTCGTTGGGTAAGTGACTGTGGCCGGCAGTAAAAGAACAAGAGAAGATAAGAGGTTCACTTGATTGGTGTTACAGCATGCCTCGACCATTACGAAACAGCTACGGCAACGCTAAACCTCCTTACTCGTATATCTCGTTGACTGCAATGGCTATCCAGAGCTCACCTAGGAAGATGTTGTCATTATCCGAGATCTATCAGTTTATTATTGACCATTTTCCCTTTTACCGCGAGAACCAACAACGATGGCAAAACTCACTTCGACACAACCTGTCGTTCAACGATTGCTTTATCAAAGTTCCTCGACGCCCTGATCAGCCTGGCAAAGGTAGCTACTGGTCTCTGCATCCAGAATGTGGAGCGATGTTTGAGAATGGAAGCTTCTTGAGGAGGCGAAAAAGATTCAAGAGCTTGAAGAAGACCTTCGACGCTCTGGCGAAAAATTCAGAAAGTCACCATGGTGCAAGCACTAAAACGCCACATCCACAAACAAAAACAAACGTGATGAAGGATAAAATATACGAACACGACCAGAAAAGTGAAAGCAACCCTAGACATCCATTCGCTATTGAAAGCCTAATCGGTACCAATGACAAGGAACTGACGGGCAACGTTAATAGTTTCAATTCAACTCTCTCAAACTATCCTGTGTCCACTCCTTGTGGGACTTACTCTGTCCCTGCGAACCAGGTCAATACTACACGGTATCATCAAACCGATCTTTGGAACATGTCGACCAATGCATACCTGCCGCAAAATGTCAACTTGCCTGTACAGAATTCGTGTTCTGACCTCATGAGAGATTCTTTCTACTATCCTCAGGTTCGACCCTCCTTTGGGCCTCTACCAGGAAGCCTCTGCCATAACAGTATACTGTTCCATTAAGAGGAAAGCTTATATTGGTGCAGTTTTCGTCGTTAATTTTACCGGAGGATCTGTTTCAGTTGTCTAGCATGAAGACGAGGGAAAAGGTTTTACCTGCAAGACTCACTGCTGCCTTATATGATACGACATAGGATAAGACTGAGTTAGGAAATCTCAGACCTAATGCGATGATTTGGAGTGGACCGCGTTTTTAAATGTTCTGTTGGCATGGACATTTAACACTTTGGCTAAACTGGTTGTAATGGAGAAGATTCTGGATGTTGAAATGAAGGTAAAATGTGAACTTGATGAAGAGGAGAGGGGAAGAGAGTTCAGCCAATGTGAGAGGAAATGCTTTACTGACGTCCGACACAATATGAACTGCGAAGAAAGTAAAACAGTTTATCGAAGGATATTCGTTAGGTTTGATAAGCTTGCACTTGTAGCTCAGCGGTTGTTTTTTTTTAAAAATCCCGAGGTACTAAATTTGAGTGAGTGTTTTAAGTTGGGGTCGATACAAACAAAACTGTTGGTCGTATTCCTCTGAAACATTTAGTTTGCGAGAGAACGGTGTGTCACAAACTGGCCACATCTTCACTGCTACATGTTTGTCATGTAAAATCCGAAGGAAAAAATACTGTACAGACATTGCGATTAAGTTATATCTATAGAAAATGTTGGAAAGTAAGTTCTTTGACATTTTGTTTGATTAGGACTTTGTGTGCTTTTTCTTAAAATCTTCTGTTTGATTTAGAATCCAAAGTAAACGAAATTTACCACTGTATTTTACTACGCCTCAAGATCTGTGCTTTCTGTTTGTATTTCAATTTGCTAAGCAAAAATGTTTTAGGGAATGTTTGCTGGAAAAACTGTCGACAAGGAATGTATTTTTAGAGAAAAATTGATGAAACTTTATTTAAGGATTAACGCCCAGTTCGTTCGTGAATCCTGAAAATATTTCAACGTCCAATACCTGAGGTTAAATGCCTAACAGCTTTTTATGTACATTAGTTTTAAAATTTAAGATGAGCATTCTAAGTCGAAGGAAAAAACGGGGAAGATATTTTGCCAAGCATCAGAATCATTTGGGGTGAATCTGCGTGTGGAATTCAGAAGCAACGTCGGCGTCGCCTTTGGCAAGAGATCACTTACCACAATTTTCGAAGCCATTAAAAACATTTACTAATTTGATGGAGATGTTTGGTATAACTGACCTACCACAGACTAACCACATTATGCCATGTCAAGACCGTTTATGACTTTGGTCTCGGACATAGAAATTAAACTGCCTAGGCTTAATTTACGATCTAGAACTGTGAAACATCTACTTGCTTTAAGGAATCAAATGTACTAAACCCGGACTATTGCGATTCCTGCGTTCACTTGATGAGTGTTTAAATCTTAAAAAGTGACTTCAGATTAACAGCTGATAAATACCGTGTCCACACCAAGGTATTTACGACCAAGGACATTAACTAGAGCGTTGGGGACAAGGGGAATTTTAACCTCAGACTGAGCATAGACATCTGTTTTATAGATCTACATCGACTTCTCCAAGGTTCCTTTCCTTGTCGCTGTTCATAATACTTCCAATAATCGTTTGCCAGAGGCTCAAGGTTAAAAAAAAAGACCTATGTTAACGATTTTTAATTTCCTTAGTTTCGATCAAGCTCGTCAACTCCGATACTGTAATATTTCTTTCTCATATTTCTAAACTTTCGATTGTCATTAGAGTCTGCTGTCATTTCTTTCGTTACGCTCCTTTGTTGCACCGGTAAAAGCGAAGTTAATTTTTTCTTTTTCTTAGTGGATTTCCTGCAAGATGTAGGCCTAGTGAGCATCCCGTTAAATCACTTTCGTTTGATGAAATGCCGCCAGTCTGTCAGGCTATGGTTGTTTCCTATCATTTCGCGTCGGCGTTTGGGCCAAAATTGCATGGCGTCGCTAATGGCAATGAATGCTAGTCCCTCCTTTCAATTTCATACTTCCTTATCACAAAAAGACCAGTTCCTTTTCTAAGCAAACCGGTAGATTAAACACACAAGATT
The DNA here is from genome assembly GCA_030142905.1 of Heliopora coerulea. NCBI lineage: Eukaryota > Metazoa > Cnidaria > Anthozoa > Scleralcyonacea > Helioporidae > Heliopora > Heliopora coerulea. The sequence goes on from JASJOG010000020.1 coordinate 649,294, forward strand.
ATTTAGAGGTCATTCTGTAGATAATTTCTGGATCAACGACTTTCGTTTTTTTATAATGGAACAGTTCTGATGTTCGAATTGTAGCTGGAAATACATAAATCAAACTGGATTTCTTCTCAAATGGCCCAGTCATCATGCACTAGGAATAACAAAGACGAACTCTACTTTAAGATTCGTGCTTGTTACTGTACTAGACATCTTTTATCCACAATCTCTTTAAATTTATCAAACTTGATGACAGGGTACCGTTTCCTATCTTTGACAAAATTGACACAGCTTGTGTTTTACGTCAGCCTATTCATTACATTTTCGATCAAAGGGTCGCTTCGTGCCTAGGTCTTTTCAAAGACTCAGAGGCGTTATTTCAGCTAAAGCAAACAAACGTCATGTTCTATTTACCTAACCGTTTGAACAGTGTTGTCACGATTTTTCAAGCAACCTTTCCCCATATTCAATAAAATGTGTGGTGAAAGTCCCGAACCTTTATCCACATACTTTACTACATAGTTAAGTTCTAGAACCTCGTAGCGTTTCATTCTAAAGATTAGCCATCGCATGACTCATCTTTTAACGGAAAGGGAAACTGTGTATGACTTCGCGAGGTGTATTTTTAGAAGTAATGAATGCTATTATTGGGCTGAGAACGATGATTTCTGCCGTCGTTTGAAAACATGAAGAGCTGCAGATGTTTAAATGTTGGTGCTGAGATTTTCAAGTGGACATATCTATCTGCGAAAGAGCGATATCGTTGACTTGGTAATACAATTGTAGCTAGAACCTCTACAAAGACAACCTTCTTGGCTGTGACTATAACGACTTCAAAAAGTCAGTCCTGTAGGTTTAAGAGATCTTGTTTCAAATCCAGTAAGATTACTTTATTATGCACGGAACCAATTCAGTTCACCGTTTGGCTATATTATGAATAATTGGTGTTGTTCATCTGGACCGACTTGGCGAAGCTGGCATGGTCCATCTGTTTGATACATCCAAACGAGTTGACAGCGTCATCCTAGCTTCTAGCAACCGAACATAAATTTTATCCACCCATTCGCAAGTTATCCACGTTACAGTGCCATTCAGAGGGTAAACTTTATGGTCGGTCTTTCGTAGCGTGGTTTGCTGTTTGCTCGCTTGGACTTCTCAACTGAATGAACGATCATAGCTTCGTACAAACCGCCTCTGGTAGTGGCAATTTACGTTGTGGCTCCCGTTTTATTTATTTTTTTTTCTCAGAGGTAAACTGAGTGCTTGGACTCGTGTACAGGATCGTTTCGCGTGCCATTGCTGTTTAAAATGTATAAAAGTAACACCCTATCGTTAATTCGAATTTATTCACAGTTCTGCTTCAAGCCTTGACCTAACTATGAAATATTGTTTTACGGTAAGCCAGATATTGTTATAAAAAAATGATCCAAAAATGTTGGAGCAGTATGGTGACATTCTGATAAAGCTTGTGCAAAATTTCAATGAGGAAAACAATTTGAACAAACACGGTTTACATATAATGAACCGTTCAACGTTTGATTCATTTTATCGGACGTTGTTCCGTAGCTTGGCCTTGGTTATTCTGTTGGTCTATATTTTTATCGTTCCCGTTCGTCTGGTTTATTATCAAGATGTTACATCTTGTTTGCATCTCTTTCTCGACTGTAAACTGTTCGAGCGATTGTTTAGGATTGTATCCGGAGACTTTGACAACTTGAAAAAAAAAAATGAGCTGTTATTCGTCTTTATTTCCTCATTTTGCATTATCGGTGGTTCTTGCTGAACTGAAGCGGTTTGACGACGCCCGCATGGATTGTCCAGCGAGTAAAGCCTGCGATAGAAACATGATTTAACATTTGTTGATCAGCGGTTGCTCAACTTTTGTTGTTGAACCATGTTAAGTGGAATGGACTCCGTTTCTATTTTGTTCATGGTCTTCAACGGATGTCGACTGGCTAAGGTAGAATCGCGCGTGTGTTGGTTTTAAGTCCCAGTCAGTAGCCACCTCCATCCTTGCTTGGAACAACCAAACTTAAAGTGCTATTTCGTAAATATAAAACTCAAATTCTACCACTAGAACTGATATCTTCCTGTTGATATTTCAGGACTAGCTACAGCCAACCCAGGTTTGTTTTCGACATGTATTTCAAAATAATACTCCGTCGGCAATGTTGAACGATGTGTAAAAATTCCTGACCTTCTGGCTTTTCACTTTTGACATGTCGAGTAACTGCCAGTGTGTTTTTTTCTGCTGTAGGTTGAATACCTCAACACGTGTTTTTGGCTGTTTCGGGGTGGATAGCTGTTTTGAACATTAAAACATAACGGTCTATTATTTAATGAAAGTATTGCTTTAAAATAGCAACAAAACCATGACCCATGACTCAGGCGCTCACATCGAAAAGTAAAAACACAGTGGTATGTCGTCCGCTTTGTCGAAACGGATTTAGATTCGAAGAGTTAGGAAACAACTTATCATATCGTGTTCGGATGTACGGTGTACACTGAGCTCTAAAGTGTTTTGGTTGAGTCGTGTAACTTTTTAAAAATACCGTTCTTTGGTTAAACACGCAAGCTTGGTCAGGATTGCATCCGTTTTATTTTTTTTTTTCCCGTTTCCACGCTGCCTCGACGTCAATGAAGCAGAAAATTGTTATTGGTTTCTTTTATGATTAAATTAAGAGGTAATGTTTGAACGTCCCAATGGCGCTTTTGAACATCAAAGCGTTTATTTGACAAAGACAATAATAGGGTCACATTCTATGTCCACCTTTCAAACGAAGGTGATTATTTGTTCGGCAAAGAGATTGTTTGTTCGAGGAGAAATGAGAAGGACTTTATGTTTTACTGATATTTGAAAGAACACTGACATTATTCGTTTCTCGCTTGTCTTCACATCTTAAAGGATATACTGTAATACACAGATACGTTTATATGAGGAATTTTCTTTACCGACGTTGGTAAAACGTTGGCATTGCGTCGTTAATAATCACGTCGTTTTTGCTTCGGCTCACTGGTATAGCAAAGGCGTTTTTATGAACTCATTATTTGTTACCCCACGACGACCAGTGCATGTCTTCCAGTTTGTTACTTACGTTTTCAATCGTTTTACTTACTCGGAACAGCTTTTCACCATTTATTTTGGTAATAATAAGATAGCCATGCAAGGAGATTTACATAGTCGAAGTAATGCACTGTAATGGTCTACAAACATGCATGTCTTACGATTTCTTTAAAAACAAATTATGTCGTTTATCGTGCACTAATGCCTCTGACATGCCCCTTGCATGTTCGTCTATAATACGGCTATTGAAACAAACCGTACTGTATAGCCATATACTTTGACTGTAAAACGGGCAATATCATCGCTACGTGCAAAAGAATGAATCATCATTGAATGTGTGACCCTTATGAGAAAGTACACCGTAAACTGCCAAGGTTCAAAGCATCCAGGCAATCAAGAAACATTGTAAGAACCACTAGAACTCCTCCCTCTGTGCAGGATATACAAGTGTGGTCAGCTAGTTTCGAAGAGATGTGTGCATTATACGACACGGTGATAATTTTAGGATTATTTTTGATCGTTGTTTACTTAGCGTTTCTCATGCAAATCGTTTCTCAATGGCTATAATAAACGACAATTGACCGGTTTTTGGCCACGGCCTGAATGTAGAAAGGAAATTAACGGGCATCGTCGTCTGCTTTTGTGCGATATTAAAACTGAAAATTGTTGTCAAAGATTGTTTTCGGCAGAGATCATTATGCTGTCCTTAACCCTTTACTTTGCAGGTTTTCAGGAGGTCTCCACTTGATAAGTTACATCGTCTGACGTTAGCCAGAGAAAAGCTTGAGAAGTTCGTAATAGTGTCCTTGAAAGTGCTGGAGGAGATAGTTTTAACCCTTAACAGGGCGGGGTTTCAGGAGCCCTTCCTTTGACGAGTAAGGCCGTCTGGCGTTCGAAGAGTAAAACTGATAAGTTGACAAATGGTACCAGTGTCCGTTAACGGGTTAACATCAAGCAACTATTCCAAGGTTTAAAATGTAGGAAGTTACGGCTGGGCTACCTGATGGTATAAATTGGTATAGCATACATATAATATAATATAATATAATACAATGTAATATAATATACATACATATAATATATACTTCTCAGAGTTTTGATAACTGCCAGCAACTGTTCCCAGGCAATTTGTGACGTTGCTGCAAGTGGTCTATACTTATATTATATATTGGTTTTGTTTATGTTACAGAAAGGTAAAGTTCTTCAGTTTGGATTGACTTAAAGGAGCAACAGGGTTCCTTTCTGCACTTTCACTTGTATTTTATTGGCAAGCAACGAAGGACAAAAAAAAAAAAAAACAAAAAAAAAAAAAAAACAAAAAAAAAAAGAACTTGTGCAGGCACTTGAAATGAGGACTAACGCTGGTGTGTCTGTATAATGGTGATAAGAAACGTACGAAGATTTTTAACACGGCAAATGTGACACAAAAATTTGATCCACGAGACGTGCTGCATATGAGAAATTTTTTACGGCAACACGTGCTTTAAAAATCCTTTTTGAATGTCGTACGGTGCACCTTCCCCTTAAAAGATGCAGTGTGACTGCTATGAAGATCGATTAACAAACTAAACAGCTGAATATTGAGTTTAGAGAGCCTGTTATTGATGCGACGTAATTCCTTTTTGATCGCCATACAACTACCCGCCAATGTTGCCCGTTGACTTAAATATGTAATCATCAGATGGCCTAAACAATTATTCACTAATCTGCATGTAGTTTCCGTAGCTTTTCTCATTTGATTTTCAAGCTTTTCAAGCTCGACGGGTGAGCTTCGTACAACCTGCTTGCCGCCTTGAGTGATACGCTCCCTAAAGTCACAACATCTTAATTGCTTTTTTTCAGTCTGCGACAGAAAAAACACCGTGGAGATAACAAAAAACATAAATGAGAACACTTATCAGTTTAAGAACAATCTGTTGACAGTCGTCCCCGAAGCACGAACTGTGAGGACCGCAGCTAAATCAACAAACCAGCAATCTTAATTCTATTGCTCTCACAAAGGTTCATCTTACATGTTGGTTTTTCTTCGTGTATTTCTAATTTAGCTCTCTGGCATATGTTGGTTTTGTCGATACAAATTAATTAACTGGTCTTTGATCAAACTGCGTATGAGCAGTTGCGTTAATTGTCAGCTCGCGATGACGCCAAAAATTTTGTTTTGTTTTAATGTCACTTTTAATCTCCGTGTCCTTCGCACTTGAAGCTTGCCTTTTGTCGAACGTTTGCAGGCAAGTTTCAGTAACGACCGCTTTTAACCTCCTGTTTAACTTCCTTAATAAACAGCCGATGGTGAAAATTTAATTTAGCTTCTACACCAGAGTTTGATTAAATTTTTATTGCCTTATTGTTCTGGTTGCCGACAGCGGCCATTTTCGACTAGCAGGGAAACTGAATGAGTTCGTTAATACTCGCTGAAAGGAGCCATTTAGAGATTTTAGTGGTTGTCTTTTACCTCTTTTGGCTTACCCTGCGAACTTCTTGTTTCATAGGTTCTCCCAAGTCTACTAGCATTTGAAGTCAAGCTGATCGTTCGATTCAATCGGCTTCGACTGCCCTAATGCCGCTTTCCATGAGGGTATTGTGTTCCCGCAAAGCTCCTTTTATAAAGCAACAATGAGCGTTCAAGTCGGAGTTTAAAGTCTGTTTAGAGAAGGCACCGTATTCTCCGGTTTGGTTCTGCTATTAAATGTTTATGTAAAAGGCCGTGCGTTACTCCCAACTACCCTCGTCTTGTATTGTCTTTCTCGGCTGTGTCGTGGCGACAGATCGTCCAGTTGCGTTCACCACAGCGCCTTGTGACTGGGGAGGGATAAAAATGCAGAGATTTTTGCCGACGGTTTCTCTAATCATCGCGGTCATTTAGAGAGAAGTTATTGAGAGGAGTTTGAGGCATTTTTAGAACCTTCTATCTCTGTCCCTTCAACAATATTTAGATTGTTTTCTTTTAAAAAAAATACAAGAAAGAAAAAACAAAACCTTCGACAGCAACGTCGAAGTCCGTTTTGGGTTTGAGAAAAATAAATTTTGGTTACAAATCACAAATTGTATTCTTTTGTTATGGTGGGTAAAATAGCAAACTGGGCACAATCTTTTTTTGAGTTCCGAAACTCTTCTGTCATCGTGACAATTTTCCGTTCGTCATGCAAATTATCCAAATTACTTGTCCCTCAGCACAAAGTTTGGTTTGTGCTCATTCCGCCCAACGTGATGTGAGGCTCTATTAATCAACCTGCTATCACGTGTAAACGTTTATTCGCATCTTACACTGCAGCCCCGCAAACGCCAAACTGATTGCCGCAAATATACAGCCAATTTCAAGCGATCGTTTTAAAAATGAAGTCGACACGTCTTGAATGAAATCCGAGCAGTTTTAATCTTCTGTTTTAATTAATACTTTTTCTTTTCGGAGCTTCGCTGGGCGCTGTCGAGACAACGACTTCCAATAGCGCAAATAATCACGAAATCCCTTTCATTATTGCCCGCCAACATAGGGCGTCAAATGTAATTTAAAGTTGACCTTAATTAAGCCTTTCACATGAATGATCTTCAACTTTTTCGAGCAGACTGTCATGTCCTACTCTCTTTCATTATCGTGGAAAAAAAATTTTCCGTGTCTTTGACGGTACAAATGAAGAGGAGGCCGTAAGTCTGAATGTTAGAGAGTGCTCGAGTTTGAAGCCGAGAACAAGGTGTCGCATCTTTTTGAAGTAATAAGGAAAGGGCTCGGTGTCTCTCGTCTCTTGTAATGAAACTGAAAAGGAAAGTTTCTTTACGTATACAGTGGCAGTCAAAAGTAGTTAATAGTTTTTTTGAGGACACATTTTTTTGACATAACTTTTTATCCAATGGGCCGTTTTGGTTCATTCTTTTTTTTGAATGACACGCCATTATCCTTTGCTACAAGGCTTACTGCAGTGTATGAATATAAAAACGACATAACTAAGAACTATAATCAAAAATCTAAAAATGCGAAATGTCACCCCCTTCTCGCAATTTAAAAATCACTATCACTTTAGCGTAAACTACAAATAATGGCAGAGAATTGGTGAAGTCACCCAAAATATCTTGTCCCACAATTCTGACGAACTCAGTGCAATATATAAAAGCCTTAGAAATACAAGAGAAATCCTCTACACCAAACGACTGAATTCGATATTTTGGGGAAGATTATACAATCCTGGTTTGGCTTCTGGACAACAAAATTCAAGACATGCCATCCCAGCTGGTTCACCACGATGACCTGCGTGCTGGCAGGCATCTTCGAGATAACGCAAAAGGGGAAATTCGCCAGATGAAATGAGATGGGTGCAAGAATAAAGACATCGCCTCACAATTTAAGATCAGTGTTCGTACTACTCAGCGAATAAATGTCTTCCGCCTCTTGGAGGGGAAAGAGAAGAAAAGGACAAAGAAACCTCGGACAACTGAAGCACAGAGAGCTGTTGCCAGGGCTCTTCTTGCGGAAGGGTACAGTCAAACTAAAGTGGCGTCAAGAACCAATATCTCTCAAGCTTCTGTATGTAATGCGAAGAGGTTTGAGGACATTGGTAGTGATCGTAACCGGTAGTGCTCAGGGCGGCCGAGACTATCCACCCTGCGTGATGATCGTTTCCTTGAACGGAGATCTCTTAAAGATCGCTTTAAGCCTGCTACAAGGCTAAAAGAGAACTGGGAAGAAGTAGACGTTCATGCCAGTGTCAGTACTATTCGCCGTCGCCTTTATGGTGCTAACTTGATGGGGCGTGTCGCTCGGAAAAAGCCAATGCTCACACCTGTTCACAGACGCCACCGACTAGCATTCGCAAGAAAATACAAGCACCGAACTGAAAAGGAGTGGGAACGGGTTCTTTGGACAGACGAATCCCCATCTAGCATCTTCGGACAATGTGGAAAAATATATGTTCGCAGACGTCCTGGTAAGGAATTCAATGCGGAATGCCTGGCACGTACTGTAAAGCATGGTGGAGGAAAGATTCAGGTTTGGGCCTGTTTCACTGCCAACGGTGTTGGGCATATTCACCATTTTAAAGGCATCATGGATCAGAATGTATACAAGCAAATTTTAGTGCACCACATGCGGTCATCACTAATGCAGTTTGGAGGCAAAGATCAGGTAATACTTCAAGAAGACAATGATCCGAAACATACCGCAAAGTCAGTGGAAAAGTACCTCAAACGTGCTGGGTACTTAGTCCTCACAGGCTGGCCATCACAGTCCCCTGACCTTAATCCGATTGAAAGTCTGTGGCAGGAGCTGAAATCCAAACTTCATCATCGCCGACCCCAGGCCTCAAACAAAGACGAGCTGTTTGCGCTTCTGAAACTTGAATGGGAAGCTCTTCCTCAAGAGATTCTGAGAAGCTTGGCCCATTCAATGCCTGGACGTATTGAAGCAGTTATCAAGGCAAAGGGTGGTCACACCAAGTATTTTAAATGTTGTGTGGCCGGAAAAGGCGGTAAACCATTTGAATTTTAAAAAAGTTATTCACTTCAAATAATATTGTGTTTTCATGTTGTAACAGGTCATCGAGTATTATATGGGCAAAACTTAAATGACATAGAACACGCATTTTTTACAGGAAAGGGGGTGACATTTCACAGTTTTAAATTTTTGATTATAGTTCTTAGTTATGTCGTTTTTATATTCATGCACTGCAGTAGCCTTGTAACAAGGGTAATGACGTGTCATTCAAAAACAGAATGAACCAAAACGGCCCATTGGATAAAAAGTTATGCCAAAAAATGTGTCCTCAAAAAAACTATTAACTACTTTTGACTGCCACTGTAGTTAAACGTCCTTGTTTCATTGAATGTGTAGAGGCAAACTTGGCATCACAGACCTGAGTTTTGTGTTCCGCGATTTCTTGTATGTTGCACTAGATAGCGAGGTATCCATTTACTGAAAGTTTAGTGAGCTCTACTTCTTTATTCGATACCTCTCATCGTGCTGTGGAACGCGTGCTGACATATCACGAGGCGAAATTTTCAGATGTATCAGACACAAACTTCAAAAGGCTTTTGAAATAGTAGATGACAAAATATGAGTTATTCCAATGGCTACAACGTGCTCTGTATTTACATTTGCGCTGTATTTGTTCTGTTGTTTTGTTTCCAATATTATGTGTTTGTGTGTCGCAGGAAATTATTTAAGGTGACTTTGATTGTTAGTTTAAAACCGACAATTGTTGACTTTCTAGTTTTCACCACAGTTCTGGACCTGTAGCATACGGTAATGCTATATATGGTTATGGAAGTAAATTCTGATTGAATCTTGGCTTTTTGATAGAAGCACTTAAATTTTTCTCTTTAAGAAACATCGATTCCTTTGTGTTTTACTCCCTTGTAAAACTCAAAAAATTTCCTCGCCTTTCATTTTCGATTTTCTCTCCTTGGCCCAAATTGCCGCGTGGTTAGGTTAATATGTTTCTCATTTTGCGGTCAAAAACTGATGCATATTCTGGTCAACGATATGAAAACAGCTGAGGAAATGATCCTTTCAAAGAATGCCTTGATGTATCTTTCGCTTTCTGACATACATTTCCAGAATAAAGTTCAACTACATTTCATCAATGTGCCAGTCCCGAAGTTGAAAGTGGGAGAATGAGTCCGTGTTATGTTACAAATACGTGCCTGTGGTTGAAAGTTGTGGTGTATGGCAATACTTCATGTAATACGTAGTATTGCGTGGTCACATAAGAAGCCCTTAAGAAGTGAAACATGGCATCAAGACGCCAATGTTGTGTTTTCATCGCTTTATGCAAACACAACTCTCGACCAATCACGGCTTGCGTGAGAGATTACATATTTATAAATAAAAGCCATTCATTACGTCATAGAAGATAATTAATTATAAATAGCCGTATATACAGCTGAGACGTACATTCTGTCATGTGAAACCTGCTGTTTAAGAAAATGCTTCTTTCTGTTAAAAATGCCATGAATTAGCATGTTGAGTGTGAGAGTACATCAACTTATGTTTGCTTTTAATAGATAATTCTCCTCCCTGAAATAGTGAAACTTATGGCAAGGAATGATTGTTTAATGATATTGTTTTGAATAAAACTAGTGAAAATCGTCAAATATATTGAAATATGAAAAATTCTACGTATGAACCAGGTATTGCAAACGACACCACAGAAGATCTCTTTTATGATGGCGGCCAGTTAGAATACCCTTTTGAATCTACCAATTTGAGTCAACCCTTCTTGTTCTGATTATGTGTATTGGATTCACAAAAATCACCACTTCCTGAAGAGGCTCGGAAGGTTAATGAAAACGCACACAAAAGAATTTTTAAGTTACCAGCCACACGTGATGATTAAAATGATCAAGTAGATATGCTCTATAACATGGTAAAGCAACCTTTGTCATTTGTTCCTTATGTCGGTCTTATGGTTCCGCCAGGAAAACTGCTGACTTTGTCCTTTGCCTAGCCTGTTCCTGTGAAGGACGGGATAAACTCGAAGTTCTTATCCGTGTTTTCCTTATTTGTGAGTGTGAGTGTTTTCCTTATTGTGAGTATCAATATGAGCATCAAGTAACAAAAACCTGAAAGTAGATTCTAATGTGTATTCATTTAATTTGATTTAATTCAAATTTATGTAGCGCCAATCGTCACAATTGTCCGTGGCGCTTTACAACAGTTAATTTAAAACTAAAATAACACTCTAAGTGTTCATACTTAATATCTAAAAATTACAAATCAAAAGCCTTCTTATAAAGATGAGTCTTAAGCCTAGTTTTAAATACTGCCTTTAAATATTCCTACCAATAACTACCAAAAGGAACATACGTCTTGCCACGTTTATTTTTCAAGCAGAGAATTTTGTCATTTTAAGTGTAGTTGTTACTGACACTAACTTGACCTCTTTTTGTCATGTGAGATCCCAATATTATTAGGCCAGAAATAGCACGCTTATTAAAAATACAGATCACAGATGCTAAATATAGAAACGATTCGTTTGCCTTACTAAGAGCAAGTAAAATTGGACCGGAAATACTCCACGAACAAGAAGTTTGCAAAATTAATTAAAATTTCGTTAAATCATAAACATATTTGAGAGATATCTGAAGATGTTGTTTCTCCATAAGCTGTCGAAAGAGTTGAGTTATTTCAAGTTTGTTCAGTATGGATACCCTTTCATGTGGAAGAATTTACTGCGTGATATGTATTCTTCATTCTGACATCGACATTGAACTACTTCAACTACCTACTGTATTCATTACAGTGTTTGTTTTGTTAAAACGTCGGGGAAAATAAATTGTCTTGTCGTTCTCACTTACTTACTAGTTTACCCAGGCGCTTTTTGAAGAGTCGAAACGCGGATGCGCAAAAGTAAAACAACGTTCAGTTATATTTTACGAAAAACTTTTCGTGATATACTAGTTTTATATGACCCAGTTTTTATTTTCATCGTGATGTTTACTCGTTCGCTCAACAAGACAAGCATACTTAGGTGAAGGTTATACTACATGTACAATTATATCCGCGATGCTGCTTATTCTCACGTTGTAGGACCTTTAACTCGTACTTCCTGCTGTAAGCTCCTCGGCAAATTCTAAATTCTCACCTCAGGAAATATCAACGCTCAACTGGGCATCACGTAGAGTAAAGTGTATGACATCTCAAGAATAATTTGACGTTTAATTAAGGACGTCATGACAAGTCAAACAGGCCACGGATTTGCTTAATGTCCAATTTAGCACTGTGGTGTGAAGATATATCTGAATAAACAAGATATTTTGGGCGTATTTATAAAACCCCCAAGATTGAGGGGTTGACCTCTAATAAAATGCAGCTGAAGCGTTTCAGAGACATCCAGAATCACTCACACTTGTGAAAAATTTCCATGCGGCATCACACCAAGCTTCTGTCACTTTGGTTGCACAATCTTGAAAACTTGGCCCAATGTACTAAGATTCCAATTAAAAAGTGTTGATTGTTAGATCCATCTCGAAATTAAAAACTTTTCTTTCCTAATGTTTTTGGGTCTAATTTGACATTTTCTTTACCTCAGAACGTTACAACGCAAAATTGTTTACACGTTACATGAAAACAAGGTGACTGAACCTTTGTTTGACTATTTTAGTATTTTAAATAAAACTTCTGAAAACAGATGCAATCGCTTTCCGCCTTTCCTCAACCCGGATTATATTTGTCAGCTTATTTTATTGTAAATGAAGGAAAGTGATAAAAATACTTGGATAAACGACTGTCTTTTATATACGCCACTTCTCTGCAACAAAATAGCCAACAGCGACTCACTTGCATTGGTCAGTGCATGGAGCCGTAGTGTATGACTTTCAATGTAATATTTCAATATATAGTAAAAGCTGGTGTTAGTCTTATCTGTGTAACTTAAGTAAATTAACTATTTCCCGGTAATATGACTCTTCTATTATTTTACTCTGGCTAACGCGCAATGATTTTGCTCGTCAGTAGGGGGAGCTACCGCAGGGAAAGAGCTAATTGTCAAGTGTATATTTATCGTTTGCCAGGTTGTCTTCTTGAAACCGAAGCTAAATCTCTATACTAGGATTAAGATTTTATCGTTTCAAAACGATCATCTTGATGAAATAATGTGAAATTTTGCTGGCAAGCTAAAAATTTCGACATTATAACTTTTTCATTGAAGAAATCTAAGAAGAGATACCCCGTCGATAGCTCTATACCTTCTGCGCCGCAACAACCCATCCTATACCCACACCAAGAAGTTAAAAAGTGAATTTTTAATAATTCTGGGACGACGAGCGGAAATCAATTAAACACGATTCTTCACCGAGAGTGGAACTGTCGAAGACATCTTTCCGGGTGATTACTTAAAAGAACCATCTGATTATTTACGAACTCCTGTGCCGTGGAGTTCTCTTTTCGATACAAACGCTGTAGAATACAGCTGTTGAGGTTGGCGGTCTTTGCTGATTTAAGTTGGGAAGGCTTGACTGAGACCTGAGTTCAACTTGCTAATATCCAAATGGTCATAAAGTTGCTACTTTACGAGACCTGAGTTCAACTTGCTAATATCCAAACGGTCTTAAAGTAGCTACTTTACGACCATTTGGATATTAGCAAGTTGAACTCAGGTCTCAGTTAAACGTAACCAGACACCAGACTTCAGGAAGTCCAAGCCTTCCTGAAGTCTGGTGTCTGGTTACCATTTAAACAGGAAATAATAATGCAGAAGTGCTGCTTAATATTTAGGCAAATTACTGGTGATTCTCCAAGCTATATGACGGACTTATTTGTTAGAAATTCAGATTTACATAATAGGGCTAGCCGTCATGGTTACTATAATCTAGTATGTCCACGCTACAATAGAGAAACAGAGGGAGGAAGGACTTCAAATAAGTGGCATAAAATTATGGAATAGTATTCCAATTGAAGAGCGAAAGAAAGAAACAGTTCTTTTAAAGTAGCGCTAACACTAAACACAGAGTTTAACTGGAAACATAGAAGCTTGAGTATATGCTAAAAAAACCCAAAAACCCAATCACACTTTGTTGCGTTGCCATTAATTCGGCTTTTTCATATGAAATGGTGAGCTCATGTGACACAGTTCCCGTTCCTTCGACGAGAAGACCGTTCCCAATTCAAACTCAAACCTCTTCTCCTGGAGTTAGCTTTGGGCTTGGACAACACTCGCATGTTGTTATTACTCATTAAATTATATTTGTTGGTTGACTGGGTATTGGCCTTGATTGATGCCCAGGCACGAGCGACCTCATGAAATTAGTTGGTCCAAAATTATAACTAAGCCTAATGCAGACTCCAATCCTAATCCTCACCCGAAGCCCCTAGCGTGATCCTAACCCAGAACGAAAACTGCCATAGGCTGGTGGTAAAAAGAGATCAGTGCCCGGAAAGTCACCGAGCACTGCAGTCATTAGTCACTGGGACAGCAGATGTAAAATGTTGTGTAGCGATACTTGTATTTGAGACAAAGGAGCGATCACCAAGTACAAATAAAATAACTAATTTGGTTTAAATTGGGTAATCCACTGTTATTGGCAGCTGGATTACAGCGGGATGGTTCAGGATAATGATACAAACCAATTATTTAGTCACTATTATTCCTCCGATGATTTGATGAACAACTTATTTGTGTCAAAACGATTCACCCAAGACGTTTCCATGTAAAACAAGGATCTGTAAAAGACAAGATTGACTTAGCTCAGATCGGAAAGAGCGTTATTTCATCCGCTCTCATGCTACGATGACCTCAGTTTAAAACGTGTTCAGTGTTTGCTTTCTTGCCTTAAAAGAAAACCTACCAAGACATGTTCAAATGATTTCTAGTACACACCTGGAAATACGAGAGTCGAGAAGTACCTCAGGGTTTTTGTGCTAACCTGCTTAACATAACAAGGTAACATTTTTCAGCCTTCAACCTGCGAAAAGCTCACGATTTTTCGACTGCATTTAAAGAGTCGTCAATCCATAGCTTCTTGAGGTCGTCAATCCATAGCTTCTTGAGGTCGTCAATCCATAGCTTCTTGAGGTCGTCAATCCATAGCTTCTTGAGGTCGTAAATAGTCCACTGAACACTGCAGACCTTATTACTCAAGATGTCAGGGCGTACAAGTCAACATATGTTGGGAATAATTGTTTTCTTACAACCGTTTGACAAAACCCGCCCTTGAAGCTAGCAACGCCCGTTCCAAAGGGCGTTGTTTTCACTAAGGGCAGCTGGGCGACCAAGATAGTGGGAAAAAAAATCACATGTGTCGCGTTAAAATTTGATGCTAGCTGTATGTGACTGAGAAAAAAACAAAACTTGATTATCTTATCTTTAACAACCGACTATGTCTTACAAAATGTAAATAGAGTACAAAAGGTAAGCAACTTGTGGCAAATTTGAAACGATACGAGCGTAAAAAGATTTCTGAGGTGCTGTTGTGATGTGGTTGCAATACTATGTTTGAAATTAGGTTGAACACCACGCACTATGGTGGACATTTCATTGGTATATTTTACTATTTCCTTTATTAACTGACTGATTCATATCTAAATAAAAACTAGAGTAAGACAAATGAAGAAACATTGCCTTTCTTATGAAAAAATCGTCTTTACCTAACGGAACAACAACAACAAGGAAATCATAATAACTGATTTCTTGTCAATACGATAACAAAATGTGGGCGGTAGACGGCGCAATTTGGCGAGGCGACTTGGGTTCTGCACCGCTTCCACTCCTCAAAGTCGGAAGCACGCTGCGTTAGGCCTTAGACGCAGTGACCAGACGCCGCGATGATACACGTGTGGTGATCAGTTTGTCGTTGATGCTTGTTGCTTTGTATAACAGAGATATGTAGGAGATACAAGAGCCAACTCTCTACGTGTATTGAGGATGTAAAATCTCTCTGTCGACTGTCGTTTTTCAGCCATCGTGTTGTTGTAGTTCATCTTTCCTGTGCTTCTACCCTGAGCTCTAAACTGTAGCGCAATCAAGCGACAATTTCAAGACCATTCTTATTGCATGCATTGCAAACTTTAGTCTCATCATTTTTGTTTCTAATCTTCTTCATTGACGATGGTGGGCACACACTCCAAAATACGACGAAAGTTACATTTTCTACGAATGATGTCATGGTCTTTTTATAGAAATCTTAATTTTTTTTTCGATAGTTTTTTTCATCCCTGTTTTTTTTCATTCATAGTGGTGCTGTTCCTCTGTTTTTTCTTGAGCCACAAGCGAAAAAAACTTAAGAATTTAACTTTTGATTACAGAGAGACTCACACATGTGCTTTGCATATGTGACTATAGACTAACCAAAAAATAGTTACACATTAACTTAACACCATTGAACCACACACTCCACCAGGGAATCACTCCGTCATGGCGTCTGCCGTCTTGGGCGAAGTCCTCCGTTGTTAATACGGCGCCTCATGGCGGCGTCTTGTTCTGACGGTCTGTATATCTTGTGATCTTATCAATCGTTGTATCAGCTGGAAGACAGAAGGTTCTTACCATCCATTTTCTAGACCACAATTTGTACCTATCCCTGCCCAACAATGGCAAACATTCTCTTCATGGTTTTCCTATGACCAGCAAGGTCAACATTATTACAATAGGTATTTTGGCAGAGCTGATGGTTTATCGTAGCTGAAAGTGTCAATAACATTAAATCGGTTACAATACAAAGTGATTTAATTACTGCTATAGCTCGCGACAGACACGATTCCTTTTATACCGAAGTATATTCGTCTAGTACTACAAATGGCAAAATATAGATTGAAGACGAATGGATGAAAGTCGTGCTTGGTCTTTTACGCTAAAATTTTGCGTAAATGACTGTGATTTGATCTAATCTCAGGTTATCCACATTACGACCGTACAGTGAGTTTACTTATGATTGTGTGGGCAAATGCTGCTGATAATTTAATCTTTCGATATAATTTGTTTAACTTTCTACCTTGACCAGTGACCACAGAGCACCCAACGTTTTTGTAAAAGTCTTAACCAAGACGTTCAAATTCTGTTGAACGGGAAACAAATTTGATTCTTAATATTCTGTCAAACAAACAGTGTGAGAGGGATGTATCACGCTGTTTGAAATATGAATGACGTGAAACTGATATTGCTTCAGAAATTTAGTCCGGAAACAGATACTGCTTGGGAATTTCCCTCTACGATTGTCACGGCCATTGCAATGCTTTAGTCATCTGGGATCAGTGCAACCAAAAATGAGTTGTCATCTTGAAGCTTTGTGTGAATTTCTATGTCAGATAACTCGAGTAAAATCCATAGTGTTTGCAGCAAAACCGGTCTCTTTCTGAACAATGTCGTAAACGAAACTTTGCGTTGCACATTGGCGAAAAAGGTGCTCTTTCATTATTAATCTAATTAGTATCTCAGCATCAAAATAGCCGGGATATGACTGTTGTCGTTTCTAGCTCTGTTTGATGAGTAATACCGAGATCAAATATTAAATATTTGTCAAACAGAACCACGAAATTCCATTTGCCGGCCTTCACTTGAAAAAAACCCCATTGTATAAGAATTTAAGCAATGTTTCTACGGCCGCTAAGAGAAACAATACAAAGGTGTTACTTTGCAATGTGTACTGATAGCGGAAGAAGGAAAAACAAACGTGAGCACGCTGAGTTAAAGAAAAAAGCCCGTTTATTTGCACAGTGATCGTTTAAACGATAATTCTGCCTCCGACATGAAATACACTAATCTTAATAAGAATTTTGTAACCATGCGGCAAATTTTTATGATCCCAAAATAATCCAACTGACAGAACTGGACTGCCGGAAACCGTAACAACTATTAAGGTGATAATCACTTTTCCCTCATATTTGTACACCATGATCAAACCAAACACTTGTCTTACTGGACGAGAAGACTTCTAATTGTTGGGAAGATCTCCTTGTAAATGAAATGTGGTACTCTTTTCTTTGTCTATAAGTTCTTCATTTTTGCCTTTCACCATCGTCTTGTGCAGCTTTCGTTTCAAATGCCAAAACTGCTGCCAAAATATTCGGTAGATACAGCTGCCTCGCGATTGATTGTTTTGTATATGCGTCTTCTGTTTTATTTTTATCGTAAGATTTAACGTCGATTGAAGGATGAAATTTCCCGCTTTGGTTCGTTTTGCACAGTGGCTCAATTATTTTCAGTTTGTCTTTGATTTTGTGGTCAATGAGTTG
Organism: Heliopora coerulea; assembly: GCA_030142905.1. Classification (NCBI taxonomy): domain Eukaryota; kingdom Metazoa; phylum Cnidaria; class Anthozoa; order Scleralcyonacea; family Helioporidae; genus Heliopora; species Heliopora coerulea. The sequence goes on from JASJOG010000020.1 coordinate 666,996, forward strand.
ATGCTTCTTAACAATTTTAACTCACGCGGGTACAGTCACTGGTGATTTCGTACTTGGTCAATACCAAAACGAAGCGAGGAAATAAAGACTCGGTATCATTGGATTTGACGGCAAGGCTAATGGGGAGTGGGGAATGCCAACGTTTCACACAAGATGGCCGAAATATCTTTGGATTTTGCAACCTCAAACTGTGATCTTATTAACACGCTTCACAAGCCGATAAAGTACACTCACTCCTGTCAATATTTATTCTAACAACTAAAATTTAACTTAAGCAGCATTAAGGCTTTTTGTAAATGGCTCAGCTTCTTCTCTGTCTTAATGATCATATGGTAGATTGTCATTGCACCTGAAACAATAATGATGAGCTCTACGAAGGAATCTTGTATTGATATAATATTTGAATCCCAAGATTGTTTGCTGCAACGGGTTTTTCATTTACTTGTATGTTGTTATGATAAGTTAACTGTTTCGATCATACTCCCACAACATCCATTTACGCAACCTATTTCAGTGATTTCGAAACCGACGGAAACTGAGGTGAAACGCGAAGTCTCAAGGAGCAGGAAAATTTTTTATACATGATGAAAACGTGTCCGGTTGTGGCTTAGCCCATCTCATGGCTGAGTTTCTTCTTATCGCCAAGCAAGTTTTACATATAATTTTAGGACGTTTTTTAGTACAGCTTGTTTACTTTTGAACAAAATTTATAGCTCATATCCCTAATAACGATTGGATTTCCTCTCGGTAGGCGTCAGGTATTTCCTGATCAAGAATGGTGTTGATTTTCAAGACTTTGATCGCGGTCAGGGAGGCTTCAAGGAATGTTAAGTGGAGGGAAATGGGTGTGACAATTAGCTCGTCATAAAACGATCGAGGAATTTGAGAAACGGCTGACGATTCTGGTGATGTGCCGAAACAATTGGATCAGATAACTCTGGCAATGTCGCAGATATCTTTAAGTCTGTTAGGTTAAGCGTCTGGATACCGTAAAAGCTAGAATTGCTTGGTTTCTTCAGAACAAATTTCAAAAGAATGCGAAAACAAAATAAGTCATGGCTTTTGTTAGCAAATGTTTATGCCTCCCCAGCGTTGTTTGATCAGATATATGTCAAAGTGGGTCGGCTCTTTGTCTCGTGGACCAATCACAAACGATTCCTTCAGTGTTCGTCAGCATCCATGGAGAGATTTGTTTGAGTATGATCGATGTCATATGACACTAGTGAAATGATTTTAGAAGGCTCCAGAACACATCTGGCGTCATTCACCTTCAGTAGAGAGCAGGAAGCAAGATCGAGTGTGCAGTACAATCTTGTTTTGACGCCAAGAACTGGTAAAGAAGAATTTCCTAGTCTAACAGGAGATCAGTTCAGCTGTTTTGTCGTTTGATCTGGGAAGAAAATCTTTGATACCGCACGGTAAGGACACAAACTTTGAGCTGTTTTTTTATTAACTTGTTAATCTTCATTGAAACAATGACTAGGAAAGGGTCGGCTATCGATTGCAAAACACGCGATGTAAATTTTTTCTGGCAAAAAGTTTCCCCGAAACATGAGTGCTTGCAAAATTGTTTACCAGAATGAGGTAGTTGTATCAAGCCTTCGCAAAAACAGTGTTCTTTTTGGTGTGTTACTGGATCAAATGTCTTCTCTTTGTTAAGGAAATCTCCTCTGCCAGTGTGGGAAGGCAACAATATGACATTCTTCAATACTCCCTAGTGTTTTCTTTTTCCTTCTTACTAAATTCTATCTTTTCCGGTTTTCCTTTCCGGAAAACCTCGTTAAAAAGTACTCTCGTGAGCCACCAAGGCTTTTTAGCCTTGTAAATTCTAACTTTTCAAAAAAAAAGAAAAAGAAAAGTAATAAAAACAAAAAATATTCAATTTACGTTTACTTGGAAAAGCGAAAGATCTTTCCATTTTCGCTGTCTTTTTAATCGTATTCACGGCAAGTGGAGAGCATATTTCATCACGGGGGAAAACAGTTTGTCCCCCCTTGTGTGCATTATCTGCTTTAAAAGTATTTGAAAAGTTGTACCATTAAATCATCCTGAGTTAAATTTAGGTAAAACGTAAAAATGTATTTCTTAGCGGGTTCCTGGCCGGGCATCCTCTTCCGAAATATCTCCCGTATAAGTACTTCTCCGTTCCAGAGGTATGTAGAAAAAATTCTCTTTCCTCATTCCAAAAGCTTTGTGGTCCCTCAGCGTAACTGTTTTTGTCCGGAGTGATTTGTTAGCAGAAAAACAAACGAAAACGAAGGGTTTCTGGATTATATGCAAGCCGCTTTGACTGTTTTGTGTTGTCCATCATTGTTGAACAGTACAGATCGTAAGCGAAGTGTAACGAGAAACGCCAAGCATATTGCAATATGCTAGGCGCTATTTATACTTTGCTTGAGATTCTCTCATGGTTCTTCGATTACCACGACTTAAAAAAAAAAACAATGTATTTATGGTTATATTAGATAAATGGTGTAAAGATCTTATAGGTTAAGCCAGTCAGTTTAGCTTTCGGTTGGTGGAATTGCTGTCGGGACTTCGCTACCAAACACATCTTAGGAAAATGACTCAGATGTATTTCAGAGTTTACGAGAGCAATAGTTTGTCCCATGGAATGTTTACCTAGTAACTTGGTGCTTGCAATGTTTATCCAATTTTCCTCGAGCTCATCAATTCCTGTTGTTTGTTGTTTGGGTGTTTGCCAATAGGAGGAAGAAAAATCCGCTATTTCTGTATAGCTTCTGCGTTACGAGGGCATTTAGTATTGTTTGATCAGTCCCTGCGTCATCTCGAGTGGATTACAATCGATGGAATCCGTTTGCGTTTTTGCATTTCTGCCAAAGTATTTTTAAACAATGGTTTGTAACGGCAAACGTGAATCAAAAAATGACAAGCAATTGTTTTAGACAGGTGGTTGGCCTAACTGTAGTTCGTGATTGTCACAACACTTTACTGCTTTTGATCTAGCAATCCTAAAATTATTCACGCCGAAGTAATCGAAAACCGAAAGAGTTCAGGAAGTTGTACTCGGTTAATGTCTGTGTAAACCCAGATAGCTTTGTTCTACTTTTTCCAGAGGGAGAAATCTTACTCCCGCAAGGGAGCTCGATTTTCGCATTGCATTTTGAGCACAGTGCTGAGAACTTGGATATCAAGTAAATGTCCTTGTCAGGTCGGCCATCGTTCATTGACGAAGGAGCAACAATTTTAAAGGTGGTTCTGCTAAAACACGAGACAACAAGCATTGGCGTTTCCAGTTAAAGCCCTTCATCAGATTGTTCGTTCAGAAATGCGTTAGCAGAACCCTCTGCTCATTAATATCAGTCCATGTGCGGTGGAAGATAGTCGAAGTTACGGGGGCCGGGAGCAAAATTTAAATTTAAGATGGGCGTTTTTCGGTAAATGTTTATATCGACTTTGTTGTTGACAATGCTGAGACAATACTTATAGTTTTACGGAATATTATAGAGGATTGCTAATTTATTCATTACAAAACTAAATACAATTATAAAATGTTGTAGCTCTTTTGACCTTTAATTTCAACGATGCTCAACGTGACTACGCGTTTATCAGAGTTTCAATGGCATCTGTGTGCAACTCTTGAATATGATAAAGTATCAACTATTGTTAATGCTATGTACTGTAGATTAGATTTTTAAATATTGTCTACTTTAATTTTGAAATGCAAGTGCGTGCGATGGTAAAAATTGAAAAAAAACACTTTGCAGATTTTTACTATAGCTGTTTTTAAGAGGGGCCGAACAATATTGAGGCCCTCCTAAATAAAATGTTGGGAGGGCTGTGGCCCCCCCGCTTCCTACGCCACTGAATATCGCCGTTGATCCTTAAACTCACAGTTCCAGGAAGCCTTAGAAGACTAAACCTGTCGTGTGTGAGCAATGAAGTGTGTACAGGAATAAGATGTACTGGGAATTTCCCTCATGACGCAAGAGAGCTACATGGTTCTTGTTCTGAAATCTGAACTGAGGGCTTTCAATACTTTTTTGTGAAACGGCACGGCGAAAGGGTGCAAATGAACCTTTGAGCCTTATATGTGAGAAACAATTTGTGAACAAAATGAGAGGTCAAAAGCGAAAGTCGGTAAACTGTAAGAAGATGAGTCATTTGTTTTGATGATGTAACGTCATCCGTTAGGACAGCACTGGTGTAGCTCTTGATGATTGAAGACTGAGTCGAGTATCTTCGGCTCTTGTCTCTGATTCATATCGTGAAAAAGTCAAAAGTGAAGGCTTAGTCAACGAGATTTTATTTTAAGAATATCTGAACCCTTCTAACTCATCTAAAAAACATGACTGACTATGATAAACGTTGAAAAATCGGTGACAACGGCATTCCGGCCATGGAACTTTCCTGTGGTAAACACTGCGCATGAGCCAAGGTTATTTTAAGAACTTATGCGAAGAGTGTATATAAACGTCCCGGCAACCCTATTGTGCGGATAAACACTACCGTTGTTGGTGTGGAAGAGGTTGAGTTTGAGCAGACACTTATACCTCTAATTTAGAAATAACAAATATTCTGTCAGTTCGACGTACATTTTAAGTTATTAAGGTTGGTATCTTCCTTCTCCTCCATTTTTCCCCCAACAGCGCAGTTAGTTATTCAGTGTTAATTGAACTAATTTGACCCGTTACAGATCCATCTTCAGAGCTGAATTTGACATGGGAATCTCGTTAAAACGCAACAACAGCCGTCGACGAAGTTTACGCCGAACAGAGAGCAAAGAGAGGCAAGCACGTAACAGGGAGGCGCTTAGAAATGCAGCAAATGTGCGAAGTAATAACAATGTTGACGTACTGTCAAACGAGCGACGAGGAACACTTAGTGAAATTGGGTCAGCTCTGAGAGCAGTTGGCGATTGTCTCAACAACAGTCGCTCGAGTCTAAACCACTCATGAATTATTTTACAGACAAGACATAGGATTGGGCACTATTTATCCTAATCAAAATTTATTCATGTGGTAGCTGTTTAGTATGCTTCGTGTTTTGAAAGCTTCAAGTAATGTATCATATTCGTCAAGCTGATACAAATTCAGCGGCAAGAAGAAGTTTACAAACCGATGTTCCGGGCTGGACCTGGTATTATTGGCTCAAGGGAAACAACCGACTGACGCAAAATCTCTCGAAAGGATTTTATTTCAGTGAGTTTTGCTGCAATCGAGCTTGATCGCAAGCAATGTTGGACATGGGTAGTTTCGATTAGTTGTGTATTCAATATTTTTTAACACCCGTGAGCATGCACTTTTTTGTCTTGTTGTGATGAAGGATGCGTGGGCTGGTCCCATCCGTTCGGTGAATGGAGATCATTGTTCGGTGTCGGTCGGCACCTCTTGTCTGCTGAACAATTTGTTGATAAAGTTTAGTAATATAATGTCCAAATGGTCAATAGTTTGATATCGTTGTAAATAAATTTTTAGTTGTATTCAAAGTAGATGAATTTAATAAATGTAGAAATCCTGTCAAAGTCTGTCGTTATAGCATCCCTCGCTTCTCGGGCGAACCAATAAGGGTTATTTTCCACGGTTATTAATCATTTTATTGTAGTGTATATTCAAAAGCATGTTCCAAGTCATCATCTTTAAATAACTTTTCATTGTTCTTTGTTCCCATTGTATACGAGGTTCGTGATCGCTCCGGGAAGGCTAATGGATATTAGTTTGGTTTCTTAGTTTATTTTTTGAAACGGTTCTGCATGTTTGTGATACAAGCTTTAAGGACGGTCTTCATACGGACCAAGATAGACATTTTATTTTCAGTAGTATAAATATAAGATGAGAGTAACTGAAGTATTTCACCGTTCTACAGCCTGAAATGAAATCTCTAGTCGGCAAAATACCATCTCACTGGAATCTCGAGGTGTCATTTAGAATTTAGCGCTTGATGCGCGCGCGTTTGCTCAACCTAAATATAAAAACCATTACCACGTACACGCGACCAAGTTTTACTCGACAAACAAAGAGCCTTGCTCATTAGCTAGCTTTTGAGAAAGACGATTTGTCAAAGAAAAGTTGTCAAGTTGTGTTTAACACGCTAGCAAATTAAACTTGTCGAGCAAAAGCTTGTCAACGAAAACTTAGTGTATGGGGCTTCAGAGAAAATTATCTCGGCCATTTCCCTGATCAACAATTCTAATTTATGCATAAAGTAAAATGTGCTGAATTTATAGAAGAATTAGGAGCCACAAAACTCAACGAAAACAAGTCTTCCAAGACAGCATGAAAGAGTGGTAATCTCTCGCCTCGTGAAATCCCCCACTTCTTCCGATATCAGTAAAGCAACCTTCTAAATTTATTATGACCGAGGAGCGTGGTGTTTTTTTACCGGAACAAATTCTGATACATGTGAGGATATTACAACTGAAGTACGCAGCACACCACCGCAAAACCTCAAAAACAAGAAGGTTTCTGATTCTATCATGTAATGTGGATCTTGCGGTTTTCAATGTGTTTTGAAACAAAAACATGGAGACTACTATTTTTGTAAAATTGTACTTGTAACCATTTTATACTTTCTTTTGTGGAACCAAGGCAGCTGGCTGCCATGGTTTAGAAACAATTAACTTGAAATTGCGTATTATATTTGACCTTTTAAGGCTCGCGAGATAAATGTGTCTAGCTAAGCAAGTTTCCCAATTACAAAGCCGTGTTTGTCAGCATCTAGTTTAGCTTTTATTTGACAATGAGTCATTCCTGATTGTAATACCTATCTAATATTTTTAATTATTATTAACGTTTTGAAAATCACTTGGCTTTATACCCATAGTCCTTATATGGACATGTCAGAGTCTTTTTAACTAGAACGTCTGATAAAAATATGTACACAACAATCCTTTTGAATTATTCCTGTTGTCTATGGACCCTTCAATAATATGAATGAGTTTTTATCTTTTAAAGAATGTTATTTTGAGACAATTTAAACTGTTTGAAGCTAGCATACAATATCACCAGCCTACTTGATTTAACACCTTGCCACACGACCCCAAATATCAGGCAATTATTTTTACAGAACTTCAGAAGATCAATAAGCTTACGAAATGAATTGCATCAGGGTTTATTTTTGGAACCTGACTTTAATCTTTGTTTGATTTCAGTAATGCACTGAGCCAATAGCGTTGCAATGGAGACGAACGGGGCGCGCTCCTCGACGCTTCATAGGGTTACGTTGTCAGACCGATTGTTCCTGCGCTAGAGTCAGTTCTATTTAAAGAACCATATTTTTGTACTTCGTTGTAATTGGAGGGCAAGGTGGTGAAGATGGTTGATTGGGGGAATGCGACAAAGTAGCTTTTTTCCTCCTCAACGGAAATCCTCGCTACGCGAATGCTTCAAGCTTTGGCCGATAAAAACCGTAAGAATCACTACATACTGGGCCTGAACAGATTGAATTAAATCTCTAATTGTATGACGTCTGCCAAGGTTTATTGCCGTACTATTAATAATTTATTTTCAGGAAAAATAGCCCTAAAAAGTCAGTTGTCTTTGGCAGTGTCAGATTATCATGAAAAAAATTTCTCTTCATGTATCTCTGAGGATGATTCTGAAATAAATGTCTAAGCCCAACTCCCGCACTATTCTTTCCAGTCTTTCCATGCTTTACCTCGAAAATAAGGCAATTAAGCTCATGAACGTTTATTGTTTAGGCTCTTTTTTGGCAGAGATTTTGACGAAGGTTTACCAACGGAGGCGCTAACACCCCGGAAATAGGGCTTAATTTGTAAAATTAATTTCGAATAACTGTAGGCCAATTTCTCGATGAATTTTTCTCAAGAATATCAGTAGGAAATTGATCGCAAAGATAGACATAAAAAAAGGAAATGTGCACTTACCATCCCAAAATTGGGCTAGAGACCAGCAAATAGTGAGCTACATCAACATTGCATTATGGGTATATTAATAACAATTATCATAAAAATAAAAATTATAATAATAAATGATAATACCATTAGCTCAGTCATAATTAGTATAAAATGAAGTAATAGCCGACGGGGTCGTGTAAAAACATAGTTTATGAATTAATATAATATCTGAGTTTGATTTAAGTAAAAATGTGTTAAAGTTGGTCCTAAACGTGTGCTTTTTAAATCACATATAATTCCATAATTCCAACGAAAGGAAAAATAAAAAAAAAATTTTGTTGTGCAAATGGCTGGAGGTCACATCGCGTCTTTCTGTGGAGATTTTTCAGTTTGAGAGTCATGGAATCTATTTCCTAGTGCAAATACTGGTACAGTGGAATCCCGTTAATACGGTCACCAACTGGCCATAAAAATCTGGCTGAATTAACCGGGTGAGATCAAATTTCACAGCCGACCTCTTACGTCATCAAAACCTTGTTGGAGACGTCGAGAAAGCCTCGTTTAAACAAAAACTTGCCCCCTCTCCATCTTTTTGTGTCGCTGCTGGCATTAGCCTCAAAAGCTGCTATGATCTCATCACTCTTGTGTAGAATACATTGAGTTTGAGTTCTTCCACAACTAAATTTTTCAGCCAGTTTTCTTGTACTTATCTGAGGATTTGCATCGCTAAATGTAATCACTTCATATCGCGTTTTCAAGTCAAATTCTTGCCGTTTAAGTTTGCCTGACATGACAAATTAAACTTTCTCACTCGATTCGAGTGAATAGAAAGTCTACTCTCCAAGCGGCGAAGTATTGAAACCATACACCTTGCTCACGACTTTCTCACATTTTCTGCCATAGTAACCGACAAATTTTTGACGATTCTTTGTCTTACACTTCCCACATTAACACAGAGACATCTGATAAGCTGTTTACTATACTGTATGATCAACTCATTGAACTGTTGACAAAAACGTGTTCTTGTTTCTCGTGTTATGTCGGATTTAAGTCCAGTCGAAATCGAAGTTCCATCATGGATTCGGGGAGTATCATGCGTACAAGGATTACTGGCAGATCAAGAATGGGGAAGTCTTGAACTTGAGGAACGACCCAAATAATGAGCACGACAAGAGCGCTATTGGGGTAGTAAGAGAAGGGAGAGTGGTTGGCCATATACCAAAGGGCTTAGCTAACACAAAACAAGGGACAGGCATTGTGAAGCATTTTCTAACAAAAACGAGCAGTAAAGCTGAGGTTGAGGTGGTTGGAAAAGCTGTTAATCGAGGAGGTGGGTATGGTATGGAAGTCCCCTGTGTCTACAAATTTCAAGGACAGAAAAAATATGTCGACTTACTACAGAAACTTTTAGACATTGAACATAATGTATCTGTAAGAAATGAAGCTACAAAAAGACACGCGGAGCAGGAAGAAAAGTGTAGAAGTAGAAAAGCTAATAAACGTCGTTAAATTAAAAGCTCCATATTTTTTCTATTGCTTTAATGCTTTGCGCATTTAACTATAGCGCATATTGTTAAGATTCAAAATTCAAATACCATATTGTATTAAAACTAAAAGGAATGCATGCCTTTGATGTTATAACAACAACACAAGCACAAACATAATAACATTTGTATGTACGCCCACTAATAGTATCTCAAATTATATTTCCATCTGTCGACACTTTTAGAGTGACCGTATTAACGGGGTTATTTCTTAACTTTGGAACATTACAATGTGGCCGTTGGCCGTATTAACGAGGTGACCGTATTAACGAGGTATCTTTATTGGGAAATGCATTGACGTTTTGCCGGGACAAAAAAAAAGTGACCGTAATATCGAGGTGGCCGTAAGGCGGGGTTCCACTGTATAAGGATATGATTTTCTTTATCCTGGGTTGTTGGTGGCCCAGTGGTAGTGCACGTGTCTCTCACCGCTGTGACAAGGGTTCGATTCGGACTTCGTGCAGTTGTCTGATTAAAGTTCCCTTGGTCACAGGTGAGAAGAATATCGGTCATGAGTTTTCTCCTTGTACTCCGGTTTGGCCGTGCAGTGACACTGGACCCATGAGGCGTAGCCCTTATTGGATCTCTGGAGAAAACAGCTTACTTCGATTAAAGAATTATCTATATAAATGACGAAACTTTATTTTTTAGTGAAAATTGGAATATTTTGTGGTAATAAAGAACTTTTTTCACCAGATTCTCCGTAAAATGAGATGCTGATGGCTCGAAAATGTTTACTCCACTAAACTGATTTCAGCCAAGTTGGAGAGATTTTTTTTAATTTGCAGCTTTCGATTTTAGCGTTTAAAGGACACATTGGTTTAAAGGGTACATTCGAAATATGAAATTTATCCCAAATGGTTACACAGAATCAGAATCTGATTGAAACGAACTGCATTCTATCACGTAAGTATGACGAAAACCAGCCTAGCCATTCCACGTATTCCATAGCGTTCAAGTTTATAGATAAGAACACAATGGTCAACAGTGTCAAAAGCTTTACTTAGATCTAAAAAGAGACCACAGGAAATCAATTTATCTTCCATGGCTCTTTGTATTTTGTCTACAATCATCAAAGTGACTTGTGTAGTAGAACGACCACTCCGAAAGCCAAATTGATTGTCATTAAGAATATTATATTTCTCAAGACATACACTTAATATCAAAATCTTTCTTCTAGAAAGAGTGAAAAATCCTTCCAAAGACTAAAGCGTTGTTTGCGTGCTTTTGTATCCCCGACTTCAAGTATAGGTCATTTTGACTGAAATTGAAAATTTTCGTTCAGTGAATTTAAGACTGACATATATTTTTATGCAGACCATATTGATAATCGTAGCAGAGTAACATGACAGCGATAAAATCATGGGGAAAAAATAAACCAAATCAACTACAAACATCAGGCTTTTAGTGGAAATGATTATTTTTCACTTCATAATAATTTGTATATCATTTGTGAAGTTCAATTAAACGTGATACATTTAATCACACAAAACATATTATTGTTCATGAGATTGGAAAAACATGCTGAGGTAAACTCTGACCGAATTCTAAACTCAATAACTCAAGAATAGTTGTATTGACCAGAAATTCTCAACAAGGATTCGTAGCACCGACCTACAAAACGGGTAAAAAGAGCTATTATACAGGTTTTGTTGATTACATTGATGGATTTCGATGAGGTGAGGTGAAAATAATGCACCGACTTCTTTTCCGCTTATAGTTACTAACTTTCATATATCAAGATAGTAAATTGTCTTGATCTGTATATATAGGTTTTATCGTAAAGACTTGATAGGCCCAGCGAGACCTTCATGTATTTTTGCAAATAATTTCAATTGAAATTAAATAAATAAATTAATGAAACTCCGTTCCTCCAACCAAAGGTTCCTCTACATGTTCGTATTCTAAAAAATTCTAGCTATCATCCACTCTTATCCTAACCTGTTCAGCTCTATCCTACGTCGCCCAGCTCTATCCTGTAACATCCTAACTTGAAATTTCATTCTTACTGTGAACCACTCAAGTGCTACCTTATCTCATCCTAGTCTTCACTTGGACTTGTGTTAAATATCATATAAAAGTCAATTCACTTTGCTTCTTCTAGTTTGATGAGCTTTGGGGTGGAATGACCATAACTTCATAACAAGCTCCCCGTCTTTTCTTTGTTCGTCTACATCACAAATAACTGCTCTTTTCATTTGTCAAGTTTCAATAGACTGATTTCGGCTTCTTGGTTTACGGCTACGAATTAGAAACGGTTTGCTTGCAAAAGGTTCACTCGTTGTGCCGTCGATAAATGTGAGAACTACGATTAAGACGAAACGATTTCTTCTTTCTGCATCGACAGTGGAGAGTTTGTACACTGGTGTTCCGTTGGAGCTGTGGTATACAGAATCCAAATCGACTGAAAATGATTGCTAAAAAAAGTGAAATGAAAGATTGTCAAAGTTATCATACAAAGGCAATAGAAGCGAGGATACTCCAGCATTCATTAATAGAATGGTATATTAACGTGGTTTTCTCCAGTAGCTTAGTTGAAGTTGCTATTAGATAATTTGGCAACATTTGCCAGAGAATATTAACGGTCGGTCGTGTGAAAAGATAAAATCTCAAGCGAAACTAAACCTCGATATATTAAGAACAACATGATCTAATTCACAAAACAGTTCATTAAATTACAGTATTGTGTCCATATACTCAAGGTAACTGTTGTAAGTGTATAGACTATAGATTATAATTGTTATTACTGAAACTGTTGGCATTTCATTAGGTTGGCAACAATGCATCATCTCAACAACACGAGTATGTTTTCCTAGTTTCAATGTCAACGAGACATAAATACTCCTTCCCCATACCTTAAAGTGTCGATAATGCGTTCAACTTGTGTTTAGATTTGACAGGATTTTCCCCTCTTATGTACAAAAAGACAAAAAGAGATAGAGAGTAACAGGTAAATAATAAATGGATCCTTTCGGATTGAATAACATTGGTCATTAGTTGTGACAAGAGAGAAATAAACCTTAAACTGACGAGTTGAAAATATGGTATCATCGTTAGAGAAGACATCTGTTTATGTTTTCAAAAAAGATTGCCTTGTGCATGTTGTGTACATCTTAATGCTGCGGTTAATGAGAGGCTTGATTAACTGATTCAAATTTTGCTTAGTTTGGAAATAACCTTTAAAAGCACTGAGTAATTTGCTCAGGGAATTATTACAAATGTCTATCACCAATGTAAACTTCAAATCGTAGACCTACAATGATACAAAAGATTTAAATTTTATGCCCAGGTTTAGTAGTATAATTTGTATTACATAATGAAGCTTTTTACCGACTCAAGAGTCAAAAAACTATCACTTGTACCCGTGGACTTTATCTTTATATGTTTTTATGGACAAGTGAGATGAATTTCATTTTGTGAAATGTAACAAATGGTTTTCCAACGCGAATGTATATAAGTAACTTCCGATTAAACGAAACGAAAAAAAAACAATTTCCCCGTTCTACTTAAAATGCCATTGTTATATGAACAAGAAAATCAATAATTGTTTACCTGATTTTGAAAATGTGACTCGTATGTAACTTTCAGGGCAACTTTTCCGTTCGTGTCTCCACATAAGGCAGCAGCTTCAGGCAGCCTTTGAACGAAAACGTCTATACCACAGAGCTGTCCATCTGAAATAGCTGTTATATTAACAGTTCCCATTGAAATTCTCTGAGCAGATCCTCCACCTGCTCTGCTCTGAACCTTCTCGTAAACATCTTGTAAGTCCAAGAACTCCACCATGGAGTGTGGGACAATATTCGTGATAGAATCATCCTTCTCATTGTTGACTTCTACAAAGCATTCACCCTCCTTTACTTTCTCGAGCTTAGGTTCAAAAACTAGTGGAGGATAATAAAAAATTGATGTAGAAAAGCAGATGGAAACATAGTAAATACATTAAGCTGATGAACAATTACAGTTCCAGAGCTTGCATACACGTTTTACGTACAAATTCTTCGTAAGACAGGAGACACTGGATTTTGTTCATCCCAACACATATGAGTACGAGGTTGTCTTACCAAAAAATTCACTGAATGTTGAGCTGCCACATAACCCTAATACTGACGAGATCATAACGCATAATGCGTCTCATATATTTAAGATTGTTATTTTCAATGTTTCTCAATACTGCTGACAATCAATTTAGAATGATTCACTTTTTCCTGTTCGATCTATTGCGCTGTCTACTATCTGCCAACTTCGAACCCAAGCTGAGCCCGTCATTCTAAAAGCTAGCAGTTCGACTACTAAGCTAGTTTATAATTAAATTAATAGTTAATAAAGTATTGTTCCGACTGTTTGTCGAAATGTTGCGAGGTGTATGGATTTTACTCAGACCTTTTGAGGTTTTAACACAATTATCTTTTGACTGCCTGTGTCGCTACACAGAGCAACTGTAAATCGATTACTTTACATTGCACTTTTTTCGCTCCTGTCATTTCCTTCTGGCGTGAACTATGTACAGTGTTGCACAAACTAATGCTTTTCAAAACTTCTATGTCTTTTAGCTTGACTTGGCTTGTGTAGGAGGGAGGGTTATCAAAGTAGGTTTCAACCAAATCAATCGCTGCTGAAAATGAATTAAATATGTTGGGGAAAATCACTGCTAATAATTTAATGTTGACGTAAATATACAGCGCAAGATTTTCGTACTTAGGAGAGATCTTGATGGGTCACTGCATAATAACCTGTAACTTCCTTGTCGCAAGGATATATTTGCCTGGGTTTTTTTGAGGGTTTTTTTTGAGGGTTTTTTTTTTGGTTTTTTTTATTGTAAGTGTACCAGTCTAGGTTATGGCATAAACCATAATTGGCTGACGATTTAAGAAAATAACGTAGGGAAAATAAACCGAAAATTGCCATGTTGGATTGTAACGTTTAAGTGAACGGAAGAATGGATACCATAATGTTGGAAACATTTTGAGTAGATTCTAATATTTCTATTCTTGCGTTTACTTTTACCAAGTTCCAAGACGTCAATTTTCGATAGGTTATTGGTATCTCACAATTATTAGAATACAGATAATGGCTATTAGGATGTTGACGATAGCGACACAAATACAAACATGCAAGAAATGTCGGTTTTTTTGTACATCTGAACTTCGATAAAATTCCACCAAGTCTTTACTCTTCGGTGTTTGACACATTCACATAACTAATTTTCAGCGATATATTCTTGTAACCCACAATTCTACTTACACGACATCAAATTCTCGCCCTTGACACAAAGACGGTTCCCAGCTTCAGAAATTCCCAGTTTATTATCCAAAGTGCTACTTGTGAATAGAATCCAAGTTAAATTGAGGAAATCGTTCGGTAGAACACCAAAAGGTGTTGATTTATCCATCAAAATCCAATTCTCTTAGACTCCGAATTTGTTCTTTAATAGATTACCTGAATCGAGGTGCGGTTGTCTGAAGTAAATCAGTTTTCTTGAATAGTGAATTGCTCCGTTGCTCTCGATTCGGCTCAGCAATGTTGATCTATTAACATGTGATACTTATAACGAAATAAATACCACGTATTGTTTAGTCTATTTTTTTATACGTTGCTCGTAATGTCGTCAGGGTTTTCCCAGGAAAAAAACTCTCCTCCTACTTCCGTTCAAATATGTAAATGTAAAAATTATCCAATTCGGTGTCTTTTGAATAATTACAAAACACTGTCTACGAAAAGCACGCAACCGGAGTAGATTTACATTGTTTACAATCTCTTTTGAGTTGAAGTTTCTTCGAAAAGCACGTTTCCAAGAGGGACTGTTTAAGCTTGTTTTATTCGGTATGTTGGCTTAAATAGTCTGAGACAATTTTACGCAAGTGATTCATTTATATCATGATTTCATTTAAAATGCGTCATGCATGTCCCCAATTTGGGTACGTTTCCTACCGTTTCAGATAAGTATCTGAAGCCTGTCCAGTTTCAAGGTTTCACCACTTTCAGCCAATGAAACGATAGTATTTTATGTTGATTAGTATGAACTGCAGTGCTGAATACTTAAAGTTTTGCCAATGAGTTGTGTTGAAATTAACCCGTGATTTTTGCCTCATTTTTCGAAAACATGATAATTTTTTTAAACCATTTAACTCAGACAGTCCTTTACGTTACATGAAAGTGAAGACAAATTTATATTGTTGTTCTTGATTAGTTGATTACATTGTTTTACTTGCTTTAACTTCTTGATTCTATAAACTTGTGTTCGAAGTGTCTCTTTTGTTTGGTGACCATATAAACAAGTTTCGGTCTCACTTATAGACTTCATCATTCTAAAACTGTCAACGATGTTGACAAGGTCCTCTTGTGAATCGAGACGTGAGCAGCAAAAGTTTAAAACGTCGGATGTTGAAAGGTCAACTATGTCAAGAATTATCTTCCTTAACGAAAACTTCGAGCATGGCAACGTACTTTCAATCGGAAAAAAGATCTCGGCATTTTACTTTTTAACTGTGTTTCAAGAGTGACAAATGGGAATTCGATGAAAAGGACACTTCTTAACCAAGCAATTAACTGGTAAAATGACACTCAACTTATCAAGATGGCAACCTTAAGGCAACAAAAAGCTTGGTTGGTCTTTTTTAGTCGAGATCGATGCCTTATAGTTTTGCTACTAATGTTTGGGCAATGTGAATATATTTGCTCTGGATTCACGAAGCAGCGTTTATTTAAATGCGTTATCAGAGCAAACGTAAATTTGGATGTAAACGGACATTCTCCGAGCAAAATATTTGAAGCAATAAAATGCAGCGACAAGCTGTGTGCAAGCATGCAACTCGCTATTCAGATTTACTTTTTAAAATCATGATATGAATATGTTATGTGTCACATAAATATACTTCCAAAAGAATGTCTTATAAATGAAGCTAAGCACCTCATCCGTCACAAAGTTCCTGTATTCGTCACCGTTTAGTTTTCAAATCAGCTTCCATCTACTTAGTTCTGTGACTGAATTGCTATTTGCCTGTCTCGCGTTCTGTTGTACAATACTTGGAAGGAAAGGTATGAAACCACGATAGTTTTCTAAGTTTACATAGAAAAATAACGTCGTTGATACTGTTCACATCTCTCGATGAATCACGCAATTTCTTATATTATCCAAGAAATCCTCATTTCACAAATGGCAGCGCGTTTTTCAACAATAATCTGGAGGTTGAAGATCGAACTTTCATGACTACAAACAAAGTGAATAGAAAGTCTTGAGCATTCATCCGCTAAGCAATCCTTGAATACTTAGAACTAATAATAATTCTTTGGAGAACTCAAGCATCTGAGGATTTTGGACTCAAGATTTGTACAAGTCAAATTTAAGTTTAATATAGCATTTGTCACGACTTATCTTTTTTGCGTTACTTGAACAGATAGGATCTGTCACATATAACGTAACTTCAAAAAACGATAAAGAGAGTTGGACCGTTAAAGAGTTGCTTCAGTGAAGTACTTGAAGAAAAAAACACAAGAGGGAAACTCAATTTTCTTTACAGTTATATATGCACTGTGTTACCATGTGTGGGAGAGACGGGCGTAAAGTAATGAAAGATGATAAAAGCACAGCTTTGCGAGCTCTTTAAGATTTGACTTTAAAAGCGAAAACTGAATTTTAAGGTACAAAATAGAACATAGATACTAACTTTTGAATTGCCATATAAAACAACCTCGACGTGCAATAACGTACAACAAATAAAGGTATACTAAATTATGATACAATCTAAGATTGAATTAAAGAAATTTGTTAGATTGTTGAAAATTTGAGGAAAATAATCCTGTCACATTTCTGTTCGCACAAACAGTTTTTTGAAGAGCTTTTAAAGATCTTTTGTCTTTCCTTCATCATGCAAAGCTTCTCTAAAGTTTGATGTTAGCCCGACAGGGATCGTTTTACGATATTCATTGGTAAACTTGAACATCAAAATATCAATTTGTTTCCGGCATTTCTAGCGTTTCTTGTATGCCTATCACTACTTTTTTTTTAAAAAAATAAATCACATAAATAATTAGGCGCCTCTCCTTTGATGCATTTGAGCACCGGATATGGAGTTCAATCAGTCTGGACCCCTGCATATTTTAGGAAAGGGGCCATAATAATACAGCTTCGGGAATATACTAGTGGTCCCAATTCAAATGTTTTCTGCTTTGCGCTCTAAACTTTGAATCTAAATGTGTCATGGCACACTCCCAGCCAAGCCATGCAGACGCTTAGCTATCTTTTTCCTCAAAAGCGCAGGGTTTCTGTTAAGAAAGTCATGATTTGTTGTATGCCACCAATATATCTTGTGAGAATGACGGTAAAGGATAGTTTTATGTTATCAAATTTACCCAGTTTATTTCGATGAACGGCTTTCTCTCGAAGCAACAGCATCTTGTTTTCTGCTATTTTCGTCGAAGAATACATTTAAACTTCTTCTATTTCCTTCGGAGCTGCCTACGCGGCTCTCGTTTTTTCATAGAGGTCACGATTACCGGTCATCCAAGTGAACGATTGTGTTCACTTATATTCAATTATCCGACTATGTCTAAATTTCTTCATGAATTGACACTTTACATTTAAGTACACTGCGTAAAAACTAGTTTAATACAGTTTACTGGGCTATTGAAGTACTCGGGTTTTCTCTTGCATTATCTATTTATCCAAAATGAACGGCTGTCGGAACCTCATAAGTGAACAATTCACTTACAATTCACAAGATTTTCTCATATACTAATCGGGAGGTAACGTCACAGTTGGGGGGGCAGAGAACTATGGGTCCGAGTCGGAGAAAACTTCTTGTAGAAAGATTTCTTTCTGGTGTTGTGCAAGAAAGACCTTAGTAACGTCAAACCTATTTATATCTAAAATTCCCTACTAAGAATATCAAAATTTTCACCAGGCCCCGTTAGAGATGTCAGTCCCTCCGTCGGGAATTCCCTGATGTCACTCGTGCCATTAACACGGAACTAAGAAATGCACATTGACATCCACTTGTACTCTGGAAAGAAGGGTTCAGTTTCAACTGCTACAATGGATGACCTTTCCTGATCCGGCCTCTCAAAGCAGCCCGCGGTCACAGTTTACTTGATAAGTCTCATTTGATGTAAATATTCTGGCTTCTACTATAACGATCCATCAGAGAAATAAATAGATAAATCAAAAACAAATAATTCAAAGAAACTAATTAGTACCATCCTGTGAATTACTTCAACTTTGGATGGCACGCAACACAACTTCGCGTGTTTTCCCTGAGTTGTGTGGTTTCCCCCCACACAACAGGAATGTAATTATAATTATGATATTATGTAAATACTGGACCTATGTGATGGACACACTTTACCCTGCGTGGGCATGTCGACGGTACATCGTGCACTCACATTTGCCATTAAAAGCGTTTTTTTAATGTAAATAAAACAGTCTAGTTTTATCATAAGTTATTAACAATAGCTACAGATGTCAAGCGCCGTGGTTAAGCATGAAAAAGTCATCTTTACTGTATCCCCAACATTTTTTTCCATCACAGTTACCATTATCGAAATGTTTTTTTCAAGTGGCTGCAAACACTAATTAAGCACTTAAAAATCCGTAGTGATCAAGATGCTATTAGTGTTATTGTCGATTACACGACCTTGACGTCATAGCTTAGACCTTCCAGGAAAACCCGGAATACGATTTATTTCGGTCAGTTTAATGGCTTACCTGGAAATGTGATCGGCACAAAGGATCATATCGTGGGCAGGATGTTTATGTGCATATCAGTATAGCGTCTTTGTTTAATGCAACATTAACTTTATTATTTAATCTATATACATAGTTGAATGATAGATGAACGTTCGTCAAGTTCTATCCTCAGAAAACGATTTCTGCACCCCAGAAAGGGATTGAACCCGCAACCTACTGATGGCCGGTGAGACGCTTTAACGATCCCCGTTTAGGGCTCAGAAATCGTTTTCTGAGGATAGAGGTTGGGGAACGTTCATCTATCATTCAAGATATTTCCAAGCTCTCACATTTTCGAAATATGTATCTCTATATACATACTGTTAATAATTTTCCTGGACTTTGACAGTTGGCTCTGCAGATCAGCACAAAACCAGTGAAAACCCTGAGGCTGACTATGAAATCTACAACTTAGAATTCTTAAATTATCGCCATAGTAAAAGAGGCAACTCGAAAAGTTTTAAAACATGTTTACTGACGTTTCGTTGCTGCGTGCAACATCTTCAGAGTATAGATTTACAAAGGTGAGAAAAAACTATATATATATATATGGATCTATAATTACATACTGGAACAGTGGCGTAACCAGAGAATCTGTGATGCCCGGGCCTGGGAAGCATTCTAATTAGGGGATCCAGGGATATGCTCCCCCGGAAAATGTTTGAATTCTTGGGTCTCTGAAAAGCTATTTCTTGCATTATGAGGGCGCTATTCCCGTTTTTTAGGCTGCGGCACCGAGCTGGATTCGAAGGCTTCAATCGTACAGATCCTCCAAATTACTTTTAAAACCACGAGATATCTCATTGATGAGAACAAATTGAGCGAATTTTTAGTGTGGGAGAAAAAGTTGCGCAAAAAATTCCATTCGTGGACCAAACTTAAAGGGCTGATATCAAATTATTCAAAATTTGTCGTGTATTTTTCAGTTGAATATGCCAAATACGTTTTGGGAAACGCCCATGTTCGTAGCTGACGCCCGGGCCTAGGCCCGGGTCTGGCTACGCCACTGTACTGGAATAATTAGACGGCTAACCAATAGAAAACTGGGTGACCTGACAGGAAGTGACAGGCATACGGAAGAGGAAAGTATTAGAATAGAGAAAGAGGTGTAGAAGAGATATTTTCGTTGAGAGATGGTTTGTATTTAGAAATAAGTAAACTCTCACGAATGAGGAGCTCTAAAGTTAGAGGAAGACCTGCAGGAAGAAATGATGAAAAAATCGTTGGGAGAAATAGCGTGATTAGTCTGGCGAGTATGAGCCTGGATAGTAGAAGTAGGAAACGAAGTGGTTGCTCGTTTCTTACCCGTCAAAGGCGAAACCCCCATGTGTTCTGAGATACGCGTGTGTAAGTGGCGCCTTGTTTGGCCCAAATACAATGCTCCACAGCATTGACACGTATATTTGTAGACAACACGCGATCTCTATGGCGATACATTTAAGAATTCTGAGCTGGGCTCTGATCTTTACATTGCGATTGCGCTTTCCGCCCGGAAAATCAATAGCCAAACCCACAACTTGATCTCAGCTAGTCAACTCCGTACGTCACCTGTAAGCCATTTGCCCAGTAATCCTGAGGTATGACTGGTTAACCTAAGGATGAATATCCGAGCCCAGCTTAAATACGGATATGTTGAGTTATCACTTAAAATTAACGATGTTTCTCAGCCAACGGAACATTCTCAAAGTGAATGCAGACTGTATAGAACCTGATATACGTCTGCTCTCAGAAGTGATAAGTGTTAACCATTAGAAGAAAACGATGAGGGAAACACGTGATGCACAGCAGATGTACATACATATGCACTTATATGTGCATGTTCATCAGTTATAATTGTAGCACAACTGAGCTAGTTATGTTACTACTACATACTGGTCAGTTACATGCGTAAGCATTTGTATGTGCATATAACTAACTCACGTAGCTTTTGTTGCCACTAGTTGATAATTGCAGGATTTGTTTGATGAGTGGCAGTTCAAAACTTAGTAAAATAAATTTTACTGTATTGCATTTGAAGACTTTTTGACCTGTTCACATGACCCCTCACGTGCCATCCTAGTGTTGTGAACTGGGTAAGAGAGTATGATCACGTGACAGAGTTGAAGGCGAGTAAATAAGAATGAAAAAACAAGCGTTCGAACACGCGGACATTGTTGATGTAATGATAACTTCACAATTAACCTACACTGCTGAAGTCAACTGAAAAATGTTGACTCGAGCGGGATTTGAACTCGCATTTTCGGGATACTGGTCCGCCGCTCTACCTGTTGAGCTATCGAGTCCACAGGGATTGGAGGCGAGTTTTTATCCAATTTAAGTGCACGAAATATTCTCGCGACAACTTAACGCTATCCATGAGGATGGATGTGCAGTGTTTCAATTCTATTTCAGAATATCCTCAGATGGATGTGAAGTTATCATTTCATAATACCCTGAGGATGATTCTGAAATAGAATTGAAACACTGCACATCCATCCTCATGGATAGCGTTAAGTTGTCGCGAGAATATCTCGTGCACTTAAATTGGATAAAAACTCGCCTCCAATCCCTGTGGACTCGATAGCTCAACAGGTAGAGCGGCGGACCGGTATCCCGAAGGTGGGAGTTCAAATCCCGCTCGAATCAACATTTTTCAGTTGACTTCGGCAGTGTAGGTTAATTGTGAAGTTATCATATACCCTAATTGTGAAGTTATCATATACCCTGAGGATGATTATGAAATAGAATTGTTGATGTAAGAAGACATAGAATAAAGTGTTTCTTATTTTATACTCGTTCTGCGTCAATTGCCCTCGGGAGGCAAAGGAATTCGCGACACTCAAAGGAACAGATTCTGATCCAATGACCACTTGCCTCGTGCAGCGTGTACCCATACTCTTGTTTTTCTATTTCCATTGTCAAGAGAGTTAGAAAAAATATAAGGGGTAGCGTAACCTGATTGTCCGAAACCGAGAACAGCATCCAGACTAAAGCGATCATTTGTTATTTTGCTTTATCTCTTATAACACTTCAGCCTCTTATATTTCCGTCATCAATTACTTTTCTATTGATCACATGCGACAGATAATTTGTAAAACTTTTTTCTACCAGTCATCGTCGTTTAAGAGTTACTAAGTATCAATATCTTTAAATTATCACTTCAATCAAGTTTTAAAGTTTTTATTTTATTATCGATGGGTACACATGTCTATTTTGTAAATTCTAATATTAAACATCAAATTGTTAGATCAAAAAAAAGTCCCATTTGTTAAGAGCAAAAAAGAAAAGTACCCAAATTATCTCACTGAAAATTCCTTGGCTTGTTAACGGACTAAAATATAACCCATAGCTTTGGTGTTTTTATCCCCATTGTCTCCAAGGCAACCTGCAACGTTACCGCATGTGCTGGGTGCAAGTTGGGAGGAAAAGCAGTCATTATAGGTGAATGAAATGTCTCCACCCATACCAATGAAAGAGTCTGGTATAACACAAGAGAGTATGTCATTTCCTATGATACCCAGTCGGACACTAGCTGCTTCCCGATCTGATTTCTTAATGTTAAATCCTTCTCGATTGCAGTGGGGCTGTAAGGATGAACCAGCTATCAGAGACTTCCATTTTTGACGTCCAAGGTTGGTAGCACGATAGCTTCCGTCCGCAATCAAACTGTACAGCGAACTTGCCGGATAACTGATGGACACAAACTTGAGATCATTGCCGACTTTCATTCCAACACAAATCTCTTTAAATGAAGTACTCCAGTATGTTGGTAGCTTGGTTTCTTGATCATCAAATGCTGTCAGTCCTCCACGTGGATTATAGCTCTGCTTGTTGCTCCAATAAGAAGAGGAATATGTGAAAGTATCCTTCAAAAAGTACATCTTTAGTAAGACATTGCAACTAATATCATCCGGGAAAATTCAACATTGTCTATATTAAAGTTCTTTTCTTTTAATATTTTTTCGTTCTATGACCTAATGTTCTTAACCTTTTGTCCCCTGCGAACGCCATATGTTGATTTTATAGACTTTTTTCCTGTCTAACACTATACGATTTTATTGTAGCTAATGCTAGGAGATTTTCGCAAAAATAAGAACTACAGGACGCCATATTAAAACATCAAAACACAGCTCCTAGTACAACTTCACTCTTATTTCACCCTTTCTAATCAACTGCTATGGTGTAAGTGTAACGGTAAATTTCTAGAGATTGTGTTAAGCTGATTATTTAGTCAGATAAATGTATCTATGAATACACATACAATTCAAACATTACCTTTCTTCCATTGATTTTCATAACCATGGTCCAACCACCTCCAGAACATCCCGGAAGTGACGTCATTTGACAATATATATCGGAGTGTCCACCATCACTGTACCTTTTGATCTTGTAGACGCCACTTTTCGCATTACTACGAAATCAGTTAAAACAAACCGATTAGGAATTTAAAATCAGGGGTTTAGTTCTTTCCCGACGAGAAAAGACTTGAATGATTGTATTCTGGCAGATGACAGACGACTTTACTTGTCAAAGAAAGAGCTCCTCCCAGGAAAGATTTAAATAAAGCTCCTTTTAACTATTGTCTTTTCATAATTTACCAAAGTTATAGAACACTTTACTTGGACTTCAACCGCAATTACTGTCCAAGAACTTGGCCTTGTGACTCGTACTCAAGCGTTGTGACTTGAGACTTGACCTAGATGACTAGTGATGATCGAATGCCCTTACTTAATTAAGAACTCCAAAGAAAGCACCCACCGAGAACTGGTTTAGGTTAATAAAGACTGAAAATTGCATACGTGCAGTATATTTTGTTGCTGGCAAAATGTTTGTGTCTTTTCTGTTGACTCAGTTGATGACATCCGGTGTTTATAGTCACACTGGGTCGGTTATTGAGGTTGACACCTGACGGATGTCGGACAAAATATAGTAACTACGTTGGTTCATGACAGTAGAATGAAGAACAGTCCCATTATTTACTGGTAACATAGTCATTGTGTCAAATAACAACTAATTTAACATGTAATTTAGTTGTTTTAAGTAAGTCCTTAACTTTTTCAGCATATTTGCGTAAATTTCTTTTGGAGTACATATTTAGTGCTCTAAGCTTCCTTCGGTCACTTCCAACAATGATGGTTCTAGTCGGCGCCACATTAGTCGCACAACATGTTTAATTGTAAATAAGAGTTTTCCAATCTTGTTTTTTTCAACCCGAGTTTATTTGAGGAGTTTCATATATCTTCACCAGGATGCTAATCATTGTATCTCCTGGAGGAGATACAATGTGGACTTCTTATAATTGTTATTTTTAAGGCATTATTGACAACACAGAATAAACTGGCTGAGGACTCGCGACTCTGACTAACAACTCGGAGAAGAGGATTCGTGGTTCGAACTTAAACTCACACTTATTGAATCGTGACTCAAACTCGAGATTTGGTCACTTGATTACCTCTTACGCTGAAGATTTTTAAGTATTTCGGGTACCCTGATGAGTCTGTTGAGTGAATAACTGTCATTATGGATCGTGTATACCTCATTTCTCGCCTCACTGCATGAAACGTCCGTCAAAATGAAAAGATCAGAAATTTGAAATAAAATATCTTAAACAAGTCACATTCTGACATTGCTTATTTATTCAGAAGGACTTTTAACTATTTTGACGATCGTTAACCTTTAATAAATGACTTTGATTGGGTTATCGTTCGCATACTTATGCCATTTAAGAAATAGGTACAATTAAGTGTATATTTTTGTACTTTAGATCAGAATAATTTTACCTGTCTATTTCTTGGATACGCTTGCAGGAAACTTGATTCAGTATTTTTACCTCTTAAAACACAAAATAAGGTTATCAACCCAATGCTTTCCATTGTTGTGCATGCTGAGGTAATTAGAATAATTTTTATTTCTAGAACATTCTCTAATTATTCATAATGTTCAATGATGTCACGTAAGTTCACCTTTTTTTAACTGGGTAAGTTCACGAAGAATGTTGTTGATTGAGTTCTTGTTATTGTTGATCGCATTTTTGTTATCTTGGAACTGTTTGAATGTAAAATGAATTGAGTTGAACTGAATTGCATAGTTTAATTGGTGAGATTCTAGAAAATTAATTCAATAATTTTATCGTGATTAGATTTTTACCCATAAATGCAATCTTGCATCTTGTCAAAACATTAGTACCTCTTTACGACTTCCAAGGGCTTTCCATTGGGTTTTTCCTTTCCAGTACAACCTTCCATCATCAGAACGATAAGAAAGCAGACCTTGTATGTTGGGAAGACGGTTTAGGGATCGATTGTTAGCAACCACAGCAACCTACAAATGACAAAACCCAGCGTGTTTCACCAATTAATTCAGCCAGCTGTTTAAAACCTAAGACATTGAACTATCTTCTTCCATTGTTGTTTCATAAGAGAACGGAATGTAGAAATGAATTAAAGAAGTATAAAATGCATTCCCTACCCCGTCATTTAGTCGCACATCTCCAGGAAGTGAACATGGTCCCTACACAAAGTAAACCATGAACGAGAAAAATGGAAAATGAATGACAAAAGGTTAATTCTTTGGCACACCGTGTTACTTGAATAATATGGTCAGTGCAGAAGCACTTTTACAAATGACATCAAAACAACATATAAACTTCAAGCGAAAGACTACCTTCCGAGGGACTCCTTGTTCTTCCTGTAAATGCCATTTTTCCATTTTTCCTTCTTTGGTCTTTTTCACGTACTCCATACATTTCTTCCAAACACGTTGTGGTAAAGATGAACGAATCCAGAACCAGGCGTGAACTGTATCGCTCTTTTTAAGTACCGTTCCACCATTGATGGGTTTACATTTGGGGGCACAGTAGTCTTTGTCACTTGTTGGACCAAAACATGCACAACACTAAATTGAAGATCGCAAATATATACCATTGGTATCATTCCATGATTGATTGCTAGCATGTGGTAATATACTGATATTCTGAGACTTCTACGTGTAGGTCATTCATAGCATATCTATTCATATTACAAGAAAAATAAGTAAAACAAACAACTGGGAGACACTTGATAGGCCAAACACTCGACTGAAAAAAAAAAGTTTAGATGGAAAAAACAATGTTTGCCCTAGCAGTTCATAAAAATTCTGACGCAATGAATTCCATTTAATTTATGAATACCTGTCCTTGATCACATCCAAGAAAAACCGTTGACGCATGAAGGATTCCTGATTTAGGTGATACCACACTAAAACTTTTAAATAATTAGCAAAATGGTTTTAGTGAAAATATAATAGTATGAGAAGGTAGAAAGAAGTATTTTTCTAGGTCGGTGGCCATGATGAATGCCATTGAAACATTTAGCTGAGCTAAAAAGAATGAATGGTATAAATCAGAGAAACATTAGCATTAATGATATCTTCTCATTTTTCTTTCCCAGTCCACATTTTTCCGAACATTTACCAACCTAAACGAACCAGAGTTGTCTAGTTTTATTTTGTGCAAGTAGGCATGGCCTTCTGGGCAGGAGATTCCAAAACACTTGTTCATCTTTCCCTAAGAAACAGAGGGTATAATACAAAAAGTTAAATAATCTCGACTAACATCAAGATGCAAACATGAAATGAAATGCAATAAAAAGGACGGTTTAAGCACCATTATATACGGCAGAACATGACCCTACCCAAGAAAGAATACCATAGCACAGCAAAACAAATCATTGCTTTGCACAAAAGGAAGTACTAGTATCCTAAATACGGTTGAGCACTTTTTGTAAGTTTGTTTTTTACTAACTCCCAACTTATTTGCGAATTTCTGCTTTTGAACGTATTGATCGTCTCTCCTTGTAATTTGATATTTTTTTTCGATTTATTGTGACCTAATATTACTTTACTTACCCATCCCAATTTTTCATGGAAATGAGCTCCAAATCGTGAGCACTAAAATCGCCTGGTAACAATTTGTCCACTTTTAAGATCTCTAACATATCGTACATCTCCTACGCCAGGATAATGTGCGCTACAGCCTCCGTTGTTCATAAGCAAAAGCTGGGTGAGTTTGCGAGGGGAATTAAAGCGATAGAACCTTAAAAAATCAAAACATTTTTAATTTAGCATGGAATTGTAGGGAGGACAAAGCGCTTTTTTCCGACCATCTTCTTGTTGATCTTCATTACTCACTTAAATCGACCACGAATTACGACATAGAAGATAGTAAAGCTATAATGATCATGTAAATGATCATGACGATAATTGTGATAATGATGATAATTATAATAATAATGACAATGATTGTGATAATGATGACAGTGATACGGTCATTATTATTTTCATTATTGTTAATATTATTATTATATTATTCTTTGTATTTTTGTAGGCGCTCGGAAGTAAACCTCAAAATATTTCCATAACCAATTGCTGAACGATTCTGAAATGTAGCATTTTGTTAGTGGAAGGAAATTGACATATTTAGTGAACCTTATTCATAAATGGCGCCTTATTTGATATTCTTTTATATGCATTTCAATTAGCCCTTATCTCCTTGTTTGAGAGGAAAAATTGTTTTGAATTTCTTACACAATAACGAGGCTGTGGGGGCTAATTAACACACTCATAAAGGAATATTAAATAAGGCGCCATTTATGAATAAGGTCTATTGACTCTGTAGATTCTAATAATCAATTATTAGAAAAACTGCTTGTCATGAGTTTGGCAATTTCCTTATTTAAAATAACCAAATGAATTAACGAGGCATTAAACTCGCTTACCAGTGAGCTTTGGTGTCGGAGGACTTTTTCGACGTTGAAATTTGCACGCGGAAGTCCAGAACATCTTTTTTACCGAACGCGCTTGACCAGTGATTGCCATCAGATGGATGAACTAAAGAGGGGTTCGAAGGTATATCCCAGGACACTGGTGTATTTTGTGCACCAATTAACATAAATCCTCCACCGTCCGTGACCACATCACACCAAGCCTAAAATAGAAAAGCAGATTAACCTGCAGAACCCGAGATATTGACCGAGTGAGGCCACAGTTCTCGCTCGGCTATTTCTAATGAACTAAGGACCCTGCTGTAAAGTAGTTTTTGTTTTAGTAACACCTGGCCACAATTTATTTTGAATAGTAAATGACTTTACCGAAACCTTAGATTTGCTTATTGTCTCTAGTTACCTTTGTAGGTCCTTGATCAGTTTTGATCCAATATATACCATTCTTTGCCCCAGGAACTTTGTCGACGATATCTGAGCAGTCTCTGGCTGGATCAAAATAGTTGTCGTACGAATGTCCTGATAAAAAAGGTCGAAGACATAGTCTAATGCGCTTTTTCTGTCATCCTATTACCAGTTAACATGTAACCAATATAATTTGCAATAAAACGTAAAGGAAATACGAGTTGTTCAGAGTAACATGGGTAGCAATTTCAATGTAAGAATCTAGTTGTATGCAGCAAAAAGCTAAACACGCTATAATGATTAAAAGTTCAATAAAACTTGCCTAGGACGAGCATTACAATCGCTATTTAAATCGTAACAGCCAGGGAACGGAACAAATTATAGACTTAATAAATAACATACCATCCAACAAGCTCCAGTAATATTTTCTTCCCTTAACGCACACCAAAAGTTTATCATTGTCATTCCGATCTTTCACTAAAACCAACTTTCCTCTTCTGGAGATGTTACAAATGCCTGGATCATAACTGGGATTGACCTTGAAAATAAAACCAAAGCCAGATATTTTAAAACCATAAAAATGTCTCCTCATACCTCTGTTTTAGAAGCGTAGCAAATGTAACATTTGCCTTATGGCCTTTCTCACTTGAAGAAAGCCTGTTATAGCCAATGTTCCAGTAAAGGTAAAAGTCAAAACCAGGATAGTGTTTTGTACTAAAGACATCTTGCGTGTTTAATAGAAGAGATGTTTCCCTCACGGTTTCATCAAGTAAGAATGACTCTTCTTGAATAAAACAGGAAATTTAACAATGCTTCTTCGATTATTTTCTATCACGGAAGTTTGATCCGTACATGTTATAACAAGTTTATTGTTTGAAACATTCGTAAAATCGTCATGAATGGATAGAAGAATTGAACCCTTGGATAGATTGTACAGTCACACACATGATAAAACATGAGTAAGACTTGGCTATAAACCTTCAACACAACAAATATGAGTAAATATACCTGTGTCCAGTGGCTGGAGAAATGCTTGCGTTCAGCCTATTAAGTCATTTTTAGATTCCTGCTGAAAGGCCTTAATGTTAAATTTATCGCTAGAGGTTTCGGTTGGTTCTGAAGAAAGTATTCGCTCGTAAGTCTACAATCTAAAATAACCCTCTTGGGTTTCATATACTTATAAGTATAAATCCCGAATATTACTTTCAGTGTGCCCCGTCTCATATTAGTGAGTCATTTTAGAGGAGCATTGATTGTGTTCGTAAATTGTCGACAGTCAGTGGGCAACGTATAGTTGATGAGTGGGAATTGACGGAGGCTCTATTATAAATTTAGGCACACACTCTCTTTTTGTGAACCGTGCTGTCAAGTATCCTAGAGATGAGATTGCACTCTTACTAACCTAGCACCACTGAGAGAATGCATTAATTTGAGAGTATAATGTACTGTACATTATTGAACGGCTGATTAATAAGCTTTTGCTGAAACGGAATTAATTTCCAGCATTTCACGCAGTGTTTTGTTTTGCTGCGTAAACCTTTTACGTATGGAAGGGGTATATGAAGGTTAACAAGGGTAAATATTTGTGAATTTGGTCCTCCAAGCCAAGGTCTGTAACAGTGACGCAACTAGGCATCTGAGGCCCTATGCGATAGATTACTTGGTGGGCGCTATCCAGTTCGATATCGAGGATACGGAAGACGAATGGGTGACAATTTGAAGATATTAGGTAAATAAAGGCGACTGATATTCAATATTATCCTTAAAATGACGCCTGTATCGCCTGATACTATTCTGTTCAAAAAGTTATGTTTTTATTAACTACTTATTAGAGTACCGAAGCAGCTCTCAGTGTAACTTTAAAACACAAGGAATCAAATCACAGTACAGGATTTTATCTGAAATGTTCAGGGGACTTTTGTGAAAATTCTCACGCCCGTTCATTTTCATTCTTTGGTAAATCTGTCAGACATAAATAGATCGATTATTAAAGAGGCGGTGGATCAAAGTTTTGCCTTAATGTGATGGCTCGATCTAGCTGTGCATTGAAAATAGTTTGAAACGTTGGCAATTGAAGTACCAGGCGGGAAACGTAATTTTATAATGAAGATAAATGCCCAGCAAGCAATTGGAATAAAAGACATATTCAAAACACAAACTCGATAGAATTATGAAACATATTTAATGACTAACGTTTCGTTGCAGTTCGCAACATCATCGGAGTAATTAACATGAAATTTTATTCAGTAAAACGAACAGTCAGCACCCTTAAAGGGTCAGTGAGTGATCAATGTTTGTATATATCATAGCATAGATCAGTAACATAATGTGCCTTTAAGGGTTTTTATATTCTAAGACATTTTAATTCTAACCATCAATATCCAGCTATTGGAAAAAAAAACCTTTGGAAATAAAGCACGTCAACAGAAACAACATCTCATCAGAAGAGGAATATGTAAAAGTACGCTTTAAAAAGTAGATCTTTAGTAAGACATTGCAACTAATATCATTAGGGAAAGTTCAACATTGTCTATATTAAAGTTCTTTTCTTTTAAAATATATTTTCGTTCTATGACCAAATGTTCTTAATCTTTTGATCTCTGCGAACGACACATGTTGATTTTATAGATTTTTTTCTGGCTAAGGCGATACGATTTTAGCATTATAGGTTGGAGTTTAGAAATAAGTTAACTTTCTCGGATTAAAATATCAAGTTGATGGGCACTGGAGGGCAAAACAGAAAAATCGTCAAAAGAAACATTATGACCGGCTTGTTTTTGGTGTGACAAGACATTGGAGAGTGTACTTGTTGAAGCTGCTTTGCCAGTGTACGCCACAATACCCAAGTGTTCTGAGATCCTAGTGTGTAAGACTCGGCAAGTTTCGCCAACACAATTGGCAACGAATTTTTCAACAATAATCTGGAGGTTGAAGACCGAACTTTCACGACTACGTAGAAAGTGAATAGAAAGTCTTGAGCATTCATCCGCTAAGTAATCCTTGGATGCTTAGAACTAGCAATAATGCTTTGGAAAACTCAAGCAGCTGAGGATTTTGGACTCAAGATTTGCACAAGTCAAATTTAAGTTTAATATAGCATTTGTCACGACTTATCTTTTTTGCATTACTTGAACAGATAGGATCTGTCACATATAACATAACTTCAAACAACTATAAAGAGAGTTGGATAGTTAAAGAGTTGCTTCAGTGAAGTACTTGAAGAAAAAAACACAGGAAGGAAACTCAATTTTCATTACAGTCGTATATACACTGTGTTACCAGGTGCGGGAGAGAGGGGCGTAAATTAATGAAAGATGATAAAAACACAGCTTTGCGAGCTCTTTAAGATTTGACTTTAGAATGGAAGACTGAATTTTAAGGTACAAAATAGAACATAGATACTAACTTTTGAATTGCCAAATAAAACAACCTCGACATGCAATAATATACAACAAATAAATGTGGACTAAATTATGATACAATCATACAATATTTTGAAGAGCTTTTAAAGATCTTTTGTCTTTCCTTCATAATGCAAAGCTTCTCTAAAGTTTGCTGGTAGCCCGACAGAGATCGTTTAACGATGTTCATTGGTAAACTTGAACATCAAAATATCAATTTGTTTCCGGCATTTCTAGCGTTTCGTGAATGCCTATCACCACTTTTTTTTAAGAAAAATAAATCACATAAATAATTAAGCGCCTCTCCTTTGATGCATTTGAGCACCGGATATGGAGTTCAATGAGTCTGGACCCCTGCATATTTTAGGAAAGGGGCCATAATAATACAGCTTCGGGAATATACTAGTGGTCCCAATTCAAATGTTTTCTGCTTTGCGTTCTAAACTTTGAACCAAAATGTATCACGGCACACTGCCAGCCAAGCCATGTAGACGCTTAGCTATCTTTTTCCTCAAAAGCGCAGGGTTTCTGTTAAGAAAGTCATGATTTGTTGTATGCCACCAATATATCTTGTGAGAATGACGGTAAAGAATAGTTTTATGTTATCAAATTTATCCAGTTTATTTCGATGAACGGCTTTCTCTCGAAACAACAGGATCTTTTTTTCTGGTATTTTTGGCGAAGAATACATTTAAATTTTTTCTATTTCTTTTGGAGCTGCCTACGCGGCACTCGTTTTCCAACAGAGGTCACGATTACCGGTCATCCAAGTGAACGAGTCTGTTTATTTATATTCAATTATCCGACTATGTCCAAATTTCTCCATGAATTGACACTATACGTTTAAGTACACTGCGTAAAAACTAGTTTAATACAGTTTACCAAGCTGCTGAAGTACTCGGGTTTTCTCTTGCATAATCTGTTTATCCAAAATGAACGGCTATCGGAACTTCATGAGTAAACAATTCACTTACAATTCACAAGATTTTCTCATATATTAATCAGGTGACGTCATAGTCGGGGGGGCAGAGGACTATACCTCAGAGTCGGAGAAAACTTCTTGGAGAAAGATCTCTTTCTGGTGTGCAAGGAAGACCTTAGTAACGTCAAACCTATTTGTATCTAAAAATTCCCTACTAAAAATATCAAAATTTTCACCAGGCCCCGTTAGAGACGTCAGTCCCTCCGTCGGGAATTCCCTGATGTCACTCGTGCCATTAACACGGAACTA
Organism: Heliopora coerulea; assembly: GCA_030142905.1. Lineage (NCBI taxonomy): Eukaryota > Metazoa > Cnidaria > Anthozoa > Scleralcyonacea > Helioporidae > Heliopora > Heliopora coerulea. The sequence continues at coordinate 699,852 of JASJOG010000020.1, forward strand.
AGAAATGCACATTGACATCCACTTGTACTCTGGAAAGAAGAGTTCAGTTTCAACTGCTACAAGGGATGACCTTTCCTGATCCGGCCTCTCAAAGCAGGTCGCGCTCACAGTTTAGTTGATAAATCTCAATTGATGTAAATATTCTGGCTTCTTCTATAACGATCCATCAGAGAAATAAATAGATAAATAAAAAACAAATAATTCAAAGAAACTAATTAGTACCATCCTGTGAATTACTTCAACTTTGGATGGCACGCAACAACACTTCGCGTGTTTTCCCTGAGTTGTGTGGTTTCCCCCCACGCAACAGGAATGTAATTATAATTATGATATTATGTAAATACTGGACCTATGTGATGGACACACTTTACCCTGCGTGGGCATGTCGACGGTACATCGTGCACTCACATTTGCCATTAAAAGCGTTTTTTAAATGTAAATAAAACAGTCTAGTTTTATCATAAGTTATTAACAATAGCTACAGATGTCAAGCGCCGTGGTTAAGCATGAAAAAGTCATCTTTACTGTATCCCCAACATTTTTTTCCATTACAGTTACCATTACCGAAATGTTTTTTTCAAGTGGCTGCCAGCACTAATTAAGCACTTAAAAATCCGTAGTGATCAAGATGCTATTAGTGTTATTGTCGATTACACGACCTTGACGTCATAGCTTAGACCTTCCAGGAAAACCCGGAATACGATTTATTTCGGTCAGTTTAATGGCTTACCTGGAAATGTGATCGGCACAAAGGATCATATCGTGGGCAGGATGTTTATGTGCATATCAGTATAGCGTCTTTGTTTAATGCAACATTAACTTTATTATTTAATCTATATACATAGTTGAATGATAGATGAACGTTCGTCAAGTTCTATCCTCAGAAAACGATTTCTGCGCCTCAGAAAGGGATTGAACCCGCAACCTACTGATGGCCGGTGAGACGCTTTAACGATCCCCGTTTGGGGCTGAGAAATCGTTTTCTGAGGATAGAAGTTGGGGAACGTTCATCTATCATTCAAGATATTTCCAAGCACTCACTTGTTCAAAATATGTATCTCTATATACATACTGTTAATAATTATCCTGGAATTTGACAGTTGTCTCTGGAGATTAGCACAAAACCAGTGAAAACCCTGAGGCTGACTATGAAACCTACAACTTAGAATTCTTAAAATATCGCCATAGTAAAAGAGGCAACTCGAAAAGTTTTAAAACATGTTTACTGACGTTTCGTTGCTGCGTGCAACATCTTCAGAGTATAGATTTACAAAGGTGAGAAAAATCTATATATATATATATATATATATATATATATGGATCTATAATTACATACTGGAACAGTGGCGTAACCAGAGAATCTGTGATGCCCGGGCCTGGGAAGCATTCTAATTAGGGGGATCTGGGGGCATGCTAACCCCGGAAAATGCTTGAATTCTTGGGTCTCTGAAAGGCTATTTCTTGCATTATGAGGGCGCTATTCCCGTTTTTTAGGCTGCGGCACCGAGCTGGATTCGAAGGCTTCACTAGTACATATCGTCCAAATTACTTTTAAAACCACGAGATATCTCATTGATGAGAACAAATTGCGCAAATTTTTAGTGTGGGAGAAAAAGTTGCGCAAAAAATTCCATTCGTGGACCAAACTTAAAGGGCTGATATCAAATTATTCAAAATTTGTCGTGTATTTTTCAGTTGAATATGCCAAATACGTTTTGGGAAACGCCCATGTTCGTAGCTGACGCCTGGGTCTGGCTACGCCACTGTACTGGAATAATTAGACGGCTAACCAATAGAAAACTGAGTGACCTGACAGGAAGTGACAGGCATACGGAAGAGGAAAGTATTAGAATAGAGAAAAAGGTGTAGAAGAGATATTTTCGTTGAGAGATGGTTTGTATTTAGAAATAAGTAAACTCTCACGAATGAGGAGCTCTAAAGTTAGAGGAAGACCTGCAGGAAGAAATGATGAAAAAATCGTTGGGAGAAATAGTGTGATTAGTCTGGCGAGTATGAGCCTGGATACTATAAGTAGGAAACGAAGTGGTTGCTCGTTTCTTACCCGTCAAAGGCAAAACCCCCATGTGTTCTGAGATACGCGTGTGTAAGTGGCGCCTTGTTTGGCCCAAATACAATGCTCCACAGCATTGACACGTATATTTGTAGACAACACGCGATCTCTATGGCGATACATTTAAGAATTCTGAGCTGGGCTCTGATCTTTACATTGTGATTGCGCTTTCCTCCCGGAAAATCAATAGCCAAACCCACAACTTGATCTCAGCTAGTCAACTCCGTACGTCACCTGTAAGCCATTTGCCCAGTAATCCTGAGGTATGACTGGTTAACCTAAGGATGAATATCCGAGCCCAGCTTAAAATACGGATATGTTGAGTTATCACTTAAAATTAACGATGTTTCTCAGCCAACGGAACATTCTCAAAGTGAATGCAGACTGTATAGAACCTGATATACGTCTGCTCTCAGAAGTGATAAGTGTTAACCATTAGAAAAAAACGATGAGGGAAACACGTGATGCACAGCAGATGTACATACATATGCACTTATATGTGCATGTTCATCAGTTATAATTGTAGCACAACTGAGCTAGTTATGTTACTACTACATACTGGTCAGTTACATGCGTATGCATTTGTATGTTCATATAACTAACTCACGTAGCTTTTGTTGCCACTAGTTGATAATTGCAGGATTTGTTTGATGAGTGGCAGTTCAAAACTTAGTAAAATAAATTTTACTGTATTGCATTTGAAAACTTTTTGACCTGTTCACATGACCCCTCACGTGCCATCCTAGTGTTGTGAACTGGGTAAGAGAGTGTGATCATGTGACAGAGTTGAAGGCGAGTAAATAAGAATAAAAAACAAGCGTTCGAACACGCGGACATTGTTGATGTAATGATAACTTCACAATTAACCTACACTGCCGAAGTCAACTGAAAAATGTTGACTCGAGCGGGATTTGAACTCCCACCTTCGGGATACCGGTCCGCCGCTCTACCTGTTGAGCTATCGAGTCCACAGGGATTGGAGGCGAGTTTTTATCCAATTTAAGTGCACAAAATATTCTCGCGACAACTTAACGCTATCCATGAGGATGGATGTGCAGTGTTTCAATTCTATTTCAGAATATCCTCAGATGGATGTGAAGTTATCATTTCATAATACCCTGAGGATGATTCTGAAATAGAATTGAAACACTGCACATCCATCCTCATGGATAGCGTTAAGTTGTCGCGAGAATATCTCGTGCACTTAAATTGGATAAAAACTCGCCTCCAATCCCTGTGGACTCGATAGCTCAACAGGTAGAGCGGCGGACCGGTATCCCGAAGGTGGGAGTTCAAATCCCGCTCGAATCAACATTTTTCAGTTGACTTCGGCAGTGTAGGTTAATTGTGAAGTTATCATATACCCTAATCGTGACGTTATCATATACCCTGAGGATGATTATGAAATAGAATTGTTGATGTAAGAAGACATAGAATAAAGTGTTTCTTATTTTATACTCGTTCTGCGTCAATTGCCCTCGGGAGGCAAAGGAATTCGCGACACTCGAAGGAACAGATTCTGATCCAATGACCACTTGCCTCGAGCAGCGTGTACCCATACTCTTGTTTTTCTATTTCCATTGTCAAGAGAGTTAGAAAAAATATAAGGGGTAGCGTAACCTGATTGTCCGAAACCGAGAACAGCATCCAGACTAAAGCGATCATTTGTTATTTTGCTTTATCTCTTATAACACTTCAGCCTCTTATATTTCCGTCATCAATTACTTTTCTATTGATCACATGCGACAGATAATTTGTAAAACTTTTTTCTACCAGTCATCGTCGTTTAAGAGTTACTAAGTATCAATATCTTTAAATTATCACTTCAATCAAGTTTTAAAGTTTTTATTTTATTATCGATGGGTACACATGTCTATTTTGTAAATTCTGATATTAAACATCAAATTGTTAGATCAAAAAAAAGTCCCAATTGTAAAGAGTAAAAAAGAAAAGTACCTAAATAGAAAAATTATCTCATTGAACATTCCTTGGCTTGTTAACGGACTAAAATATAACCCATAGCTTTGGTGTTTTTATCCCCATTGTCTCCAAGGCAACCTGCAACGTTACCGCATGTGCTGGGTGCAAGTTGGGAGGAAAAGCAGCTATTATAGGTGAATGAAATGTCTCCACCCAAACCAATGAAAGAGTCTGGTATAACACAAGAGAGTATGTCATTTCCTATGATACCCAGTCGGACACTAGCTGCTTCCCGATCTGATTTCTTAATGTTAAATCCTTCTCGATTGCAGTGGGGCTGTAAGGATGAACCAGCTATCAGAGACTTCCATTTTTGACGTCCAAGGTTGGTAGCACGATAGCTTCCGTCCGCAATCAAACTGTACAGCGAACTTGCCGGATAACTGATGGACACAAACTTGAGATCATTGCCGACTTTCATTCCAACACAAATCTCTTTAAATGAAGTACTCCAGTATGTTGGTAGCTTGGTTTCTTGATCATCAAATGCTGTCAGTCCTCCACGTGGATTATAGCTCTGCTTGTTGCTCCAATAAGAAGAGGAATATGTGAAAGTATCCTTCAAAAAGTACATCTTTAGTAAGACATTGCAACTAATATCATCAGGGAAAATTCAACATTGTCTATATTAAAGTTCTTTTCTTTTAATATTTTTTCGTTCTATGACCTAATGTTCTTAACCTTTTGTCCCCTGCGAACGCCATATGTTGATTTTATAGACTTTTTTCCTGTCTAACACTATACGATTTTATTGTAGCTAATGCTAGGAGATTTTCGCAAAAATAAGAACTACAGGACGCCATATTAAAACACGAAAAGACAGCTCCTAGTACAACTTCATTCTTATTTCACCCTTTCTAATCAACTACTATGGTGTAAGTGTAACGGTAAATTTCTAAAGATTGTGTTAAGCTGATTATTTAGTCAGATAAATGTATCTATGAATACACATACAATTCAAACATTACCTTTCTTCCATTGATTTTCATAACCATGGTTTAACCACCTCCAGAACATCCCGGAAGTGACGTCATTTGGCAATATATATCGGAGTGTCCACCATCACTGTACGCTTTGAAATGGTAGACACCACTTTTCGCATTACTACGAAATCAGTTAAAACAAACTGATTAGGAATTTAAAATCAGGGGTTTAGTTCTTTCCCGACGAGAAAAGACTTGAATGATTGTATTCTGGCAGATGACAGACGACTTTACTTGTCAAAGAAAGAGCTCCTTCCAGGAAAGATTTAAATAAAGCTCCTTTTAACTATTGTCTTTTCATAATTCAGCAAAGTTATGGAACACTTTACTTGGACTTCAACCGCAATTACTGTCCAAGAACTTGGCCTTGTGACTCGTACTCAAGCGTTGTGACTTGAGACTTGACCTAGATAACTAGTGATGATCGAATGCCCTTACTTAATTAAGAACTAGAAACAAAGCACCCAAAATTGCATACATGCAGTATATTTTGTTGCTGGCAAAATGTTTGTGTCTTTTCTGTTGACTCAGTTGATGACATTCAGTGTTTATAGTCGCACTGGGTCAGTTACTCAGGTTGACACCTGACGAATGTCAGATTAAATAAAGTAACTACGTTGGTTCGTGACAGTAGGATCAAGAACAGTCCCATTATTTACTGGTAACGTAGTCATTGTGTCAAATAACAACTAATTTAACATGTAATTTAGTTGTTTTAAGTAAGTCCTTAACTTTTTCAGCATATTTGCGTAAATTTCTTTTGGAGTATATATTTCGTGCTCTAAGCTTCCTTCGGTCACTTCCAACAATGATGGTTCTAGTCGGCGCCACATTAGTCGCACAACATGTTTAATTGTAAATAAGAGTTTTCCAATCTGTTTTTTCAAACCCGAGTTTATTTGAGGAGTTTCATATATCTTCACCAGGATGCTAATCAAATGTGTATTTACCGAATGACAAATGTGTTAAGACCTTGTCACTGTCTTGGTAACTAATAAATGATTTCAATCAAGAAATTGGAACCTAGAGGAGATACAATGTGGACTTCCTATGATGGTTATTTTTAAGCCATTATTGACAACACAGAATAAACTGGCTGAGGACTCGCGACTCTGACTAACAACTCGGAGAAGAGGATTTGTGGTTCGAACTTAAACTCACACTTACTGAATCGTGACTCAAACTCGAGATTTGGTCACTTGATTACCTCTTACGCTAAAGATTTTTAAGTATTTTGGGTTCCCTGATGAGTCTGTTAAGTGAATAACTGTCATTATGGATCGTATATACCTCATTTCTCGCCTCACTGCATGAAACGTCCGTCATAATGAAAAGATAAGAAGTTTGAAATAAAATATCGTAAACAAATCATATTCTGACAGTATTTTGCTTATTTATTCAGAAGGACTTTTAACTATTTTGACGATCGTTAACCTTTAATAAATGACTTTGATTGGGTTATCGTTCACATCGTTATGCCATTTAAGAAATAGATGCAATTAAATGTATATTTTTGTACTTTAGATCAGAATAATTTTACCTGTCTATTTCTTGGATACGCTTGCAGGAAACTTGATTCAGTATTTTTACCTCTTAAAACACAAAAATAAGGTTATCAACCCAATGCTTTCCATTGTTGTGCATGCTGAGGTAATTAGAATAATTTTTATTTCTAGAACATTCTCTAATTATTCATAATGTTCAATGATGTCACGTAAGTTCACCTTTTTTTAACTGGGTAAGTTCACGAAGAATGTTGTTGATCGTGTTCCTGTTATTGTTGATTGAGTTCTTGTTATTGTTGATCGCATTTTTGTTATCTTGGAACTGTTTGAATGTAAAATGAATTGAGTTGAACTGAATTGCATAGTTTAATTGGTGAGATTCTAGAAAATTAATTCAATAATTTTATCGTGATTAGATTTTTACCCATAAATGCAACTCTTGCATCTTGTCAAAAGATTAATACCTCTCTACGACTTCCCAGAGCTTTCCATTGGGTTTTTCCTTTCCAGTACAACCTTCCATCATCAGAACGATAAGAAAGCAGACCTTCTATGTTGGGAAGACGGTTTAGGGATCGATTGTTAGCAACCACAGCAACCTACAAATGACAAAACCCAGTGTGTTTCACAAATTAGTTCAGCCAGCTGTTTAAAGCCTAAGACAATGAACTATCTTCTTCCATTGTTGTGTCATAAGAGAACGAAATCTAGAAATGAAATAAAGAAGTATAAAATGCATTTCCTACCCCGTCATTTAATCGCACATCTCCAGGAACTGAACATGGTCCCTACACAAAGTAAACCATGAACGAGAAAAATGGAAAATGAAGGGTAAAAGGTTAATTCTTTGGCACACCGTGTTACTTGAAAGATATGATCAACGCAGAAGCACCTTTACAAATGACATCAAAACAACATATAAACTTCAAGCGAAAGACTACCTTCCGAGGGACTCCTTGTTCTTCCTGTAAATGCCATTTTTCCATTTTTCCTTCTTTGGTCTTTTTCACGTACTCCATACATTTCTTCCAAACACGTTGTGGTAAAGATGAACGAATCCAGAACCAGGCGTGAACTGTATCGCTCTTTTTAAGTACCGTTCCACCATTGATGGGTTTACATTTAGGGGCACAGTAGTCTTTGTCACTTGTTGGACCAAAACATGCACAACACTAAATTGAAGATCGCAAATATATACCATTGGTATCAGTCCATGATTGATTGCTAGCATGTGGTAATATACTGATATTCTGAGACTTCTGCGTGTAGGTCATTCTTAGCATATCTATTCATATTACAAGGAAAATAAGTAAAACAAGCAACTGGGAGACACTTGATAGGCCAAACACTCGACTGAAAAAAAAAGTGTAGATGGAAAAAACTATGTTTGCCCGAGCAGTTCATAAAAATTATGACGCAATGAATTTCATTTAATTTATGAATACCTGTCCTTGATCACATCCAAGAAAAACCGTTGACGCATGACGGATTCCTGATTTAGGTGATACCACACTAAAACTTTTAAATAATTAGCAAAATGGTTTTAGTGAAGATATAATGAGTATTAGAATGTAGAAAGAAGTATTTTTCTAGGTCGGTGGCCATGATGAATGCCATTGAAACATTTTGATCAGCTAAAAAGAATGAATAGTATAAATCAGAGAAACATTAGCATTAGTGATATCTTCTCATTTTTCTTTCCCAGTCTACATTTTTCGTAACATTTACCAACCTAAACGAACCAGAGCTGTCTAGTTTTATTTTGTGCAAATAGGCATGGCCTTCTGGGCAGGACATTCCAAAACACTTGTTCATCTTTCCCTAATAAACAGAGGGTATCATACAAAAAGTCAAATAATCTCGACTAACATCAATATCCAAACATGAAATGAAATGCAATAAAAAGGACGGTTTAAACACCATTATACGCAGCAGAACTTGACCCTACCTAAGAAAGAATACCACAGCACAGCACAGCAAAACAAATCATTTCTCTGCACAAAAGGAAGTACTAGTATCGTAAATACGGTGTAGCACTTTTTGTGAGTTTGTTTTTTACTAACTCCCAACTTATTTGCGAATTTCTGCTTTTGAACGTATTGATCGTCTCTCCTTGCACTTTGATATTTTTTTTGATTTATTGTGACCTAATATTACTTTACTTACCCATCCCACTTTTTCATGGAAATGAGCTCCAAATCGTGAGCACTAAAATCGCCTGGTAACAATTTGTCCACTTTTAAGATCTCTAACATATCGTACATCTCCTACTCCAGGATAATGTGTGCTACAGCCTCCTTTGTTCATAAGCAAAAGCTGGGTGAGTTTGCGAGGGGAATTAAAGCGATTGAACCTTAAAAAATCAAAGCATTTTTAATTTGGCATTGAATTGTAGGGAGGACAAAGCGCTTTTTGCCGACCATCTTCTTGTTGATCTTCATTACTCACTTAAATCGACCACGAATTACGACATAGAAGATAGTAAAACTATAATGATCATGTAAATGATCATGACGATAATTATGATAATGATGATAATTATAATAATAATGACAATGATTGTGATAATGATGACAGTGATACGGTCATTATTATTTTCATTATTGTTAATATTATTATTATATTATTCTTTGTATTTTTGTAGGCGCTCGGAAGTAAACCTCAAAATATTTCCATAACCAATTGCTGAACGATTCTGAAATGTAGCATTTTGTTAATGGAAGGAAATTGACATATTTAGTGAACCTTATTCATAAATGGCGCCTTATTTGATATTCTTTTATATGCATTTCAATTAGCCCTTATCTCCTTGTTTGAGAGGAAAAATTGTTTTGAATTTCTTACACAATAACGAGGCTGTGGGGGCTAATTAACACACTCATAAAGGAATATTAAATAAGGCGCCATTTATGAATAAGGTCTATTGACTCTGTAGATTCTAATAATTAATTATTAGAAAAACTGCTTGTCATGAGTTTGGCAACTTCCTTATTTAAAATAACCAAATGAATTAACGAGGCATTAAACTCGCTTACCAGTGAGCTTTGGTGTCGGAGGACCTTTTCGACGTTGAAATTTGCACGCGGAAGTCCAGAACATCTTTTTTACCGAACGCGCTTGACCAGTGATTGCCATCAGATGGATGAACTAAAGAGGCGTTCGAAGGTATATCCCAGGACACTGGTGTATTTTGTGCACCAATTAACATAAATCCTCCACCGTCCGTGACCACATCACACCAAGCCTAAAATAGAAAAGCAGATTAACCTGCAGAACCCGAGATATTGACCGAGTGAGGCCACAGTTCTCGCTCGGCTATTTCTAATGAACTAAGGACCCTGCTGTAAAGTAGTTTTTGTTTTAGTAACACCTGGCCACAATTTATTTTGAATAGTAAATGACTTTACCGAAACCTTAGATTTGCTTATTGTCTCTAGTTACCTTTGTAGGTCCTTGATCAGTTTCGATCCAATATATACCATTCTTTGCCCCAGGAACTTTGTCGACGATATCTGAGCAGTCTCTGGCTGGATCAAAATAGTTGCCGTACGAATGTCCTGAAGAAAAGGCCGAGGACATAGTCTAATGCGCTTTTTCTGTCATCCTATTACCAGTTAACATGTAACCAATATAATTTGCAATAAAACGTAAAGGAAATACAGTCGAACCTCCATTAAGCGGCCCTCCATTAAGCAGCCACCCTCTATTAAACGGCCGCATATTAAAGTCCCAAAATATTTGTAATACAACTACAGTGGAACCCCGCCTTACGACCACCCCGTTAATACGACCACTTTTTTTTTCCCCGAATAAGAGCTAACTTTTTTTCTTATCTGAAAACCTCGTTAATACGACCACCTCGTTAATACGACCAACGACCATATTTTGATGTCCCCTACTGTTTAATACGACCACTCAACGATTTGAGTAATGCCTTTTTGATGTCAAATTCTGATATGCAGTGTATAATTATCTTAATCAATTACACATACGGCAAATAATTAACACTTAAACGTTTTTCAATATTCATTTTAATTTTTATTAAACAGACACAACGTGATTAAATATGTTTTTGGGTCGTTTTATCTTTTTCTTGCCTTCTTTTTTCTGCCACTTTCCTCTGCTGTTCTCTTTTGGCCACATTCCATTTCGACTCTAACGGATGGGTTATTCGGGATGTCCAGCAAGTTGCTTAGCAAGTCAATGTTCTTTTCCTGCCCCATAAATTTGTAAATGCATGGAATCTCCATTCCATATCCTCCGCCCCGTTTGACACCTGTTCCAATAACTTTAGCCTCTGTTTTACTTTTCGAACAGAAAGGAAATTCAAAAATGGCAAATGGACTCGCCAGAGTAATCTGCCAAGCTCAAACCGATTGGCTTGAGTGTCGGAAAAACCAACGGAAGCTTACAGATATTTTTAAACCTAAATAAATTTAAATAACTAATATAGGGGTTTATTATCAAGGTTATTAATCTCATTTGGTTAATTTTGTTGAGTTGCGTTCAGTTAATAAAATTTATTTGTGGATTATTTTGTGGTTTTAGTGTTATGCTAATTGAAATCTGACTCCGTTTGCCATGACGTCATTTAAAAAAACTTTTGTTACGTATCAGATCCACCCCCGTTAATACAACCACCCCGTTAATACGACCAAATTTTTTCGGCCCAACGGTGGTCGTATTAACGGGGTTCCACTGTACTATAAAATATCCCTCTATTAAACTGCGACCTCCATTAAGCGGCCGCGGCCACCTATGAGCGGTCCCAAATGATGTTTTATATAAATTATTTCCTCTATTAAACGGCCAACTTGCATGATTTAAGGTAGATGAATGATCTTCAAACTCGATACTCAGAAAATGATTTCTGAGCCCCAGACGGGGATCGAACCCGCAATCTTCTGATGACCGGTTAGACGCTCTAACCATTGAGCTACCAAGACTCAAATGGTGAGCTAAGGTGCAAGTTCGATATATATGTGCGACCTAAGCGGAAGCCATTATATATTAATAATGATTGAAGCTGTTTGATGTTTGAGGAAACGTGAGAGCTTGGATATATTAAGGTAGATGAATGATCTTCAAGCTCGATACTCAGAAAATGATTTCTGAGCCCCAGACGGGGATCGAAGGTTGCGGGTTCGATCCCCGAGGGTGGCCGCTTAATAGAGGTTCGACTGTACGAGTTGTTCAGAGTAACATGGGTAGCAATTTCAATGTAAGAATCTAGTTGTATGCAGCAAAAAGCTAAACTCTCTATAATGATTAAAAGTTCAATAAAACTTGCCTAGGACGAGCATTACAATCGCTATTTAAATCGTAACAGCCAGGGAACGGAACAAATTATAGACTTAATAAATAACATACCATCCAACATGCTCCAGTAATATTTTCTTCCCTTAACACACACCAAAAGTTTATCATTGTCATTCCGATCTTTCACTAAAACCAACTTTCCTCTTCTGGAGATGTTACAAATGCCTGGATCATAACTGGGATTGACCTTGAAAATAAAACCAAAGCCAGATATTTTAAAACCATAAAAATGTCTCCTCATACCTCTGTTTTAGAAGCGTAGCATATGTAACATTTGCCTTATGGCCTTTCTCACTTGAAGAAAGCCTGTTATAGCCAATGTTCCAGTAAAGGTAAAAGTCAAAACCAGGATAGTGTTTTGTACTAAAGACATCTTGCGTGTTTAATAGAAGAGATGCTTTCCTCACGTTTCATCAAGTAAGAATGACTCTTCTTGAGTAAAACAGGAAATTTAACAATGCTTCTTCGATTATTTTCTATCACGGAAGTTTGATCCGTACATGTTATAACAAGTTTATTGTTTGAAACATTCGTAAAATCGTCATGAATGGATAGAAGAATTGAACCCTTGGATAGATTGTACAGTCACACACATGATAAAACATAAATAAGACTTGGCTATAAACCTTCAACACAATAAATATGAGTAAATATACCTGTGTCCAGCGGCTGGAGAAATGCTTGCGTTCAGCCGATTAAGTCATTTTTAGATTCCTGCTGAAATGCCTTAATGTTGAATTTATCGTTAGAGGTTTCGGTTCGTTGGATGGGTAATTTATATTGTAAGGCTACCTATTGTATGGAAATATCCGTCATGTTTTTGAAAACACCTCAAACAAAATCAAGTTCCCGTCAAGGATTACTGAAATGTCTTCCCTAATTCTTTCAAGGGAAGTCTCTTTTGTCAACAACTGAAGGAGCGGAAGTTAAGGCTTTTAATCATAAGGCATGTAAATAAACCAGTTTTCAAAAACAATTTTTGGTTTTCGATAATTCTAATGTATTTTTCTTCCAAGTCCTGTAAACGCGATGTAAGGGAACTTTTAAGCGAAGGTAACGGCATGTTACATTATGTTGCTGTCTTAAATGATTCAAACTGATTTACAACTCAGTTCATCAGTGCATATGTTGTGTTAACTTTATTTTACGTGAAAATAAAAACCCTAATTGAAATAACATTCACCTTAAAGTTAAGTGTTATTATCATAATGCTGTGTGTGAAAAAGGGAAAATGACGTTGTGTTTGGCGAACATAAAACAAGACAGGCCAACGTTCTTTAAAGGTAAAACAGATAGACTTCTTCACGTCATCTTCATCTCAATGGCTGAATTAGGGACTGTTTATGAGGGAAAAAATTGTCCCTGGGAACAGATCACCATTCCATCCCTTTTCTAGCCTCTCCTCTCGAACCTTCCTTGGCAGAGCTAACTTTTCGTACATTTCTTGAGATTCGCCAGGACTACACTGAATAGATCAAAGCATATTCCAGAAAATGAAATCCCGAAACTAAAAATTTGAGTCAATGACTAATCCTGTCATTGACTCAAATCTTGAGCTTTAGGATGTCATTTTTCGGACTGTTTTTTGTGCTATACTTTTTAAAGATGTGGATTGGTTGTAGTTTTTGGTACAAGATTGAATTCTACAGTCAGAAGCAAAATGTGTTGAGACAATCGATCTTACGGAAGGTGAACTGTGTCATCAATTCAAGAATAGTTTGTCTGATTTTCTCTCCCTCCCCGTCCCAAACAATGTTGGTCAAGTAGAAAAATTTGATATGTCTGGCACTCAGCCATAATAGGAGATCAACATTGATTAATACTAGGAAGTTCATAAATGTCTCAACCATTTTGTACCCTATTGTCCGAGAATGGGATTTATTATTTACAGTTCAAAAATGACTTTTTCCTTACCTAAAGTAGCGTTATTTGTGAGCATTTTAATATTATCGGTCTTTAAAACTTCATTTTGGTTGGTCTAACGTGCTCTATAATTTTAAAGTTTTCGTGTCCTATTGCCATTCGCCATTTTACCCATGATCACTGGTCCATCAAGTGGATTCGCACTTGTTCAAGTTCAATTTGTCGAAATAGCTTGCTCATTCTGTGCCGTGTGAACGACTGAGTCATAGAGATATGAAACAAACTGCTGATTCCTCAAGTTGTGTTTTAATGTCAACCTGGCCCTTCATTTGTGGCTATCTTTTAACTACGATCAAGCATGTATTATTTGTCGCAGGTTGTCCGCACGTGAGGTGTGGAGGAGAGAAATGCCGTTCTTCACGATAGATATTTTAGAAATTCTCGAAAGAGGACGCGTAAGGTACATAAATATGATGATATTCCAGCAAACTGTTGAAGAATTTAAGGTTAACTCTGTTGTACGAGATATTTTGCACCTCTTCGTGATGGATTTCAGGTGTTCTCCTCGAATAATACCTCACCATGACTTTCTCCCTTTGCTAGTCGGACAAATTACTGTCCATCTTCCTGTTCTAAAAGCTGAGTACGTTAGAAACTTTGGTTTTGAATCGGAAATACCAACTTCCTTTGACAGGCAAGCCCTTTTCACGCTCATCAACAAAAACGCAGTCATGTACGACAAGGAGGCGGACATATTGTCCGTTCGATCGAAGCTATTTGACTTCAACAATCAAGTTGCGGAACGAGTTCACGTAGAGGTGCCCACTTGCAAATAATGGTTTTCCGCATTTGTGTTGCATTCCGATTAATGATGATATTGCTGTTGAATATTCCTTTAGAGCGACATTGGTGAACACAATTTGTTACCGCCTACACGGTTTACGCTTAAACAATATACACCTCATATTTTAAGAAGTTATAACGAATCTTTTGTTTATACAGAGTGTAGACCCTATGTCGTGGTCACAATGATTTCAAATTTGGAATTATAGAGAAGTATCGTTTACGAAAGCTGTTTGAGATATTTTTCAAAGAGGAGAATCTCTAATTAGAAAGCATATAAGTTCAAGTTGTGAAGACGATGTAATTCTAATGTACGAATAACACATCCTTTTATTTTCCAATCTCCTAATTTAAAATGTAATCCAACTACCTTTGTTCTCTATTAAACAATCAATAAGTCTGCTCATGCTCGAAAGGATGTTGTGAACGACCGTCAGTCAAGATCCTAAAACCGCCCATAATTTGCTCTTGGAATTCTTCGAGCGTGTTGTGAGTCATTCTCTCTCGTCTTGGTTTTGAAGACTTCGTTTTACAAAACTAAGTGAAAAATGTTTCGTATGGTATTTAAGTATGAACATCACCACCATCACTGGTGGTTTTGATAAGTTTGAGTTGAATAGCTTTCTTAAGCTAAATATTAGGAAGTTTAATTGCATGAACAAATCCCGCCCGACAGCACTCTTTCCTGACCAGAAGATAACGGTAACCCAAGCAATACAAGGAACGGCAGGCTAGAAATATTTTCGAAACTTTTAAGCACGATTCCGCCACAAATCGAGGACATGTCACACGTCCTTTCCTATGGCTTAATCTTACATTGGTTCGTTGGTAAAATTGGCTGCTTTGCCTTTCATCACTTATTAATGCCTATGGAGGAAAGCCACCCGATATCCATTTCTCTTCAGTTTCCCTATTCTTTACAACCATGTAGACCGTCGCCCTCTTCACCCTGCATTTTTTTTCCAATTTCAGTCACAGATAAATCGTTATAATTCATCAAAGCCTAAAACTTGAGCTCTTGTTCCCAGAGCCCCTACATCATCGTGAAACGACAGTTCTTCATTCAAAGGTAGCGCACGCTTTTCCTTAAACACAAACAAGTCATAACAATATTTAAAAGGAATGATCAGTGTCAGGACGAAAATGGCACCATGCCATTATTTCCTATCATTTCACGACCTTTGATGTTAGTTTTAAGGTACCAACACTTCCTTCCCTTGCAGAGAGATCTTGATACCAGACAAATACAACTACACCATTTCTTTCGATAATGTTTGTTCAAGAGTACTGTCGTTGATTGAAAAGGCAATGTTCTTGGAGACGGCGAAACGAATTTTTTTATACATTTGTAGATTAGACAAACAAATAATTTTCATTGCGATCGAGGTGCCAGGTGGAAAAGAAAATCTTGTTATAAATATGATGACCCAGCAAATGGTTTTAAGTAAAGACATAATGCACGCATAATATAGATAAAATCGAAGTGGGATTGGAAATTGACAGAGTGATGAGAGAGAGAAACCAATTTCCGTTCCCACTTCGTTACACGTCTCTGACTCCTGTCACCTTGCTTTGTCCGATTTTGTCGCTTTCTAATTTTGTAACAGTTAAGCTGTTTAAGCCATTTCTACGTTGTAAATATTCACCCTGAAGATGTTACTAAGTAAATAACGAAACGTCAGCATTAAAGATTTTATATATATTATGTGTGCATTATCTTTCTACTTAAACACGGAGCGATAGCATAAGAAGAGGCTGAGTTTCTCAGCCTGTCAATTGTGATTAAGGAAAGGTCGCATGTTATTGGTCAATTGAGTTCAGTCTAATTTCCGGTGGACGAATATCACATTCAATTGATGAGAATATGGGAGATGAATTTGTTTGCAACGATGTTGCTGCCTGGATAGTATTTTGTGCCTGTTGGCCATTTGAACTGTTTTGACTGAGCCAACAATCCAAGAGTAATTCCATCACTTCAATATTTCCTGCCGGTTTTCCGTTGGACAGTAACTGATTCCTCACGGTGTTGATCTTTTTACGTACTTCTACCAAGCGCCCTTCCTCATCGCGTTTCACTTCCATTTTGAAGCCATAGTAGGCCTTGCTCTCTTTAATTGCACTTTTATTTTTCTGGTAGTAGGCTTTATTGCGATCATGCCTGCTAAGCCCCGCAGAAAGCGGAGTTGTGCTTTGCGCAGAGCTGTTGAATGAGAGCAACCGAGCATATTTGCCACAAATGAATTTGAAAGTGGTGCCAGTTTTTGTTTATATTCATAATATTACAAGCTTCAAGAATGCGCCAAAAAGAATACAGATGGCTATGACACATCGCGGACGTAATAAAATGTGAATCGTGCCCAAACACTGCGCGGGTAGGATGACTATAAGTGAATGAAGATGCGCAGGACGTCTCGAATGATTATAATACGAGGTATAACAACCAGAAAAATCAGTAAATGTGGCATGTTCAGCCATTTATTGCTTTATATATTGTTTAGCTGTATTTTAAAAACACATTTTAAAAGTATTTCCGTAAGCTTTAGGCTCTAGGACACGCTTGTGCAGCTCTACGCTGTCCAGTTCGGTCACGCTTCAACGTGTCCGCCATTTTGAAACATGCAACCGCCATACCATGCCAGAAATGTGGGAGGAGCTTACCGTTTTATAGCGTCGCTCTGTGTTTAAAACCATTTGCTGGGTTATCACATAAATAATTTTCAAATACAGCCGTTCAATATCTTTTGGCATTGCCATGCATACATGCATCTAGCTGTTTATATTTATTTAAGTATTTTTCCCTTAACTTAGGCTCTTCTAATTGATAAATAGGGTTGCACTCAGGCAAACTGGTACTTTTTCGTAATATACGTATAAAACTAATGTTCATCAACTGATGAAATTTGAAAAGTGCTGTTCAGGAATCATTCAGAGGTTCATATCGCGAGCTTACGAATTATATTAATATCAAATTTATCACTACCGATACAAAGTTCATATGATACAGAAGTAAATTTGGTTTTCATCATTTTCCGTTGTTTGTAAGGGTATCCAGTTATTCAGTATCACCAAATTTGATAACATGAAATTGCAATGAATAGAATTCTTTTCAATTAAGAGTTAGCACTGGTTACTTTGAAATTTATTTCTCGGTGACGTTTCTGCCTCTTACATTACAGAAAATGCTCATTCGAATTTTGTTTCAAACGTTTTTCCACAATTTCAATGATCGTCGTAACTTCCGCCATTGCACCAACACCTGAAAAACATGACCAAAGTAGAAAGGAAATCAGTAAGAGACAATGTTTGGATATTTGATCTCAGGATCACATTTCGACAACTTTTAACCGGATTTTCTCTTCAAATATGCAAAGCTAAAAGCTGAGGGTAGTGCCGAAACCTGAGAGGGAAGAGTAGTACCTCAGCGACACTCTCTCGTAAAGTTCCTGCTGTTCCCTTTCAGCTTTTCAAACACTTCGTTCACCATTGTCGACTAAGCGCTCTACTTTCTTTCTCTTCAAATATGGATTCGTTTGAAATGTAATATCATACACAACAAAGAAGTGTTTCAGCAAGCATCTAAATACCTCGAAGTTGGTTAGAAAACTCATCCATTTCCTTGTTTTTCAACATACATAAGGCTGTCTGCATATCTAATGTAACACTCGTCGAGTATGAGATGTACGGGCTGGTCAATGATCATACGTGAAATAAGGATTTAACATGGCTTGTGAAGCTTGAATCTCACGACTCACTCACAATTAAATAGTTTTTTCGCAAGAAGAAAAGTTGGTCGTTGTCAATTAATTTATTCACTCATTGTGATAATCAGCAGTGTGATAATGGGTTTTCACGCTCATTCCAAAAGAAAGCAGTGTGATAAGTTGTTATTACGCTCTTATGAAAGGGTTGTCACACTCCTGATCACTAACAAGTGGGATAAAGGATTTAACACTTTTTCGAAAACAATACATTTTGGATGTGTTATGAGATAAATTACGTGACAGTACATTATGGAAAGGAAACTTCCGTACTGACAGTTCCAAAACCGTTAAACGCCGTTAAATGTTGTGTATCCTAAATGCATCAAGGGACATAAAGAAAACAAGAAAAGCATTCATGTGAAGTGCTGAGAATATCGAGTTACAGGCAGTTTGCTGCTATATTCAATCAGCCTTCTTTTATTCGCAAGTTTCTTCTTGCATAATATTTACAGTAGAGCAAGAAACACACTCCGATGAATAACATCTTGTAAACTCAATATTTGAGCTCTCAGAGAAGAAGGGGTTTGACAAAGACTTTGAAGTTACTGTGATTTGTTTCATCTTGTCTGATAGCTCAAATATTGACTTTACAAGATGTTACTCGTCGGGGTATGGTTCTTGCTCTGCTACTTAAAGTTGTCAGCTGATAATGGTTTTTATAATATTTACAAAGAGTCAGTTATATTGAGATGATGGATGAACGCTCATCAAGCTCTATCCTCAGAGAAACGATTTCTGAGCCCAAGACGGGGATCGAACCCGCAATCTTCTGATGACCGCTGTGACGCTCTAACCATTGAGCTACCAAGACTCAGATAGTGAACTAAGGTACAAGTTTGACATAGGTACGACCTGAGCGGAAGCCACTAAATATGTTAATAATAATATTGATGTGAGAGCTTGGAGATATCTTGAGGTGATAGATGAACGATCGTCAAGCTCTATCGCTGTCTGGGGCTCAGAAATCGTTTTTCTGAGGATAGAGCTTGATGAGCGTTCATTTATCATCTCACGATATCTCCAAGCTCTCACATAAATTTCAGTCAGTTATATGTTTGTCGTTTCTGTCGAATCTTTCCCAGAAACTGAGGAAACTAGAGAATTCGAAAATGCACTTTATTTAATCTAAATTACTGCTAAACTGGTCCTTTTAACTTAACCTTATGGCTACATCTAAATAAAGAAGACATAACAAGGTAATTCTACCATATGCGATCGTCACAATCAAATACCATAGAAAAAACATTACCGCAATCCCCGCATGCTAACGTTTTTGAAATTGGAGCTATTTGAATATAGTTTAAGGACTCCAACTTGGCTAAATGTTCACTTGTAATGGGGTGTTCCCACATGTGTGTGTTCATAGCCGGGCAGTAGAGAAATGGTTTAGACATATCCCAGGCACGAGCAACGCTGGTCTGCCAAAGATAAGAATAGCGAGAAATCAGGTGTGATGTGACTCCTAGATTAATGCAAGAAAAGATGTCATTTGAAGTTTTAAAATAAACAGGTCTTCTTTCAAAAAAATATGAAGAGAAGGATATTAAGGTTTGATACTAGGACTGAGAGTAATTCTGATTCAATGTGATTAACTAATCAACCAAATTTTCTATGTGCTATATGGTATATCATATAAAATTTCTGCACAATCTTCATTCTTGCTTTTTTAAGAATTACAATCATAAAATTTTAGAGCAGGAAAAGGATTTGGTGTGTGTCACTGTGAGGTGGAATACGGTAACTTCTCTCACCTCTCTTAAAGAAACCCTAAAACTGTTTGTGAAGTATAAAAATCAAATTTTCCACCTTGTGAATCACCAGTGAACGTTCTTGAACTGTTCAGTAAACGTCATAACTGATGAACAAATTATTGTAGCTTATCCAGTCACTTAATGAATATGTTCTCCTGAACAAATATGTTTCTTACAAGCAGATTATCACAAATGCCATGTGAAAGTTTTGCCATTGTGTTAGCATCAAGAGGGGCTATGAGAAACATGTCTGCCCACCTGCGTAACTATAAAAGAAACAAGGACAATCATGTTAACTATAATAAGATGAGTATATGTATAAGGGATGGCAAATAATCTGGAAACTAATCACAGTGGATTTGATTATGATAAATATTAAATTTGCCTAACAGTTTTCATACTGTAATATGATGGAGGGACCTCTAAGTTAAGGACTACCAAAAAGGTATATGACTCATTGTAAAAGGAAGAATACAGTGATCAGGCAACAGATCTGACATGGTCTATTACCCTCCACCAAAAACACAGGTTCCCATAACACATACCCACCCCATGACTGCATTCTTGAGATGAAAATGGATCTTTCTTTCTAGTGCTGAAGAAACTTGTTTTGAAATGCAAATAACAATTGAATACAAACAGTATTCAGTAGAAATGATTACAAAGGCATCCAATAGTGACAGAGGGAAAACAAGCAGCTACAAATGCCTCTGTCTTTTGTAACCCTGCTTGGTAAATGTTTTGAAGCAATGTGCAAAAACTGCAAATCCATAAAAACAATGTGTGTGAGGAACAGTGTCAATGGCTTGCCAAACAATGCTGCTGTATTTGGCTTTTATGTCCATTACTTATTTTTTAGTTGATCTTCTAAAAATTACAAGTCAAGAAGTGTGTGTATGACAGACCTCAATGTGAACAACTGGATCTCCAATCTTTTTCCACATCTAAGATAGGCACACAGAGTAATTGTTAAGTAACAGTTTTAAGATTCATGAAAATAATATAATATGACATATATAATGGATGATATAATATATATTACTGTATGATATAATATGGTACAGAATGATGATAAATCAAAGGGTATATGATACGATGTACAACATATAAAAGTATGATCAGAGAATATTATATGGTTATTAAAATACAATTTAATATTTTAATATATATCACATGATGTAATAATAAAATATATTTTACTAAATTACTATGGGAGGTACTGTACCTGCCACTCATCTTTATCTTCATAAATTTTCACAGGAATAGAACTTCGGTCGAAAAAATGAAGCGAATGCTGTGTTGCGACCACTCGAACATCAACCTTCAAAAATTCCACAAGATAAAGATGTGAAACAATCCGGGGGTACAGTTTTATTCGGGACATCCGCGCGAAACCCACGAAATATTTTCGTTGAAATTCAAAACCGTTATAGGCCATAAAATATCAAATCCAAACTCACATTTGGTATCTCGAGCAATTTTTGAACAATCAGAGGAGCTTTAACGGAAGCCACGCTTCCAGTTAGTCCAACAAGGACATTAAATGACGTCTTTTCTTGCTCGTCTTTGGCCGCCATATTTCAAATTGAATATAGTTTTCAGGCTTCCTGCACGTTCAGCATCGACGCGGTCATGGAAGACATTATTGGTTCATATTCAGTCTTCTTTGACTTGTCTTACCAGACTGCTTGGAGGCGTTTTAATCATAGGAAATTCTGGTAAAAACTGGCTTTTAAATACATAAGTTTTACTTTTGCATCTGTTGGTCAATCTGTGTACAAAGTCTTCATGAATTATTGCATTTGTTACTCATGATTCTTACACTCCATATCAGTTATAGAGAAGCACTCATACTGTCACATTAATCATATCATAAGTACAACTAACTATGGGAACAGAATGCATATGTTTCATGTCGAAACATGAAGGTATCCATAGTACTTGGATGTTTTCATAATAGAATATGTAATATTTTTTTTTAATGTAGGCTGGTTGTATTTTTTTTTACCAAGAATAATGACTTCATGCTCTAAAGTTGGTGTTCTTTACCATGGTTTACCAAAATTCCAAATTTATCATTTGTGTAGGAATGTTATTGTCCATCTTGTCACAGGATGGTTAGCTGCATGGCCACTACTTTCATTGGGGACATGGATGTTTCCATTTTTTGTCCATGTTCTCCTGATCATTACCAAACTGTTAATATGTATAGCTCAAGATGTGAAACTTGGGGTAAGTGTTGATTAGTGAATGGTTGGAATTAGGTTTGAAGATCTATGTTCTTGGCAAATGTGACACTGTAAGGTTCACTTAGTCTGTTGTCTTTGGTTCAGAATACTTGTGAAGCATTTTTAAATTTAGTTTTGTTTCTTTAATTTGCTGTGTGGAAATTTGCCATAAACTATGAAGTGTAATGAACTAAAACTTGAACTGTTAGCACTGAGAGTTTTTTTGGAAGTTTTCTGAATATGAACCAATTATCAATACACTGCAGAGATGAACCAATATTTTGTTTAAAAGTTCATAAATTATCAGTTTAAATGCTACCAAACTGGCAGTAAATGGTAAGATTTGTTTGTTGCAAACATTGTACAGTACAATCTAAGTAGAAATTTAATAGTGGCTAGACTTTCTGATTGCAGAACTGAATTTTTGAGGGGTTTTTTTGATAACTTTTGTTCTCATGGAAACAGAAGAATCCATGACATTACCTTACCAGTTTAAACTGCCATCATCATTCTACGTTTCTGCCAAATTTGGAATTTAGGTGTGAAAAACTCACAAAACTATGTTCAGCCAGCTTAAAAAGTCCATCTTTCTCATTCACTCATATTTTCTTCATCTTGTAGGTCATTTATTCTGCTATCTACAGTTTGGTTGCATATCATGCACTAAGTGCGGATGTTTCATTTACACAAGCATTCTTTATCCTCATAGCAGCCATTGGCTTTCAAATTGGAATTGGTCACTTTATGATTGAAAATGAACTACCAGTTGTTGTAGAAAGGAAAGGAGACTTAATCTTTGTTGTAAGTAGTATCATGAATGACCTGTTCCTTGCACCATTTCACTTTACCATTCTGGTACTTATGCGATGGGATTTGCTACCAGAGTTGAAGTGGAAGTCAGATCTACAGCTCAAGAAACTTATTGAGGAGCTTAGTGGAAAGAAATCTCCTTGACAACCCAAACTACAACCAGAGAGCTAATTTTTTTTTTGGAATGTTGAATATCTCAGGATGGTAGTCATTTTGGAAAATTGATCATCATCGGTGATTTGTAATAGCATTTTATTAAGTTGAATTCCAGACCCCAAATTACCTTCAAGTGCCACACTGTACAAGAAAACGGAAGTAATTTTACTTTGCGCTGTCTTCTGTTTTGAATTCACGGTCACTTGGAGTTCTGCTGGGATGTAGTTTTGAGCACAAAAAAAAACAAAAACAAAACAAAACAAAAAACAAATGAAACTGTATTGACTGCTTTGTGGTAAAACAGTTTCCAAACATGCTGGATTGTCCGGAACATTAGACAAGTCAATCAGCATGTCATCAAACGTAGTGATACGTTATTCTGCTGGTACAGAAGATTAACTTTGTTATTTTCTATTACACACAATAGCCCTAAATACTATGTCAGTGACATAATGCAGCATTGGGAGATGTCTGTATGTTTGCTGGCATGCAATAAACGTGTACAATTTATAAATGTACGGAAAACATACAGGCGGAATTTGTTAGCGAAGTATAAACAAGAGAGCCCGACTTCTGCACACACAGGTCTTTGACCCATTTCGGTTCCTCGGCCCTTACTGGAAGTTGGCGGATTAACCTTTGTCATACTAGCACTTTGTTTCACCATAAGAGCAGGAGAAACCTCGTTTCATCCGATGACTTTGTAGTTTTCTCTTCTTATTCTCGATCGGGCGGCGTTGAATTTCTTGTAGGAGAGTGCCTCTTAATAAGATTTATATTTTGGAAATATGGCAGCTTGGAGATACCTTGAATGATAGATGAACGTTCGTCAAGCTTGCACCTTAGCTCACCATCTGAGTCCTGGTAGCTCAGTGGTTAGAGCGTCTCACCGGTCATCAGAAGGTTGCGGGTTTGATCCCCGTCTGGATCTCAGAAATAGTTTTTGAGAGGATAGAGCTTGACGAACGTTCATCTATCATTCAATAATGCCTTTTAATTGGAAAGCTTATTTGTCTAGGGGTGACATCTTGCCGGAAATAAGTTAATGCAAATTTAGGCTCCTTTCCACTTTCTCCGAGAATTTCTAACTTTTTCCGTCTCTCTCGTTTTCTCACCTTTCGAATTCATACGTGGTAGCCTTCCTTTCTTTTGTCGCCCCCGACTTCCTATCACACCCCAGTATGATGGAAATATCACTGGCGTAATATGCCTACCATTTATTCTCTAATGATGTTGCACCACGCAAAGACAAGTTAGATCACGTAAACCATTTTCACACATGCCTGGATCTGGTGATTTGTGGCTGTTTTTGTTTAACCTTCGCTGACACTCAGCCTGTGTAAGTCATTTCATGGTAGGTGAGAAAGTCAGGTGTATTGCAGTCGTTGCTGAAACGTTTTCATGCGAAATAAACATAGTAATTTTTATATGTGATTTCCTTTAGTATTGCTTAACTAAATCTCACTTTCACATGAATAATTTAGAATACCTAAACATATAATATACAATTCAAATACTATGTGAGAGACAAGGACTATCTCTGTCAGTGAATCACCTGCAGACGACAGGCTACGGAACAAAAGCAAAATGAAAATTGACACTGGGTTTCTTTCAGCTGAGAGTACAAAGTGTTTTTAAGGCTTGATATCCTGCACGTCTCGTTGATGTTACAGAGGTGGACAAACACGGACCAAAAATAAGGCTTCAAACAGTAATAACAGTGTCCTTTAGGTGACGCTATTTCTTGCTTTATCGAATTAGGAAGAAATGCCAGTTCCTTTGGCTCTAGATAAATCAAAACCCACAAAGTTTTAAAAAAATACAAGCTGCTAAGACGTTCATCTTAGTTCCATAACATCAAATACAATTGACCTTTATATGCCAATAAAGATGCCGACTTCTACATTTAACCCTGACCCTTTGCACGTACTAAACGTCCTATGTTGATGAAATATACTTAGATAGGGTTCCAAAAAGATAAATTTGGCGAGAACAAAGCTTCTACTTAATTATTATTAATTACTGAATTATTGAATCAATTGTCGAATTGCTGATTTAATTTTTGAATTAGTTACTGTTTAATTAATTCACGGTAACATTCTAAACGTTCTTCAGCTGTTATTAGAGCTAATTTAAGTTTGCAAGGCATTGTGGTTAAATGTACGGGTACGTCCGGCATATTATTTACTACCGTTAATTTTGCGCTGCGAAAGTAAACATAACAGACAATGACATGGTTAGGATTTCGCGGGGAGATAGGCGACCGCGATTACCGAATAGCCTGGTGATCTGAATTAGTAGCAAATAAAAAAGCAGGAATAAGGGTATGAATTTCCCGTACCCTATTACCCCGCATATTAGCGCACCTCGGATAAAGGCGCGTGCGCTTATGTGTGTGTATTGGCGCATGCGCCTTTAAACGATCAAAATCTAAATTCGATAGACAGGACCAAAATACCACACCACGGTACTTTTGATAAGTGTATGTGTACATATACTTCTTACTTCTTGCCTTTATCGGTCAATTTTGGAGGATGCGCTCATATGCGAATTTTTATAAGCGCATGCGCCCCTAAACAGCTATTTTGAGTCGAAAAAATATCGAAAAATCTCGAATTTTGTCTTTAGGCGCATGCGCTTATATGCGGAGTAACAGGATAAGTTTAACATTGTAACGTTCAAAACTTCTGGCATTCTAACATTGAAACCACGCAATAAGGGAGAGGGGAGTGGCATGGCACCACAATTCCCTTACATACGCCATTGACTGCTGACTTAAAATGCAAAATGAATGTCAAAATAGTCTTTGAGGCCTTTGCTATATTATTCCTACCTCTATTTTTATACGCTCGTGCTGATAACTCGAAAAGCTGTGCAACGTTTCCTTGTATAGTCTTCAGTCTTCTGCTGGCGTGCCATTTCGTCACTCTTTCTTAAAGGAAACACATAAATTGCGAAGGATTGTAACGATACTCGTCATTGAGATTTAATTCCACGTGCTACTGGAAATATTGAAATGTAATTTTACCCGCCAATGTTTCTTTTCACAAGAAACAAGTGAACAACGAATATCTCGACTGCTATGTTGTTTATTGTAATGTCGGGTAAAAAAAAAGTGATCATGCATTGATACGATACAAACAATTGATCTTTATTAAGCTCTCAGAATAAAAAATAATGATACAACCAAAAATACCAAGCAATTTTATGTTACGAGTCGAAACGAACGAACAAAACGGACCGAAACGAAACGTTCGTTGCTATCAACGAACAGTAACGCACGTAAAAACATTGTTTTTGAGGCGAAATTTTGTGTAGATTCTTAAATCCGGTTTCGATTCGAAAATCCCAGATGAAATTATCCAAAACGGTTAAACTGAATAAATCCTAACGTCAGACATTTGAGATGTAAAGGGTTAACGTAATGGGATGTAACGTTTAACGAGAAGTAAAGGATCAGCAAGACGTAAAGAGATGTTAAAGGTTGTAAAGGGTTAACACAGACGTGAAAAGTAGAATCTACTACACAACGACAACTTGAATGAAATCAAAACGTGAATATATGCAGTGATAGCGATTAAACAGAACTTAATACAAACCAATCGGGTTCATATTTACCCGATTGGTATACCTGCTTCATCATATATTTACCCGAAAGTATACCTGCTTCATCAACTTCGACAGGTCTGGTGCCACTCCTGCGAGTGTAAAAAGTGGTATTTAGTTATGCAAAGTTATCTCTGGAAAAAGTATCGGTGAAAGTCGTTCGTACTTTCATTGTTACTGACGCTCACCCATTTAAGCCAAGGGTATGCAAGGACGGAATTGTAAGTATTGTTGACGGAACCACCTCCAATTCTGGATTGCTGTCGAGGACAAGAGACTCTAGGAGACATAGTTTATTCAGATCTGAAAGAAGACAATGAAGTTAGTTTCAAAAATATAGAATTCGTTCAAAATAATGCACGACATAGTTTGTTTAAACTGTTTGAAGTGTATGCTTCGGGTTTTTATGTTAATGAACTTAATCATGTACTTAAAATTTATGCACGCTTGTATTAATGTAATGTAATGTAGTGTAATGTAGTGTAATGTAATGTAAGGTAAGGTAAGGTAAGGTAAGGTAATGTAATGTAATGTAATGTAATGTAATGTAATGTAATGTAATGTAATGTAATGTAATGTATGTATGTATGTATGTATTTATGTATGTATGTTTATGTGTATGTGTATGTGTATATTTATATGTGAGTAGAATAGGCGCAAAGTACGCGGTATGCGTTCAAGTACACTTTCTTCAAAAAGACATACCTTGAGGAAGGTAAAAGAGACTGTTTCGACTCATGGATAACTCTTTTAATTTCTTAAGCTTTAAAAAGTTCTTTGGAAGTTCCTCAATGTAGTTTCGATCAAAAAAAAGAGTGGTAAGGCTTGTGCACGTCGATAATTCGTCTGGTAAGAATCCCAGTTGATTGTTTATCGCTTCTAGTACTTCCAACAGCTTCAGCTCACCGATTTCTGGGAAATAATTTGTAGACACCGAGGTCTAAGCATTGGATGTTGGGTACATTCATCACACTCAATGGTAATTTTTTATCGATTAAAACATTAAAAGAAATTCACCTGGTACAATTTCTTGTATCTCGTTATTTGATATTTGGAGTTTCTTTAAATTATCCAGCTCTCCGATGGACTTTGGTAGAATTGTCAAAAAATTATTATCCACGTTTAAACATTGTAAGCTTTTTAATTTTCCAATTGCTGAGTAAAGAGAGAAAAATCCAATTACTCCAAATCGTGAGATGCCATCTTTTAGTTAAGTATTTGCATACCCTCAGCCTCACCGGGCAACATTAGGTAGAAAAGAGAACAAGAACAGTTAATTAAAGTATAGCGCTTCATAAGACAGACGTATATAGCAGATCGAAGGAGTGATTTCTAAATATGAAATTGGGATATTCCGTTACCATCTGGAAGAGATCTCAGTTTATTCGATGGAAGGTAACTAAAAAACAAAAGAGAATTCAATAATTATTTCATTATAAGGATTCACTTTTCACAAACGGAAAAATAGGAGGGTAATAGAAAGGTTATAGACTGAATTTATTAACTGTACTTACAGTTCAACTAGTTGTGTCAGCTTCCACAAGTCAGAGGGCTAAAATAGAATCCAATAAGTATGTTAGTTGTAAAATGTGGTTGAACAACGATAAGTATTAAATTTAGTTTAATTTAAATATCTTTATTGGTAATTAGCTAAGCTTTCGTCCCACTTGTGCGGGGCGTCTTCATAGCGTAAATTGATAACTCCATGCAAAGTTTCAAGGAACGTATGCGTGGAACTACATTCCATACTTTATTCAACATCATCATTTGGCTCAGTAGTTAACGATGGATAGTTGGTCCGACTCGTCCGAGTTCTTGATGGCCCTGGGATCGAACAAGGCAGTGAGACTTCCTGTATTCAGTCAGATTTAGGGCAAGCATTACGATTAAGATGTATAGAGATCAATACAGAGGCCGGAAAGAAAGTTTATGCCACGAGAGGCAACGTGGTGTCATCCTAGCTTCCTAGAATTAGTAAATAATAGTATTAAATATAGTTTGGCGGAAGAGATAGCCAAGATACATAACCACTTACCAGCGATTTTAATAAATTTCTCTTCAGGTAAAGTCTTTTTACTGAAGTAATTTCAAGAACTAATGTTGGTATTTCTTGAAGATGTTGATAGTTAAGATACACGTTTGTGTGGTTATTTCTCTTAGCTTCTTCAAGCTCACGATCAAGATCGGAACTCATGTTTAGTTGACCTTCACACAAAAACTCTTACTGCTACTTTTATATTGGACATATATTATTATCCGATCTATCGTGCAGGTACCAAAACGAAGATCGGTTGAGTACCAATCAAAAATTATCCAAGAAACTGTCTGCGGGCTCATTTATGTATTGCATTGGCATTTACATTTCAATATGTGTACTTAAATTCGAGCCCACAACAGAAACCCAGATCATATGTGTCAACATATGGGTGGAAAATTATTGCATAATATTTCTTGAAACCATAAAATTCCCAATCGACTCACTTCGCCGTTCGAAGAGATCCAAGATACAGTGTCACAAACGACTATTACTATAAACTTTTCGAGAACTTATTGCAATAACGACGCACAGCGGCATTTCATTAACTCTCCCCAGTTTTACACTAATTAGCAAACCGCGTACGAAGTGTCATGGCAGACGAACTTTGCAAAATTTTCCATAAAAGTGGTTTATCTTACTACTTATTATCGTAGAAGTCTGCAGAAAAGCAAGAGAGAGGTACTCAGTAACACATATTTTTTATTTAGTAGTCTAAAGAACTATTTTTTGGTGCCCCTTATATCTTACTAATTGGCGTTTTTAGGTTCATTTCGTAGCCTGTCACTAACTTTCTAAACTCATCGTCAATGTATTGTGCACATGTCTTCATGGTACGTGGACCATGTAGCATGCAACCTTATTACAGTAAGTTGTAGATGATGCCGAAGCTTTCACCAAAAGCAGGGTAAGGACTAGCGGAGCTCAGAAGAACCAGACAAGAGTTAAAACTTGTTGGTTCATTAAGACAGAAGTGACGGCTATATGAGTCCGCTTAAAAGGCATCAGTCGAAATAACATTGCTTCCAACCATCTTCCTTCATCCGCAACGCAATTTTCTTTTTAATAAGAAAGACCACCACAAACAATACTCATTTTGCATGAAATTTAACTGTTGAAATTGATTATTTTTGTTCAGGTATGAAAAACCTTAAGTTGCTTCACTGCAAACCCACTGGTAAAATACCAGGCTGTATCAATGCTCATATGACAACTGATGTGGATACAGGTGCTGTATATCTTGCATCCTCAACCCATTTTATTGGCTTCTCACCAGGAACAGAAAGAGTGAGTATTTAATTTCCAATATTGCACTGTGAACATTATGACTGTGCCATAATGATTAATAAATTGACAGAAACTCTTTTAATCATTGAATGAGGTATTTTGAACAGTTTCAGTTAGAGTTTTGATGGTGGATAGATATGATTCACTAAATGCAATAAGTTATCAAAAAGTTAAAGACAGTCTTACTGGACTTTTAATACACATCAGTTCTGAACTACATTATTAACAACTGCTTGTAGTATCAATAATCATTTTAGAGATCTTATATTTAATATATGCTATCTCAAATATGCTATTTTAATTTGTTCTAGGTTCTTGTCAAGATCTTGTTGGCCGATATTGGTTTTGTGTCTGAGAATGCTGACTGTAGTATTATTGGTATTCAGCATTTACCAGAGTTGGAGGGAGTTTGTTTTGCAACGGCCAAGGGAGATGTTATTTTATACAACACTACCACAGAGCAGGTATATAAACTATCAGCATTACATACTTATACATATATATATATATATATATATATATAGGAAACTATGTTATTCA
Source organism: Heliopora coerulea (assembly GCA_030142905.1). NCBI lineage: Eukaryota > Metazoa > Cnidaria > Anthozoa > Scleralcyonacea > Helioporidae > Heliopora > Heliopora coerulea. The sequence continues at coordinate 730,590 of JASJOG010000020.1, forward strand.
GTCATTTTATTACATAACAACTCTTGCTATGTTGGACTTGGTTTCTTGTTCTCTCCTCCTATTTCCTACATCATTATGTCTAGGGATACTTTCTCCTGCTTTCTTTTCCTCCTCACCTATCCATTTTCTCACCCACCCACCTCACCTAGCTATAGTATTTTTCTACCCATCTACCTTCACTGTAACCTACCAACCCTATTCACCAATACCAATACCAATAAACTTTATTTAATGAAGGGTAACACAATTACAAAAACATATTTGTATTCTTCCTTGTGGCCATGTAATCCTCCTCACACTTATTTCTTCTCCCTTTAATACCTTATGCTTATATAACTTTATTGACTTTCTTTTGGTTCTGCCTATCCACCTTTCCTCTTTCTTACTGATCTGCTCTATATCTTTCCCACCTCCCTTTTTCATTCTCTGACCTCCTACACCCCTTCTCACCCACCCACATATATTGCACAATGCATCACCCTCATTTTGAGACCTATTGTCTTTCTGGAAGTAAGTAGCTGATACCTACTGTCAATGAGTGTAAAAAACAATAATTGTATTTGATAATTTCACATACTGAAGCTTGAGTGTGTTGGAACTGTTGAAAGTGGCCTCACTAGCATGTCATGGAGTCCTGATCAAGAATTAGTGACATTCACAACAGGTAATGTAGAACTTACTCTATGTGTACCTCATAAGCATTCTTTCTTGCCTTTAATTATTGAAAATGGTTTGCTTTGCTTCATAATTTTTGACAGGGGAGGAGACCATCATACTAATGAATAAAGATTTTGACCCTGTTACAGAAGTGACAATGACGTCTGAGGTGTTTGGCCAAGGTGAGTTATACAAGCTCAGTGATCAACAAGCAAAGGTTGACAGTTATATTAAGCATGCTACATTTGGGCAAAGTTTGTTGTGGGGAGTATTTTACTTTTCAGAGAGAATAATCATTGTTTATTGAAGGACAGCTGTTGGTACATATAGACAATTTTTCAGATCCCAACATACTGAATGAATGTGATACTATATGCCTAGCCAAATGTACAGTATAGCCTAGATGAATATGCATCTCTCTAATGTATTGTTAGATACTCCAGTGAATGTTGGATGGGGCAAAAAGGAAACCCAATTTCATGGATCTTTAGGAAAACAAGCAGCAATAACCAACCACGAGGTTCATATGTAAAACTTGTTATTTTGATCACTTAGAAGCACGTGATGCACTGCTCTGTTCTGAGTTCTTTTTATAGGATTCAACAACAGATTTAATGCACTAAAGATCACCTTTTCATCAATATTAAGGTTGATTTAAGCTTGAATGTGGCTCAGGATGGTGACAATAAACCAAAAGTTAGTTGGAGAGGAGATGGACAGTACTTTGTTGTCAGTTCAGTTTCAAGTCAGGGTGCGTTCTTATTATTTTGACTAGTAAAAATTGTCAAACTAGTGTCCACAGCTTTGTGTTGGTAAATTAGTGAACCAGCAACTGAACTTTTAAGATCTTGTCTCTCTTTACTTGATGACAATTGTTGTACCATTGACTAAAGATTAACTATAACTGTTTAGCAACAACTGGTCTTCTAGGAAAAGTACTGTTTGTATCTGGTAAATAAAATAACTGTCTTCCTTGTGAGTATTCATGAATTCATCTGTATTTACTGTTATGCTTTGGACAGATGGATTTGTCTTCAATTTACATCTAACTTGGCAGAAAGACCGTTACAAACCTTAGATAGCGTACCAGCAATTGTGGCACAATTTTTAATCATAATTAGTTCGAAGAAATTTTATAGGGGAAAACAAATAACCAAACGGTGCTAAACAATGTGATAAAACACCTTAATTAAACGTGAACCAGACCTGAAGATATACCGCACGTAATCAACACAACAAAAGCATGCCTAAAACAACCATTGTTCTGACAGTTTCTCATCTTCATATAGGCAGACGTGAATTGCGTGTGTGGAGTAGAGAAGGTTGTCAGGTGTCAACTGCGGAAGAAGTCCGTGGCCTTGAGTCTTCTCTGGCTTGGAGGTTGGTGTTGTGATTAAATTATTTTTGTAGCACGAGTCGACGTTTAGTTTTGTGTTCACAATTTGGTTCGCGTTCCTCGAAATCGTGGAGGAAAACTTAAATTAACTGTAAGGTTTCCTTTGTAGGCCATCTGGAAATCTGATTGCTTCCACTCAAAGACTTGCCGACAAACACCAGGTGATCTTCTTTGAGAGGAATGGTTTACGACATGGTGAATTTTCTTTACGTTGTGAGCAAAAACAGTTTAAGGTAAACGTAAATAACTCGTAATAGACTGCAAATAAAGCATATTTAATATCACTCCAAACTTTAGCCTTGGTATAGAATTATATAGCTGTTGTGTATCGTAACTGAACGTTTCTCCTGAAAATCCTGCAGTCTTAACTTCTTCATATTTAAGGTTGTGGGAATTATGTGGAACATGGATTCAACTATACTGACTGTGTGGCTCGAAGATGTCAAAGATAATACATCTGAACAAGATAATTTAACTGTACATAGCTATGGTAAGAGAAAAAAAACAAACAAACAAACAACTTTTGCCAATTTTAAACTACAAATTGGTGATTTACAAATGAACTTTTGGTATGCCCCAGCAAAATGTTGGTTTTAAAGTGTGTTTGACGAAAGTACTTTCAACATTGTTTATTGATTTGAATATTTGTTTTATTGTAGTTCAGCTTTGGTATTGCAGTAACTATCACTGGTTTTTGAAACAAGAACTTGATTTCCCTGTTTCTTCTTCGTGTGATGCCATTAACGCCCTGTATTGGGACGCCGAGTGCTCTCTGAAACTTCATGTTTTAACCAAAGGTATTTGCCAACATAGCAGTCTTAAGGCCAATTTATCGGGACACCCGTTTCCACCTTGATTTCGTATTTAAAATTATTTAGAATTTTATGCACGTATTTAGCAGGAGTGGGTTCATTCAATTAGAGTATGCTCCGTCTATTTATTAAAAATCCTGTTCAAAATTGTGAAAAGTTCTTCCTTTTCTCTACAATAAATAAATCTCATCCCAAGAGTTATTAGCCGTGCAAATCTCTTCGAGAAGAACGATCAGAATAATTTCCATTCTTTCATAATGGGATGTAATGGCCCTGAATCCATTTTTTCAATTAGTGCTTGTCATGGATTTCGGTGGGCCTGTTTGTGAACAACTGGTTCAAACACTAAAACTTGTGATGTAATTGCAGGAGGGAGTTACACGTCATATCGCTTTTGTTGGGAAATTTCACAATCGCCAGGACACTCCAGTGAAAATGTTGCAGCAGTTGTTATGATTGATGGAGGTAATGTGATGTTTTTAATAGGCTGATCAACAAGACTTATGTGGTCCCACCTTTACAAAAAAAGTTTTTTCGATCCCTTCGAAACTTCCGATATCATGGTGGGAAGAGGGAAAAACTCTCAAGTGATGGTGTTTGGTCTTGATTCGGATAGTTCGCCACACGATTTAGAGGAGATTTCGACGTAAAAATTCTGCCAGATAGCGAAAGGGAGTGGGAGGAGGGAGTGAAAGGATTGGGGAGAGAGAAGAGAAAAAGGAGAAGAAAGGTTGGGAGGCACGAGACCTGAAGGTGATAAAAATGAGATAAAACCAAATGAAGGAGAAGAAACCAGGGAAAGTGAGAGAAAGGGAAAGACCACATTTCAAAATTTTACTCCAATTTTATTTTTAGTGAACCTGCTGTTAACTCCGATGGCATCAGTTGTTGTCCCTCCTCCGATGTTTGCTCACTGTTTCAAAGCGCACTGTTCAATAAACCAAATAACTTTTCATCCCTCATGTCGTGATATTGCACTGCTGTTGTCCGATGGCACCTTAGCCATATTAAAGAACATTCCACTGTCAAAGGAAACCGGACACAATACTTCTGCTGACGAGAAGACGTCCGCGCTTCTTCCATCGATAAGGTATCTTGTCTTATCATATATGAAGATGTGTCCTTTCTAGCAGAAATGAAGCGGAATCAACGTCTTCGCGCGACTGTCTTAGACGCAATTCCAAGAATATACAGAGTTGGGTTATATTTCATGACCAAAAGAGTACTGATCACTCATCAGCAAACGTACAAATATCTGCTGCTAAGTTCAATCTTACCGAGGAGAAATCGTCTTATGCTTGCAAACCAAATTCCAAGATTACGAAGAGGTTTTGACTTTTTGACTTGACTAAGACTTACTTTGATTTTGTTGCTTCGGCCATAATGGTTCTTAACAGTTCCTAATTTTTGATGTTGCTCATGGTGTACATCTTCATAGGATAAATGTCGAAATTGGCGAAAGTTTATGGACAGGTCCCGGGAGCCTTCATCAGTTGACTTGGTGCAAAGATGGTAATTTAGTTGCAGTTGGAAGAGATGTTAATGAAGGAGTTAATGTAATATGTGAAATACGGATGACCCAACGTGATGGCCAGTATGATGCAAAATTAAAGTAAGTTATTGTGGCTGGTAATTTTTTCCTTGTGTAGACAGTTGGGTTTTTTTTAAGTTTTAGTTTAAATTTGTTTCCCTCCTTTTCGTTCCTTCCTTCCTTCCTTCCTCCCTTCCTTCCTCCCTTCCTTCCTTCCCTTCCTTCCCTTCTTTCCCTTCCTTCCCTTCCTTTCCTTCCTTCCCTTCCTTCCCTTCCTTCCCTTCCTTCCCTTCCTTCCCTTTCTTCCCTTCCCTCCCTTCCCTCCTTTCCCTCCTTTCCCTCCCTTCCCTTCCTTCCCTCCCTTCCCTCCCTTCCCTCCCTTCCCTTCCTTCCCTTCCTTCCCTTCCTTCCCTTCCTTCCCTTCCTTCCCTTCCTTCCCTTCCTTCCCTTCCTTCCCTTCCTTCCCTTTCTTCCCTTTCTTCCCTTTCTTCCCTTCCCTCCCTTCTTTCCCTTCCTTCCCTTCTTTCCCTTCCTTCCCTTCCTTCCCTTCCTTCCCTTACTTCCCTTCCTTCCCTTTCTTCCCTTTCTTCCCTTTCTTCCCTTCCCTCCCTTCCCTCCCTTCCCTCCCTTCCCTCCCTTCCCTCCCTTCCCTCCCTTCCCTCCCTTCCCTCCCTTCCTTCCCTTCCTTCCCTTCCTTCCCTTCCTTCCCTTCCTTCCCTTCCTTCCCTTCCTTCCCTTTCTTCCCTTTCTTCCCTTTCTTCCCTTCCCTCCCTTCTTTCCCTTCCTTCCCTTTCTTCCCTTCCTTCCCTTCTTTCCCTTCCTTCCCTTTCTTCCCTTCCTTCCCTTCTTTCCCTTCTTTCCCTTCCCTTCCCTTCCTTCCCTTCCTTCCCTTCCTTCCCTTCCTTCCCTTCCTTCCCTTCCTTCCCTTCCTTCCCTTCCTTCCCTTCCTTCCCTTCCCTTCCTTCCCTTCCTTCCCTTCCTTCCCTTCCTTCCCTTCCTTCCCTTCCTTCCCTTCCTTCCCTTCCTTCCCTTCCTTCCCTTCCTTCCTTCCTTCCTTCCTTCATTTTTCTCTCTTTCCTATCATCTCTTCATTTCTTACCTTCTGTCCATCCAGTCGTTTATCCATCTGTCTACAAACACTAGCTCTCATAGCCAGTCACTCACTCATTGCGTCAGTTTGTCTGTCCGTCTACCCTCCTGTCCTTCCATCCAACCATCCGTCTGCTGGTCCATCGGTCGGACACTTGCTCAGTCAGTTGGTCAATTAGTTGGTAGGACATTCGGTCAGTCGGCCGCTCATTTATCTTTCTGTTTGATCTGTTAATTTATGTAGTAACGTTCTTCCAGTGGAGAAAGATATCCTTCGACTTTTCGCGAATGCTGACACTGGATCACTTGCCGTAGAGTGCAGCGATGGGTCTATGTTTAAATATAAATCAGGTATACGTCAAAATATAGACATATGCAAAATTTTAATTAAGATTCATTTATGCGTTCTCCAAAAATATTCATTCCACAGCCGCTATTTAGAAGGGGAATTCCGCCTTAGGTAAGGAATTATCCTTCCTATCTGTAATATAAACAGAGGTCAATTTGTTGGTTTTTACTTGGCCGATGTCTGCCCTTTACGAGTGGTCGGCCTAGAAAAGCATACTGTTTTTGATGTTGATTTTATTTTCTCATTTGGAATTTTTCTTAATAACGGACAGTAGCTCCAGTTCACTAGAACTTTCTCCGGACACAGACATACAGACATACAGACATACCATTTGCCATGGTTCCCACGTTGGTTAAAGCTTTAGTGGCAGAATTATTCACCATGTCTCCTTTCTTTACCTAGATTCAAACCACGTCGAAATTATTCCTTGGACCTCGGACAATCTTTCAGTAACTTTACCCCAGCCTTGCATAAATGTTGAAACATTGGCACTTGGCGAGAAGGTTTAGAGACACGTTTTTTTATTGTTTTTTTTCCATTTTTGCGTCTCTATTACGTAGTCATTCCACAATTTTGTTAGTTCGTTCTTTCGTTCGTTTGCCCGTTTGTTTGTTCCTTTGTTCGTTTGTTTGTTTTTTTGTTTGTTCGTTTGTTTGTTCGTTCGTTTGTTCGTTCGTTTGTTCGTTCGTTTGTTCGTTCGTTAGTTCATTCGTTTGTTCGTTCGTTAGTTCATTCGTTTGTTCGTTAGTTCGTTTGTTTGTTTGTTCGTTTTGTTCGCTCACCTGCTCTGTTTGTTTGTTTATTTATTTATTTATTTACACAGGAAGTGGTCATCGGTCTAACAGAACATTCAAGGCTATATATAAACGACAAAGAGGTTAGATTATCCTGTTGTAACTTTGTTGTCATTCCTGACATGTCTGTTCATTTTAAACCGTTCGTCCAGTTTGACTGAAATTAATGAAGTATTTATTGTCCGATATTTCTTAAGTACGACCCTTGTCATTCATGAATCGTTTTTATACTTAGAATACTTGTTTTTCAAACTTTATTGTAGGTGGCTAATAATTGTACATCGTTTTTTATTCACGATGAATTTCTCCTTTTGACAACCAGCTCCCACAAGTTACGTAGTTTGAGTATCTTACCCCACAAGAAAGGTAATGCATATTTTGCCTCTTTATTGTAAAACGGGCGTCGAAGCTCAGATAACTTAACCAAATCACAAATAATGAAGAAATTACATCTTTACCTTCACAAGTCTTTTAGTATATCCAACTATTATCTCAAACCAATCCTTTGGAATTTTTGGGAAGTAAATCAAGTTCTTCAACAATCGTTGATATGTTGTTTTACATTGATGAATACTGAGATCTTTGATTCAATTTAGGTTTATGGTCGTTATTGGAGGGACAGCAGGTCGCGGAAAACGTCAGGAATGTAGAACGAGGCTCAAAAATCGTAACTGCAGTCGCCCAAGATACTAAACTAATTCTGCAAGTAAGCAGTGAATGTTACCGTTGTGATATTTTACCTACTTGCGAAGCTTTTTCGGGGGGAGTAATACACTTTGATAAGTCTCTCATTCATATTTATGTTTTCATATCGAAGCAGTTGTATAGGGGTGAGTCTACCAGGCCCGTAGCCAAGGGGGAGCCTAGGAGACAATGCCCCCCGTTTTTTTTCCGCCTCCCCTAGAAAAAAATGCTGACCATATTGTAAAATGTGTTCATTGAAATAAATGCACTTCCACTCGTGCAGGAAGGGGTATTTTGATTTTTGAATTGGTTGGTCATGATATGTTGCTTTTGGATCAGGTCAGATGGGTCCAGTTCGTTGCCCCCCCTAGAGCTATCATTGCCCCCCCCTAGGGATGCAGGCTGGCTACGGGCCTGGAGTCTACCATGTAATTCATGGGTCGGTTAATCTAAACGTGGAGACTTCATTCGCACGTCCTTTGGAGTGAATAAGTTTGCTATTAGAAACCTTAAGATCTACAACGTCAACTCCAACGACGAAGTTCTTTGAACGAAAAGATGTAGTGAATGTTAAGGTCCCTCTTTAGTGGATAACTGTCTGGTAGGACACGATGGGTGATTATGAACATCCACGCTTTAATCAGCGGAACTTTTACGGGGCCGACGCCTGGAGGTGTAGGGAACAAGATTGCTGAAGAGGTCAGATGTGGTGAACAGGCGTGAAAGGAAAAAATAGATTCGTGCAATATGTGTTACTTTCTGGTGGAATGGCAAAGGCACTGCGAGAAATGTGTTTTACGCCTCCAAACACCGCATGGACAGACCCATAGATAAAATTATAACTGGATTATTTATCGCTTATTGCCGTTTAGATGCCCAGAGGAAATCTTGAGACCATCCATCCTACAGTACTTATTTTGTCTTACCTCAAGAAGTGCTTGGACAGGTATGACCTTGGGTATGAAGTATCGGCTTTGTCTCAACTAGGTTTTTACAGGAATTTCTCGCCTTAGGGTCCCAAAGCCCATAATATCCACAGTTGTGGGATATTTGAAATAAAGACTGGGTCATTTTAGGATAATTGCTTGGGGAAAACTAGAAAAATAATTCAATTCATTTTGCATAGATTTTTTAGCAAGAATTGGTTATAACAGGAAGATTTTTGATTTTCTCTGCTTCAAGACCCCAACTTCATTTTACCGCGCCATTTCGAAAAAAATTGCGGGTGTCTTACAATTGGGCTTCGTGGTGGGGAGGCTGCACGGGAATTACATGTTCTAGGATGATGTTTTGCGAATTTTTCTTGACTGGTTTTTGCAGCTTGAAATACAAGGATGCTTTTGTTTGCATGAGGAGACATCGAATTAATCTAAATCTGGTTTATGATCATAACTCAAAGGTATGCATATCTGCACGGATTTTATTTTCCTTCATCATTATATTATCCCTCCTACTCTTCTGAATTGTTCATTGCTTCGTTACATTAATTGTCCCATTAGTTTTTCCCGCTAGGATCTTTTATAGGTTTGATATGTGATATTTTCTCTGAAAATACTTACATGGATGATTATCGTTCATTTAGCTTTTTTTGGATAATATGGAGACTTTCATTCGCCAAGTTGAGTCGGTCGTTTTTGTAAACATGTTTTTATCAGACATAAAGTAAGTGAACTTTAACTGATATCTTTCTTTCTTTGTTTTTGTTGTTGTTGTTGTTGTTGTTGTTGTGTTTTCTCTTGTTTGTGTGTTTGTGTTTCTGTCTTTGTTTGTGTCTACGTTTGCTTTTTACGTACTTTTAGCGAGTTTTTTTGTCGTTATTAATGCTCATTGTCCGTTTGTTTATTAGTTTGACTTATTTTTGTTTGTTTCTTTGTTTGATTTTCATGTCAGACTTTTGCAATTATTTATGACAACAGAATCAGTTGTTTTGCCGTAATTTTTGTTTTTTACATAATTCTGTAGTTATACTTTTCGTGTAACTGAATCGCAGCTCCTGTCATGAGCCGCCAAGACACATGGTGGCTTCCGGGAAGAGAGGGATTGTGACTCTTACATGTCCCATTTTGTCCCTTTGATCCAACATTGACTTAGACTTCTGATCCCTCTCTTATCCCGTTCCCTCCCGGAACCTGCCCCAGTTTCTCTGTCCTCTCGGCAGTCCTGATCAATAATCTCCAGTAAAACCTTCACATAGTAGTACATTATGTCCCAAATTATTATTAAGACTAACAGAACAACTTGTTTTTATAGAGAAGAAGACGTAACGCTCACTATGTACTCGGAGCACTATCGCGAGAGAAGTCCAGTGTAGGTATTTCACGCATGATTTCGCTTAGAAAGTTCACGGCGTTTAAGATCTGACGATATGTACGTCTTCATTAGGGAAAACACCGAGAAAGTTTGCAAAGTTGATGCCATTTGCGACGCTGTGAGATTGGCTTTGGAGGCGGTTGACCGAAGCAAGTGAGTAAGAGAAGTGGCTAAGTATAGTGACCAAGAAGACGAGTAATTTTAGAAAAACGACAGGAGACGCCACTAGTAAGAACAGTGAAAATGATTGTAACGACTTCTTAAAACGTGAGCTATAGTATTACTGTAGTTCAGTTCAGGCAGACATCTACCGTAAATGAATAAGGACGGAAAGGAAACGTAACTTATCTGGAGGGTTGTTCGAATCCATCATACCTTCCCCTTGGTCTGGCACGATCAACCCTTTATCTCCCAATTGTACACATCTTTACGGTTTAATATATGCAAGTTAGATTCATAAATTGATTTCAATAGATTTTCAATATGATTCCAAATTGGTGGAATGATTTAAAATTTCTTTAGAAAAATCTGGGACCTAAACGGTGAATAAAGTTGTTGTGGTGTGTTAGGAATCTGATTTTGAGAGAATAATTTTGTATACTTATGTTTATATGTTCTAGTAAAGGTTTCTCCGTAATCAAAGTGACATCTTCTCTCGTCTTTCAGGTATCTACATTGTATTTTGACGTCCTACGTAAAGAAAACCACGCCGGAGTTGGAAACGGTTTTGAAAATTGTAAAAGATCTCAAAGGTAACGTGTGCACATCTCGAGAGTGGTACACGAGTGACACACGAGTAACACAAGAGGGGTACACGAGTGACATACGAGTAATGCACGAGTAATGCAAGAGTGGTACACGCGTGGTCTTCTAAGCAAAGGATGCGTGTGATTGATGATAAAATGAATTAATAATTCCGCTCCTTCGTGCGTTCATTCATTTATTCGCTCAGTAGTTCGTTGTCTGCTATATTTTATTTCTAGATTCAAATAATTTTACTGCTGCTGGCGATGCCTTGAAGTATGTTCTTTTTCTGGTTGATGTTAATAAAATGTATGACGTTGCTTTGGGGATGTACGACTTCCAGCTTGTTCTCATGGTTGCAGAGAAGTCGCAGAAGGCAAGGATAGATTTCAGAAACTTACTTAGTTTGAAGTTCCAATTAATTTGACGGTTTGCAGATGACGTCACGGCGGCCATGTTGATGTGACTAAAAAAAAGATGTCATTATCAGCTGTTGTATGTAGTTTCAACATGGACGCCATATCTTTGTTTTTTGAATCTCAAATGATCGATCGCAAGCCATCAACTCAGAAACACTTACTATGAGATGAAATACGTGTAAAACATTTCTCCAATTATAAAAGATCGAGACTTCAGCCTGAAAACGGCGATGAAATTGAGTCTGGCATGTGTTGATTATCTTTTTTAGTTTTCAACCACGAATTAAACGTTATTTATGGTCAGTTTTTACCTTATCGACGACTAGTAAATGCGAGGATGTGGTGTTTTTTTGGCTTTGAAATGATTTTAAATCGATATTTATTTTTGTTGATAGGATCCCAAGGAGTACCTACCATTCCTTAACAATCTTCGTAAATTGGATGTTAATTATCAAAGATACTGCATCGATAAATATCTAAAACGTTATTCCAAAGCAATGAAACACTTGGCAAAGTGTGGTAAGTGCGTCCATTCATATTACACAATTCATCGTCTTTTTTAACTGAGCTTTGCCTTACATGGTCGTTAAAATATGACAAGAAACTTAAAATAAAGTATGAAATATAGCGCTAGATTATGTGAGGTAAGCGTTAACACAAGGGGGCGTGTTACATGGGATGCGCTGTGTTGTCGTGTGGTGTGGTGTGGTGTGGTGTGATGTGTGGTGTGGTGTGGTGTAATTTGGTGTGATATGGTGTGATGTAGTGTGGTGTGTTATGATATGGTGTTGTTTGGTGTGATTTCCTGTGGAGTGGTGTATATGGTGTGATATGGTGCGACGTGGTGATGTGCGCTTTGACGTTGTATAGGGTGAAGTGGTGTGGTGTACTGTGATGTAATGTGTGGTGTGATGAAGTATGATATGGTGCGACGTGATATACGCTTTAGAGTTGTATAGGGTGAAGTAGTGTGGTGTGGTGTGATGTAGTGTGGTGTGGTGTGATGTAGTGTGGTGTGGTGTGGTGTTATGTAGTGTGGTGTGGTGTGAGGTAGTGCGATGTAGTGTGGTGTGGTGTGAGGTAGTGTGGTGTGGTGTGAGGTAGTGTGGTGTGGTGTGAGGTAGTGTGGTGTGGTGTGAGGTAGTGTGGTGTGGTGTGAGGTAGTGTGGTGTGGTGTGATATGATGTGGTCTGGTGTGATGTGGTTTGGTGTGATTTAGTGTGGAGTGGTGTATGTAATGTCATGTTATGTGATATGGTGCGACGTGGTAATATGCAATTTGACGTTGTATAAAGTGCAGTAGTGTGGTATTATGTGGTTATGTGGTGTAAAAGGCTTCAGCGTTGTGTAACCTGATTTCTTAGGAGACGTGTTGCCGTTATTTGTTCGTTTAACTCTACGATAATTTTGTTAAAGTAAGTCATGGCTAAACTCTTTACCTGGTCTCACCTCTCAATAGGACCTGAAAGATTTAACGAGTGTTTGGAATTAATAAAAGACCAAAGTCTGTACACTGAAGCCCTACGTCTTTATCCTGAAATCAGCAGTGAATACAAAACAGTAGCTGAATGTTATGGAGAGTACCTTCTGAAGCAAAGTAAATATGATGAAGCAGGGCTTGGTAAGTATAACTCCAAGTGTTTGCTGGGATTTTACCTTAGGATACAGTGAAGAAGAAAACAAAATTGGATTGGTTCCTCCCGATTCTTTTTCCTTTCTATGGATCTGATTCAGTACTTGCCCGCTGCGAAAGTAACGAACGAGCGCTCGAGGCCTTTCACAAAAGTGGCAACTGGAGACAAGCATTTTGTATGGCGGCCAGATTATCAGTGTCAGAAGAGAAGAAAGTACATTTATCCAGATCATTGGCAGGTAACGGGGAATTTGTTTTGATTCCATTTGTTGGTGTTGACTGCGGTTGTTGGTTTGACAGTGCTGGTAATATGCCTAGTGGCTTGTTTTGCCGTATTGGTACTGATCATAGTTCTGGTTATTGTTGTGATGTTAATGCTGATAGTATCAATAGTTTTGATAGCAACTGGCAAAAGTCAAGGTCAGGTTTTCAGCGATCTATCATTTTAAATTTAATCGATGAAACTTTCCCCTGCGTCACATTCTGTTTTATGTTCACTGTCCCCTTTTAGCGTATCTCAAAGAACATGGTCGGCATAGCGAGGCGGCTGTTGTCTTGCTAGATTATGCAAACGTAAGTAATTTATTTCTTCAAGTTCGAAGAACCAGGTATGTTAAATTTCACATTCAGTTACACATGTCTCGCACCTGGCAAAATTACTCCATTTTCAAATTATTCACTGAAGATGTCGTATGCTTATCGACAGAACGTTATATTATAATTTGATATTTCTGTGTTCTTGTATGAACGGCTCCACTCCGAATATGTTACTGGGCGTCGATACTTACTCTGAGATTGAAATCAACTAGATAAAAGTTCCTGAAAGTAGGCCACAACTGTATTCGTAAAATTTCAGTATGCTGAATTCAAGCTTAGCAAGGCGAGGATCTGACTACACTTTTCTAAAAACAGTAAGGAGTATTACTGGAAAAAGACATCTCTCAGAATAGTTTTAAAAACCCTAGCTTGCTTACTACTGTTACCGTTACTGTGTTGAAACAACTTTTACTCGTATTTAATTTTTGAAAATTTTCTAGGACTCTGAAGAGGCCATTGAATCATTGATTCATGGAAGACTATGGGAAGAATCGTTGAGATTGGTAATATTATATATTTTTTCGCGATGATAACTTGTTTCTTACAGCTACCTGGTAATCACTAAACGTCAATTTTAGATGTACAAATATGAGAGGACAGACATCATTGAAACACACTTCAAGCCAGCACTGCAAGAAGGTCAGTGGTTGAATTTGTTGATCAGCTAAAGCTACATTGGATTCTGTTTACGTTAGGATGGCTCGAATGAATTTTAATATCTCTTGGTTGCATTTCAAGCTGTGTGTAATATTAAAAGGATTCCTGTATATATATAAATTTTTTATTTTTATTTTTTTTGAATGGACAAAGCTGTATTGCAAAATTGTAAGACCCAGCAAATGCCATTTTTTGAATCCGCGGACAGTTTTCCTCTCACAAGTGTCCTAAGACTACTTTCTTCTTCGGAAATTCATTGACGTTTTACTCTTTTGTTCCACCTGCCAGCCTGTGAACAGTCTCTGTCTTCGTTAGAAGCAAACAGAGTTCAATTTGAAAAATACAAGAATCGATTAAAGCTTGTTCGAGAGGATAAAGAGAAAAGGAAGTTAGACATCTTAGGTGAGTACAACGGACGTTGTGAAGTCAACAGCCTTATCCTCGAGCTCCAAAAGAACAATTTCATTAATTTTATATTCCAGAAAACGGACATGATGACGAACCAGATGCTGATTTATTTTCGGATACATCAAGCATAACGGGACAAAGTACCGTTACCACGTCGTCCCTGTCGTCCCGAAGTTCCCGAAGTAGTGGGTAAGAGGAAGCTAATGAGGTACATTTCATGTGAGGTGTCGCGGACTATAGTAGGGTTCAATGAATTGGATGAGTAGGGTTTGATTGGGTTCATGTGGGGACGAGTGAGATTAAATAGGAAGGGTTGGATTTGGAAGGGATTAACGGCATGGGATGGAATAAAACCGGTTGGATTGGGATGGCACGGAATGGGATGAGATAGTGTAAGATAGGTTACAATGGGATACTTTAGGATAGGGTGAGGTAGAATATGGCAGTGAAGGATAGCATGGGAGAGAGTAGGATAATATAGGATAGGGTCGGATAGAATGAGGATAATGTAGGGTTGGATAGGTTTGTGTGGGATCTTATCAGATAGAATAAGATAAAATAGGACGGGTTAGGACGGGATGAAATGGGCTGGATTGGAATAGGATTGGTTGAGATGGTTTACTGATATACTAGGAAAGAGAACAGGTTTGGTTGAAATAAGATGGAATGGGGGTCGGATGGGATCGGATGGATTAGTTGTGTACATTTCGTTCATGATATTTCCAATTTTTTTTTGTTTCAGCAAGTCGCGTAAAAATCGTAAAAAGGCCAATCGCAAGAAAGTTAGCTTGAAGGAGGGAAGTCTGTTTGAGGATTTGGCATTAATGGAAGCATTGTCAGGAATAATTTCGGTCGTGGATAAAATTCAAGGTTGGTAGAGCCCATCACTGGTATGTATTCACAGAAGAAAGAAATTTTTGGTCTACCTGGCTGCTTGAAGTTAGTTTTAAATTAATTATTTAATTTGAAATATATTTCTCAATGTTCTCTATACCACAAAGTAAATACTGAAATCAAAACTTTTTTTCTCAAATAATTTAAATCATACAATTTTTTATCAAGTCATTTCTTGGTGTTTCTTTATGCTGCCAGAGGAGATCTCCATATTATTGAAAATGCTGGTACTTTTTGGTTACGATGAAGATGCCGGGGAGCTTCAAGTCGTCTATGGCGATACGTTGGAGCTAGTCCATCGTTCCGTGGAAGAAATTTGGCCCACGAAGTCAGAAGAATCCAGTTCACTGGTGTGTATTATCAGTTTCTTTGTTTTTTAATAATCTCGAAAGTTTGGTTTACCTTGTCTCAGAAAGCTTATTGAAAGAAAGTTTTTCAGCCTGAAACACTAATTACCAGACTCCTAGATACAGATAAGGCAAGAAAATGTCTCGTTTTCCGTGACTGAAGAAACTTTGGAGGTTATTTTTTTAGAATATATTCACGTACATACATTCTAATACACGAAACGTGAGTGTGAAAAGAACAGACATCTCGAAATCAGGCTGTATTCAATTGCGGTGGTTTGTCCTTTTAAAATGTAGCTACTTACACTTATAGTGCTGCCAACGGTCGCGAACAACCGTTGACAAGCTTTTTACCTATGAAGCGTTATATATTTGTGGGCCTTGATCACACGTTCCTACATTTTTCATTTTAGAATTTGGGACCAGGTTTAACTTCCAACACAATTGCCTCAACCATGAAGGGAAACGATCGAATACAAGACAAAGGTATAATATCTGTACTTTCCATTTTCCTGGAATCCTCCCATGGGCACCGCGAGGACCTGGGCCCGACAGGGTTGTCTAAGTGACCTCTTGCCCAGGATATAGATCATTTTGTGGTGGAAAGGATTTTCATTTTACTTTCCTAATCAGATTAAATAGGATGGGTAACTTGCAGTTCAGTAAACACTCTGTTTTATTATAGGTACTACGATAACTCGAAGGAAATTAGCCATTAGATTCCTGCGCAGCCGAGGGAAGATTTACAAATCTTTCAGAAGCAAAGAGGAAATTCGACCGCTAATTTCCCTTAAAGTCATGGTATCACTGCGTAACACCTTAATTGTCGAGGAAAATTTTGAAAAAATAAAGCTCCTTAAAATTTTCCCCGCGAATTACAGTATTTCCAAAAACTCTTGAGGTCTGAATTCCCAAAGCCTTCATAAGGAGGCGTTTAGCAGTTCAAACAGCGCTATTCCTACCACACACTTCAGGATATTGCGCCTGAAAGCTGCCAGATCCTTAAGGTGTCTCTGTTGACTATTTTTAGATACTCCAACTCCACCTTCTGCTCCTGTCTTGAGAAAAGCCATGACATGGCGTCTGGACCAACTGAAACGATGAATGACGTTAAACGTCGTGGTATAATGGAGGTTTCTTCAAATACCCTGTCCGAGAAGAGATGAAAGCAGATATGATCTCTATCCCACTGACTTCTGTTCTAACTGGCAGACTGACTTCAGTCAGTGGTTGCAGCAAAGAATGACGTCCAGAAAGGTGCCATGTTCCCTGGTTTGGGCTTCCTTTTTATCAAAGACGGTCATAGCTCCATATGTAACAGAGTTCAGTTGTCCTGCTTCACTCCCAGCCCACTCCTACCCAGAAACTTTATTGTGCACTGAACTGTTAGCTGGCCTGGTGGAAAACGCAGTTCGCTCAACATTAGCCCAAAAATAGGCCCCAACCGACCAACGTGCAACTGCTTTGACGATTTGGTTGCTTCAGAAAGATATTTATTCAAATAAAACAAGATGTAAAAGAAATTATGTGGGAAAAAATAGCTGCGGCAGGCTATAGACGTTTGCTGTCAGCTACTCGATGCTCTGGCTAAACCTTAAAAGTTTCGCGGTTAAATCTTGTTTCCAGTTCAAAGTATGAAAGATTAGCCAAAGGAAAGTAGTTTGGCATTGATTTCAGTCATTTTAAGCTAAAATTGTGGTGAATTTTCGAGATCGAAAAAAAGTAAAGAGGTTAACCCACGGTTTTCGACGATTTTTCGACGAATTTCAAAGTTTTGAAATTAGCTCAAAATGTGAAAGATTAGCCTAAGAAAGGTAGTTTGGCATTGATTTCAGTCCATTTAGGCTAAAATTGTGGTCAATTTTGACGTCGCAAAATTTGGAAGAAAAGTGAAGCGGTTAAACCACGATGCCGATTGTTTGCTACTCGAATTGCAGGAGATATCCTCGCGTTGAAATTCGCCCCGATAGGAAAGGGGGAACCACATGACCCATCTGGTCCTCCCCTTTCCAAATGAGCTTTCTGCAACTCTTCGAAACTTCCCCCATTGTGTCAGCAAAGGCCAGAGGCTATAAACTCCTGCTGTTTGGCGTTGACTCCGATTGTTTGCTACTCAATTTGCAGGAGATGTGCATACGTCAAAATTCGGCCCGATAGCAAAGGTGGATCACATGGCTCATGTGGTCCCCACTTTGCAAAACAAGGCTTCTGCAACTCTTCGAAACGTCCCTCATCATGTCAGCAAAACCCAGAGGCTGCCAAATCCTATTCTTTTACGTTGATTCCGATTGTTTTGCCCCAGATTTGAAGGACATATCCACATGTCGAAAGTCGGCCCGATTGGAAAGGGGGGACTATATGGCTGATGTGGTCTCTCCTTTGGAAAACGAGGTTTCTGCAGCTCTTCGAAACTTCCCTTATCGTGTCAGCAAAGTCCAGAAGCTACCAAATCCTGCTGTTTCGCTTTTATTCCGATTGTTTCGCATTCGATTTGCAGGAGATATCCACACGTCCAAATTCGGCCTGATAGCAAAGGGGGGACCGCATGGCTCATGTCGTCCTCCTTTGCAACACGAGATTTCTGCAACACTGCAAAACTTCTCTCATGTCAGAAAAGGACAGAGGCTGCAAACTCCTGCTGTTTGGCGTTGACTCCAATTGTTTGCCAATCAATTTGCAGGAGATGTGCATACGTCGAAATTCGGCCCGATAGCAATGGTGGATCACATGACTCATGTGGTCCCCACTTTGCAAAACGAGGTTTCTGTAATTCTTGGAAACTTCCTTTATCGTGTCAGCAAAGGCCAGAGGCTGCCAAATCCTGCTGTTTGCCGTTGATTGCGCTTGTTTGGCACTCGATTGGCAGGAGATATCCACACTTGGAAATTCGGCCCAATAGCAAAGGGGGGACCACATGGCTCATGTGGTCCCCCCTTTACAAAACGAGGTTTCTGCAAATCTTCGAAACTTCCCTCATCATGTCAGCAAAGGGAAGAGGCTTCCGAATCCTGTTGTTTGGCGTTGACTACGAATGTTTGCCACTCGATTTGCAGGAGATATCCACTCGTCAAAATTCGGCCCGATAGCAAAGGGTGGACCACATGGGTCATGTGGTTTCGCGCTTTGCAAAACGAAGTTTCTGCAACTCTCCGAAACGTCCCTCATGATATCAACAAAGCCAGAGGCTGCAAAATCCTGATGTTTGGGTGCCAAAGGCATCTGTTTTCAGATGGCTTTGAATTTACGGCTTCTTTAATAAGTACTGATGCAGATGGAAGTGTACTGAGTTGTTTCCACCATGGAGATGGAACGAGAAGACTTCTCTATTGTTCAATCGTCAGGCCACAGCTCGAGTATTGCAGTGAGGTTTGGTCACCATACAACGATCAAGTTAAAAACCCGAATTGAAAACGTCCAACGGCGAGCAACAAAATATATACTTGGATATCTTAAAACATTAATTATAAGCAACGTCTAATCCGTTTATTAATGCTACCGCTCGACTACAGACAAGAGGTAAAAAGCCTGGTATGTCTATTCAAATCGAGATCTGGTTCCTAAGATGTAAATCATTCTAAATTTTTTCAGCCAGTATCGCAAAACCCGCGCTATAAAACTCGAAACTTAGATCCCTATAATTACAAAATAAAGTTCGCCAAACAAGATTATTTGATGAATTATTATTCCATTAGGGTGACCACACTATGGAATAAGTTTCCTAAAGACTGCAGAAGTTCCTTATCACTTACTTTTTTTAAGAATAGTTTATATTAATTTTAAACAAAAAAACTGGAAATTGGGGACGTTCTTCCAGATCAAACACAGTAATTTTTTATGCCTATAATGTATTTTAGTTATTGTACCAGAAGTCTGATGTCAACTGGAGTACGTTGCCCTGTTTCTTTTTCCTGTCGCTTTTTGTTTATGTATATAGATCTTATTGCGACAAACACATTAAATTCAAATTCAAAATTTCAAAGTTTTTGACGACTTTTCGACCGATTTCAAAGCATCAAAATCATCTCTAAAAATATGAAAGTTTACCCGACCAAAGTAGTTTGGCAGTGATTTCAGTCCATTTAGGCGACAATTCAGCTGAATTTTCGACATCAAAAAATTTCGCAGAAAAGTAAAAGGGTTAAACCTCGCTCTTTACGAAATATGAAGTCATTTTAAGGGAAATTTGAGGAGAATTTTTGAGGTGAGAAAATTTTAGAAGAAAGTAAATGGGTAAACCCGCCCTTTTTGAAGATTTTTCAACCAATTTTAAAGTTTCGAAATAAGGTCAGAATATGAAAGATTAGGCAAAAGAAACTGCTTTTCCACTGATTCCAGTAATTTTAAGCTAAATTTCGGGGAAATTTTTGAGGTTGAAACATTTCGAAAAAAAGTGAAGGGGTTAACCCACGGTTACTGACGATTTTTCAACCAATTTCAAAATTCAGAAATAAGGGCAGAATATGAAAGTTTATTGCATAGAAAGTAGTTTTGCAGTGATTTGAGTGATTTTGAGCGAAATTACGTTGAAAAATTTTTAGGTTGAAAAAAATTCGAAAAAAAGTAAAAGGGTTAACCCACGGTTTTTGACGATTTTTCGACCAATTTTGAAGTTTCGAAACAAGGTCAGAATATGAAAGTTTATTGCATAGAAAGTAGTTTTGCAGTGATTTGAGTGGTTTTTGAGCGAAATTACGTTGAAATATTTTGGTGTAAAAATTTGACCAAAAAGTAAAAGGGTTAACCTTTGGTTTTTGACGATTTTTCGACCAATTTTGAAGTTTCGAAACAAGGTCAGAATATGAAAGTTTGTTGCATAGAAAGTAGTTTTGCAGTGATTTGATGGGTTTTTGAGCGAAATTACGTTGAAAATTTTAGGTGGAAAAATTTGACCAAAAAGTAAAGAAGTTAACCCACCGTTTTTGACGATTTTTCGACCAATTTTGAAGTTTAGAAATAAGTGCAGAATATGAAAGTTTATTGCATAGAAACTAGTTTTGCAGTGATTTGAGGGGTTTTTGAGCGAAATTACGTTGGAAAATTTTGGTGGAAAAATTTGACCAAAAAGTAAAGGGGTTAACCTTTGGTTTTTGACGATTTTTCAACCAATTTCCAACTTTCGAAATAAGGGCAGAATATGAAAATTTATATCATAGAAAGTAGTTTTGCAGTGATTTCAGTGGTTTTTGAGGGAAATTGCGTTGAAAATTTGAGGTGGAAAAATTTGGCCAAAATGTAAAGGGGTTAACCTTTGGTTTTTGACGATTTTTCGACCAATTTCCAACTTTCGAAATAAGGGCAGAATATGAAAGTTTATTGCATAGAAAGTAGTTTTGCAGTGATTTGAGGGGTTTTTGAGCGAAATTACGTCGAAAATTTTAGGTGTAAAAATTTGACCAAAAAGTAAAGGGGTTAACCTTTGGTTTTTGACGATTTTTCGACCAATTTCCAACTTTCGAAATAAGTGCAGAATATGAAAGTTTATTGCATAGAAAGTAGTTTTGCAGTGATTTGAGTGGTTTTTGAGCGAAATTACGTTGAAAAATTTTGGTGTAAAAATTTGACCAAAAAGTAATTTGAGGGGTTTTTGAGCGAAATTACGTTGAAAATTTTAGGTGGAAAAATTTGACCAAAAAGTAAAGGGGTTAACCTTTGGTTTTTGACGATTTTTCGACCAATTTTGAAGTTTCGAAATAAGGTCAGAATATGAAAGTTTATTGCATAGAAAGTAGTTTTGCAGTGATTTGAGGGGTTTTTGAGCGAAATTACGTTGAAAATTTGAGGTGGAAAAATTTGACCAAAAAGTAAAGGGGTTAACCTTTGGTTTTTGACGATTTTTCGACCAATTTCCAACTTTCGAAATAAGGGCAGAATATGAAAGTTTATTGCATAGAAAGTAGTTTTGCAGTGATTTCAGTGGTTTTTGAGCGAAATTACGTTGAAAATTTTAGGTGTAAAAATTTGACCAAAAATGTAAAGGGGTTAACCTTTGGTTTTTGACGATTTTTCGACCAATTTCCAACTTTCGAAATAAGGGCAGAATATGAAAGTTTATTGCATAGAAAGTAGTTTTGCAGTGATTTGAGTGGTTTTTGAGCGAAATTACGTTGAAAATTTTAGGTGGAAAAATTTGACCAAAAAGTAAAGGGGTTAACCTTTGGTTTTTGACGATTTTTCGACCAATTTCCAACTTTCGAAATAAGTGCAGAATTTGAAAGTTTATTGCATAGAAAGTAGTTTTGCAGTGAATTGAGTGGTTTTTGAGCGAAATTACGTTGAAAATTTGAGGTGGAAAAATTTGGCCAAAATGTAAAGGGGTTAACCTTTGGTTTTTGACGATTTTTCGACCAATTTCCAACTTTCGAAATAAGGGCAGAATATGAAAGTTTATTGCATAGAAAGTAGTTTTGCAGTGATTTGAGGGGTTTTTGAGCGAAATTACGTTGAAAATTTTAGGTATAAAAATTTGACCAAAAAGTAAAGGGGTTAACCTTTGGTTTTTGACGATTTTTCGACCAATTTCCAACTTTCGAAATAAGTGCAGAATATGAAAGTTTATTGCATAGAAAGTAGTTTTGCAGTGATTTGAGGGGTTTTTGAGCGAAATTACGTTGAAAATTTTAGGTGGAAAAATTTGACCAAAAAGTAAAGGGGTTAACCTTTGGTTTTTGACGATTTTTCGACCAATTTCCAACTTTCGAAATAAGGTCAGAATATAAAAGTTTATTGCGTAGAAAGTAGTTTTGCAGTGATTTCAGTGGTTTTTGAGGGAAATTGCGTTGAAAATTTGAGGTGTAAAAATTTGGCCAAAATGTAAAGGGGTTAACCTTTGGTTTTTGACGATTTTTCGACCAATTTCCAACTTTCGAAATAAGGGCAGAATATGAAAGTTTATTGCATAGAAAGTAGTTTTGCAGTGATTTGAGGGGTTTTTGAGCGAAATTACGTTGAAAATTTTAGGTGTAAAAATTTAGCCAAAAAGTAAAGGGGTTAACCTTTGGTTTTTGACGATTTTTCGACCAATTTCCAACTTTCGAAATAAGGGCAGAATATGAAAGTTTATTGCATAGAAAGTAGTTTTGCAGTGATTTGAGTGGTTTTTGAGCGAAATTACGTTGAAAATTTTAGGTGGAAAAATTTGACCAAAAAGTAAAGGGGTTAACCTTTGGTTTTTGACGATTTTTCGACCAATTTCCAACTTTCGAAATAAGTGCAGAATTTGAAAGTTTATTGCATAGAAAGTAGTTTTGCAGTGATTTGAGGGGTTTTTGAGAGAAATTACGTTGAAAAATTTTGGTGGAAAAATAGGACCAAAATTTAAAGGGGTTAACCTTTGGTTTTTGACGATTTTTCGACCAATTTTGAAGTTTCGAAATAAGGGCAGAATATGAAAGTTTATTGCATAGAAAGTAGTTTTGCAGTGATTTGAGGGGTTTTTGAGCGAAATTACGTTGAAAATTTTAGGTGTAAAAATTTGACCAAAAAGTAAAGGGGTTAACCTTTGGTTTTTGACGATTTTTCGACCAATTTCCAACTTTCGAAATAAGGTCAGAATATGAAAGTTTATTGCATAGAAAGTAGTTTTGCAGTGATTTGAGTGGTTTTTGAGCGAAATTACGTTGAAAATTTTAGGTGGAAAAATTTGACCAAAAAGTAAAGGGGTTAACCTTTGGTTTTTGACGATTTTTCGACCAATTTCCAACTTTCGAAATAAGTGCAGAATATGAAAGTTTATTGCATAGAAACTAGTTTTGCAGTGATTTGAGGGGTTTTTGAGCGAAATTACGTTGAAAAATTTTGGTGGAAAAATTTGACCAAAAAGTAAAGGGGTTAACCTTTGGTTTTTGACGATTTTTCGACCAATTTCCAACTTTCGAAATAAGGTCAGAATATGAAAGTTTATTGCATAGAAAGTAGTTTTGCAGTGATTTGAGGGGTTTTTGAGCGAAATTACGTTGAAAATTTTAGGTGTAAAAATTTGGCCAAAATGTAAAGGGGTTAACCTTTGGTTTTTGACGATTTTTCGACCAATTTCCAACTTTCGAAATAAGTGCAGAATATGAAAGTTTATTGCATAGAAAGTAGTTTTGCAGTGATTTGAGGGGTTTTTGAGCGAAATTACGTTGAAAATTTTAGGTGTAAAAATTTGACCAAAAAGTAAAGGGGTTAACCTTTGGTTTTTGACGATTTTTCGACCAATTTCCAACTTTCGAAATAAGGTCAGAATATGAAAGTTTATTGCATAGAAAGTAGTTTTGCAGTGATTTGAGGGGTTTTTGAGCGAAATTACGTTGGAAAATTTTGGTGTAAAAATTTGACCAAAAAGTAAAGGGGTTAACCTTTGGTTTTTGACGATTTTTCGACCAATTTCCAACTTTCGAAATAAGTGCAGAATATGAAAGTTTATATCATAGAAAGTAGTTTTGCAGTGATTTGAGGGGTTTTCGAGCGAAATTACGTTGAAAATTTTAGGTGGAAAAATTTGACCAAAAAGTAAAGGGGTTAACCTTTGGTTTTTGACGATTTTTCGACCAATTTTGAAGTTTCGAAATAAGGTCAGAATATGAAAGTTTATTGCATAGAAAGTAGTTTTGCAGTGATTTGAGGGGTTTTTGAGCGAAATTACGTTGAAAATTTGAGGTGGAAAAATTTGACCAAAAAGTAAAGGGGTTAACCTTTGGTTTTTGACGATTTTTCGACCAATTTCCAACTTTCGAAATAAGGTCAGAATATGAAAGTTTATTGCATAGAAAGTAGTTTTGCAGTGATTTGAGTGGTTTTTGAGCGAAATTACGTTGAAAATTTTAGGTATAAAAATTTGATCAAAAAGTAAAGGGGTTAACCTTTGGTTTTTGACGATTTTTCGACCAATTTCCAACTTTCGAAATAAGGGCAGAATATGAAAGTTTATTGCATAGAAAGTAGTTTTGCAGTGATTTGAGGGGTTTTTGAGCGAAATTACGTTGAAAATTTTAGGTGGAAAAATTTGACCAAAAAGTAAAGGGGTTAACCTTTGGTTTTTGACGATTTTTCGACCAATTTTGAAGTTTCGAAATAAGGTCAGAATATGAAAGTTTATTGCATAGAAAGTAGTTTTGCAGTGATTTCAGTGGTTTTTGAGGGAAATTGCGTTGAAAATTTGAGGTGTAAAAATTTGGCCAAAATGTAAAGGGGTTAACCTTTGGTTTTTGACGATTTTTCGACCAATTTCCAACTTTCGAAATAAGGTCAGAATATGAAAGTTTATTGCATAGAAAGTAGTTTTGCAGTGATTTGAGGGGTTTTTGAGCGAAATTACGTTGAAAATTTTAGGTGTAAAAATTTGACCAAAAAGTAAATGGTTAACCTTTGGTTTTTGACGATTTTTCGACCAATTTCCAACTTTCGAAATAAGGTCAGAATATGAAAGTTTATTGCATAGAAAGTAGTTTTGCAGTGATTTGAGGGGTTTTTGAGCGAAATTACGTTGAAAATTTTAGGTATAAAAATTTGACCAAAAAGTAAAGGGGTTAACCTTTGGTTTTTGACGATTTTTCGACCAATTTTGAAGTTTCGAAATAAGGTCAGAATATGAAAGTTTATTGCATAGAAAGTAGTTTTGCAGTGATTTGAGGGGTTTTTGAGCGAAATTACGTTGAAAATTTTAGGTGGAAAAATTTGACCAAAAAGTAAAGGGGTTAACCTTTGGTTTTTGACGATTTTTCGACCAATTTTGAAGTTTCGAAATAAGGTCAGAATATGAAAGTTTATTGCATAGAAAGTAGTTTTGCAGTGATTTGAGGGGTTTTTGAGCGAAATTACGTTGAAAATTTTAGGTGTAAAAATTTGACCAAAAAGTAAAGGGGTTAACCTTTGGTTTTTGACGATTTTTCGACCAATTTCCAACTTTCGAAATAAGGGCAGAATATGAAAGTTTATTGCATAGAAAGTAGTTTTGCAGTGATTTGAGGGGTTTTTGAGCGAAATTACGTTGAAAAATTTTGGTGGAAAAATAGGACCAAAAAGTAAAGGGGTTAACCTTTGGTTTTTGACGATTTTTCGACCAATTTCCAACTTTCGAAATAAGGGCAGAATATGAAAGTTTATTGCATAGAAACTAGTTTTGCAGTGATTTCAGTGGTTTTTGAGCGAAATTACGTTGGAAAATTTTGGTGTAAAAATTTGGCCAAAATGTAAAGGGGTTAACCTTTGGTTTTTGACGATTTTTCGACCAATTTCCAACTTTCGAAATAAGTGCAGAATATGAAAGTTTATTGCATAGAAAGTAGTTTTGCAGTGATTTGAGGGGTTTTTGAGCGAAATTATGTTGAAAATTTTAGGTGGAAAAATTTGACCAAAAAGTAAAGGGGTTAACCTTTGGTTTTTGACGATTTTTCGACCAATTTTGAAGTTTCGAAATAAGGTCAGAATATGAAAGTTTATTGCATAGAAAGTAGTTTTGCAGTGATTTGAGGGGTTTTTGAGCGAAATTACGTTGAAAATTTTAGGTGTAAAACTTTGACCAAAAAGTAAAGGGGTTAACCTTTGGTTTTTGACGATTTTTCGACCAATTTCCAACTTTCGAAATAAGGGCAGAATATGAAAGTTTATTGCATAGAAAGTAGTTTTGCAGTGATTTGAGTGGTTTTTGAGCGAAATTACGTTGAAAATTTTAGGTGTAAAAATTTGACCAAAAAGTAAAGGGGTTAACCTTTGGTTTTTGACGATTTTTCGACCAATTTCCAACTTTCGAAATAAGGTCAGAATATGAAAGTTTATTGCATAGAAACTAGTTTTGCAGTGATTTCAGTGGTTTTTGAGCGAAATTACGTTGAAAATTTGAGGTGTAAAAATTTGACCAAAAAGTAAAGGGGTTAACCTTTGGTTTTTGACGATTTTTCGACCAATTTCCAACTTTCGAAATAAGGTCAGAATATGAAAGTTTATTGCATAGAAAGTAGTTTTGCAGTGATTTGAGGGGTTTTTGAGCGAAATTACGTTGAAAATTTGAGGTGTAAAAATTTGACCAAAAAGTAAAGGGGTTAACCTTTGGTTTTTGACGATTTTTCGACCAATTTCCAACTTTCGAAATAAGTGCAGAATATGAAAGTTTATTGCATAGAAAGTAGTTTTGCAGTGATTTGAGTGGTTTTTGAGCGAAATTACGTTGAAAATTTTAGGTGGAAAAATTTGACCAAAAAGTAAAGGGGTTAACCTTTGGTTTTTGACGATTTTTCGACCAATTTCCAACTTTCGAAATAAGGTCAGAATATGAAAGTTTATTGCATAGAAAGTAGTTTTGCAGTGATTTGAGGGGTTTTTGAGCGAAATTACGTTGAAAATTTTAGGTGTAAAAATTTGACCAAAAAGTAAAGGGGTTAACCTTTGGTTTTTGACGATTTTTCGACCAATTTTGAAGTTTCGAAATAAGGTCAGAATATGAAAGTTTATTGCATAGAAAGTAGTTTTGCAGTGATTTGAGGGGTTTTTGAGCGAAATTACGTTGAAAATTTTAGGTGTAAAAATTTGACCAAAAAGTAAAGGGGTTAACCTTTGGTTTTTGACGATTTTTCGACCAATTTCCAACTTTCGAAATAAGGTCAGAATATGAAAGTTTATTGCATAGAAAGTAGTTTTGCAGTGATTTGAGGGGTTTTTGAGCGAAATTACGTTGAAAATTTTAGGTGGAAAAATTTGACCAAAAAGTAAAGGGGTTAACCTTTGGTTTTTGACGATTTTTCGACCAATTTCCAACTTTCGAAATAAGGGCAGAATATGAAAGTTTATTGCATAGAAAGTAGTTTTGCAGTGATTTGAGTGGTTTTTGAGGGAAATTGCGTTGAAAATTTGAGGTGTAAAAATTTGGCCAAAATGTAAAGGGGTTAACCTTTGGTTTTTGACGATTTTTCGACCAATTTTGAAGTTTCGAAATAAGGTCAGAATATGAAAGTTTATTGCATAGAAAGTAGTTTTGCAGTGATTTGAGGGGTTTTTGAGCGAAATTACGTTGAAAATTTTAGGTGTAAAAATTTGACCAAAAAGTAAAGGGGTTAACCTTTGGTTTTTGACGATTTTTCGACCAATTTCCAACTTTCGAAATAAGGGCAGAATATGAAAGTTTATTGCATAGAAAGTAGTTTTGCAGTGATTTAAGTGGTTTTTGAGCGAAATTACGTTGAAAATTTTAGGTGGAAAAATTTGACCAAAAAGTAAAGGGGTTAACCTTTGGTTTTTGACGATTTTTCGACCAATTTCCAACTTTCGAAATAAGTGCAGAATATGAAAGTTTATTGCATAGAAAGTAGTTTTGCAGTGATTTCAGTGGTTTTTGAGGGAAATTGCGTTGAAAATTTGAGGTGTAAAAATTTGGCCAAAATGTAAAGGGGTTAACCTTTGGTTTTTGACGATTTTTCGACCAATTTCCAACTTTCGAAATAAGGTCAGAATATGAAAGTTTATTGCATAGAAAGTAGTTTTGCAGTGATTTGAGGGGTTTTTGAGCGAAATTACGTTGAAAAATTTTAGGTGTAAAAATTTGACCAAAAAGTAAAGGGGTTAACCTTTGGTTTTTGACGATTTTTCGACCAATTTCCAACTTTCGAAATAAGTGCAGAATATGAAAGTTTATTGCATAGAAAGTAGTTTTGCAGTGATTTGAGTGGTTTTTGAGCGAAATTACGTTGAAAAATTTTAGGTGTAAAAATTTGACCAAAAAGTAAAGGGGTTAACCTTTGGTTTTTGACGATTTTTCGACCAATTTCCAACTTTCGAAATAAGGTCAGAATATGAAAGTTTATTGCATAGAAAGTAGTTTTGCAGTGATTTGAGGGGTTTTTGAGCGAAATTACGTTGAAAAATTTTAGGTGTAAAAATTTGACGAAAAAGTAAAGGGGTTAACCTTTGGTTTTTGACGATTTTTCGACCAATTTTGAAGTTTCGAAATAAGGTCAGAATATGAAAGTTTATTGCATAGAAAGTAGTTTTGCAGTGATTTGAGTGGTTTTTGAGCGAAATTACGTTGAAAATTTTAGGTGTAAAAATTTGACCAAAAAGTAAAGGGGTTAACCTTTGGTTTTTGACGATTTTTCGACCAATTTCCAACTTTCGAAATAAGGTCAGAATATGAAAGTTTATTGCATAGAAAGTAGTTTTGCAGTGATTTGAGGGGTTTTTGAGCGAAATTACGTTGAAAATTTTAGGTGTAAAAATTTGACCAAAAAGTAAAGGGGTTAACCTTTGGTTTTTGACGATTTTTCGACCAATTTCCAACTTTCGAAATAAGTGCAGAATATGAAAGTTTATTGCATAGAAAGTAGTTTTGCAGTGATTTGAGTGGTTTTTGAGCGAAATTACGTTGAAAATTTGAGGTGTAAAAATTTGACCAAAAAGTAAAGGGGTTAACCTTTGGTTTTTGACGATTTTTCGACCAATTTTGAAGTTTCGAAATAAGGTCAGAATATGAAAGTTTATTGCATAGAAAGTAGTTTTGCAGTGATTTGAGGGGTTTTTGAGCGAAATTACGTTGAAAATTTTAGGTGTAAAAATTTGACCAAAAAGTAAAGGGGTTAACCTTTGGTTTTTGACGATTTTTCGACCAATTTCCAACTTTCGAAATAAGGGCAGAATATGAAAGTTTATTGCATAGAAAGTAGTTTTGCAGTGATTTGAGGGGTTTTTGAGGGAAATTGCGTTGAAAATTTTAGGTGTAAAAATTTGGCCAAAATGTAAAGGGGTTAACCTTTGGTTTTTGACGATTTTTCGACCAATTTTGAAGTTTCGAAATAAGGTCAGAATATGAAAGTTTATTGCATAGAAAGTAGTTTTGCAGTGATTTGAGTGGTTTTTGAGCGAAATTACGTTGAAAAATTTTTCTGGAAAAATTTGTCCAAAAAGTAAAGGGGTTAACCTTTGGTTTTTGACGATTTTTCGACCAATTTCCAACTTTCGAAATAAGGGCAGAATATGAAAGTTTATTGCATAGAAAGTAGTTTTGCAGTGATTTGAGGGGTTTTTGAGCGAAATTACGTTGAAAATTTTAGGTGGAAAAATTTGACCAAAAAGTAAAGGGGTTAACCTTTGGTTTTTGACGATTTTTCGACCAATTTCCAACTTTCGAAATAAGGGCAGAATATGAAAGTTTATTGCATAGAAAGTAGTTTTGCAGTGATTTGAGGGGTTTTTGAGCGAAATTACGTTGAAAATTTTAGGTGTAAAAATTTGACCAAAAAGTAAAGGGGTTAACCTTTGGTTTTTGACGATTTTTCGACCAATTTTGAAGTTTCGAAATAAGGTCAGAATATGAAAGTTTATTGCATAGAAAGTAGTTTTGCAGTGATTTGAGTGGTTTTTGAGCGAAATTACGTTGAAAATTTTAGGTGTAAAAATTTGACCAAAAAGTAAAGGGGTTAACCTTTGGTTTTTGACGATTTTTCGACCAATTTCCAACTTTCGAAATAAGGTCAGAATATGAAAGTTTATTGCATAGAAAGTAGTTTTGCAGTGATTTGAGTGGTTTTTGAGCGAAATTACGTTGAAAATTTTAGGTGGAAAAATTTAGCCAAAAAGTAAAGGGGTTAACCTTTGGTTTTTGACGATTTTTCGACCAATTTCCAACTTTCGAAATAAGTGCAGAATATGAAAGTTTATTGCATAGAAAGTAGTTTTGCAGTGATTTGAGGGGTTTTTGAGCGAAATTACGTTGAAAATTTTGAGGTGTAAAAATTTGACCAAAAAGTAAAGGGGTTAACCTTTGGTTTTTGACGATTTTTCGACCAATTTCCAACTTTCGAAATAAGGGCAGAATATGAAAGTTTATTGCATAGAAAGTAGTTTTGCAGTGATTTGAGTGGTTTTTGAGCGAAATTACGTTGAAAATTTGAGGTGTAAAAATTTGACCAAAAATGTAAAGGGGTTAACCTTTGGTTTTTGACGATTTTTCGACCAATTTCCAACTTTCGAAATAAGGTCAGAATATGAAAGTTTATTGCATAGAAAGTAGTTTTGCAGTGATTTGAGGGGTTTTTGAGCGAAATTACGTTGAAAATTTTAGGTGTAAAATTTGACCAAAAAGTAAAGGGGTTAACCTTTGGTTTTTGACGATTTTTCGACCAATTTTGAAGTTTCGAAATAAGGTCAGAATATGAAAGTTTATTGCATAGAAAGTAGTTTTGCAGTGATTTGAGGGGTTTTTGAGCGAAATTACGTTGAAAATTTTAGGTGTAAAAATTTGACCAAAAAGTAAAGGGGTTAACCTTTGGTTTTTGACGATTTTTCGACCAATTTCCAACTTTCGAAATAAGGTCAGAATATGAAAGTTTATTGCATAGAAAGTAGTTTTGCAGTGATTTGAGGGGTTTTTGAGCGAAATTACGTTGAAAAATTTTAGGTGGAAAAATTTGACCAAAAAGTAAAGGGGTTAACCTTTGGTTTTTGACGATTTTTCGACCAATTTCCAACTTTCGAAATAAGGGCAGAATATGAAAGTTTATTGCATAGAAAGTAGTTTTGCAGTGATTTGAGGGGTTTTTGAGCGAAATTACGTTGAAAATTTTAGGTGTAAAAATTTGACCAAAAAGTAAAGGGGTTAACCTTTGGTTTTTGACGATTTTTCGACCAATTTCCAACTTTCGAAATAAGGGCAGAATATGAAAGTTTATTGCATAGAAAGTAGTTTTGCAGTGATTTGAGTGGTTTTTGAGCGAAATTACGTTGAAAATTTTAGGTGTAAAAATTTGACCAAAAAGTAAAGGGGTTAACCTTTGGTTTTTGACGATTTTTCGACCAATTTTGAAGTTTCGAAATAAGGTCAGAATATGAAAGTTTATTGCATAGAAAGTAGTTTTGCAGTGATTTGAGTGGTTTTTGAGCGAAATTACGTTGAAAAATTTTAGGTGGAAAAATTTGTCCAAAAAAGTAAAGGGGTTAACCTTTGGTTTTTGACGATTTTTCGACCAATTTCCAACTTTCGAAATAAGGTCAGAATATGAAAGTTTATTGCATAGAAAGTAGTTTTGCAGTGATTTGAGGGGTTTTTGAGCGAAATTACGTTGAAAATTTTAGGTGTAAAAATTTGACCAAAAAGTAAAGGGGTTAACCTTTGGTTTTTGACGATTTTTCGACCAATTTCCAACTTTCGAAATAAGTGCAGAATATGAAAGTTTATTGCATAGAAAGTAGTTTTGCAGTGATTTGAGGGGTTTTTGAGCGAAATTACGTTGAAAAATTTTAGGTGGAAAAATAGGACCAAAAAGTAAAGGGGTTAACCTTTGGTTTTTGACGATTTTTCGACCAATTTCCAACTTTCGAAATAAGGGCAGAATATGAAAGTTTATTGCATAGAAAGTAGTTTTGCAGTGATTTGAGTGGTTTTTGAGCGAAATTACGTTGAAAATTTTAGGTGTAAAAATTTGACCAAAAAGTAAAGGGGTTAACCTTTGGTTTTTGACGATTTTTCGACCAATTTCCAACTTTCGAAATAAGGGCAGAATATGAAAGTTTATTGCATAGAAAGTAGTTTTGCAGTGATTTGAGGGGTTTTTGAGCGAAATTACGTTGAAAATTTTAGGTGTAAAAATTTGACCAAAAAGTAAAGGGGTTAACCTTTGGTTTTTGACGATTTTTCGACCAATTTTGAAGTTTCGAAATAAGGTCAGAATATGAAAGTTTATTGCATAGAAAGTAGTTTTGCAGTGATTTGAGGGGTTTTTGAGCGAAATTACGTTGAAAATTTTAGGTGTAAAAATTTGACCAAAAAGTAAAGGGGTTAACCTTTGGTTTTTGACGATTTTTCGACCAATTTCCAACTTTCGAAATAAGGGCAGAATATGAAAGTTTATTGCATAGAAAGTAGTTTTGCAGTGATTTGAGTGGTTTTTGAGCGAAATTACGTTGAAAATTTTAGGTGTAAAAATTTGACCAAAAAGTAAAGGGGTTAACCTTTGGTTTTTGACGATTTTTCGACCAATTTCCAACTTTCGAAATAAGGTCAGAATATGAAAGTTTATTGCATAGAAAGTAGTTTTGCAGTGATTTGAGTGGTTTTTGAGCGAAATTACGTTGAAAATTTTAGGTGTAAAAATTTGACCAAAAAGTAAAGGGGTTAACCTTTGGTTTTTGACGATTTTTCGACCAATTTTGAAGTTTCGAAATAAGGTCAGAATATGAAAGTTTATTGCATAGAAAGTAGTTTTGCAGTGATTTGAGGGGTTTTTGAGCGAAATTACGTTGAAAATTTTAGGTGGAAAAATTTGACCAAAAAGTAAAGGGGTTAACCTTTGGTTTTTGACGATTTTTCGACCAATTTCCAACTTTCGAAATAAGGGCAGAATATGAAAGTTTATTGCATAGAAAGTAGTTTTGCAGTGATTTGAGGGGTTTTTGAGCGAAATTACGTTGAAAAATTTTGGTGGAAAAATTTGACCAAAAAGTAAAGGGGTTAACCTTTGGTTTTTGACGATTTTTCGACCAATTTCCAACTTTCGAAATAAGGGCAGAATATGAAAGTTTATTGCATAGAAAGTAGTTTTGCAGTGATTTCAGTGGTTTTTGAGCGAAATTACGTTGAAAATTTTGGTGTAAAAATTTGACCAAAAAGTAAAGGGGTTAACCTTTGGTTTTTGACGATTTTTCGACCAATTTCCAACTTTCGAAATAAGGGCAGAATATGAAAGTTTATTGCATAGAAAGTAGTTTTGCAGTGATTTGAGGGGTTTTTGAGCGAAATTACGTTGAAAATTTTAGGTGTAAAAATTTGACCAAAAAGTAAAGGGGTTAACCTTTGGTTTTTGACGATTTTTCGACCAATTTCCAACTTTCGAAATAAGGTCAGAATATGAAAGTTTATTGCATAGAAAGTAGTTTTGCAGTGATTTGAGGGGTTTTTGAGCGAAATTACGTTGAAAATTTTAGGTGTAAAAATTTGACCAAAAAGTAAAGGGGTTAACCTTTGGTTTTTGACGATTTTTCGACCAATTTTGAAGTTTCGAAATAAGGTCAGAATATGAAAGTTTATTGCATAGAAAGTAGTTTTGCAGTGATTTGAGTGGTTTTTGAGCGAAATTACGTTGAAAATTTTAGGTGTAAAAATTTGACGAAAAAGTAAAGGGGTTAACCTTTGGTTTTTGACGATTTTCCGACCAATTTCCAACTTTCGAAATAAGTGCAGAATATGAAAGTTTATTGCATAGAAAGTAGTTTTGCAGTGATTTGAGTGGTTTTTGAGCGAAATTACGTTGAAAATTTTAGGTGTAAAAATTTGACCAAAAAGTAAAGGGGTTAACCTTTGGTTTTTGACGATTTTTCGACCAATTTCCAACTTTCGAAATAAGGTCAGAATATGAAAGTTTATTGCATAGAAAGTAGTTTTGCAGTGATTTGAGTGGTTTTTGAGCGAAATTACGTTGAAAATTTGAGGTGTAAAAATTTGACCAAAAAGTAAAGGGGTTAACCTTTGGTTTTTGACGATTTTTCGACCAATTTCCAACTTTCGAAATAAGGGCAGAATATGAAAGTTTATTGCATAGAAAGTAGTTTTGCAGTGATTTGAGTGGTTTTTGAGCGAAATTACGTTGAAAATTTTAGGTGGAAAAATTTGACCAAAAAGTAAAGGGGTTAACCTTTGGTTTTTGACGATTTTTCGACCAATTTCCAACTTTCGAAATAAGTGCAGAATATGAAAGTTTATTGCATAGAAAGTAGTTTTGCAGTGATTTGAGTGGTTTTTGAGCGAAATTACGTTGAAAATTTTAGGTGGAAAAATTTGACCAAAAAGTAAAGGGGTTAACCTTTGGTTTTTGACGATTTTTCGACCAATTTCCAACTTTCGAAATAAGGTCAGAATATGAAAGTTTATTGCATAGAAAGTAGTTTTGCAGTGATTTGAGGGGTTTTTGAGCGAAATTACGTTGAAAATTTTAGGTGTAAAAATTTGACCAAAAAGTAAAGGGGTTAACCTTTGGTTTTTGACGATTTTTCGACCAATTTTGAAGTTTCGAAATAAGGTCAGAATATGAAAGTTTATTGCATAGAAAGTAGTTTTGCAGTGATTTGAGTGGTTTTTGAGCGAAATTACGTTGAAAATTTTAGGTGTAAAAATTTGACCAAAAAGTAAAGGGGTTAACCTTTGGTTTTTGACGATTTTTCGACCAATTTCCAACTTTCGAAATAAGGTCAGAATATGAAAGTTTATTGCATAGAAAGTAGTTTTGCAGTGATTTGAGGGGTTTTTGAGCGAAATTACGTTGAAAATTTTAGGTGTAAAAATTTGACCAAAAAGTAAAGGGGTTAACCTTTGGTTTTTGACGATTTTTCGACCAATTTCCAACTTTCGAAATAAGTGCAGAATATGAAAGTTTATTGCATAGAAAGTAGTTTTGCAGTGATTTGAGTGGTTTTTGAGCGAAATTACGTTGAAAATTTTAGGTGTAAAAATTTGACCGAAAAAGTAAAGGGGTTAACCTTTGGTTTTTGACGATTTTTCGACCAATTTTGAAGTTTCGAAATAAGGTCAGAATATGAAAGTTTATTGCATAGAAAGTAGTTTTGCAGTGATTTGAGTGGTTTTTGAGCGAAATTACGTTGAAAATTTTAGGTGGAAAAATTTGACCAAAAAGTAAAGGGGTTAACCTTTGGTTTTTGACGATTTTTCGACCAATTTCCAACTTTCGAAATAAGGTCAGAATATGAAAGTTTATTGCATAGAAAGTAGTTTTGCAGTGATTTGAGGGGTTTTTGAGCGAAATTACGTTGAAAATTTTAGGTGTAAAAATTTGACGAAAAAGTAAAGGGGTTAACCTTTGGTTTTTGACGATTTTTCGACCAATTTCCAACTTTCGAAATAAGGTCAGAATATGAAAGTTTATTGCATAGAAAGTAGTTTTGCAGTGATTTGAGTGGTTTTTGAGCGAAATTACGTTGAAAATTTTAGGTGTAAAAATTTGACCAAAAAGTAAAGGGGTTAACCTTTGGTTTTTGACGATTTTTCGACCAATTTCCAACTTTCGAAATAAGGGCAGAATATGAAAGTTTATTGCATAGAAAGTAGTTTTGCAGTGATTTGAGTGGTTTTTGAGCGAAATTACGTTGAAAATTTTAGGTGTAAAAATTTGACCAAAAAGTAAAGGGGTTAACCTTTGGTTTTTGACGATTTTTCGACCAATTTC
Organism: Heliopora coerulea; assembly: GCA_030142905.1. Lineage (NCBI taxonomy): Eukaryota > Metazoa > Cnidaria > Anthozoa > Scleralcyonacea > Helioporidae > Heliopora > Heliopora coerulea. The sequence continues at coordinate 766,046 of JASJOG010000020.1, forward strand.
CAACTTTCGAAATAAGGTCAGAATATGAAAGTTTATTGCATAGAAAGTAGTTTTGCAGTGATTTGAGTGGTTTTTGAGCGAAATTACGTTGAAAATTTTAGGTGGAAAAATTTGACCAAAAAGTAAAGGGGTTAACCTTTGGTTTTTGACGATTTTTCGACCAATTTCCAACTTTCGAAATAAGGTCAGAATATGAAAGTTTATTGCATAGAAAGTAGTTTTGCAGTGATTTGAGGGGTTTTTGAGCGAAATTACGTTGAAAATTTTAGGTGGAAAAATTTGACCAAAAAGTAAAGGGGTTAACCTTTGGTTTTTGACGATTTTTCGACCAATTTCCAACTTTCGAAATAAGGTCAGAATATGAAAGTTTATTGCATAGAAAGTAGTTTTGCAGTGATTTGAGTGGTTTTTGAGCGAAATTACGTTGAAAATTTTAGGTGGAAAAATTTGACCAAAAAGTAAAGGGGTTAACCTTTGGTTTTTGACGATTTTTCGACCAATTTCCAACTTTCGAAATAAGGGCAGAATATGAAAGTTTATTGCATAGAAAGTAGTTTTGCAGTGATTTGAGTGGTTTTTGAGCGAAATTACGTTGAAAAATTTTAGGTGTAAAAATTTGACGAAAAAGTAAAGGGGTTAACCTTTGGTTTTTGACGATTTTTCGACCAATTTTGAAGTTTCGAAATAAGGTCAGAATATGAAAGTTTATTGCATAGAAAGTAGTTTTGCAGTGATTTGAGTGGTTTTTGAGCGAAATTACGTTGAAAATTTTAGGTGGAAAAATTTGACCAAAAAGTAAAGGGGTTAACCTTTGGTTTTTGACGATTTTTCGACCAATTTCCAACTTTCGAAATAAGGGCAGAATATGAAAGTTTATTGCATAGAAAGTAGTTTTGCAGTGATTTGAGGGGTTTTTGAGCGAAATTACGTTGAAAATTTTAGGTGGAAAAATTTGACCAAAAAGGAAAGGGGTTAACCTTTGGTTTTTGACGATTTTTCGACCAATTTCCAACTTTCGAAATAAGGTCAGAATATGAAAGTTTATTGCATAGAAAGTAGTTTTGCAGTGATTTGAGTGGTTTTTGAGCGAAATTACGTTGAAAAATTTTAGGTGTAAAAATTTGACCAAAAAGTAAAGGGGTTAACCTTTGGTTTTTGACGATTTTTCGACCAATTTTGAAGTTTCGAAATAAGGTCAGAATATGAAAGTTTATTGCATAGAAAGTAGTTTTGCAGTGATTTGAGTGGTTTTTGAGCGAAATTACGTTGAAAATTTTAGGTGTAAAAATTTGACCAAAAAGTAAAGGGGTTAACCTTTGGTTTTTGACGATTTTTCGACCAATTTCCAACTTTCGAAACAAGGTCAGAATATGAAAGTTTATTGCATAGAAAGTAGTTTTGCAGTGATTTGAGTGGTTTTTGAGCGAAATTACGTTGAAAATTTTAGGTGTAAAAATTTGACCAAAAAGTAAAGGGGTTAACCTTTGGTTTTTGACGATTTTTCGACCAATTTCCAACTTTCGAAATAAGGTCAGAATATGAAAGTTTATTGCATAGAAAGTAGTTTTGCAGTGATTTGAGTGGTTTTTGAGCGAAATTACGTTGAAAATTTTAGGTGTAAAAATTTGACCAAAAAGTAAAGGGGTTAACCTTTGGTTTTTGACGATTTTTCGACCAATTTCCAACTTTCGAAATAAGGGCAGAATATGAAAGTTTATTGCATAGAAAGTAGTTTTGCAGTGATTTGAGTGGTTTTTGAGCGAAATTACGTTGAAAATTTTAGGTGTAAAAATTTGACCAAAAAGTAAAGGGGTTAACCTTTGGTTTTTGACGATTTTTCGACCAATTTCCAACTTTCGAAATAAGGTCAGAATATGAAAGTTTATTGCATAGAAAGTAGTTTTGCAGTGATTTGAGTGGTTTTTGAGCGAAATTACGTTGAAAATTTTAGGTGTAAAAATTTGACCAAAAAGTAAAGGGGTTAACCTTTGGTTTTTGACGATTTTTCGACCAATTTTGAAGTTTCGAAATAAGGTCAGAATATGAAAGTTTATTGCATAGAAAGTAGTTTTGCAGTGATTTGAGTGGTTTTTGAGCGAAATTACGTTGAAAATTTTAGGTGTAAAAATTTGACCAAAAAGTAAAGGGGTTAACCTTTGGTTTTTGACGATTTTTCGACCAATTTCCAACTTTCGAAATAAGGTCAGAATATGAAAGTTTATTGCATAGAAAGTAGTTTTGCAGTGATTTGAGTGGTTTTTGAGCGAAATTACGTTGAAAATTTTAGGTGGAAAAATTTGACCAAAAGTAAAGGGGTTAACCTTTGGTTTTTGACGATTTTTCGACCAATTTCCAACTTTCGAAATAAGGGCAGAATATGAAAGTTTATTGCATAGAAAGTAGTTTTGCAGTGATTTGAGTGGTTTTTGAGCGAAATTACGTTGAAAATTTTTAGGTGTAAAAATTTGACCAAAAAGTAAAGGGGTTAACCTTTGGTTTTTGACGATTTTTCGACCAATTTCCAACTTTCGAAATAAGGTCAGAATATGAAAGTTTATTGCATAGAAAGTAGTTTTGCAGTGATTTGAGTGGTTTTTGAGCGAAATTACGTTGAAAATTTTAGGTGTAAAAATTTGACCAAAGTAAAGGGGTTAACCTTTGGTTTTTGACGATTTTTCGACCAATTTCCAACTTTCGAAATAAGGGCAGAATATGAAAGTTTATTGCATAGAAAGTAGTTTTGCAGTGATTTGAGGGGTTTTTGAGCGAAATTACGTTGAAAATTTTAGGTGGAAAAATTTGACCAAAAAGTAAAGGGGTTAACCTTTGGTTTTTGACGATTTTTCGACCAATTTCCAACTTTCGAAATAAGGTCAGAATATGAAAGTTTATTGCATAGAAAGTAGTTTTGCAGTGATTTGAGTGGTTTTTGAGCGAAATTACGTTGAAAATTTTAGGTGGAAAAATTTGACCAAAAAGTAAAGGGGTTAACCTTTGGTTTTTGACGATTTTTCGACCAATTTCCAACTTTCGAAATAAGGGCAGAATATGAAAGTTTATTGCATAGAAAGTAGTTTTGCAGTGATTTGAGTGGTTTTTGAGCGAAATTACGTTGAAAATTTGTAGGTGTAAAAATTTGACAAAAAGTAAAGGGGTTAACCTTTGGTTTTTGACGATTTTTCGACCAATTTCCAACTTTCGAAATAAGGTCAGAATATGAAAGTTTATTGCATAGAAAGTAGTTTTGCAGTGATTTGAGTGGTTTTTGAGCGAAATTACGTTGGAAAATTTTAGGTGTAAAAATTTGACCAAAAAGTAAAGGGGTTAACCTTTGGTTTTTGACGATTTTTCGACCAATTTCCAACTTTCGAAATAAGGTCAGAATATGAAAGTTTATTGCATAGAAAGTAGTTTTGCAGTGATTTGAGTGGTTTTTGAGCGAAATTACGTTGAAAATTTTAGGTGGAAAAATTTGACCAAAAAGTAAAGGGGTTAACCTTTGGTTTTTGACGATTTTTCGACCAATTTCCAACTTTCGAAATAAGGTCAGAATATGAAAGTTTATTGCATAGAAAGTAGTTTTGCAGTGATTTGAGGGGTTTTTGAGCGAAATTACGTTGAAAATTTTAGGTGTAAAAATTTGACCAAAAAGTAAAGGGGTTAACCTTTGGTTTTTGACGATTTTTCGACCAATTTTGAAGTTTCGAAATAAGGTCAGAATATGAAAGTTTATTGCATAGAAAGTAGTTTTGCAGTGATTTGAGTGGTTTTTGAGCGAAATTACGTTGAAAATTTTAGGTGTAAAAATTTGACCAAAAAGTAAAGGGGTTAACCTTTGGTTTTTGACGATTTTTCGACCAATTTCCAACTTTCGAAATAAGGGCAGAATATGAAAGTTTATTGCATAGAAAGTAGTTTTGCAGTGATTTGAGTGGTTTTTGAGCGAAATTACGTTGAAAATTTTAGGTGTAAAAATTTGACCAAAAAGTAAAGGGGTTAACCTTTGGTTTTTGACGATTTTTCGACCAATTTCCAACTTTCGAAATAAGGGTCAGAATATGAAAGTTTATTGCATAGAAAGTAGTTTTGCAGTGATTTGAGTGGTTTTTGAGCGAAATTACGTTGAAAATTTGAGGTGTAAAAATTTGACCAAAAAGTAAAGGGGTTAACCTTTGGTTTTTGACGATTTTTCGACCAATTTCCAACTTTCGAAATAAGGTCAGAATATGAAAGTTTATTGCATAGAAAGTAGTTTTGCAGTGATTTGAGTGGTTTTTGAGCGAAATTACGTTGAAAATTTTAGGTGGAAAAATTTGACCAAAAAGTAAAGGGGTTAACCTTTGGTTTTTGACGATTTTTCGACCAATTTCCAACTTTCGAAATAAGGGCAGAATATGAAAGTTTATTGCATAGAAAGTAGTTTTGCAGTGATTTGAGTGGTTTTTGAGGGAAATTGCGTTGAAAATTTTAGGTGTAAAAATTTGACCAAAAAGTAAAGGGGTTAACCTTTGGTTTTTGACGATTTTTCGACCAATTTCCAACTTTCGAAATAAGGGCAGAATATGAAAGTTTATTGCATAGAAAGTAGTTTTGCAGTGATTTGAGTGGTTTTTGAGCGAAATTACGTTGAAAATTTTAGGTGTAAAAATTTGACCAAAAAGTAAAGGGGTTAACCTTTGGTTTTTGACGATTTTTCGACCAATTTCCAACTTTCGAAATAAGGTCAGAATATGAAAGTTTATTGCATAGAAAGTAGTTTTGCAGTGATTTGAGTGGTTTTTGAGCGAAATTACGTTGAAAATTTTAGGTGGAAAAATTTGACCAAAAAGTAAAGGGGTTAACCTTTGGTTTTTGACGATTTTTCGACCAATTTCCAACTTTCGAAATAAGGTCAGAATATGAAAGTTTATTGCATAGAAAGTAGTTTTGCAGTGATTTGAGTGGTTTTTGAGCGAAATTACGTTGAAAATTTTAGGTGGAAAAATTTGACCAAAAAGTAAAGGGGTTAACCTTTGGTTTTTGACGATTTTTCGACCAATTTCCAACTTTCGAAATAAGGGCAGAATATGAAAGTTTATTGCATAGAAAGTAGTTTTGCAGTGATTTGCGGGATTTTTGAGCGAAATTACGTTGAAAATTTTTGGTGTAAAAATTTGACCAAAAAGTAAAGGGGTTAACCTTTGGTTTTTGACGATTTTTCGACCAATTTCCAACTTTCGAAATAAGGGCAGAATATGAAAGTTTATTGCATAGAAAGTAGTTTTGCAGTGATTTGAGTGGTTTTTGAGCGAAATTACGTTGAAAATTTTAGGTGGAAAAATAGGACCAAAAAGTAAAGGGGTTAACCTTTGGTTTTTGACGATTTTTCGACCAATTTCCAACTTTCGAAATAAGGTCAGAATATGAAAGTTTATTGCATAGAAAGTAGTTTTGCAGTGATTTGAGGGGTTTTTGAGCGAAATTACGTTGAAAATTTTAGGTGTAAAAATTTGACCAAAAAGTAAAGGGGTTAACCTTTGGTTTTTGACGATTTTTCGACCAATTTTGAAGTTTCGAAATAAGGTCAGAATATGAAAGTTTATTGCATAGAAAGTAGTTTTGCAGTGATTTGAGTGGTTTTTGAGCGAAATTACGTTGAAAATTTTAGGTGTAAAAATTTGACCAAAAAGTAAAGGGGTTAACCTTTGGTTTTTGACGATTTTTCGACCAATTTCCAACTTTCGAAATAAGGGCAGAATATGAAAGTTTATTGCATAGAAAGTAGTTTTGCAGTGATTTGAGGGGTTTTTGAGCGAAATTACGTTGAAAATTTTAGGTGGAAAAATTTGACCAAAAAGTAAAGGGGTTAACCTTTGGTTTTTGACGATTTTTCGACCAATTTCCAACTTTCGAAATAAGGTCAGAATATGAAAGTTTATTGCATAGAAAGTAGTTTTGCAGTGATTTGAGTGGTTTTTGAGCGAAATTACGTTGAAAATTTTAGGTGTAAAAATTTGACCAAAAAGTAAAGGGGTTAACCTTTGGTTTTTGACGATTTTTCGACCAATTTCCAACTTTCGAAATAAGGGCAGAATATGAAAGTTTATTGCATAGAAAGTAGTTTTGCAGTGATTTGAGTGGTTTTTGAGCGAAATTACGTTGAAAATTTTAGGTGGAAAAATTTGACCAAAAAGTAAAGGGGTTAACCTTTGGTTTTTGACGATTTTTCGACCAATTTCCAACTTTCGAAATAAGGTCAGAATATGAAAGTTTATTGCATAGAAAGTAGTTTTGCAGTGATTTGAGTGGTTTTTGAGCGAAATTACGTTGAAAATTTTAGGTGTAAAAATTTGACGAAAAAGTAAAGGGGTTAACCTTTGGTTTTTGACGATTTTTCGACCAATTTCCAACTTTCGAAATAAGGTCAGAATATGAAAGTTTATTGCATAGAAAGTAGTTTTGCAGTGATTTGAGGGGTTTTTGAGCGAAATTACGTTGAAAATTTTAGGTGTAAAAATTTGACCAAAAAGTAAAGGGGTTAACCTTTGGTTTTTGACGATTTTTCGACCAATTTCCAACTTTCGAAATAAGGTCAGAATATGAAAGTTTATTGCATAGAAAGTAGTTTTGCAGTGATTTGAGTGGTTTTTGAGCGAAATTACGTTGAAAATTTTAGGTGGTAAAAATTTGACCAAAAAGTAAAGGGGTTAACCTTTGGTTTTTGACGATTTTTCGACCAATTTCCAACTTTCGAAATAAGGTCAGAATATGAAAGTTTATTGCATAGAAAGTAGTTTTGCAGTGATTTGAGTGGTTTTTGAGCGAAATTACGTTGAAAATTTTAGGTGTAAAAATTTGACCAAAAAGTAAAGGGGTTAACCTTTGGTTTTTGACGATTTTTCGACCAATTTCCAACTTTCGAAATAAGGTCAGAATATGAAAGTTTATTGCATAGAAAGTAGTTTTGCAGTGATTTGAGTGGTTTTTGAGCGAAATTACGTTGAAAATTTTAGGTGTAAAAATTTGACCAAAAAGTAAAGGGGTTAACCTTTGGTTTTTGACGATTTTTCGACCAATTTCCAACTTTCGAAATAAGGTCAGAATATGAAAGTTTATTGCATAGAAAGTAGTTTTGCAGTGATTTGAGGGGTTTTTGAGCGAAATTACGTTGAAAATTTTAGGTGGAAAAATTTGACCAAAAAGTAAAGGGGTTAACCTTTGGTTTTTGACGATTTTTCGACCAATTTCCAACTTTCGAAATAAGGGCAGAATATGAAAGTTTATTGCATAGAAAGTAGTTTTGCAGTGATTTGAGTGGTTTTTGAGCGAAATTACGTTGAAAATTTTAGGTGTAAAAATTTGACCAAAAAGTAAAGGGGTTAACCTTTGGTTTTTGACGATTTTTCGACCAATTTCCAACTTTCGAAATAAGGGCAGAATATGAAAGTTTATTGCATAGAAAGTAGTTTTGCAGTGATTTGAGTGGTTTTTGAGCGAAATTACGTTGAAAATTTTAGGTGTAAAAATTTGACCAAAAAGTAAAGGGGTTAACCTTTGGTTTTTGACGATTTTTCGACCAATTTTTAAGTTTCGAAATAAGGTCAGAATATGAAAGTTTATTGCATAGAAAGTAGTTTTGCAGTGATTTGAGTGGTTTTTGAGCGAAATTACGTTGAAAATTTTAGGTGTAAAAATTTGACCAAAAAGTAAAGGGGTTAACCTTTGGTTTTTGACGATTTTTCGACCAATTTCCAACTTTCGAAATAAGGTCAGAATATGAAAGTTTATTGCATAGAAAGTAGTTTTGCAGTGATTTGAGGGGTTTTTGAGCGAAATTACGTTGAAAATTTTAGGTGTAAAAATTTGACCAAAAAGTAAAGGGGTTAACCTTTGGTTTTTGACGATTTTTCGACCAATTTCCAACTTTCGAAATAAGGTCAGAATATGAAAGTTTATTGCATAGAAAGTAGTTTTGCAGTGATTTGAGTGGTTTTTGAGCGAAATTACGTTGAAAATTTTAGGTGGAAAAATTTGACCAAAAAGTAAAGGGGTTAACCTTTGGTTTTTGACGATTTTTCGACCAATTTCCAACTTTCGAAATAAGGTCAGAATATGAAAGTTTATTGCATAGAAAGTAGTTTTGCAGTGATTTGAGTGGTTTTTGAGCGAAATTACGTTGAAAATTTTGGTGTAAAAATTTGACCAAAAAGTAAAGGGTTAACCTTTGGTTTTTGACGATTTTTCGACCAATTTCCAACTTTCGAAATAAGGGCAGAATATGAAAGTTTATTGCATAGAAAGTAGTTTTGCAGTGATTTGAGTGGTTTTTGAGCGAAATTACGTTGAAAATTTTAGGTGTAAAAATTTGACCAAAAAGTAAAGGGGTTAACCTTTGGTTTTTGACGATTTTTCGACCAATTTTGAAGTTTCGAAACAAGGTCAGAATATGAAAGTTTATTGCATAGAAAGTAGTTTTGCAGTGATTTGAGTGGTTTTTGAGCGAAATTACGTTGAAAATTTTAGGTGGAAAAATTTGACCAAAAAGTAAAGGGGTTAACCTTTGGTTTTTGACGATTTTTCGACCAATTTCCAACTTTCGAAATAAGGGCAGAATATGAAAGTTTATTGCATAGAAAGTAGTTTTGCAGTGATTTGAGTGGTTTTTGAGCGAAATTACGTTGAAAATTTTAGGTGTAAAAATTTGACGAAAAAGTAAAGGGGTTAACCTTTGGTTTTTGACGATTTTTCGACCAATTTCCAACTTTCGAAATAAGGTCAGAATATGAAAGTTTATTGCATAGAAAGTAGTTTTGCAGTGATTTGAGTGGTTTTTGAGCGAAATTACGTTGAAAATTTTAGGTGTAAAAATTTGACCAAAAAGTAAAGGGGTTAACCTTTGGTTTTTGACGATTTTTCGACCAATTTCCAACTTTCGAAATAAGGTCAGAATATGAAAGTTTATTGCATAGAAAGTAGTTTTGCAGTGATTTGAGTGGTTTTTGAGCGAAATTACGTTGAAAATTTTAGGTGTAAAAATTTGACCAAAAAGTAAAGGGGTTAACCTTTGGTTTTTGACGATTTTTCGACCAATTTCCAACTTTCGAAATAAGGGCAGAATATGAAAGTTTATTGCATAGAAAGTAGTTTTGCAGTGATTTGAGTGGTTTTTGAGCGAAATTACGTTGAAAAATTTTAGGTGGAAAAATTTGACCAAAAAGTAAAGGGGTTAACCTTTGGTTTTTGACGATTTTTCGACCAATTTCCAACTTTCGAAATAAGTGCAGAATATGAAAGTTTATTGCATAGAAAGTAGTTTTGCAGTGATTTGAGTGGTTTTTGAGCGAAATTACGTTGAAAATTTTAGGTGGAAAAATTTGACCAAAAAGTAAAGGGGTTAACCTTTGGTTTTTGACGATTTTTCGACCAATTTCCAACTTTCGAAATAAGGGCAGAATATGAAAGTTTATTGCATAGAAAGTAGTTTTGCAGTGATTTGAGTGGTTTTTGAGCGAAATTACGTTGAAAATTTTAGGTGGAAAAATTTGACCAAAAAGTAAAGGGGTTAACCTTTGGTTTTTGACGATTTTTCGACCAATTTCCAACTTTCGAAATAAGGTCAGAATATGAAAGTTTATTGCATAGAAAGTAGTTTTGCAGTGATTTGAGTGGTTTTTGAGCGAAATTACGTTGAAAATTTTAGGTGTAAAAATTTGACGAAAAAGTAAAGGGGTTAACCTTTGGTTTTTGACGATTTTTCGACCAATTTCCAACTTTCGAAATAAGGGCAGAATATGAAAGTTTATTGCATAGAAAGTAGTTTTGCAGTGATTTGAGTGGTTTTTGAGCGAAATTACGTTGAAAATTTTAGGTGTAAAAATTTGACGAAAAAGTAAAGGGGTTAACCTTTGGTTTTTGACGATTTTTCGACCAATTTCCAACTTTCGAAATAAGGTCAGAATATGAAAGTTTATTGCATAGAAAGTAGTTTTGCAGTGATTTGAGGGGTTTTTGAGCGAAATTACGTTGAAAATTTTAGGTGGAAAAATTTGACCAAAAAGTAAAGGGGTTAACCTTTGGTTTTTGACGATTTTTCGACCAATTTCCAACTTTCGAAATAAGTGCAGAATATGAAAGTTTATTGCATAGAAAGTAGTTTTGCAGTGATTTGAGTGGTTTTTGAGCGAAATTACGTTGAAAATTTTAGGTGTAAAAATTTGACCAAAAAGTAAAGGGGTTAACCTTTGGTTTTTGACGATTTTTCGACCAATTTTGAAGTTTCGAAATAAGGTCAGAATATGAAAGTTTATTGCATAGAAAGTAGTTTTGCAGTGATTTGAGTGGTTTTTGAGCGAAATTACGTTGAAAATTTTAGGTGTAAAAATTTGACCAAAAAGTAAAGGGGTTAACCTTTGGTTTTTGACGATTTTTCGACCAATTTCCAACTTTCGAAATAAGGTCAGAATATGAAAGTTTATTGCATAGAAAGTAGTTTTGCAGTGATTTCAGTGGTTTTTGAGCGAAATTACGTTGAAAATTTTAGGTGGAAAAATTTGACCAAAAAGTAAAGGGGTTAACCTTTGGTTTTTGACGATTTTTCGACCAATTTCCAACTTTCGAAATAAGGGCAGAATATGAAAGTTTATTGCATAGAAAGTAGTTTTGCAGTGATTTGAGGGGTTTTTGAGCGAAATTACGTTGAAAATTTTAGGTGGAAAAATTTGACCAAAAAGTAAAGGGGTTAACCTTTGGTTTTTGACGATTTTTCGACCAATTTCCAACTTTCGAAATAAGGGCAGAATATGAAAGTTTATTGCATAGAAAGTAGTTTTGCAGTGATTTGAGTGGTTTTTGAGCGAAATTACGTTGAAAATTTTAGGTGGAAAAATTTGACCAAAAAGTAAAGGGGTTAACCTTTGGTTTTTGACGATTTTTCGACCAATTTCCAACTTTCGAAATAAGGGCAGAATATGAAAGTTTATTGCATAGAAAGTAGTTTTGCAGTGATTTGAGGGGTTTTTGAGCGAAATTACGTTGAAAATTTTAGGTGTAAAAATTTGACCAAAAAGTAAAGGGGTTAACCTTTGGTTTTTGACGATTTTTCGACCAATTTCCAACTTTCGAAATAAGGGCAGAATATGAAAGTTTATTGCATAGAAAGTAGTTTTGCAGTGATTTGAGTGGTTTTTGAGCGAAATTACGTTGAAAAATTTTAGGTGTAAAAATTTGACCAAAAAGTAAAGGGGTTAACCTTTGGTTTTTGACGATTTTTCGACCAATTTCCAACTTTCGAAATAAGGTCAGAATATGAAAGTTTATTGCATAGAAAGTAGTTTTGCAGTGATTTGAGTGGTTTTTGAGCGAAATTACGTTGAAAAATTTTAGGTGGAAAAATTTGACCAAAAAAGTAAAGGGGTTAACCTTTGGTTTTTGACGATTTTTCGACCAATTTCCAACTTTCGAAATAAGGTCAGAATATGAAAGTTTATTGCATAGAAAGTAGTTTTGCAGTGATTTGAGGGGTTTTTGAGCGAAATTACGTTGAAAATTTTAGGTGTAAAAATTTGACCAAAAAGTAAAGGGGTTAACCTTTGGTTTTTGACGATTTTTCGACCAATTTCCAACTTTCGAAATAAGGTCAGAATATGAAAGTTTATTGCATAGAAAGTAGTTTTGCAGTGATTTGAGTGGTTTTTGAGCGAAATTACGTTGAAAATTTTAGGTGGAAAAATAGGACCAAAAAGTAAAGGGGTTAACCTTTGGTTTTTGACGATTTTTCGACCAATTTCCAACTTTCGAAATAAGGGCAGAATATGAAAGTTTATTGCATAGAAAGTAGTTTTGCAGTGATTTCAGTGGTTTTTGAGGGAAATTGCGTTGAAAATTTAAAGGTGTAAAAATTTGACCAAAAATGTAAAGGGGTTAACCTTTGGTTTTTGACGATTTTTCGACCAATTTCCAACTTTCGAAATAAGTGCAGAATATGAAAGTTTATTGCATAGAAAGTAGTTTTGCAGTGATTTGAGGGGTTTTTGAGCGAAATTACGTTGAAAAATTTTAGGTGTAAAAATTTGACCAAAAAGTAAAGGGGTTAACCTTTGGTTTTTGACGATTTTTCGACCAATTTTGAAGTTTCGAAATAAGGTCAGAATATGAAAGTTTATTGCATAGAAAGTAGTTTTGCAGTGATTTGAGTGGTTTTTGAGCGAAATTACGTTGAAAATTTTAGGTGGAAAAATTTGACCAAAAAGTAAAGGGGTTAACCTTTGGTTTTTGACGATTTTTCGACCAATTTCCAACTTTCGAAATAAGGGCAGAATATGAAAGTTTATTGCATAGAAAGTAGTTTTGCAGTGATTTGAGGGGTTTTTGAGCGAAGTTACGTTGAAAATTTTAGGTGTAAAAATTTGACCAAATAGTAAAGGGGTTAACCTTTGGTTTTTGACGATTTTTCGACCAATTTCCAACTTTCGAAATAAGGGCAGAATATGAAAGTTTATTGCATAGAAAGTAGTTTTGCAGTGATTTAAGTGGTTTTTGAGGGAAATTGCGTTGAAAATTTGAGGTGTAAAAATTTGGCCAAAATGTAAAGGGGTTAACCTTTGGTTTTTGACGATTTTTCGACCAATTTCCAACTTTCGAAATAAGGGCAGAATATGAAAGTTTATTGCATAGAAAGTAGTTTTGCAGTGATTTGAGGGGTTTTTGAGCGAAATTACGTTGAAAATTTTAGGTGTAAAAATTTGACCAAAAAGTAAAGGGGTTAACCTTTGGTTTTTGACGATTTTTCGACCAATTTCCAACTTTCGAAATAAGGTCAGAATATGAAAGTTTATTGCATAGAAAGTAGTTTTGCAGTGATTTGAGTGGTTTTTGAGCGAAATTACGTTGAAAATTTTAGGTGTAAAAATTTGACCAAAAAGTAAAGGGGTTAACCTTTGGTTTTTGACGATTTTTCGACCAATTTCCAACTTTCGAAATAAGGGCAGAATATGAAAGTTTATTGCATAGAAAGTAGTTTTGCAGTGATATGAGGGGTTTTTGAGCGAAATTACGTTGAAAATTTTAGGTGTAAAAATTTGACCAAAAAGTAAAGGGGTTAACCTTTGGTTTTTGACGATTTTTCGACCAATTTCCAACTTTCGAAATAAGGTCAGAATATGAAAGTTTATTGCATAGAAAGTAGTTTTGCAGTGATTTGAGGGGTTTTTGAGCGAAATTACGTTGAAAATTTTAGGTGTAAAAATTTGGCCAAAAATGTAAAGGGGTTAACCTTTGGTTTTTGACGATTTTTCGACCAATTTCCAACTTTCGAAATAAGTGCAGAATATGAAAGTTTATTGCATAGAAAGTAGTTTTGCAGTGATTTGAGTGGTTTTTGAGCGAAATTACGTTGAAAATTTTAGGTGGAAAAATTTGACCAAAAAGTAAAGGGGTTAACCTTTGGTTTTTGACGATTTTTCGACCAATTTCCAACTTTCGAAATAAGGTCAGAATATGAAAGTTTATTGCATAGAAAGTAGTTTTGCAGTGATTTGAGGGGTTTTTGAGCGAAATTACGTTGAAAATTTTAGGTGTAAAAATTTGACCAAAAAGTAAAGGGGTTAACCTTTGGTTTTTGACGATTTTTCGACCAATTTCCAACTTTCGAAATAAGGGCAGAATATGAAAGTTTATTGCATAGAAAGTAGTTTTGCAGTGATTTGAGGGGTTTTTGAGCGAAATTACGTTGAAAAATTTTAGGTGTAAAAATTTGACGAAAAAGTAAAGGGGTTAACCTTTGGTTTTTGACGATTTTTCGACCAATTTCCAACTTTCGAAATAAGGTCAGAATATGAAAGTTTATTGCATAGAAAGTAGTTTTGCAGTGATTTGAGGGGTTTTTGAGCGAAATTACGTTGAAAATTTTAGGTGTAAAAATTTGACCAAAAATGTAAAGGGGTTAACCTTTGGTTTTTGACGATTTTTCGACCAATTTCCAACTTTCGAAATAAGTGCAGAATATGAAAGTTTATTGCATAGAAAGTAGTTTTGCAGTGATTTGAGTGGTTTTTGAGCGAAATTACGTTGAAAATTTGAGGTGTAAAAATTTGACCAAAAAGTAAAGGGGTTAACCTTTGGTTTTTGACGATTTTTCGACCAATTTTGAAGTTTCGAAACAAGGTCAGAATATGAAAGTTTATTGCATAGAAAGTAGTTTTGCAGTGATTTGAGTGGTTTTTGAGCGAAATTACGTTGAAAATTTTAGGTGGAAAAATTTGACCAAAAAGTAAAGGGGTTAACCTTTGGTTTTTGACGATTTTTCGACCAATTTCCAACTTTCGAAATAAGGTCAGAATATAAAAGTTTATTGCGTAGAAAGTAGTTTTGCAGTGATTTCAGTGGTTTTTGAGGGAAATTGCGTTGAAAATTTGTGGTGGAAAAATTTGGCCAAAATGTAAAGGGGTTAACCTTTGGTTTTTGACGATTTTTCGACCAATTTCCAACTTTCGAAATAAGGGCAGAATATGAAAGTTTATTGCATAGAAAGTAGTTTTGCAGTGATTTGAGGGGTTTTTGAGCGAAATTACGTTGGAAAATTTTGGTGTAAAAATTTGACCAAAAAGTAAAGGGTTAACCTTTGGTTTTTGACGATTTTTCGACCAATTTTTAAGTTTCGAAATAAGGGCAGAATATGAAAGTTTATTGCATAGAAAGTAGTTTTGCAGTGATTTGAGTGGTTTTTGAGCGAAATTACGTTGAAAATTTTAGGTGTAAAAATTTGACCAAAAAGTAAAGGGGTTAACCTTTGGTTTTTGACGATTTTTCGACCAATTTCCAACTTTCGAAATAAGGTCAGAATATGAAAGTTTATTGCATAGAAAGTAGTTTTGCAGTGATTTGAGGGGTTTTTGAGCGAAATTACGTTGAAAAATGTTAGGTGTAAAAATTTGACCAAAAAGTAAAGGGGTTAACCTTTGGTTTTTGACGATTTTTCGACCAATTTTGAAGTTTCGAAATAAGGTCAGAATATGAAAGTTTATTGCATAGAAAGTAGTTTTGCAGTGATTTGAGGGGTTTTTGAGCGAAATTACGTTGAAAAATTTTGGTGTAAAAATTTGACCAAAAAGTAAAGGGGTTAACCTTTGGTTTTTGACGATTTTTCGACCAATTTTGAAGTTTCGAAATAAGGTCAGAATATGAAAGTTTATTGCATAGAAAGTAGTTTTGCAGTGATTTGAGTGGTTTTTGAGCGAAAGTTACGTTGAAAATTTTAGGTGGGAAAATAGGACCAAAAAGTAAAGGGGTTAACCTTTGGTTTTTGACGATTTTTCGACCAATTTCCAACTTTCGAAATAAGTGCAAATTATGAATGTTTATTGCATAGAAAGTAGTTTTGCAGTGATTTGAGTGGTTTTTAAGCGAAATTACGTTGAAAATTTTAGGTGTAAAAATTTAGCCAAAAGTAAAGGGGTTAACCTTTGGTTTTTGACGATTTTTCGACCAATTTCCAACTTTCGAAATAAGTGTCAGAATATGAAAGTTTATTGCATAGAAAGTAGTTTTGCAGTGATTTGAGTGGGTTTTTAAGCGAAATTACGTTGAAAATTTTGAGGTGGAAAAATTTAGCCAAAAAAAAGTAAAGGGGTTAACCTTTGGTTTTTGACGATTTTTCGACCAATTTCCAACTTTCGAAATAAGTGCAGAATATGAAAGTTTATTGCATAGAAACTAGTTTTGCAGTGATTTGAGGGGTTTTTGAACGAAATTACTTCGAAAATTTTAGGTGTATAAATTGGACCAAAAAGTAAAGGGGTTAACCCACGGTTTTTGACGATTTTTCGACCAATTTTAAAGTTTCGAAATAAGGTCAGAATATGAAAGATTAGGCAAAAGAAACTGCTTTTGCACTGATTCTAGTAATTTTAAGCTAAATTTCGAGTGAAATTTTGAGGTTAAAAAAATTTGAAAAAAGTAAAGGGTTAACCCCACGGTTTTTGATGATTTATTATACATACATACATATATATATATATATATATATATATACATACATATATATACATATATACATGTGTATATACATACAACACATACAGAAAAATAAAAACCGTGTCCGGGTCTTTGTGATAGACACAGGTGCCTTTATATGTGTAGCACATTTTTCCGACTTACAAGATTTCCCAACTTTCTTCGCGTCGTAGCGTATTGGAGGGTTAACTTTAGAAGACAAATCCTGCTACAGTACTCCTGCTCGGTTTTTAAATATTACACATACACATTACTTATTAACCGAGGGCGAGGTCTGTACGGGGAAGTATTTACTCGAGGTTTTCGTACAGACCGAGCGACGATGGAGCGAGGTTTATAAGCAATTATATGGCTTTTAGCACCTTTCTTCGTCGCTTTTAACGAAGCTTTGTGTTCGTGAGTTAGCGGCTTAGGTTTACTTGCTTGTTTTTACCTATTTTTTCGTGACTTTTTGCATCCATTTATCTAGTTTTCTGCTTAAAATTATCGTTAACATTTTACTTTTTTTTGTAGTTTTTTTATAAATCTTCTGTAAAACGTACCTGAATCTGGCTTGTTTTTCTTCAACTCGGAAATTTTCCCGCCAAAACTAGCCAATCTGTACGAAAAACTTATTGCACGGCTAGGCAGCCAATCAATACACACACACACATCGCCCCTTCGCAAGACAAGATGAGCGCTAAAAGCGACGGAGGGAACGAAAAGGATTATAACCAATGCGTCATTAACTACGTTTGTTAGGTCTGTATAGTCGCTGGTAAACCTAAAGCAAATACTTCCCCATTACAGATCTCACGATCGGCTAAAGTATATATACATATATAAATGTAAATATAGAGTTAGACTATAAAGGTGCCTCCAATAGCACATATTTTCAAACCGTTGGTAAAGGGGCTTGCCCTCAAATGTTGGTAATTGAAAATTTTTGCGTTTATACAAAATACATATATATATATATATGGCGTACACTTGCCGGCACATAAACACAACAAAAAATTTCAGCCCACGTGGAGGCCATGACAATATCCCAAGACTGCCGCTTGGCTCAACTCATATGAACTGGTATACTTGTAACTGGCCCGAGATTTGAGGATTACATTGACAATTATGATTAAACGAGCAAACATATGTATTCGTAAGAAAAACCTGTCGAACCCGCTATGGGTTCGAATCCCAGCCGCGAATAACAGCCATGAGGGATTCAGCCATGAATCCATCATGGCTGTTAAGCTGGGATACTTACCCGGTATGGGTTCGATTCACTTGGAAGAAGTACTATTCTTATATCATCTCACCCAAGTGGTTAATCTTAATAGTTCTCGTATGTGTGTATATATATATATATATATATATATATATATATATATATATATATATATATACATATATATATATACATATACATACACACACACAAATGGAGACAAATATTTAGCTGTCGCTACTCCGAGTTTCACGCACTTTGGCGATCATCAGGCAACTATAATATATATGTTATTCCCGTAACTCGAGTTTCACGCCAAATCGGCGATCATCAGACTAACCCGCTTACATTCCGTGTTCATATTTAAAACCCAAAATAATTTGCATATACCTATTCAGAAGTACTTTACCTTTACCATTCTTACGCATATAAATAAATTAAGCTCCACGATTTTGTGTCGAGCACTCTTCTGGCGAAGCAACCAAGTCTTGTCAATATATTTATATATATATATACCAAAATAAACCAAAACAAGGGATGGCTTTGGCATTAAGAGAGCTCAGTACTTCAAAAAGTAGAGCAGTATCAAATAACATAAACTTAAAATGTCTTGTGTCGCTACTCCGAGTTTCACGCAACTATGCGATCATCAGGCAACAGGTTGATAATGATTCCGGTTTGATCTTATATAGACGCGGTGACGTAAAAACTATGGAATGCTGTTTTTCTTCCTTGGGCGGTTGAAGTTTTTAATCTTGAATTTGGTCTTGTGTCGGCACGTTGATACAATTTCGTCTCTTTTGTTCAGCAAGGTCTTCAATCGCAATACAGTTAAAGTGAGTTACAGCTGCATGAGTAACATGAAGTCAGCAATCAATCAACATAACAAGCGAATTTTATCAAAGAAGGAGCAGCCTAGTAATACAGCGGAAAGGAAGTGCGATTGTCGAAAAAGTTCTAATTGCCCATTGCAAGGTAACTGTTTAGCATCCAACGTAGTCTATAAGGCAGAAATTTCGACAAGCGAAAGCAACGGGGTTTACATCGGGTTGACATCGAATAGCTTTAAACAGAGATACAGGAATCACCAGAAACCTTTCATTAACAAGGAGTACAAAAATGAAACGGAACTTTCGAAATTTATTTGGGGACTTAAACTGAAAGAGCGTCGTTTTACTTTAAGTTGGTCTATTTTGAGCCGTGCGCCAGCATACCAGAGTGGTGCCTCAAAATGCAAGCTATGCTTAGAGAAGAAGTTACAATTGATAATAGCCGACAAAAAGACCTTGTTGAACAAAAGAGACGAAATTGTATTAACGTGCCGACACAAGACCAAATTCAAGATTAAAAACTTCAGCCGCCCAAGGAAGAAAAACAGCATTCCATAGTTATTACGTCACCGCGTCTATGTAAGATCAAACCGGAATCATTATCAACCTGTTGCCTGATGATCGCAGTTGCGTGAAACTCGGAGTAGCGACACAAGACATTTTAAGTTTATATTTATATATATATATATATATGTATAAACCAAATAAATGTAACGAAAGTGTCACAGGTATGGCATGGATGTATAGAGCGCTCGATACCGTAATAGGCAGAGCGAAAACGCAAACCAAAGGCAAATTTTTGTTTGCTGTCGCTATTCCGAGTTTCACGCGCTTAGGCGATCACCAGGCAACTGATGATCGCCTAAGCGCGTGGAACTCGGAGTAGCGACAGCAAACAAAAATTTGCCTTTGATTTGCATTTATATATATATATATATATACCTGCATAGCATTATACAAAGTAATCACGACAAAACGTACATTTTCTCCTGATTAATATATATATATATATATATATATATATATATATATATATAAACTTAATCACCTACCTCCACCAGATCCAGTTCACCATCAATAATGTATATATGTAATAACCTATAGCTACACAGATGTATCCGCAGGTATATATAGACTCATAAATACATTTATGTTAACGATTAAAAGCTGCACGAGGCAAAGTGCAAACATAAACATTTCCAAGAATAACCGGTCACAGATAAGCTACAAGACCTCTACGACCATGACTAGGTACAGACACACAAGATGACTTGCTTTCAATAAACCTCGATGGTTTGCAATACGGAGAGAAAGACAAAGCATGACAAACCCCTACTGGTTTGCTGCTGAAACATTTTTTTACATTGTTTCGCCTGAAATCTAGATAATTATTAATAGAATGACACGAGTCCTACGCACGCTCTTATTGTTCGTGCCTCATTTTTTCGTACAGTACAGAGACACGAAAGACGTCACAGAAACTCGAGAAAACCTTGGTCATTTTATAAAACAAATAGAAAATAGCTTTCGTGTCTCTTTAGAGTGAAACACGAATGACGTCATTTCAATGGGAAAAATACCAGAAAACGGTAGGCTACACCTCGTGTTTTCAATAGGCATTTTTCTGGTTAAAATGACTTCATTCATGTTTCTATCGTACCATAAAGGCACCCAGGCAATTATGTATTTAAGTAGAAATAGTTAGCCAAAGAACTGAAATACATTTCAACAAGCAGCAAGGAACCACTTATTAAATTAGTATTTTAATAAAAGCACGTACTAGTTATATTTAATTAGCAAGGGAAAAAAATTAATTTCATTTTTTGTAACACTCTCAATAAAACTACTTTTTTTTCACATTTAATGAACCAACCATAAGATTTAATCAAGTAAAATCTAGAAGTGTTTATATTTGCTATTGCTTCAATCAAATATTTTCAGATTCACAGGGTTTTTCCATGTGATGCATACACATACAACGCACATTTACTAACAAACATACATAAGACAAACAAAATTGAATAATGTATGTAATTATTATAATACACTAAGTGTATATATATATATATATATATGTATACATGTAAAAATATATATATATATATATATATATACAGCAAATTGTAAAAATTATGGCAAACATATCACTTATAAAGCATGTATAGGTAAATCTGTAACTATGAATACTTTAATCAACTTTGATACATTGGAGTGACCAACAAATGTACCAAAAAACACATAGCATATCTTTGTGACCATTGAAGTGAGAATAAAATGAAGATACAATGGCCTTGATATGTTCATATGTTGTTTTGTGCCACAATTTTTGCAGTAATTGCTGATATACATGTCTGTATGTATATACATATGTATGCTCAAAGTCAATTGTGTTGACAACAAAGATATGAGTATGTATGAAAATCACAAAAAATGGGGTTTTTTTAATAATTTTCATACATACTCATATCTTTTTGTCATCAACACAACTTTTACCAATAGATTTACCTGTGTGTGTGTATATATGTATATATATATGTATCAAATTCATTAATAATTCATGAAGAAAATTCAAAAGAAATGAATATTTGATCAACATTTGTAAATGTGGATAAAGTGTTGATTAATAAAACATTAATGTTTTATCAAAGTTAACAGACAGAGGTAGCTCAAAATGAGCTATTTCTGCATAAAAATTATGTGTTTACCTTTTCTATGAGTTACAAACAAAGTATTCATCATATTGTCTCAGAATTTGATAAGTAAATTAAAATATTCATGTCCGATCTTTATTGGCACCTACAATGGCTCACCTTTGGCTCACCATTGTAAATGTCCATAAAGATCAGCCGCTCATATTTTAACTACTAAATATACATACATACATACATGTATGTATGTATGTATGTAATAAACATGAAAAAACTTTATTAAAATATGTTCTGGGGCACTGCCCCTTCCTCAGCCCCAATATATTACAGAAGAGATGTCCTTATATAAACAGTACATGAATAAATTTAAATTATTAGCCAATTGGCACAGTCCTTCGAGAAAGCTACATTAAAAAAATTCCACATAAATACCAACCTTCAATTAGCCATTTAGAATATATATATATCTATATATATATATATATATATATATATATATAGATACATACATTTATTTATATGTACATATATACACACACATAACATCAATTTTCAAAAAATTGTTGACTTTAATTAAAAATCTTTAAAACAATATTTCTGGGCACAGCCCCTTCTTCAGATGAACCTATATATATATATATATATATATATATATATATGTATATATGTATATATATATAGAGAGAGAGAGAGAGAGATAAATGGACCAAATCATGGAAAATTTCCTGGCAAGTAGAGTGCTTGATACAAGGTTGTAAAGCTATTTAATAATACTTAATACATATTATATTATGTATGTATATATATGTATGTATATATGTGTGTATATATATATATATATATATATATATATATATATATATATATATATATACATATATACACACACAAACTCACACACACACACACACACACACATATATGGGGCCTATGCCCCTCATGGCTTTTAAGCTTCACTTGCAATGTTAAACCCTTTATCACACACGTGACCATTGATTAACCCTTACTTATATACTCTAATATGTGTTGCAACATAATATATATGTACTGTAGATGCATCACATGACCTTGAGAATCTATTTATAACATGAAATAACAAAGTACATATTCTATGGTACAACCAAGAATCTGGTTTGAAATATGTGAATCATGGTTATAATTACCCAAATAGCTGTATTCTGAATGTATTAGTAAATATTAACCTTTTAATGATCAGTGTCTGATGTATCAGACACCTAAGAACAAAAGAACCAGTGAGAGAACAAAGGAGAAACAATGAACAATGGGGGAAATCAGGCATAGAAGGTTTAAATAAATCATTAAATAAATTACAGTTAAAATTCAAACATCACATGAAACACATTCCATCATATTCCTCTTCTTTTCTTGTTCTCTGTCGCAAAAGTTTGGACACCTTCCACAATTGACAAAAACTATTTGCCCAAAATTGGCTCCTGCAATGGCATTTTACCACCAGTGTCAGATGTAACCATGTAAACTCTGCAACACCCTTCTAGTTTCAACTAACAAAATAAAAGAATACTAATGATATGAATATATGCAGAAAGCTTTTGTGTAAGTATAGGTACAAGACATTAGGTTCTCCACACATGGCACCATTTCAGGATGTGATTTCAACTGTAAAAAAACAAAAATATATCAACATCTTCTACTGTAACTGCTATCTAACACACCAGGGCTAGTTGACCAGTTGTTGCTTGGGTTGCATTAATTTGATTTTTCTCAACAATCCCAGGTCAACAACCCAGCCTAATGTTAGTTAAAACTACACTTGGTCATTTCATTTTCATATATACATGAAAAAACTTACTATTCTGACTTGCTGAAAGCTGTGCAATTTAAAAAAAAAAAGCCCAGTACAAAACAGTGCACAAGAAGGTCACAGTGATAAAAAAAAAAAAAACAACAGTCATTTTACGGCTGTTTTCCCTGCTTATGTGCAGGGGTTGGCTGGTGGCTCTACACAGCAGCCTTCTCCACCTCTCCCTATCCTTTGCATCTTCCCAAAAAGTTCACAGTGATATGCATTGAATTACTTTTTTTGGGCACTGTGTTGCTTTTTTCAAGTATACTGTTGACTAGTGATAGCATCATTTCTCATGCTTTTTGGAAAAACACTCTTGAAAGCTTTTCAATCAACTCAAACACATTTAGTCTATTATAGTCTATGAAAAATTAATTTGTGAGTGTTTTCCAAATTGCACTCAAAACCTTGCCATTAGATATACCAATTTTTAAATCTTAGAGTTATAGCAACAATCCTAATTAAAGCACCAACACAAATTTATGATACAATCAATACATACATTGAGCAAACCATTCCTATAAATTAATACTTGATTTGGAAAAGTTTACTGTATTTCCCGGCATACAAGTTGACCCGGAATATAAGCCTTAGCTTTCAGCTTCAGTAAATAACATTGACCTTGGTCTGGATGATTCTTAATATCATGCTCAGTCTCACACAACAATTGCTTATTATTGATATATTGAAAACAGAACTTGATAAGAAAGAACTTAGCCAGACCTTGGTCAATTCTTCATCACAATCAAAGCATATTATATTGGGCAAACCCTTCCTGTAAAGTTAATGCTAAACAGTTTGGAAAAGTTTTATTCTGTTTGAGGGGAAAAATGTTTAAGTGGATAATGTGCTGACTGAAGACCATTTTACATGAAGGCTGGTACTCTTTTGACCTAACCTTTGAAATACAGCAGGTCTTCAGGGAAATAGTACTATTTAGCGTCTGCATTTATAAGGCTTTCGCAGAGTATTCTTAATACAGTTACACCGTACCAAATATAACTCCTGGTTTAGTATATGTTATCTCAAGATATCAGAAGAATACTTACAGAAAGACAGTCCCCTTTGGCGCTAATGCAGTTTCGCACCTCAACCATATAAATACAAGTAACATAGGTAAATCACATATCAGTCGACAGCTTCTTACCTGGAGATTACAGTGATACAGTAATATCAAGAATTCACTCCAAACATAAGGCATTATAGCCAAAAAAATAGAGACATGGAAGTTCGTGAGCGTCAACAACGAACCAAAGGCTCAAGACCGTAAAGTTTATGCATTTATCTATAATTTAAGTATAGTCCCTCTCCATTGCTTCTTCGCTCTTTAAAAGCCCCGAAAATGTGTATAAACCCTAACACTAACGCTAATGCTAACCCTAACCTTAATCTAACTTTTGGGCTTATGCACATTTTCGAAGAAGTACAAAGAAACATTCAAACATGGCGCTGAGTAACAGGGATGTTCTTTCAGGCTATAATGTATTACGTTTGCAATGAATGGTTGGTATCATGGTATCACCGTAATTTCCATGTAATGAACTGTCGAATGATATATAATTTACTTACATTACTTGCATTTATATGGTGGAAGTGCGAAACTGCATCAGTGCCGTCACCTTCCAGGGCTCGTGAACGTTCCAACAAGAATTCATGGACTTCGTTGAGTTCTCCTTCGGCTGGAATAAAGCCAGTCGCTCGCTTAACAATTCTTTTGGTCTTTCATTGATCATCTGGCAAAGTAAAAATTTCTGTTTTCGAAGTATAACTTCCATAGTTTATTACAAAATCGAGTTAACACCCTTTCAGAATTTGCACATGCTGAGGTCAATACACGTGCACTCTGTTTTAGAAAAAACACTGCGCATGACCACCGGATAGATTTTTTTTTTTTTTTTTTTTTGGACGATAAATTTGCAAGGGGACGGGAGAGTGGGTCTCGATCGCTGCTCTTTACCCAACTCCCGTTCGTAGCTCCAACTATACCCATGATTCTACGATATTTAACGAAGATTCACTGAACCTGAGGTGAATAACTGTTTCCGCTTAATTACACCGGTGATTATTTGAAAGAAAATAGTGAACAAATGTTTTCAAAAATTCCTTGGTAACGTTTACAGATGCAGTCACTATTTGCGCAATTGTGTTTGCAAGCGTATCATATTCAGCTGCAGGTTATTGCAGAGAAATATGACGTAATTTTTGACCAATCACCGCGCGGAATTTTCAGTAAACTTTTGTGTACTTCTACTAACAACATTTATTATCAAGCAAGCGCTACTTTCAGTGAAATATTACGTTATGAATGCCTGAAACCATCCGACTGATCGTCGTTACTTTCCCGTAATCGATCAGTCGATTACAGTTGCAACAGCAAATTTCCGGCAGTGAATAACAATGAAAACAAAAGAACCCAGAAACAACGCATTAAATTAACAAATGTCATCCTGCAAGTCATGTATCAGCCAAAGACAGACGAAGAAGACTCGGAAAGCGAGTCTTACAATAATTTTAATCAACCCATATTAAAAAATGAATGTCATCAGTTCTGTTCCTTGAAGATCATACAGATCGTCCCTTTTAGTGCAAGTCAGTGAACTCTAAAAAGACTTCCTTGAGTTCACTGGAGTAAGTTGAATATCGAATAGGAAACTTCAACTTAGAATGAGGATACTTTACAGTGGAGTGAAAAATTTTAAGTTCAATCCACGAGACTTTATTGAAAAACGCTCTTGGCATAGAGCGTTTAAGTTTTTTAAATGTGCAAAATTTATTCTGCGGTTGGCACTCATCCAGTTTTTTGGTGGCGAATTATTGACGATGACCAAACGGTCAGCGGTTGTCTGGAAAAATGTCGTTTTGCTGATGTTGATGATGTTTTGCTAACTCGACGTTGAAAACTCTATTAATCCTTTGGTTTCGAATTTGCCGTCTTTATTCAACGTCGTTTGAGCACACATAGTGAAGAAAGAATGTGTGTCTTGGAGACATCCAGTTTGTCCGGATGAGATGCAAACCGGGCGTTTTCTAACGACGTAGATGAGTGCTCTTGATTTAAAGTCACTTCATGCATTCACCGTCTTTGTTTTCGCTGTAAGTTACTTCTTTAATCCATCAGCAGGTAAGACAGACGCTAGTTGTGCATCGATTTTAGACTTGTACGAATTATGAATCAAAACAGGAACAATCACAATGGCTAATCAAACTACACAGGTATGACAGTTAAAAATGGAGTGTTGCTTGGGTAGTTTGAATCGACGTAGAAAAAGTTGAAAGGTAGTACTCAGCCAAAAAACGAGAGAACAAGGTACTGACATTTCGGGCGAAACCTTCCATCTCAGTAAAATGTGACACTGATGAAGAGCTTTCGTGTGACCCTCTACCGAAGGTCTGTCGCTTGAAATGTCAATTCATCGTTTTCTCGTTTTTTGGGAAACTACTACCTTTAAATTTTTGCACGTCTTGACAGGTCTGACGCACTTCGAAGTGTTTTGTTTTTAATTCATTTCATGGTTTAGGTGGTTTTAATACTACCAGCACTCCTCGTCCAGCAGTTTATTTTATTTACTGCAGTTGATCAACTGTTTCAATGTTCTTTTATATAAATAGAAATAACTTCCGTGTCTGATCGAAGCATATCCTTGGGATATTAAAATACGAATATATTTTGGAAAGGATAACACTTGGAAGCGAAGGGTTTTTAGGCCCGTAAGTTCAAAAATATAAACGAATTTCGGACGACATCTTAACTGGAAGAAGAACAAAGAACGTTCAAGTAAAATTATAAGCCAAAAAAAACCCTTTAGTAAGAAGTCTTTGCAGTTCAGACGTCTCTCCTTGATATGTAAAATCGTGACATTAGCCAGTGTAAAAGAATGAAAGACAAACAATCAAGAAGTAATTCTCGTTCAACAACACCACAGCGTGTCTACTAAAAAATAAAATCAATTTTTTTCTTAGCGTTTTATCTTCTTTTGTTTCATTCTTTTTATGGCTGCTATAGGTCGTTCTACGTCCACGTTCCCTAATTACTATGAAGTTGTGAATTACAAAATACTTACGTTCCAGGATAAAGAGTTTCCGCCTCCGTTAATCACGCGACCTTCCATCCTTGGACTTCACTTTAACTTCAAAGCTTTTCAAAGGTACCAAGGTCTTTCTTTTCGGAATTCTGTTGAGCAGCGGTTTCTTCGTTGGCTTGAAACATGCGTTGAAGGACTTGGGGACAGGGGGTAATTAGGGGTACGGTGAAACTGTGAAGGACAAGTGAAAAACTTGTTACAGATGAATGAGGTCAAAAGTGTGATTGCATGGCAGTGATGAAAAGGAAGACATGTTTTATTTGTTGCTATTTATTTGTTGCAAATAATGACACGAACAATTTACAATGGCCGGGTGGACATTGCAACCACATAGGAAACAGATCCCCATTGGGCTATTATGATGGGCTCTGAACGAGATGAACATTACATAGGTTTATGCTATTAGAAATGTGAGAGCTTGAATATATCTTAAAATAGATGAACGATCGTCAAGCCCTATACTCAGAAAAACGATTTCTGAGCCCCAGACGGGGATCGAACCCGCAACCTTCTGATGACTAGTTAGACGCTATAATCATTGAGCTACCAAGACTCAGATGGTGAGCTAAGGTGCAAGTTAGACATATATGTGCGACCTGAGTGGAGGCAACTATATATTGATAATGATTGATGCAGGTTATGTTTTAGAAGAGTGAGAGCTTGGATATACCTTTTTCTCATCATAGTTTTAGATTGGGGTTTAGGGTTAGCGATAGGGTTAGGGTAAGGGTTAGCTAACCATAACCCTAATTCAACCCTATCCCTGAAAGCTATGACTAGGGAAAGACGCTGGGAGCATTAAGGTAAAAAGTTTAAAGATTGATAACTGCCGAGACTGATCTCAAAGAATTCCGACGTTTCGAGCAAAGGCCTTTCGTCAAAATAAGAAACGTGTTCTGAGGATCGTTTCTTTCTCTGATGAAGGGCCGTTGCTCTAAACGTTGTAATTCTTTGAGATCAGTCACTGCAGTTACCAACCTTTAAAATTTTTACCTTACTTCACACTGTCTACGCAGTATTCTATTTTTTGTATCATTGACAGGAACCATTATCTAGTTTCAGTGGCTGTCATATAGTATTCCCCTCTCAATCAGTTCAAAGATCATAAATTAATAATATTAGAGGCCTTGGAGCCTAAAGTTGATAACCAATTGGGTTATTATTAACGCAATAATATTATAATATAACATAATAATATTATTATTAACCCTGTAATAATAACTGTATTATTACAGTTATTCAAGGGGCAAACCTCCTAGTACCAGTCCTTCCCCCCAAAGTGCTTCATGCCTATCTCCCAGTTCAGCCATTATGGTGGTGCTCACGTAGTTACTCGTTGATATGGCTGGATGTAAACATTTTTCAGTGGAAAACATTTTAGTTATGTTCTAAATAAGTATTGATTGATCTGGGTTTGTGTCGTTCTTCTGCTGAGATGAAAATTCACTTTAATTGTAGAAATTTTTCAGTAATAGTATGGCTCAACAGCCACATTTTTCAAACCAACGTTAAAACTACTCTCCATTCAAAGTATAAAGAGCAAAAGAAATGGATGAAGGAAGGAAATATGATTTATGAGGGAGAATTGAAAGGTATGCAATTGTAACTTGATTTCACATGCCGCTATAGATGCCGTGCAAAAACGGGCTGCCAATTTTGAATGTATTACAAGAACGTGGCTAGCGAGGTTAACTGGAAGAATATTACATCTTGAATGATAGATGAAAGTTCGTCAAGCTCTTACCTCAGAAAAACGATTTCTGGGGTTCAGAAACATATAACACGCACACACACACACACACACACATATGTACATATGTTGGAAACGTATATCACATCTTTTTTTAATTTTAATATAGATGAGCCAGGTTCAAGAGTGTCCGGTTACATAATTAATGGTTCATTCAGCGGCCTTATATCGACCAAATACGGTAAAACATTCTATCTCGAACCATTACAAAGTCACTCGGACGACCTCCAGGAAAAAAGGAGCCCATTCACTCAAGCCATCATCTATAAAGATTCAGATATCGTTCGTAATACCAGTTACACTTTTGAAGTTCAACCCCTCAAAGCAAAACCAAGACCACCAAAGGATGACAATAAACGGGGAAGACTTGTCAAGCGTCTTGCCAAGCAACACAACAGCTGCCCAGTGCTTTTGGCTGCTGACAACTCTTTCTTCAAGAACGTCGGACACGAATCAGAGATTCAAACGATGGCGGAAATGTCTTATCACCTATCTGAAGCAAGCAGGTTGTTTAGGCAGACTAGGTTCTTCCCAGAAAACAATGAGAGCATTGGTCTGGTAATTGCTGCCATGACGATTTTCAAAGATCGAGTATCAGAAGGTTTGTTCATGAACAGTTTTCAGAACCCTATTCACCTCTTTTTGACAGGTTAAAAATCTACCATATATTTTTCCCGGTAAACTGACGTAATTCATGCAGTACAGTGACGCTGAACAATTTTCTATTAACTACTTACGAAATGAACGGTCGTTCCCCCTCGGGATAAGCACCCCCGAGAAGTCCAATGTCTATATATCCTGATACGAAACGGACACAAATTTTGTAAATTTCTTCCAAAATGTACACTTGGTTATTTTTCAAAGACAATAGTAAAAACAAATCATTACTTTAAGTGATAACTCATTGCAGATGGTAGTGTTAGTGTCTGTACTTGTGATACAGAAAATTACCAACAATTAAAACCTCAGTGTCTGTTAATGCGGTACAGAACTGAGGTTTTATTAATCGATTTTCTATCGTATCTAATGAAATATCAACCCGTTATCCCTCATACCATTGATGTACAGCAACAAATTCCAAGTGTCAACCATACAACTAATGTAAAGAAAAAGCAAAACGCAAAAGAGGATAGAAAGAAGCAAAGGAAAAAACTTATGCACGATATGATTGACTTCTTTTGAATTCTGCTCATAAATTGTTCCCCCGGATCGACGTTCTACGTGAGATAAAAGGCGCTTACTAAATTGAGTTTAGAGAAGATAATAGTCAGGAAAGGTTACATTTTATATTGCAGCGCGAGGATTCAGAATGTCGTTATTACACTTAACTACTGCTAACGTCTTAAAATTCGCATTCTTTTAGTTCCACACTTTTCTCCTCTCTTATCCTTTCTAGGTATTCTAGCATCGCCCGATGACGTTTCAGTAGAGAAATACCTCCGCAAATGGAGCTCAATAAACCACGATTCTTACTGTCTTAGTCTTCTATTCACTTATCGAGATTTCCCAAGCGGAGTACTGGGTCTGGCGTGGCTGGCGGAACAACATACCTTGGGAGGCATTTGTGAATCTTGGAGCTCCTATTACGAGTATTCGTTTAACACGGCTGTTGTTACCTTTCTTAACAACGGTCGGCGAATTCCGAAAAAGGTTGCAACGTTAACAACTGCACACGAATTGGCTCACGGATTTGGAGCAAAGGTTTGTTGTAGTAATTATAAAGCCCTAGAACTCATTTAATTGTGACAATGTCATGATCATGATCACCATCATAACGATCATGATAATGATCACGATAAAATTAATGATTACAATGACGATCATGATTACCAAAACGATTACGACGGTCACGATAACGATCACGATAATGATCACGATAACGATAACACGAACGATTACAAAAAATATCGTGATTACGATAACGATTGCGACGACGGTCACAATAAGGATCACGATAACGATTAAAATTAATGATTACAATGACAATCATGATTACCACAACGATTACAACGATGGTCAATATAACGATAACATTAACGATTACAATAACAGTATTAACAGGAACCTTAAGATCTAAGACGTCAACTTCAACTACTCCTCCTTTAAACAAAAGAATTCTTCATGCAAAACAAAGAAGATGAATAAATTTCATACTTCAGAGCATTCTAAACACCATTGTCGTTCAGCATACAATGTCACCCAGACCACTTTCACGTCTTAAGGACGACGCCAGCACTCGGAGTAAAAAGAGCTGTTACTTAAGATTGAATTCAACCCGATACTACAGTCGTTTTAGAAGAACTGGAGGGTTTAGGAGTCATAAACCAAGTCACAAGTATCAAGTACAGTGGTAAATAAACCGTGGTTTCTTTAAATAGCGAAATTTTTGAGAACGTCCTCATTCAAGTTGACGCGGTATATATTAAGGTCCCTAATTACGATAACGATGACGGTACAATTTTTAAAGCCCCTATATGTCCTCCACCTTCCAGCACGATCCCGTTGAGTGCCAACCAAACGGCGAAGAAGGCAACTATATCATGTACCAACATGCCACTGACACAAGTCACCCAAACAACGATCGTTTTTCTGAATGTAGCATTAACGACATGCGGCCAATCCTGGAATCAAAGGCCCATTATTGCTTTACAGGTAAGAGCTCTTGCTGGGAAAATTTGGAAGATTTTCGGATAAGCATGGTCTCATTCACCAATCTGATCTCTCACAAAATTCGATCACGTCTGCAGCTTTGTAATGCCTTCGAACGTTCGGATCCAACAAACCTGGATTAGAGCAACCGGTTCCGAAATTCGGATGGCGTGATTTCTGGTAATGAAGACTTCTGTCCGTGCATTGTACTTTCGAAATTTTTTGACTAACTGGCTGATGAAATTTAATGAATCAAAATTATTGATACGAAATAAATAATAGATATACCCAGACTTCTGGGTTTGGCAGTATTTACATCATAACATCACTAGGAACCGGTGCTTGGGTACAAGCACATGTAGCTCAATCGTTTGAAGCACCTCACCAACAATCAGGAGGTTACAGATTCGAGGTTAAGAAAAAAAAACAAACTTTCATGAGTAGGAAGCACGAAAGCATGCGCATTTCAAACCAGAAGAATGTTTAAAAGACAGTCAAGATGTACGTTGATACGTTCAGAAAAAAGTTCAACAGAACCGCGGAAACATATGACAAAGAAAATGAGGTAGGACAAAGGAAAAGTAAAGTTAAAAAGAACATGCATGAACACCAGCCCAAAACAACAGTGGAAATTTGTATTTAGTACAACCACCGCGACATGGACGAGTTGGAAGGTTCCTTGTTTTCAGAATTAGTCACATACTATGAGTTATTCCGAGAGGAAGGGTATGATAACACGAGAATCAAAACAGTCCATCTCACCTTATTTAGGCTCCTCTTTGTCAATTTTGATAATAGCTAATCGACTCTCTGATCTAAAATGGTCAAATTTTCAATCATTTTCAAAATCAAATAACAATTTCATCATATTACCGTGTCGTAGGTGGCACATCTTTCTGTGGTAACAAATTTATCGAGGATGGTGAAGAATGCGACTGCGGTAATGTCGATGAATGCGAGAAGCACGACCCATGCTGCACGGCTAAGGACGAGAAGGCGGGCGTCGCTGGCTGCTTACTAAGACCAACTGTGCAATGCAGGTAAATCATGAAAAAACATAACATAGGCTGCAAAAAATACTCTTCCGACACTCTACGGCTACGAAACAGAGATTTGGGTATAAACTAATCAATCAGAGATATAAGAATAGAATACTGCGTCGACAGTGTGAAATAAGGTAAAAAATTCAAAGGTTGGTAACTGCCGTGATTGATCTCAAATAATTCCAACGTTTCGAGCAAAGGCCCTTCATCAGAGAAAGAAAAGAACACGTTTCTTTCTCTGATGAAGGACCTTTGCTCGAAACGTTGGAATTCTTTGAGATCCGTCACGGCGGTTACCAACCTTTGAACTGCATGTTAATCAACCAGAGATTACTAATGAAACCTTAAAGATACCAGATCCAGCAGCGGACATCAGCTCTTGTCAAGTCGGATATTGGGGTTACCGAGAAAATTTATCAAAGTGTCACTCGAGTCATTTCTCAAAAATTCTCTCAGGAGTTTATCTTCAGGAATTTTACGAAATCACTCCCATCTGGTGAGTAAATGAAAGGGGTCTATTAAATACGTCTTGTTAAATGGAAACCCATCAACCATGTCCAGGTATGTTTACAAGTCATATTGTACTTCGAAGAGCTGGAAACGCATGCCAAAATATATACTTATGAAGGCATGAACTGGCTCATACTAAATGCTCTTAAAACTACCCTATTAAACCCTACTAAACCCTACTAAACCTTAGCTGGTTATTTGGCATATAACAAACAAAGCGTCCACTTAAGGTTATACGTTCTTGGCTATGTAAAGGAAAATGAAGTTACTCTTATTGAATAAATATTCTTCACAAATTAGGAAAATTACGTCACTGTCGAGATAAAAGATTTATATTAAAGGTTAAGATTAATATAAAAAATGTCAGTTAAATTTTATTTGTTGCAGCCCGAAAGCCGGACCTTGTTGTACAAACAATTGTCAGTTCATCAACGCCTCTGCCCAAAGAGTTTGCAAACAGGAAACACAATGCTCGTTCAAATCTTTTTGTAGGTATTCTTAAATTCAATCAGGCTTTTTATCATTGTTTCTTCTCTTTCTAAGAAAATAACTTTATGACAACGCTGATCCACCTCACACGTTTGTCACAACCTTTCTACTGTAGAAGCAGGATTGAAACTTCTCTGAATGGTTTTTATAATTTTCCACGAGTTTTAGAGAAATACGAATGAAATACGAATGAAATTTATGAAAAAGGTCTGGAATGTCATTTTGACACATACACTTCCACGTAAAATAAATCAACCAAAATAAACTTCAGATGATTTGAACTTACAAAACTCAAAATAACATTCTGTGATCACTTGTAGAGATTTTTATTTACTGGAATTTTATAATGGCCATAAGATCGGGAACTTTTGAGAACATTCCAAAATAAAGAATAAAACAACTTTGTAACTGTGCAGAAGTTTTTCTCCCTGTATTTATCCCCAAGAACCCAACTCTGACGAAGAGTTTTTCCCCGAAATGTCAGTGCCTTGCTCTCTCATTTCCTGGAAGATCGCTACCTTTGAACTTTTCAACGTCAATGCAATTTATGGCTCACTGAGATACGATTTATTTATAACCTTTTACCGCAGGTGAAAATGGTTCATGTCCAATCGCACAACCTAAACCAGACAACACGATTTGCAACA
Organism: Heliopora coerulea; assembly: GCA_030142905.1. Taxonomy (NCBI): domain Eukaryota; kingdom Metazoa; phylum Cnidaria; class Anthozoa; order Scleralcyonacea; family Helioporidae; genus Heliopora; species Heliopora coerulea. The sequence continues at coordinate 799,710 of JASJOG010000020.1, forward strand.
ATGGTTCTAACGTCTGCAAAAACGGTCAATGCACAGGTTCAATCTGTGCCTTGTTTGGTCATACGGAATGTTCTTGCTTGAATCCGTATTATCCTTGTTACGTCTGTTGTAAAAATTCTAAGGTAAGGGTATACTTAGGAACTGCCAGAAATCGTGGAAATTTTCATCATATTCTGGCAAATTACGCCTGGGTGGCTGACGCGAGGATAATCCGAAACTAAAAATCTGCATAAAATCTGTTAAATATTCATTGATTTTTTTATTCGAACTAATTGAAAAAACGTTGCGACAAGCAAGTTAATAAGTATCAAACTGATTAATCGGAACCTCGCCGCGTTTCTATTTTGCTTCACGTTCCACCGCCTAAGAAGGGCCTTTCACATACATTTTGGTGGTTTTTAACCTTTTTCTTTTTTGCGCTTCGGTTAACACTGAATATGGATGCAGCATTCTGTACTTTCTATTTTGATTATTTTCTGTCCTTTTCAACCTTACGAAAATTTTTGAAATAAGAGATTGATGGTAAACTCTGAAAACTGAATGTGATATTTCTTTTTCAGGGCGACTGCGTTTCCACAGCGGAGTTTGCCGGCCGTATTATCGCGCAGCCTTCCACGAAACTCTGTGAAGTCAATGGATACTGTGATGGGGCTGGTCGATGTGTGAGACACGTGGATACACATAACAAATATTACCAGGGGCCTTTTCAGGACTTGTGGGGATGGATTAAAAAGAGATGGTATGAAATAGATAGAAAGGAAAACAGGAGATTTCCCCTGTATGTTCACGAACAATGGCACCACAACAGGATAACCAATGCGGGGAGGCAAACTCAGAGAGATACGCAGGGGCGTGGTTTATATGGGAGTGTGGTCCCCCAACGTTTGTCACAAAAACAGAAGATTCGGGCAAAATAGATAGTAATTTGGGCAAAATTAAGTTTGGTAAGGCAGGTCAAAATCCTGTCTGGTTACCGGTGTATATTTAATTTACATATTAGGATGGAGGAAACGAGGCTACACCACACATGGCCTAAATGCGCGTCTGATTAAATTCGGGCAATTATTGAAAGGATACGATATTTGGGCCAATTAAACTGGACATCCCCTATCAACATAAGTTAACTACCCCCCTGGAGATATGTACCAGATCTGTATTACGGGTATCGAGGTACCGGAATTTTTGCAAGCATGAAAATTGCGTATCTTGTGTTTGGTATCCTGAACCCGTACCCAGGACCATTGCTTCAACGCGTGGAAGCTCGACCTACTGTTTTTTTCGGCTTGTTACTGGAAACATTCTTTTACGCTGTTTTATTTAAGGTATATATTTATGTTCACCGGATTGGGATTGCTGGCTCAGATTTCTTACAGCGGTTACGGCAAGTACAGGCAGTGTATGGAACCGGATCAGGAAGAGCTGTCAGGGGAACTGGAAATGATGGAAATGGGGCATGATGACCGATCAGAGATAACAGTATAGAAGTTCGAAGTGAGAACGCAAAGCTTTAATTGGTGCTGGTAATTTGGACATCTCGGAGAATATTGGATGTCAAAGTCAAACTATATGGAGAGCGCTGCATAAGAAAATATGAAAGAAAATTACTTGTAATCTCGTGTTATCTCTCGATTTATAATGAAACCAGGAAAGCTGTATGTTAGTGTATGACTAAAGTAAATAAATCTTCCCTTTACTTTTTTGGCCTCTTAAAGCGTTGTCTCGAATGTCTCGAAAAATCACGTCAATAGGAACTCTTACCTTGAAATGTGTGATTTATCTATTTGGTGATCAAGAACTGGACCAAGACAAACTACAAGGAATGATGAACCTGTCGTCAAAGGGAAAGTCAAGATAAAAAATAGAACATAACAAATGAATTAGCAAAAAGCAAAAGAGAACAAAGGATAGAATGGGGAAAAAATCAATGCACGAAAGGGTTAGATTGTCGACTTTTGAGAACAGAATAATCAACAGATTGACTGAACTACAGGACGTTCACCTGAGCACGCACCATCTAAAACGTCGTCGAAAAAATGTAGGCGAGTAGAATCACGTATCTTTTGACTTAGAGTGAGAATTCTTATTTCTCTTTGTTTATTGTTATCTACAGCTTTGAGAACTTCGTAGAACACGTTCATATAACTTTGTTTACAGATTAAACCACGCAATGCAAAGGATGAACGATGAAGTAAATACAGACGACAGAGTATTAAGAATGTTAGGCATGATCTGCCATTGTATTACAAAAAACTTAGACTAGTTCCACAATGTAAACAACATAGATAACACGTGGCAAAGAAGCGAAAGTCGATCGATCTGACAAAGAGCACTCGCTATCAAAGGTACATATAGTTCAATATACCACCATTTTCTGGTATGCTTTTACTTGTTCTAATGAAAGAGAAGGAGTGATTCCTAACAGAGCTTTCGTGAAGTGCTTCTGATCAACACGACCACAGTCCTCGATTCCCACCTCTTGGAGAGCAATCAAAGCTGCCTAAGAGAGCAGAATGGAAATAAAATATTATATTACACATACATCTCATCAGTCATCATCAAGATACAAGGTAACAAATAAAGATAGACAACTAAGAGTTGAGGGGGTGAGGTACGAAAAGTTAGCAGAGAACCTGTGGGTGCGTAATAGACTCGGATTAAAAGAGTAAAAGTAAGGCATTAGAAGATGTGGACTATAGTGCATAATCTGATGAACAAAGAGAGACAAAGAGACTAGAAGGGTAGGATTCAAAATCAAGTAGTTTAAACAGTGATAGAGATAAACGACACAGGGGTGAGGTCTGCCAGACGTGAGCAACCAAAAGGGACTTGAAAGGAGTAAGAGAGATTACCGGTCGTGTGGTTCTGAAATACTGTCGGCTCACGGGAAGAAAGTATACTTCTGCAACGTATTTCTAACGGCTGGCAAAACTAGGAGACACTACTGTTCATGACACTTCTGCAACACTGTCAGCTACTTTCTCAAGTCTTCAGAAAGGAAACGCAATACGTCAAGGTAAATACGAACAGGCTTAAGAAGGGACAGAGGACGGAATGGTTTGAAGAGATGGAAAACCAAAAACGGCCGAAATCGAATCAGGGTTAAATAGTGATCAGAGGAAGTAAGACAAACCCAAATACAGATAGGTTAGGAACGCAACAAAAATAATTCAACAAAAGGTATTACCTCTCGACATAAGTTCTTCAGGTCTGCTCCAGAGAAGAGTTCTGTTTTGTCAGCAATAGCTTCAAGATCTACGTTATGTTCTGTGGGAATGTTCTTGCAGAATAATTTCAGGATTTCAAGTCTGGTGTTCCTGTCCGGATGAGGAATATAAATAATACGATCAATACGGCCTGGTCTTAGTATAGCTTCGTCAAGAACTTCAGGACGGTTTGTGGCGGCGACAAATAAAATATCTTTATACTGAGGACGGTTTGGAGTCTTCTCGTGGGACTGTTTTCTGAAGAACAACACAACAAAGCGTCAACTATATGGGAGACGAAGATGAGAACTTGCGACTGTAAACTATTGACCAAAGAATAACAACACTTGGAATTATTTTCTTGATCTTGTAATCTTCGACCTGCGGAAAGTAATGTACTATTACATGTGTCAGACCAAAACATCGCGAAGTTATCCACTTTATTCACAATCATATACAGTAAACTGACGCCTATAGTCTCCTAGCAGTGGCCTTCGTAGTGCTGTCTAGCATGGGACTAGATTCCTAGAGTTGTGGTTATGGTTCCCATAGAAGACCCTAAGTTGAGCTTTCCGCACCAGCTGCCGAGGATATGTAGAGGATTTTTGCTCATAATATTACAATCACAGCTCCTCTTTATCGTGCGAAGGTATCGGGTACAAATATCGCAGTTGTAAAACAGTTACCTGGTCGTGCTTTGTGACTCATAAACATTAGTTGAAATACCAACTCCGTCCATTTCATTTAGTAACGTTGATAATATTCTCGCTTCCACTTCCGTACTTCCGTCAGTACTGCGTTTCCTGACTACCGCGTCCACCTCATCCAGAAATAATATAGCAGGAGCGGCCGCGCGGGCCTTCGTGAAGACCTGGGACGACAACAGAAATTAATAATACTGTATGCAAGGACACTGCATCCTCCAGACCAAAACGAAAGGAAGCGAAGATCTTCATTGACCAACAGTAAAAAGATTAACTAAAGGTGGTAAGGGAATGGTCGATGCAGCACGTAGCTTTTTGAAAAGTAGTAACGCACTCCAACTCTTTAGCCAAAAGTCGCTTGGTCTGTACGAACACTTCAGGCCAACACTTTCCCGTACGGACCTCACTCTCCGTTCATAAGTATTTACATGAAGTACCCCCCGTAATCTTATATACGCTGTAAAAAGAACCCGAACGTGAACAAATGTTCCATCACCCCTTCAATTCTTTGACCACAGAATTGTAAGGACTTCAACGATCAATTAAAATTACGAACGCTGGGTTTCAGATTTTGCAATTGCCAAACGGACTATCCTGGGTTAACTTCTAGGGTCACGGGGTGAAACATCTACATCTCAAAAGCTCCAGGAACGATCCCTTTATCCTGAAAATCGTGGTGGTGAAACCAGACGAATGTAAACAACCCCCTTAAATCGCGACTCTCATAAGCAGTGTAAACATTATATTTACACTTATCAATTGCCGTATTTTTATTCATCCCTGCTGTGTAATATAAGGCTACTCACCTCTCGAATCAATCTTTCTGCATCACCAACGTAAGGTGAGTATAACTGAGCACAGCTGAGAGACAAGAAGGTGCAGTGACAAGACGTGGCCGCAGCTCGAACTAACGTAGTCTTGGAACAACCGGGAGGGCCGTACAGTAAAATACCACGAGGTCGCGACAGACCAAGACGGGAAAACGCATCGGGATACAAGAATGGCCATTCCACTGCCTGAGAAAGAAATTTAAAAGCACCTAAAAATACTGGTAAACATGAGCCTGTAATTTCGGGGGATTTTTTTTCCTAAAGTTTGTTTTTTTTCCTGTGGCTACATTCATGAGTATTTCTAAAATGGTATAGAAACACTAAGGCTACTGTCTGGTGGATTTATAAAACAACCATGTGTTTGTGGCGCCATTCATGTCTGTCCTGGTGTTGTTCAAAGAAGTCTGGTGTCGAACAGAACGAGAGAGTAACAATGGTGTCACCACGGGATTTTTAAGGCTACTACATATTTACACTTTCAAGAATGCAGGGTTGAAAGTGGTAAATGAATACAAACCAGTGACTTGGTAGACCTATCCCCATGTGTCCCCCGTCGGTAATTTCATTATCTCCCAGTTGCCCTCAGTACCTGCCTCAAGGCCTGTTTCACGTCTTCGTAACCGCCAACATCTTCCCACTGCACCGGAGATGACTCCACGATGCCATCCATTCCGCGGTAGGTCGAGGGAACAATTTCTTTAAAAGCCATTTTAAACTGGCTCATCGTAACGCGCAAGTCCTTATCTAGGCGAAAGTTTCGAAAAAACTTTCAGAAAAATGCAGAATCCCGGAACAATGCAAAGTGTGATTTCATTAGCCAACCAAATAACTAACTCCTGACCCGCAGAGAGGGAGGTAGCCAGGGCAGTTGACCCAAGATGTCCGACTCGCGCTTAAGGTGAAACAGGGAGGTGTATGGCCTATTGTGGTTCTTAGAGGCCTTGGATACCCTACTTTGTTCCAGACTGAGCTGACGGTCCCTAAGCACTCACCAAAAGGACTAGGGCTTGAGAATGACAACTCTCAGGTTTGTTGTTCAATGCCTGGATATCTTCTTATCCTGTGAATAATTCGCCATTATATGCCCTCAACATCTACATCCGTTCAACATCTTCCCATTCAGTAAAGTTCATTTATTTTAATTGTGAATTTTTTCAAGATTACTCTTACTGTAACTTAAGGAAGCCCTTGTAGATGAAACGAAACAAATTTAAATATGAAAATTGCTTAGATAGTTAAGAAGTAGCCAACTTCTTTTGACTAGTTTGATACTGTTTAAATGTGAGATGGGTTATCCAGACTTTGAATAACAAACTCCAGATAATAAGATACAGGCATCAAGTTCCAGAAAACTCTATGCATGACTGCTGAAAAATACAGTTCCAGTTGCCAGAGAAGACTAATATCTGCAGTTCCTCAGGCTTGCAAACATATGTAATGTAGTATGAGTAAAATCATAGTTACCCAACCCTGTAGAGGATAATGCTGTCCTTAATGCATTCATCATGGACTGTTGAACCAAAGCTGTAAGATCAGCAGTAACATAACCCAGGCACTGTTCTGCTAAAGCATCGAGTTTCACATCTGGTGACAATGGCAGACCATCTGTGAGACACTTTAGGATTTCCAGTCTTTGTGACACAGTTGGCACACCTATCACAAACTACAACAAAAAATCCATATGTTACAATGGAGTATTATTTTTCTTCTACAGTTTGACAAACAAACTTTAATAGGGCTAGAATTTAGAAATACAATGGTAATCTAAAAATAGAATTGTCTGTAAACTACACATAATTCATAGTTCTAATGATGTGATGGGGTGCTTAACTTTTGGTTGTATAGAGTTAAGAATGTATGAGTGAGCAAATTTCAAGTTGTGATATTAAATGAAGCTTAAAGGCTCGGAAACATTTCTTAGGGCAACATATAGTAGAGATCAACTGCAGTTTCTTGGTTTGTCTGAGCAGACATATCAGTGGCACACATAATGCTAATCATTGTCAAGATTGATTTATTATAACTTCATGAGTGTAGAAATGTCCTGGTATGAGATAATGACAGTCCTTCATTTCCTTGTTAAATGTAGGATAGAAAAGCAAAGGTATCATTCATAGAGATCACTAAACCTCTTTGTCAAATCTGCCAGGCCTCCTCAGAGCTGAATCAAGGGCATTTGGTCTATTAGTTGCAGCAATCAAGATGACATCAGTCTGTGAAGTCATCTCATCAATTAATGTGAGCAGATGGGCAGCCACACGACTTTCCACACCACTTTCTTGAGATCTTTTGGGACACAAGGCATCAATTTCATCAATGAAGAGAACACAAGGTATATATTTTGAAGCTTCCCTGGAAAAAAAAATCAATAAATTTGGCAATTATGTGGTATTTGAGCCATGCACTAGATGTATAGGGGCTGTCAGCAGAATTGATCATAATTACATAATGTAACCTTGAATAGCCAGATATATACACAGAAATCTAATTCATGGAATTATTCATTTCAAGTCTTGCTTACTAACCTTGCACTGGCAAAAATATTTCTCAGATTATTCTCACTCTCCCCCATATGGGCTCCAAAGACATCAGCTCCATTCAATACAAACACTTCTGCACCCCACTTTTCTGCAAGATACATTACCAGGGATGTCTTGCCAACTCCAGGGGGGCCTAGCAGTAGAAAACCTTTTGGATAATCTAGTTGAAGTCTGTTGCACATTTTCGGAAACTTTGAAGTGAGGGTGATGGACTCTTCAATGAGGTTTGCAACATCACCATAACCTGCTAAGCAGAAACGTTTCTGAGATTTTGAATTTGATGTGGATCTTTTAATGCAGTCAATAACAATTTCTGTATCAGTCTCAATCATGGCCACTGCGTATTCACTCGATGCCAATCCACTGGCTTCATGTTCGGTGGCAAATTCGATATCATTTATGAATATTTTATCAATTTCTTCTAAAAAAGCTTGTCCACAGCGTAAGAGTCGCTTGACACTAACCCAGCATCGTCGAGTGAAGATTTTATCCTGAAGAATGCACTTCACTTGAGCGCATCGCCGGCTTTTGTTGTACAGAAGCCGAGCGCTTATGCTGCCTTTCTCTTCAGCTTTTATATAAACAGTTACATTAACAGTCTTTGCTTGACGAGGTTCAATATGTTTTATGTCATTCACCAAGTCCAGATGGCACCCAGTTATACTCTTGACATCTTGGCTTTTGCTATCAATAGGCAAAACGACGGATGGGTCAATTTGAATAAAGTTTTTCGGTGGGGAATGTGAAGCAGGCCAAACTCTGCAGAATACTCTCAATTTTCCAACTGTCAAGCAAATCGCTGCATTTATCGTCAAACCAGCTTTCTTCATAGATGATACTCCCAAGCGACATCTCCCACTATTAAAATCCTTGGCTTCCAAAGAAAAAACTGTGAGAGAGTTTTCACGTTCATCAGTCTCTTCAGTCGAAAAATTTTCATGTTCGGCAGCCATATTGGTTTGAGACCCAGTTCTCGTCCATGGGGACACCTCACGGCCTGCGACTCAGCCGCGCCAACCTGTATGCTACCTGCTGGCATTCACAAACAAATACCGTTTTTCTAATGTCAATTAAAACACCAACCAATCAATCCGCTTTCAACCGCGTCCCCTTAGAAAGGACATTGATGCATTTGCGTCCAAACATATATTGAAATTGAAGAACATTTTGAGAAACAGATTTCTGGCAAACTTCTTTCAAAATGCCGATTCCAGAGGGAATGAAGTCAACTAGAGGTTGGTAATTGGTTTAATAAACTTTTAACTGCAGTTTTTCTGTGCAGTTTCGTTTGCAGGTTCGGGTGCATTGGATGCGAGTACATAACGCATTCGTATTTCCACAGGTTACATGGATTCCGTTATTTCCATCTTCATTATTTCTAGTTTAAATCAAAGTTTGGGCAAAACAAGAAATTATCAAATCATCGTTACATTAGCCAGCAAGTAATTGCAATTGCATATTTTGCTTTGTAAACAACAAAATATCGAGCTGAAATTGATTATCATAAAGAGAGTAACTCGAAGTTTACACATTGCGTTCTACCATTCCAAAAGCTCACCAACAAACGTCTAGTTATTCACGACATGCCCGAAATTGTCAGATTTCTTTACTTACATTTTAGTTTCTTCATCTAGGAGAACTTTAAAACTTTTCTTTCTGCAAAAATTATTCCTAAATAAGTGGATATTGTAACTTAAAATAAAACATAAAAAATTTAGGGAAGTAAACATTAATATCTGGAATAAAGATGAGCGCACAATTAAATTACTTTACTTGATAAATGTGATTGTCGTTATTGCCTATATTTGTAGAAAGAAATGCGAATACGAGGTGACTTTCTATGAGCCTATTTATTTCAAAGTTGTCTATGGCACAAAAACAGCGCGTTTTTACCTTTCTTTTCAGACTAGAAAAGCATTTCTGTACAAGCAGTTTTACCATTTAATGTAGTTTTGGCTTCATGAGAAACATTTTTTCTTGCAGAGAGGGTAAAAGTTGCGAAGAAAGAGCCAAAAGTAACACCCGGGAAAGGTACGCTTTGTTTTATTCAGAAAAACTCCACTCTCACATCACTTTCGAATTTAACGTGCTTAAAATCTTGCATGAAAAGTTTTTGAATTAGGGAACTTTCCCGCTAATTCAAAAAATTCAAAAATAGGGAGAGGCGCGACACGTAGTCAAAAAGAAAAAACAGAAACGTGTCACTTGCAAATGTGGCTATGTTTACAGTACTCTTATCACCAATTACAACTTACCCGCGCTTGTTCAAGTCGGACAAGACATTTTATATAAACACGTTTATCGTTTGAAATGAAAACACAGTCATCAATTGTAAGTTTCTAAGCGAACACAAAATCTACATATAAATATCAGACATTGATTAATTTCTTGATGCGTAGATTTGTGAACATATGAAGGATCTTTTTCGTGCAATGTGGCACTTACCAACCACAAGTACGTTTGATGAGGCTCATCGCTGCCCTGTCATGTACTGTGATGAAGTGTATCTCTTAACTTGAAACGAAGATTTGAAAGATTGTCAATGACGATAACAGGAACACTATATACTGAATTCAGTGTAATGAAGGTTCCTAGCATGAAACGCCAAAGTTTCGTTTTGATAGCTTAACTTGTTTCAATTTCTATACTTTCAAACTCACCGCTTACACAATACATAATTTTTATTCAACTTGAAATGCTCACTTGCTACTGGAACAGCATTTGAGAAAACAGGTCGCTTTGTCATCGCCAACAAACTGTGGCAAAAATCACTTGTATCTCGAACCAGTGATGTCGTCATGATATTCCCGCCCAATACCGAGGACTACGTGGTCATGTGGCTGTTATCGCGCCTGCGTGCTAGAGTACCGGAAGTCGACATCCACGTGCGGCAAATGGCGGATAAACCAGCCTACGGATTCTTCCTCTCATCGTCTGTCAATGTCTTCATGGAAAAAGCCGAGGAAATGGGTGTGCGGAAAAAACTTAAAGATGGTGGCATGGCGGAATTCACTGTGGAGAACAAAGATGATTTTCTGAATATCGAAGATCCAGAGTTGTTCTTTACGTCTGGAGACAGACAGAGTATTATCATGGAGTTGGTCAACAACATGAGGGCCGTAGAAGGCGATGAACTGGGAGAAATAAAATTTGTGACAGGACAGACCATAGGTAAAAGTAATCTAGGAATCTATAAAATCTGATCAAGAAATTATAAAGTGTAAAAAAAGAACAATATGTCGACCAAAAACCAGAACAAAGCTGGCGTTTTGTGATTTTTTCCGCTCCATGGTGTACTTACCAGATTTGTGACAAGCAAGATCAGTGGTGTGGCAATGGGTGGCGAGGACAACTACCTTTGGGTGCCAAAATACGGCAAACCCAACTGTTGTCCGTCGTTGTCACAATCTTTGTTATTTCTTAAGTTGGCAATAGGGGAGGGAGGTGCCACGTGTAAAGTTTATTCCAGTGGGAGTTTATTATTGTATAATTAACTTATTTGTTTCACTGTTTAATGAACCTAATTTTTGTGATACTTTGTGCAGTGCTTGTACGGCAGTGCGCACTATATTCTGCATCATAAAGTATTGAATATTGAGTTGACTGTCACGGGAGATAAATATAGGATTCAAAAGTTATTAAAAAAACCTGAGCACTTTTAATTTTCAGCCGACCAATGCATACGCTGGCATCTCAAAAAAGTAAAGAGATTTTTTAATAGCGATGGCCCTACGTTTCCATTTCTCTCGAACCAAACAGATCTAATGACTTAAGTGATTTTTTCCAGCTTACTTCTTCCATCTTTTTCTTTATAGTACCCAAACTGTTGGTCGATGAAGTTATCGAACAAATCTTCCCATTGCATGACAACGATGACTTAGCAAAGCTACGAAAAACTTGGGTCCAAGCACTTTTTAAGCCACAACCACTTGGTAAGGAAAGTGCAACAATGAAGATACATAACGTAGAGGGAACACAACTGGAATGTCGTTCTATTTGACAGCCAGATCGCCAAGACCATCGTCGGCTTGCACTACCTACTTGTCTGACAATTAAATTGAGCTTTATCCGCGCGTTCTCAAGCTATTCTACTCTAAAAATCTTTCTGATTCCCTGACGGGAATCGAACCCGTAACATTCTGATCGCCGGTGAGATGCTCTAACCATTGAGCTGCATTGACTCAGCCGATTAGCAAAGGTTACATTTATGTATTGGTTCGAATTGATGGTTAGAACATCTCACCAGCGATCAGAAGGTTACGGGTTCAATTCCCGTCAGGAACTTAGAAAGATTTTCTGAGTAGAATAGCTTGAGAGCATGCGTATAAAACATCATATATCTACCAAGCTACCACATTTAATAAGAACTCATTGATTAGCACTAAATATAGGCGACATCGAGACTTGCAGACTGGCAGTACGTATGTCTACCATCAATTCGAGCCAGTACATAAATATAACCTTTGCTTACCATCTGAGTCAATGTAGCTCAATGGTTAGAGCATCTCACCGGCGATCAGGAAGTTACGGGTTCGATTCCCGTCAGGGACTCCGAAAGATTTTCTGAGTAGAATAGCTTGAGAACTTGCGTCTTAAACATTATATATTAAAGTTACCACATTTAATAACTAAGTTGAGTTTAGTCATTCGAACTTAAATTTAAAAAAGTATCGACAATATTCATATGATTTCTCGCATTTTCTTTGTTAGAGAGTTCTAGTGACTTGCTTCAGGACAACTATAAAGGCATCGTTTGTCTTTCCGTACTTTCAAACGTAGAAAAACCTTCATGGTCTCAAAGAAGGGTCACACAACATCATTTATTCGGCTCCCTAACGTCAAATTACTCCCGACTTGCCTGATCAGTTACTGTACTTAGACATATAGATACTTTGGTATTTTGAAGAAAATTAATGAAAAATGAACTATTGGCCAAGAAACGAACTTTTTATTCGTTTTTCAGATGATATTCGCGATTACTTTGGTGTAAAAATTGCTATGTACTTCGGATGGCTTGGTTTGTACACCAAATGGTTGGTTGCACCATCATTCTTGGGCATCATCATGTTCGTCCTCATGAGCAGAGGGGAGAAGATAAGGGACTGGTGCATGTTCATCTTCAGTATTTTCAACATCGTTTGGGCCACGTTATATCTGGAAGCCTGGAAACGACGATCTGCGGAGCTAGCATACAGATGGGGAACGCTGGACATGCCGTCTGAGGCACTGAAAGATCCACGTGTTTTGTTTGAGGTGATTGAAATTGAAATGTTTGAACTTTTATTCAAAAGTTTCACTAGTAGTGGCAGCAGCAGCAGTGACCATAATAGTAGTCGTAGTAGAAAATATTTTAAGATGATAGATGAATGATCGTCAAGCCCTATACTCAGAAAAACGATTTTTGAGCCCCAGACAGGGATCGAACTCGCAACCTTCTGATGACGAGTTAGACGCTCTAACCATTGAGCTACCAAGACTCAGATGGCGAGCCAAGGTGCAAGTTCGACATATATTTGCGACCTAAGCGGAAGCCACTATATATTGATAATGATAGATGAAGTTTATATGTTGAATGTATGAGAGCTTGGAAATATCTTATAATGATAGATGAATGATCGTCAAGCCCTATACTCAGAAAAATGAGCCTCATACATTCAACATATAAACTTCAGTAGAAAATATTGACGGATTGCGATCAGGTTGATATGTAATGTAAAGAAACAAGCAACGTTCTCTGACCAAAATGTTATTAACACAAACTTTCGGCTATAAGTACTATAACCTTCAACGGGTGAAAAGGCTATAGTGAAGGTTATAGTGCTGATAGCCGAAAATTCGTGTTAATAAAATTTTGGTCAGAGAACGTCGTGTATCAACCAGATCGACCTCCGACAATATTTTCTAGCAGTAGTAGTGATAGTAGTCACAGTGCTGATAGTGGCTGTGATAGAAGTGTGGTGGTACTGATGTTTAGTGATCGTGTGAAATTATGTACTTGGGTAAAAGTTGAGAATATTAATGCTACTTCCTAGTGAAACGAACCCATACCGGGTAAGTAGAGAAAAACTCTACTTGACCGCGGCTGGGATTCGAACCCGTGACCTTCCATTTTCTAGTCCGACGCTATACGAACTGAGCTACAAGGCCAAGCCGGAAACGGGCTGTGGGATGATGGTATTTCTACCATTTGTTACCATATTTCTATCATTTATTACCATCATCCCACGGCCCACTCCCGGCTTGGCCTTGTAGCTCAGTTCGTAGAGCGTCGGACTAGTAAACGGAAGGTCGCAGGTTCGAATCCCAGCGGCGGTCAAGTAGAGCTTTCTCTACTTACCCGATATGAGTTCGTTTCACTTGGAAGTAGCATTAATATTCTCGTACTGATGTTTGGAACTAGTAATCGTGGTTTTGTGAGTGGTAACAGGAAAAGCCGAAAGTGTCGAGTGGCCAAGAGCACAACCAGAAATTTGAAAAGCGGAGTCGTTTTTGATCCAGAACCCGCCCTTCCCACGACAATTACAACACACATAGTAAACTATGTTAAGTATGTGTTCAGTTTATAGTAATAACATCCGACGCCAAAGGCGGAAAAGAGTAGAAGTAATTTCCGGATAACTAAGGACATTAAAGCTGACGATTGACATCACAAAAATCCCTCATACTCCCCCAAAAAAGGGGGACGACAGCCCCGCCCAACTCCCCCCTCGTTGCGCTCATGCGAATGGCAGTGACAGTGTCATGTCAGCAGCGGTGCTGACAATAGCAGTATAGATTTGGTAAGTATGTAATAGTACAGGCAGTGACTGTAACAGAAGCGATGATACTAACAGATACATGTTGTGCCAGATATGCTAGCGATGGCGACGGTGGTTGGATTATTGTTTTCCACGGGCAGTAGTTACTGACCCGTTAATACTTCATACCTTACTTCACAAATTTCTAGGGAGAATGGAAGAAAAGTCCAATCACGGGACGGATGGAACCAACGTATCCTTCGTGGAAACGTAATCTATTCCGATATTGCGTCACCCTTCCCGTGATCCTCCTGTCACTTGTGGTGGTTTTTGTGGTCATGATTATTGTATTTGAGTTTCAACGATGGGTCGACGGCATGGACAATCCGCCCAAATGGTTGAAATTTGCTCCAAAAATAGCACTAGCTGTATCAATAGGGAAAATGGACGACATTTACAAAACTATTGCGTACAAGTTGAACGATAAAGGCAAGAAATTAAAAGAACATATTCCTGTTTCTTGAATGGTAAAACAAGAAGTTAAAATTCGTGATGTCGATGTCTATCCGACGTCATTTTTAAATCAAAGACAACAAGATTTAAATTACTTTCTAAATTTACATAATTTCTAACCAATTGAAGAAGGCAGTCAAAAATGGTCAGATATTGACATTGTTTTGTGAAGATGGTTAGAGATTAAATACAACAAAAACTAAGCATAAAGTTCTCATACGTATTTCCCTCAAATTAACATATCTCTTATTGATCTCTGTAGAAAACTACCGGCTTCAGGAAACTTATGAGAATCATCTCATTATCAAATTGGTTTCCGTAAGTATATATATGATCCAAGTCTCCTTGCTATGTAGTTCATCCCTGAGATGGAGACAGAACATCAAATTCAAATTTTAGGAACTCAGACGTTTTGTCAAACGTGATACATAAAGTTTTGTTTTCAAATTAATAATGCTCTAATTAATGTATTGTTTCCCCCTCGACTTCTGATTTTTGTCCAAGAATTTTTTCGCGCAATATTTTTATCTTCAGTCCAAAAACCCGCGGTTTACAATCCTCTGCCCAAAATGCGAGAGTCCAGATCAGGTTCTTCCGCGTTTTTGACAAGACAGAAAACTGATTGCCTCATACTAAACCTTTTTTGTAGTAATACATAAAAAGAACGAAATAACGAACCATGACATTTGCCTTTTTTGCCTTCTTAGTTCCAGTTTTTCAACGCCTATCTGTCGCTATTTTATATCGCATTCTACCTGATGAACTACGATAAATTAAAAACAGTAAGTAACGTAGTATCTGAAAATGCTAAAAAGACGTGTAACACCAACAATCTTTAAAAAAGATAATAAGATTAGCATGCAAAGAAGGTACATCTTTCATTCGTGAGATGTTCAAGTATCCCAAATGTACCAATGTCTGATATTTTTGAGCAGGCAACGAGAGCTTATCATTTAAGTCACTGGGACGTAGGGCAAAATGACGCTAGAGTTCAGTATTGAAACAATTCTTATATATTATTTGGTATACATACGATGCATAACATCATGCATCTCTTCAGCAACTAGGTGCTCTCCTCATAACGAAACAAGTGATAGGCAACGTAAAAGAGGCACTTGTCCCTTTCGTGAAGCAGAAAGTAAAAGAATGGAAGAAGAAGAAGGATGAAGCTAAGAAGAAGAAAGAAGAAGAAAAGAAGGCTCAAGGTCAAGGCACAACTGCTTCTACAAGTACATCGCCAGATAAACCAACGGAATTGGACGTTAAAAAGACAAAACAACCTGAAATTGAAGCTGCTATGCCGGTCTATGAGGTAAAAATGATTCATATTTGCAACTTAAACTTGTATATTTCTCCTTTCGAAGTTCACGTAAAAGAGCAATTTTCAGCGATCATTCCTTTGGCAGAATCAAAATGTATGGATTTAATGAAGAGCATTTTCCTTGTTCAAGCCTTTCCTGTCCGAGACGTCTCCCCCTTGACGAGTAAAATTGTCTGGCGTTAGTCAGAGTAAATTTAAAAAGTCGGGTACAGACCAACAAGGGTCAATAACGGAATAATCATATCTATAAAATTTAAATAATTAAGAGAAATCAGCAGTGGTGAAAGTACTTCAAGAACACATCCTTCTGTGACAATGATGATAATATACATCAGTTACTATTTCAGAATCATCCCCAGAGATATACATGACCAGAAATTTTTCATGATAATATTATCATGAAAAATTTCTGTTCATACATCACTTACATTCTACATCTTCGAAAGATTTTGTTCTACCCGTGGCTAGGCAAGATTACAATCAGAGTGTATCTGACTAACGTGCAGACGACGATTTCTATTTTAAATATGATAAAAAAATTTCCCATCTTTTGCAGGACACTTTTGAGGACTATCTTGAGATGTTCATCCAGTTTGGTTACGTGGTCTTGTTCTCAAGTGCGTTTCCGCTGGCTGGCTTGTTTGCTTTACTCAATAACGTCGTGGAAATTAGAAGTGATGCGTTCAAATTGTGCACTAACCTTCAGAGACCATTTGGCGTACGAGTGGAAAATATTGGCACGTGGCAGGTGAATACACTGGAAAATTTTTTTTCTCGAATACCGCTCCCAAAAAAATTCATTCCGCCATTCATTTCGACATTTCTCATGGTTAGTCTACGTACCATGGCATTTGGCACATACAGGATGTACAACGCTGGGTTTTAAAAAAGAATGGTTAAAGCGTAACTGGCTTGATTGCTCTGTTAATCTCAAGCACTGATATTGGATTGATTAATGACCAGTACAACTTCTGAAGACTAAGTTCCTCAAGCTTGAAGACCAGGCTAGTAAAGGAAGATAACCAGACCTCTAAATTACAACGTACTTCCAAGTTGGTATTGTATTTTAGATGTCGTGGTTGTCACTTTGCGTTACCATTAATGTTGCACGGAATGGTTTCCAAGGAAACATTGTCAATGAGCGTTGGTGGCGAAGTGACAGCGCACATATCTCTCAAGGCTTCAATTTCGGTTCCATAGAGTTGCCTGATAAAAGTTACCTTGATCGCAAGTGAGAACAGTGTTGTCCAGTTTGAAATCGTCAGGTTTTCTGCGGGTACTTTAACTTCCTCCTGTAGTAACCCTGGACCCACGAGGGGTGGCCCTTTCTGGACCACTAGGAAGAACACTTTAGTAACAGCTAACAACAGTACTTCAGCATGAATAAATATGTTAATCTTTTACGTGATGTATTTTGAGTTACGAATCGCCGTCAAAACACTTTCGCGTAAAATCATCTTAAATCCACCAGAAATCACAAAACTATAAAGTTTGTAGGTTGATTTAGTCTGTTTACACAAATTTTCCTTTTTGCGTAGGACGCCATGGAGTTGATGGGAATTATTGCCGTGATTGTCAATTTAGCTCTTCTTGGAATGGGAGGATCTTTGGATCGTATGTTCCCAAATATGACCGCTGCCCAAAGAGTACTCCTCATCATCGTGGTCGAGGTAGATATTCTTGACAAAAATCTCGTTCCCAGAACCTTCGCCGCGCCCCGCAAAGGTTCAAGGTACAATCAATCACAGGAAACTGAAAAAATTGGTTCCTGCTTAAAGGAATACTTTTACAACAAGCGAAGAACAGAAAAATTGAAATTTGTCCGATAGTTTTTTCCTGGGATAAGCGCTGCATTGAAAACGAACGAAATTCGCTTTGCTTCTTTTGAACAGTAACATCCAATGGGAAAAATTAAGAACGAATTCAATTATGGTCAATCAATCATAGGACTTTTGATGTTGGATTCAATATCCCAGAACCTAAGTTTACGAACCAACGGGGTGATGCAAAGGCCCTTGGAACGAGTTTAATCTATCGAGAGGTTCACTCCACCTCGCATTTACAACCATTCTCAGTTTATCTTTATCTCATTTTGGTCTCCATCTCAGTTGTCCCAATCCAGCAAGTGGCCACTGAAGAGATCACACATTCACCCCTTTTATCAAAAAAGTAAAACGTGAGTTTACCGTCGAGATAAACCTCGAGATAAACGTCTGGTTAGATGTTAAAACAAGTTAGCTGCAGCTTATACTGTTTTTCATCTTCGCCTTCCAAAATATCACTCTTCGAAATATTTATAAAAATCAATCATCTTGTTTGTAGCACCTGGTCCTGAGCATCAAGTTCGCCGTATCCTACGCAATCCCTGATGTCCCGGAGTGGGTAGAGGATGAGATTGCTAAAGTGGAATTCAAACGACGTGAGGCAGAGAAAGCAGAGAAGGTAGGTTGCTTGGATCTTTCTTGACTATACGGGAATGAAATAAAGAACTGAGAATTCCAAGAAAAGTATTATAAAAAAATTAAGCCCGCGATAATTTGAAAATGAGAGTGAGAGTAACTTTCAGAGTTTGTTAAAAAATACTGGCGTGTGAGATGAAACTGGAGAACAGAAATTGAGATGTTTTTGAAAAGAAACAAAACTTAAAAAAACAATAACAAGCGCCATGTTTCCTTTAAGCTACTGAAGTTGCAGATTCGAAGCTTTTGTTTTCTTAGAGGAAAGAGGGGGGCGAATATAGGTGGTAAGCTCAAATCTGCTTTATGTTTTTCATAATTTTCCTATGTGAATCGAACAATGTTATAAAACATTTCCAGAAAAAATTCTAATAGAGCAATTAGTTCCTAGAAAAAAGTACCATATTAATATCATTTATAATAAAGTAATTTTTCAATCCATGTCTCTAAATTCTTGCCAAAATTTCGTCTTGGTTTCTAACGTAATTGTGGCTTGGTTTTTAACGTTACTAATTTCCTATTTCACACTGTTGACCACACAGATTGCGCAAAGAAACTCCAGCGTAAAAAAGACGCCAACTTCTTAAAATATTGTACGGAGGGAATGACCTTTAATTGTATTACTGTGAATAAGTGAGAGCACTTCTTTGTGAAAGAAGGAACCTTGTGTCTAACTATATACCTCACAAAAGCAGACTAATAACACATAATTGTACGTTTATTTATTCACAGTTCAGTTGAAATATTCTGTTTTACTTAAGAAAAGGAACTTTTGAACGATTTTGTTATTAGAGCTGAAATAGTTAGGTCTCGTAATTCACAACACCGTTTTTATGAAATGTGCAATAAACCGTAAGACATTTTGCAAGAATTTGAAACTAGGCAGTAATAAAGTCAATATTCTACAGTACAACTGTCTATCAAGTGTCATAGCTACACTACGTGATTATGGAAGAACTAACGTGAATTCGCTCTCTAACGGTTACCTGATCCCTTTAAAATTTCCGATGATTTGAAACCCATCTTTATCTCGAAGACTTCATAAAATTGTCAAGGTAAGAGATCGCTTGCTTTATAAGATTGTTCGTTGCTATAAAGATTGTTCGTTGCTAATTTACGCCATAGTTTCAAAAATAAATTCTTTTTCCAAAAGGTGTAGACGCCATACAATATATCTACTGGCACATCAGATAGATTTTTAGGGCCTTCGAGATTGAAAGAGAATTTAACGAGTAAGCCATGATCGCTTGAGGCGTGACCTCGTCAAATTTCAAAGCTGGCTTGAACAGGTCGGGTTATTTGCAACATGAGAAGATTTTAGCGAGTGCTGAGGTATCTGTTCACCTTCCTTCCAATATAAAGTAGAAGATATCTGAGTTCAATTACGATAATAACCCACAGAATCTTTTTGACGTTACTGTAAGAGCTTAATGATCTTTTTGTCCCCAGAATGTAAGCTGTTTGCTCATAGAGAATACAATGTTAACGCATCCATGATGAAGGTGAAAGGCTGTGATCTCTTCACTCAAGCAAGAACAACGAAACGCACCATTTTCCCGCCCCGAACTTCTTTCAGTTTACCACAGTGCCGTAAAATATTTAGAATAGACTGTCCACTTTTATCTAATTTAAAGGTTGAATACTCTTTGAGATCTTTGTCGACGAAGAAATAACATCCTAGAAGTAGACGTAAATTAAAAATAAAGACGTAATGAAGAACAAGTCATGAAAAAAAGTTGCGGCATTTAATCAACACAACAAGTTCCCAGTGATAAACATTGACCAGAAACTCACGACATTTAAGGAGGGAATGGAGGGTTGAAAGGCGTAGCCACATTTAAGTATTCTCCCAACATTTGACAATAAACACAGTTTGAGAAGTGTTTAAAGTGTAGATAGGACTTAAGGTTGGAAAAAATAAATAAAAAAAATTAAAAAATCGATGTTTGGAAACAAAAAAAATAAAAAAAAAACTTCAATGGATTCCCTACCTTTGGTTTCTGCGGTCTCCTGGTCCTTAAATTCCTAAAACGTACAGTGATGAGATGTCAGGAAGTGAACCAAACCTTAGGAGGATTGTCCACAATATTGCTTTTACTATATAATACATGCTGCATGATGATGGCAGTGAAACACCACCACTTCAGCTCAACCCAGGTTGCATGCAACCACTGCTGTAAATACAACACATTTGACTCATGTTTTCATTATATAAATACAGAGTAACTTCAACCAGTGCCTTCCAGGTTTACTTAGTACTATTCCTTACCCTGTATTTTCTCATAATATGTTCACTCATTCCTGCCCTTGGAGCACGAAGAATTTTGTACTTGGCGGCAAGCACACTGTGGATTTGATCAATGGCTGAGTTTACTAGTGGGTAAGTCAGACGGCCTTTCAGATATCTAGTTCGTGTAAATGATGCAAAATTACAGATTTAAAATTTAAAGTAGACACTAAGCAGTTCAGAAAAGGCTTCCAAGCATCATGTCCAACCTTCATTTTCACTTTGACCATAATCCTAAGTGAACTATCTAAGTGAACTATCTAAGTGAACTATCTAAGTGAACTATCTAAGTGAACTATCTAAGTGAACTATCTAAGTGAACTATCTAAGTGAACAATCAAGTTATTAAACATATTTATATCTTTGAGCTCTTGGCTCTTGTCACTTACTTAGGAACACTTTCAAATTCATCAGTGGTCAGGTAACTTATCTTATGATATGCCACATTGTTGGCACCTTTCTGCTTTGGTTTCTTCCCTCTTTGTTCTGTCACTGATTCTTGATTTCTTTCCTTGAGAACTTTTGTTGGGTCAGTACTGGTTATAAAACAAACAATAACTTGATTACGCCATTTGTGGCCCAACATAGCGAGGGGTTGACGTTAAAATTACCCTCCTGAAAAATCTCAAGTGTATTTTTTATAGTTTTGATTGATTTGCATTTACAGCCAATGTCAGTAGAAATGCAAAGTATAATTTAATAGTTAGTGAGACTAGCTTATTACACCTTT
The DNA here is from genome assembly GCA_030142905.1 of Heliopora coerulea. NCBI lineage: Eukaryota > Metazoa > Cnidaria > Anthozoa > Scleralcyonacea > Helioporidae > Heliopora > Heliopora coerulea. Next base: position 821,031 of record JASJOG010000020.1, read on the forward strand.
CATAGGAGCACAAAAATTTAGTTCTGTGCACTTTCTGACAGGCATATTGTCCTGTTTCTCTTTAGCAGAAACATCCAGAGCATACTGTAGCCATGATTTCACCTGCTGATTCAATTAAATAATGAGGGCTGTTGACCAGTTGGGTAATAACAGTTGAAACACTTAATTTTCATTCTGTTTTTGAATGGCAAGAAGTAATCTACTTTAAATGAAATGATGTTTTAATTGTTGACATTTCATTGCACATGTAAGGCTGTTTTGCTGGGTTAAATACTTTCCTTTTTAACATCACCTCTTATCACATTCTCTTTTACCAAGAATGAACCAGACTAGATAAAATTGAATAGCCAAGGGTGACAGACTGGACTTCTTTTATGACTCATAAATACTTGGACAACTCAGATAACACTCACTATAAATGAGTAACCCTGAATGTCCCCTACAAACTTCCAGTAATAAAATTATCTTGGATTAACTACGCTAAAATTATGAAAGGCAACATAGGAATTGGTGCATTAATTAGACATACATAACTTATACACAGTTTATTCAAGTAACTAAACTTTATTCCAACCTTTTCTTTCCTGGAAGATGCTGAGGTAAATTAGATGCAATATGTTTCGACTTTTGGTGAAAAACGTCGACAACCACTTTAAGGGCCTGCAAAATATCAACTCAATGAAGTGGCCTTCAGCCAAAAACAAAAGTTGTGCTGCTGACAGCAGAGCTTCACTTTCAGGTTGCCTCAGGAACCTATCCCTTCCAAGGAATTCGAGATCAAAAGTAGATTTTCACGTTGAAGGGAGGGGGCAACACTTAAACTGATCTCTACAATCGCAATAACTATGACCTTGAAATTTAAGTTTGATTTCTTGTTGTCCTTCTGATTAGAGTTTACGCAGCCCTAGTCATTGAACTAAACGACCTACCTCAGCTTTGTGTAATAACTGCTTCTGATTCGCAAGATATTCTTTGAACTCGCTTAATATCTCTTCCATTTCAGAGACTTCTTGGTTGACAGATCGTAAATTCTCCACTGCACTGTCAGTGGTATCTGCGTAAAAAGAACAGTTTCACCAGGTCAAGTGACAAATTATCGTTTTGATGTTGTAGATGACGTTTTTACAAACACACCTATTCCTCTAAGCTCCAAACACTGTTTCATCTTGGCAGTCTTCGCATCAAAATGCTTTGCAAGCTCCTCCAAGCTAGACGCCATTTTGGTTTTGCCGCTCAAAGCAACGAAAAGAGACCCAGGCTTCGCCTCGGCTGAGTTGGCTTCAAACTCTCAGCCAGCACTCTGTGTGGTCTCTGTGATACAACTTTCTGTCGCATTAGGCCCCAGTCGTGCATAATGTAATAAATGTGCCAGTCTGTTGGTGTTAACATTCTGATACAGCAAACACCGACTCTGTCTGTACACTCTTGTTTTTTAACTTGAATATCAAGAACACAAGATGTCTATTTTCGGAATTTGTTTTATTTTGTATTTTCTAAAAGGCTTTGTGTATTGCGTTTTTGCGTACGTAATTTAACGATCCATCAACGCCAGTGTAATCTAGTACATCCTTACATCTCATTGGCCATGTAATAGGACAAACTGGTCACTTAAATTTTCAATGAAAACTTGACAATCCAGCTTCAACGCATCTTTTTCTAGTTACTGTGTCTGAAATAAGAAGGAAGGAGTAAGGAAGATTTAATGTAATAAATAAATTGCTTGGTCAAAGGGTCCAGCACGAGTTTGGCATAAAACTAAATTGATTATTAAATGCCACTCAATTTCGCCTCCGCGTCCTGTATACACAGACGTACCCCCTCGATCCCTTTGTTCTTTTGCCATATTTTAAACCATATACAAAGACGTCTTCTATACGAATCTGCTTTTCAAGCACTGTCTTTGTTTACCCATTAACACATGTCCTGCAGGTTGGTACTGTGTTAGCGGTTCACATCTCCCGAGTTATAATGCACAATACATATTTGAGTCAGATGGACATTTATTAATTTATGAGCACTTATATCTATGTATATTTTCATATCTGTATCTTCATAGATACAGATAGATGTATCTATAATAGATGTCTATATTTATATCTATATCTTTATTTCGGTTGCTACTCCGAGTTTCATCGAAAAAATTACTATTATCTGTTCTACCATCAAAGGTATCGAGTACTCTTTCAGTAATTGCAAACTGAACCCTGTTTGTCATATATATACATGTCTATATTCATATCTATATCTTTATCTATATCTGGATATCTATATAGATATAGATAGGTATAGATATAGATATAGATAGGGATATGGATATAGATATAGATATAGATATGGATATGGATATAGATATAGATAGATATAGATAGATATAGATATAGATATAGATATAGATATAGATATAGATATAGATATAGAGACAGAGATATAGATATAGATATAGATATAGAGATATAGATATAGATATAGATATAGAGACAGAGATATAGATATAGAGATAGAGATAGAGATAGAGATAGATATAGAGATAGAAATAGAGATAGAGATATAGAGATATATATAGATAAAATCTTGAAAAGCCGGCTGGGCATAAAGTTAAAAATAGATAAATATAACTTCAAAAAGATATAACTTTATTTAAAAAATACGTACGTTTCGGGGTCCGGCCCCCCAAGGATTAAAAAGGAACTTGTCATTGTTTAAATATCTTCCTTTTGAAAGAAAATCTCTCAGTAAGGTTTGATAATAGGAACATTGTTAATCATTAAATGAATAGCAAAGCTCTTAGATCATGTCTAACATCTTTCAATGAAATGATCAGTTGAAGATCTTTTATTTTTAGGATCACAGTTTCATAAAAGTAAATGAAAGGGAGTTGTACCCAATCTATTCATAGCACAGGATTTTACTCAATGACAGGAACCGGTGAAATGATGTATGTGGTTAGAAGCAGGTAAACAAGTTATGTTTCACTTAACTACAGTGGAAAGAAATACAGAAAAGTTTGAAATATTCATAAGAGAAAAAAACAAAACAAAAAAAAACCCGAAACATGAACGTCTGAAGCAAAAGCTCTCAATCAGAGTGATTCATGAGATTAGAGAAGTTCCTGTTGAAAAGCTTGGATTGATGTGGGAAGTGGATGAGACAGCGAAAAAGTTATAAAATAACGTCAGGCAAAGCCAAGAGCGTACTTTTGTTTTCAAAAACCAGACGCACATGAGTCAGTGTAGTCTGTCGTGTTATCACACGACAGGCTCTTTGTTTTCCATTTAATAAAAGACTTCTTTAATGATTAGCTTTTGGTTAACTGTGATTCCAAGTGAACTATTTAAGCTACTTATTATTGAGGAGGATGTATAATAGGACAAAGACAACTGTGTGGGAAAGAACGAAAAGTTTCATTAAATTTACGGATAAGTCGGAATGTACATGTATTCCAAAAGAGGAATAAAGAAGCAGATAGAGTTAATTAAAAAACGTTAAATAACGTTTCAGGCGGCAGTAAATCTACTTTCGATTTTTTAAGTGTTTCTAGAGTTTACAAAACGAGTGGCCATTCTTTAAGGAGATGTAAGAATACGAGACGACACCAAGTGTCTTTTTAACCCGATGAAGAACTAACAAGAATGTTGTAAATTGCCATACTCAAAAGCTGTGATTAATATTTCAGTAAAACGGAACGTTATTTCTCGATAATTGCCCAAAACGTACGTTTTACTTGGCCAAGCAAAGGTAAAAATCGGTGTAAAAGTTTCGCAAACTTACGAAAAGAGGGAATTTATAAATAACATAATTATTGTTTTGTCAACTTCACTTTTAAAGATAACACGTTTGAGAATCATTTATCATCCGTATAATCACCCTGATAGTTATTAACATGAAATTAATGTACAGTTCTAAATTTCTCTTGAAGAAAAAAGTGCATCACTTTGCTGGTTAAGTAAAATGAACGTGGCCAAACAATTAAGCAACAACTAATCTACCGATTAAGATCGCTGCATTTATTAATAAAATTGATAAAACTTCAACACTGAGATCATGAAAACCCTGTTTCTCACAGCTATTTTCTCTTAAACCTTTGACTCTAATATACCAAGTGGCGCTGCAAATGTTTCGTCCTCTGGGGGAGGCAATACCTCGAAAACGTTGTGAATCCGTGGATAGGGAAGTTTCGCACTTAAAATAAACGTTTGAAAATTGTAAGAGTCCACACAGCCATTTTGAGCGTAACGGAGCCTTGATTTTGTAAACTTGTATGTCTATTTAGTTTAAAGTTACGTAATTAACGCTAGATGTTGCTTAAATATAATTTATATTGTACAGCCTTTTGAATGAGGTTCTTAAGCCATGTCAGTATATATTGGAATACAGATGAAACGAAGGGCAACAACAAAATACAGCAGATTTAAATAGCTTTGAAATAAGGTTTCTGAGAAATCACATTAAGAACTTGGAAATTTTAAGAGACGTGAATGACTACAAATAGACCAAATTTGGCCATAGATTGTACATGCTATGAAAGGGGTTACCCTTTCGCCAATGCATTGGAATGGCTTTGGATGTTTCAACAGTATCTTGTATATTACGAAGCAAGGCCATGTTTTCCGAATTTTTCCCCATTGTTTTCGACAAGTTTACATTTGGCAAAGTCTTCAAAGTTTTGTCCACCGCTTTGATTACCCATGCTACACTTCACAAGGGGATTTGTCGTTATTTATAAGAATGGTGTTAGGCAGCACTGAACGCATCGAGGCCTTTCCTCCTCTTAATACCCTTGGTGATGTGCTTCCTGAAGTATCCTCTATTTCTACCTGTTCATTTATGTATTAACCACAATATACATCTGGTGTTCATATTTTATTATCTTACCAAAAAATATACAAAGATTAATCATAAACAACATTGAAAAAAACTTCAGCATGCCACGACACGAATTTTTGTTTCCCGATATTTACAACCAAATAAACCTTTAAAAAAATGTCAGTGTCTAATGAAGTTGTTGAATATAATCACCCAACAACTATGCATATCCTAGTCATAATTAAATCAAATATTCAGAATATCCATGTTCGGATTCTACCAGTGATTTGCTGCGATGTCTCGCCAACATCGTCCGAGTCGCCTTGTCAGTTTGTTGTGGCACATAAAACACAGGCTGACATGGAAACTTTTTAAATTTTGGACTATGATCTGTGAGCAAAGGACTTGAAGGAGAATCACTGCCATCAGAAAAAGTCTTCTGCCTAAAGGCGGTTTCCTTCTTGATATTTTGCATTCTGCTTTTCTCCAATGGAAAACTCAAAGAACTCGGCCGACCAGATAACGTTCTATGTTGTTCTTCGAGCATGGCCTCTGTGTCTATCCTCACCGAGGTTGATGTTTCCCTCAAGTCTGCGTGACAATCAGACCCGATTCCCACGTCATTCACTTCAGAATACCCACGATGTTCTCTAGATACACCACATTCCGGACTCCTTAATATCTTTAAATTCCTTTCTGCCTCACCGAAAGCAATTTCGCCGAATGGATCCACGTCACTTTCCAGTGAACTTGCCCCCAGTGATTGCTTTCTTTGCGCATGACGAATGCAGGTCTCAGCAAACTCAGATACGTCCCGATCTTTAAAACTAAGTGTTTTCGAAATTGCGTCTCCCTCGGACAGAATGCGTCGCAATTGGGATCTTTCTTTCTTGCCTTCCTTCTTTCGGACATTGCCATTGGCTTCCGCTGTTTTTGTTTTGTTCAAATGTAGAGCGTTCCACCCGGATTTGCTGATTCGACGTAGCTGCTTTTTAATGGAGCTTCCTGTGTTTAATCCGTTGTTTGTATTGGGCGCTGGCGTGTTTATCGGCGTAGTTCCAGCGCTTGTTGATGAATGATGAAGATTCTCGTCGACTTTCTTACTAACCTTTCTTTTTTCTTGATTGGCTTGAGACAACGAGGAGAAGACCTGCTCCTCTCCCTTGAAGACACTCTTTGCTGGATGAGATTTATTCGGTTTATTTCGCGAAGTGGATTTTGAAGATTCATGTCGTTCGATTTTAGCATTCTCTTCCTCAAGGTGTGGGAGTGCTTCGGAATGTAAGACAGTCGCAGTTTTGTATAGGAAGTCATTTTTTCTGGTATTTTCACCTTCGGAAGATGAAACCAATTTCTCGAAATTCTTTTCGTACTCTCCTGGCTTCGTTTGATGATCAACGCCAGTCACTTTATCCCCAACTCTTTCTCTTCCATTAGAACCAACTTCATCAATATTGTGATTTATATTTACCACAGTTTTTGCCGTGTTTATCTGCTCTCCAAGAAACGACGTCTTAGCTTCACCACTTGTGAGTTTAACGTTCACCAAGTTATTTGTCACACAATTGTTTATCAGATCTTTTAATGCTTTTTCGAGTTCCAATATCGTGCGTGTGTCAGCATTTCTGGGGAAAGATTCACCCTTTTTGATGTTCAAATCATTTTCGTTGGCACGACTTCTCCGACGATTCGTTAATTTGAAGCACTGCGCTTTCTCTTCAACTCTTGCCTTAGCTGTTGTTCTCTCAACCCAGCGATGAAGACGAGAAGTAATTTGATCCGAAAAGGCAAACGGGCCAGTTCTTGGCGTATCTCGACTCACAGACATTTCGATATTCTTCAGCAATTTGTGATCCCGAGTCGGAGATGTACAAGGTAAAGGTATAACAGGTCTATAAAGTGACGTATTTATTGAAAAGGTTCCTTCCTGGGAAACTGTTGTTGCACACAGAGTATATCTCAAAGGACTGGACTCAATCACCGCGGATAACAGAAAACGTCGCTATATTTGAGTCGATTTAAGCACTGATGACCAAATTCACACAGGATGAAGAGTGACGGACTAAATCAGAAGTCTAAGGCAAGTTACAGCAAGTAACACTATACCAACTGGAGCACTTCAAGCAAGCTTCAACTTCCGTGATGGAACTTCTTTGAATTTGACTGCGTACTGAAAACTGAGTTCATGTCCTCGCGTCAGGTTTGCTTATGATCCAGAATTAAGAATTTTGGTGGTTTTATAATGAGAGTTCTCTACTTAAGTGTATCCGGTGGCATCAAGTACCTGCTTTTCATTGGTTATCTCTCATTAGCAGGGAAATGATTTGTATATATTAACGTGTCGGGGCTCGGTTAATGACACCTTTATTATTTTGCTACGTACGATTATACGCGATTATTTTTCATTCTTTATTTGGATATCAACAGAGCATGAAAAAAATTATATCTTCTTTAAACATCATACACTAATCACTAGGATTCGTGTTAATTACCGAGGTCAGTAGCGGCTGCAAGTGGCACGGCGGCATGCTTTTGTCTTATTGTTGTATCATATGTTGAAATCCTCACGTTTTCTTATATCAACAAGGGTTCATCAGTTGTCATTACCTCATTGTATTTTGTTTGTGAACTGAATAAACCATGAAGTCACCATGTTAAAGTGGCACAATATGTGCCAAGCAATCAATCATTTCTTTGACGATATAAAGAGATCGTTTCAGGTTCAAACTGAGGCTCGACGACTTTCTCTTCAGGGACATATGGCACGTTCGCCGTTGTTTTATTTTTTCACCCAGGAAACCGACCAAATGCATAGGAAACATTAAACAAAATAACGAGTTTTAAGGAATGCTTATAGGAAAATATTAATCATGGCAATATTGATGTGTTTTTACACTTAATTTTTCCCGTGCAAAATGTAGCCTTTCTACTTTTTACAATGATAGGGTATCCGATAACTTGTCGATAAGTTCCAATATACTTTTACCCCACATGATATAGGAACTTTGTGATTCACGTGGACATGAAAGTTACATCTCACAAAGTTATGTTGTTTTGGCAAAGATAGCATTTCATATACGTACATGTTGTTATTACAAGACCCTAATTACATATGATTTATCCTAATTCTTCCGCTTGGCAGACCGAGTGTCAATAACATCACTTTCTTGTCAAAGCCACATGAGACGAAACATCATGGCTGGCTGTTGTGGCAGCAATATAAATACACCGTCTTGCGTCGTGAATGCAAAAATCGAGCAAAAGCAACCTTCTTTTACCTTTTAACGACTTCACGTCAACGTGTGGGACGTTATATCAAAATCGGCTGAATAGTTTTAAAAGTTTTTAAGTAGTGATATTTGATCCACCAGTTGGAATAAGCGACATGTTTTCCCAAGACAAATTTTGGAAGAACTTCTAAAATTTTTTCTTCTCATTCCATACACAATCCTCGTTACCGGAGATTGCCGGAGAATGTCATTTCTGCTGATTTGAATTTATGTTACTCTGTCCCATCTCAATATCGGTAACAGGAACCTCGACTCGTAATGGTGTCATTACCAATCTAAGAACCGACATAGTCACTTTAATGTGGCATAATCATGTTATGGGTGTATAACTATATTGTTCAACCCAACGACAATACCATGTGGCCTGGTTGCAAATCAATCGTTGCATATTCCAGCATCCAGTTGTGATATTGGGACAACATATGGTGCATTAAGTTCAAACGGACTCTTTCACCCGAGGAAAATAAATCAACATGGCAATGGATACTGACCATTGTTACCGCAGCTGTAATCAGCTGCAGTGAAAGCAACAAGCTTCTCGTTAGCCAGCCACTTGAGTTTATTGCCTTGATTTCCAGCAAGTTTGAGCGTGTTCAAATATGGACACAAGTTTACAAGTTCGTGAGCAAACCAGAAGCAGGAGTTGCACTCATAAGTGAAACGTAGATTACCGAGCATCACAAACAGGTTTCAAATAAGTTTTTTTCAAGAGCAGAAATGCCACTGAATATTTAAACTCATCGAAACAAGGCTGTACATTAATAATAGTGTGCCAACAGGATACCTACTCAATACTATCGTTTTTGGTCACTTTCAAACAATTTGAAAACCGAAATGATTACCTAAGCCGGTTGAGCCTGGTTGTCTAACTTTTCTGCTTCTTTAATGCCCCAGATGCTATATTTGTTGATATTTCTACCTCCTACTAGATTGCACAATGTGTTTAATGGTTGGATTTTTCACAGGCAGTCAATTTACACAAGGCATTCAGTTAAACAAGGACCCTGTTTGCACTTTTATCTATGACACTGTGTCTATGTCAATGCAAGTACAATTGCATGCATTCATCAATTTTTAACGTCTTGTCTACTGTTGTGCAATCTGAAGTTTCTTCGAGAGCTACCTAGGATGTATATAGCTATCAGACTCCATAGATATAGGTTCTAAGGTTTGTCCATCATTAAAGCTGCTGTGTGCATGAATTCATTTAAATGTTCCATCAATTATTGGGAAAGTCTGAGATGCTTTTCCACTGTAATAACAGTCGAAGGTGCAATATCTTAAACGAATTATCATTTTAACAAGTTAAACATTTGTTATGTTCCTAGAAATAAAAATGGAGTGCTGCGTAGGCAGTGTGGAAATCGAAGTAAAATAATCAGAAAGGCTTGAGTACTGCCGAAATGTGAGAGTAGTTATCTAACGTTTCGTGCGAAAGCCCTTCGTCAGAGAGAAAAAACATCTCTAACGAAGGGCCTTCGCTCGAAACGCTAGATAACTACTCACATTTCGGCAGTACTCAAACCTTTCTGTTATATTCCTGGGCTGGCTTATTGAGGATTCCAAAGTTCAGTCATACAATCAGCCGTAAAATCTTTTCGTTGTCGATAGTTTGATAAATCAGTCACAGATTACGTTACATCATTGAGGGTAAAAACAGTGTTGCATTCTCCTCTCCTTAAAGGGTTCTTCCCAACTACTGCATGGTTCAGAAATTCTTCTGCGCATGGTAAGGCCAACAAACTTTAAGCGACAAAAAAATAAGCAAACTGACCACGAACCATGCACGCTGCTTTGTGGTGAAGCAATGGATTAGTTCAGTATGAACAGCCACGAAATAACATATCATATACCTCTCAACGAAAACAAGACTTGGTTGTCATAGTGTTGTCACTCAACAGCTGTGGTTAGAATGTAAGATTTATGGTTATAAATACTGCACGAATTACCCTTTATGACATTAAGTTCATGGACCACGGTAAGAAATGAAAGAAAAAAAGAACGAACTCTTATTTGAAAAAAACGCACTTCAAAGTACATGTTTGACAATCGAACTCTTAGATCAAAGTCATACTCCGATCAAAGAACTGTCTTTGTTTTCGACTGTTGAGATTGACCAGAAAAATGTATTGTGGAGAAGTGCTTCCGAGTATTTTTTTATCAAAGTCTTTGTGGATTCCAAAAATGTTTACAATACTAATTAAATTGATCAAGTATCCACTTGTCCAAAGAAAGTCTTTGTCTTTGATGTTGTTGACTGGCCTTAGAGCGTTTAATGTGTTTTACCGCCTAAGTTTTCGTGACTTTTAAAAATATTTTGCGATTTTAATTACGTTGATTAAAGTGAATTGCCGAGAAAATGTCTGTTATTTTACTTTAAATACGTCAGTAGGACTGGCAGACCGTACAACAGAATGAGCACTGTGAATGAACACTAACCTAATTTGACAAATCATCTTTTTTTTTGATGTCAAGTAATTGTTAACCATTATTTCCAACTGATTCTGCATGAGCCAGCATCGCAAGGCATCTCTTGCTTCACAAAATGATGAAACTCGAGCCAGTCTTCTTCATCAAAATATTACGCGGTTAAAATTGATGGGATATCTCCGACACGACCCAAGTGTTGTTTGAAGTAGACTCCACTCAAAGTTGTTGTTAACAAACGATTTGAAAACTTTGTTGCCAACATATGAAGGTTATGTTACAACGTTTTAAAGAACACATTGCCGAAAAAGTATTATGTCCATGAGGTTCCTTGATCAGTACATTGCTGTCATAGTTTACCGGGTCCTCATGGCATATTCAAGGTCCATAAAAATAGCGTTTCTTCCATTTTGCAACTACTGCACAGCAACTTTTGTACCCGATATTTTTACCTAATTCAGCCACCGAAGTCGTAGTTCTTGCCAGCTGAGCGACCGTTAAATCATCGTAGTTCAAAATCATGGAATTACGCGATGCGGAGTTCTCGGGGACTCGGATACCTGCTTACCGAGGAGGCCCTGGAAACGAGAATGGCCTCTATAACCTCTCGATTTCCAAGAGCTTTTCCCAGGGTAGCTGCATTTTAATTTCAAAACACTTTACATTGGCTAGGTTACTCGTTGGTCACTACTTCTGCCATTTTCAACTAGAGATGGTTGAAGCTTGCCTGTCCATCACATGCAGGCCTTGAATCGAAATACCAAGAATCTGAAGATAAAGTTTAAATGGTGAATTCATGTCATGTCCCACGCACGACAAATAAAGCTGTGTCGTCGTTTGCTTTTGAGATCAGTTGAGGACCAATAATAATTTGATTAAAAAACAAATCCTAGAAGTTCCTCTAGTGCAAAGCTATTGCGGGATAAGCAAATTGACAGGTCGCAAGTTCCTATATCTATCACACCGGGGACTTTTATCCCGGCAAGTGGATTCCTTTACCAAAAGAAAATACGTCAAAGTCACTGTATGACATAATTAAACACCGACAAGGCCCGGTTGGATTTTAGAGGATAGAATGCCACAGGTGCTGACGGGAATGCGTTTCAAAGTAAAACAACTTACGTACCATGTTCAAGCGACTGGATTTAAAATTTTCTCATAATCGAGATGACCAAGAGGAAATAATATCCTTAAATACGAGAGATATACACCGGTAGGTACCTGGCAACGTTGTTCATTGAGAGTTGGTTCTACTTCTGCCACCCGTAATGATGTTGCCCAAAAAAGAAAAACGATTTCGTCTTCTCTAGGAAGATTTAAAATACAAGCAAATGAAAACTAATTTACCAAGAATACAAATAGCATGGTATCAGCACGAGCAGAGAATGTATAGCAGGGCAAAAAAGGGAACTGAAAAGAAAGCTGGTGCTTTGCCACAATACGAGAGAACAAAGGTAGAGTCAAATGACTTTCATAAAAGGCTTTCGCTCGAAAGTCAGTACCTTGTTCCCTCGTTTTTTGGCAATGCAATTCCTTCACACTTTTTCTACGTTGATTCTGAACTGCCAACGCAACTCTGCATTCTTGGTGTTAAGTGAAGCACTAGTCGTTACTTAATACACGAGTACGTTTCAGTAGGAAATTCATAATAAAAATTAAAACTTTACTAACCGAAACGATGTTTAATTGCAAGTTTTACTACAAGTTTCTTCCAAAAATATCAAAAGCTTTCAAAATTCTACAGCAAAACGCCCTTAACGGAAGTTTGAGTAACGGGTAATCTTAGTTACTTTCGCTGACAACTGAATTGACAAGCGAGACAGCCTGTGACAATGAAGCACTTGCCTTACGTCTTTTAACCAAAGTACATCACAATGATAAAAAAGTAGATTGTTGTGTCGACAGTGATGAACGATGTGTTTGAAAAGTCACTCCGACGGGCGACCTTCGCTCCAAACTTCAGTATCATTCTGTCGTAACTTTCGACATTCCCTTAACTCTTTGGCTTTTCAAACATACCTTGCATCACACAAATGCAGGGCTGTCGGAGACTGGCAATCGAAAGAACTGGCAATCAACTGGCAATCGACTAGCAATTAGACTGGCAATCGAAAGCTCGTATCAATAAAATATTTTGGTCAGAGAACGTTTTAGTTGTTATCGAGTTTAGGATAGTTTCAATTTATTTACGGTTACAGTAACTATGTAACTGATCTTGACAAAATCTGCCTATCTTAACAATGTTCAGTTCTTTTTCATCAGATTACACCTTCTTTTAGCTCTTCCCAATCTTTTTCTAACTCGGTTCGACCGAAGCTTCTGTTTCCAGTCAGTCGCGATTGAAACGATGGTTCTATCACATAATTCCCTTCATTCGACTTTTATTTTAGTCAACTAAAGCTTGAAGTATAAGATATTATCGTTTTATTCTTTAAACTTGCTCCAGAACTATCATCTCATACTTTCAACTTCTTATAATTAAACGTAAGCTAATAATAAATAACTTTACACGATCAGGCTATTATATATAGCTGGTGTTCTCTACCTAAACTGGTAGTGACTCGAACGTTCTTTATTGCTACCGCTGCTGCTTATCATGTCATCTCGGTGTAAGTTCGGGAGCAGCAGCATTTACGGCCGCATTCTGCTAAGTTCTGCCACACAACCATTCCATGCTCTCAGTGATATTGCTTTACCTGCTCTCAATCATATTGCTCGCACAAATGTATTACAATCCCCTCTCTACCCGACTCAATACGCTTTCATTTCTAGTTAACCGTGGAATAACAACCCTATTACTTCAACACAGGGCACATCGAATATAAAACCCAAGGCGGCAGCCGAGCGTTTGAGATGCAGTGAACCAAGTTTTACGCGTTTTTTAAAGACTTCAAAAACGAACTTCGAAATACGAAGATTGACGAAAAAAGTTTGACAGTTAATGTTTTCTCATCCACAACATTTTGACTAGAAAAGCGAGCCAGATCTACATGGGATATATAGACGAGACACGGTTATGATTTTCGTTGGTGTATTCCTCATGAGTTATTAGAGATTATTTATTAGCCTTGTTTCATATATAAGCTATCAATTCTAATGCGTGGTAAGATTTATGATATTGGTTCATTCGTAGAAATAGCGAACAAATGTGTTTCTAATGCATTAACCATAACACATATACTTTTTTACCCTACAAGTGTATTATCCGTTCATAGATTCTTGTTGTTAAAAAGGACCGGACCTGTACAATGTTTGCGGGTGCATTTTACAGATCAAGGGTCAAATACTTTGCATTATTCTTTTGGATACTTTGGGGACTTTATTATATCACAGATGTCTTCAAATTTGACTTCACTTATAAAACTGTGCACCGAGATGTTGGTCGATCAGTGAAGAAGCCACACTGGAAAGGTATGTTTCTTTGAGGTTTCTTTTAAGTCACGTACAGAAGCCTAGCCAGAATACCAAACGTTCAGAATTTTCTGAGGTGTGTGCGTGTCCATATGAGTTTGTCGAGACATGAATAGTTCTATAAAAGTCTTAATCCCGACCAAAGCTTATTTTCAAAGCTTGCCCAATGTTAACAAACCTCAAATTTTCTCCCACTGTTCGGTCGCTTCGTCCCAGCAAAGATCAAAATTTCCTGGCAGATATCCCTTCACGGTAAACTTTACGGTGGGGTTAGATCACTGGGTTGTCACCCCCCCCGAATGTACAATCCAAAAAAGTTGTTCATTCTTTTCATTTAATATTTCTATGACGTTTGCATTTTTAGGGCTAATTTGGTCAACGGGGCGTCATTTACTAAATCATCCCACTAAACCAACTTGTACGCCACCAGCCATTTTGGAATTTCCTGATGACTATTTGAACAATGACCAAAGACTAAAAGGAGGGTTTTTAATTTGCATTGTGGTAGCTTTGTACATGTTTTGGGCAATTGCTATAGTCTGCGACGATTACTTCGTACCAGCATTAGATGTGATATGTGAAAGATTGAATTTACAAAGTGATGTTGCCGGAGCAACATTTATGGCATTGGGAAGTTCAGCCCCAGAACTTTTTGCCTCAGTTATAGGTTAGTTGAATTTTACAATAAAATTTCCCAGTGCAGTAATTGTTAATGACCATTTAAAGACGTTTATGTTTAATCAAAACGACCGCTATATATAGGAAATTTGTTATTAGTTTGACATATTGAGATAAAATTGGGTTCTGTTCCCTTTTTCCTCCTTCCTGTCTGCTAGGAGTCTTCATAACTGAAGGAGACATTGGAACTGGTACAATCTTGGGATCTGCTGTGCTTAATGTTCTCTTTGTCATTGGAGTTTGCGGTTTGTTTTCTGGACAGGTAAATACTACAAAGTGCATTGGCATTCTTAAAGTTTCTTTTCCGAACAACATTAAACACTCGTCACAATTTCCATTTCTGAACGGGAAGAAGTTGGTTAAAATGAACAAGCTTTCTTTCCAAGTTTATACAACTTTCTTCTTTGCGTTCAGTGACTTGAGAAAGTCATTGACAGTCGACCTCCTGGGTTCAGGGTGCTATCAATGTCGGTTGCCCAGTGAAGAGAATGTAGTATTTGGCTGATAAAAAGTTCTTACGCTTATAAACTAAGGACTTATTAAAGCATACAAAACATCAAGAATATGACTAAGACATCAGTATACATCTGCTTACACCCGAAGCCATTTCCAGGCGCAAGATTTCAAGAAATAATGTAAACAAACAAACTACAAGGTAAACATCGTGTTAACGTAAGATCTGAGCAAAAAACAAGATAAAAACAATAACGACGATATTTTGATTTTAAACCTTAAACGAAAACAATGACTTTGCAATGAAAACCAAACCATAGGCTTGGCAATAAAGTCGAATTATCATCATCTCTGTTTTCGTCTTGTCTTCTGCTCAAACGTTTAACGAATAAAATGTTTATTTTCTGGGTTTCTCATGTATTTTCTATCCGCTAAGGTATCATGCATGTTTTAATGTGATACCACAGGCTAGCTGTCCCCTAGGGCCAGGAGATCAGTTTCCCCACAACGTTCTATAAGTTTAAAAAAGGTTTAACAATTAGTTGATGACTACTGGGAAGTGTTTGATAAAACTATCATTAGATGAGGCTTTTTTGATGTCGAGAATTTTCTTGGTCTGGTGTCATCACTATCAACAGCTTGTCGTTTCACGTTCAGGTCTTGAAACTGTCGTGGTGGCCAATAGTACGAGATCTCATGTCCTACCTCGTCGCACTAATAATGTTAATACTGGTCATAATGGATGACGTTGTTATGTGGTAAGGAACTGAGGTGGTAAGTTGGTATACAAACGATCAAGAAAAAGACCAGTAGTTATTTCATATAACATGCTACGAGGGATCAGTTAATCCAGGCGAGAATTGTATCCAAAAGGTTTATTCTTTTATTTCCACCAGGAGAGCAATATGTCAGGAAGAGAAGGAAGGAGGGAAGGAAGGAAGGAAGGAAGAAAGAAAATTATGCTTATTTATAACATGACTGAACAAGAAACAGAATTAAGTTTATCGATTTTCTCTATTTTAGGTATGAGGCAATAGTTATGATGTCTTCGTATTCATTGTACTTAATTTTGATGTACTTCAATCCGAAATTGGAAAAATACGTGTACAGGATAACTAACAGTGAAAAAGAGCCACGAGTTCCCGAGCGCCATTTGGGTTACACAGGGTTAGCTCCTGCGAGGGACATGGAAGAAGACGAGCAACTATGTCTAGACCATCATCAGAAAGAACGTTATAGTGTCAACAAAAAGACTTCAGAGGGAAAGGAGAATGTTCAAAATGTTACGGAAGACAAAAACCAGCCGAGAATGGAAAGTGAAGGTGCAGACACATGTAGAGATATCGGTGATCCTGCTACAGATAGATTAAATGAACATTCAAAAGAGAATCTTGCCTCCGACGAG
The DNA here is from genome assembly GCA_030142905.1 of Heliopora coerulea. Taxonomy (NCBI): domain Eukaryota; kingdom Metazoa; phylum Cnidaria; class Anthozoa; order Scleralcyonacea; family Helioporidae; genus Heliopora; species Heliopora coerulea. Next base: position 837,498 of record JASJOG010000020.1, read on the forward strand.
ACAAAGAAAGACTTGGAACAAGGTTAGTGGAAACAGGGACGCAAACTAAGCAACAATCCAGATTAGCATAAATTTGCTATTTCATATTTCAGATCCGTGAATTACATTGGCTACCCTGCTATTTACCAGAAGCTGGTGGTAAATAAAATACAAAAATTGAAAGAAAATCCCTTTTTAGTATAAATTGGCCAATCAATTTGACCAGTTTATATAAAAAAACTTGTTTATTCTCATACAGTACTCATTAAATAATTAAAGGTGTCATCCTATTTATAATGATTAATAAATAAATAAAACAAATTAATAATTCAGGAAGAAAAGACCACGCAAGAAATGGCGACCAAAGTTGGAGGATGAAGTAGTTGTACATCGGATAAACAATAATCTTAATTTGCATAAACGTTTCCTTCCATTTGCTTAACTCAAATGATTTGATTCTCCAAAATATACCCGCTGATTAATTTTTCTCTACTTGCCTGGCACGGGTTCGTTCACCTGGAGTAGCGCCAATATCCTTGTGTTTTACCCAAGTACATAGTTCCACACAATTACTGTATGGGATTTACTATGCGTCTAAAATTCAAACTTTGAACATAAAATATAACCTTCGGTTCAACAATTTTCGTGATGAAACTTCGCACGATTCGTATTTCTAAAACTATTTTGAAAAAATGGCAGGCGAATTTTCGTAGGACACCTAGTTCAAGGTATTAAATTTAGCAACTGGTGAAAAATGTTTGAAGACAATTCCAGGGCTCCAAATTGAAATTCGACAACTTCCGTTGACCAAGAAACACGTCAATAGAAATTACGAGGAAGCATTTAATGAAGGCATTTTGCCGAGGCTACAAAGATTGAAGAACGCACCGAATCATAAAGAGTGGTGTAACCACAATATTCTGGTCTTTCTGAAGTATGTCCACCATCAAACCTAAAATGAAACAAATTTTTCATTGCTAGGAGGTGATTGTCGAAGTGAAAGTGATTCGGAATTTGACGTTGCCTTGGGAAGTCCTCTGCGTCCTCCCAAAGGAAAATGGAAAAAGGTTTGCTGGTCTTTGGCGTTACCTATAAACCTCTGCTTTTACTTTACCATTCCTGACGTCCGGAAGGCTACCTGTCGCAAATGGTATCCAGTAACATTCATTGTCTGTATTATATGGATCGCTTTAACTTCGTATATTCTTGTGTGGATGGTGACTCTACTTGGTTTTACATTTGGAGTTCCAGATACAGTCATGGGGCTGACTCTGGTGGCGTTTGGAAGTAGTGTACCTGATTGTTTATCAAGCTTGTTTGTGGCAAAGAAAGGTAAAGAACACATGAAGCGTCAAGTCCCGGAGACATGTTGCAGTCTCATGCCCCAGGGACAAACCCCTCGTGTGCACCAAGGAAAAACTTCGTCGCGCGGACAAAAGTTTGTCCCCGAGACTTGTTTCACGAATTCAAATTGATTTGAATTCCTGCAACAAGTCGCAGGGACAGAAGTGTGTCCCCGCGACATGTGCCTTCGTGTGAACAGTTCATGCCACAAGTTTCATCGACAAAGTACTAGGACAGCCAACCATTGAGCGTCATTTAATTCCCAGCGGTGTTATAGAAAGCGTATAATGATTGATCGGGTCTTTCGAAATTTTGTTATCCTCTCCTTGTGTCCAGATTTGATAGCAACTCTACAGAACTACAGAAGGAGCAATTGTCTACCTTCTTCATGCAATATTGTATGTCACAATGCAGCAAAAATACGGGCATGACATGAACAATCATGCAGTTTCCATCATATCACGTACACACACACACACACACACACACACACACACACACACACACACACATATATATATATATATATATATATATATATATAAAATCAGTTCGTCTATACAGTAACAAGATATGTAATATTTAAAAACCGAGCAGGAGTGCTTTATCGGGATTTAAAACACGAAGCGATAGCCGAGTGTTTTAGATCCGATAAAGTACGAACTGCGAGTTTTTTAGATGTCTTCTAAAATTAACTTTCTAATACTCTAATTCTCGAAGAAAGTTGGGAAACTTATCTGTTGTAAGCCGAAAAAAATGAACTTCTTCTTCACCTATAAAGGCACATGCGTCTTTATCACATATGAAGACCCGACACAGTTATGATTTTCTTTTGTATTTTCCTCAGGTGATGGTGATATGGCATGCAGCCACACCGTTGGTAGCAACGTGTTCGATATCTTGCTCTGTCTGGGAATACCATGGACTGTAAAGACGTCGTTATTTGAGACACGATCGTCCATTGTTTTAAATAGTCATGGTCTGTTCATTTCAAGTTTCTTCATCATGGCCTCAATATTAGTAACTTTTTTAATGATGCATTATCACGACTGGAAATTAACTAAAAAGGTTGGGTGTACCTATCTCATTGTATACCTTCTATTTATTAGTATTGCATGTGTTATTGAATTGAACGTATTTGGGTATTTTAACCCACCAATGTGCAAAGTGGATGGCTCGATATAAAGACTGAAAACTGTTCGTTAGTTCGTCGAGGATGGAAATTTGTCTCAGAAGACATGATATTGATGAATACTTGGTCCCTCTGCCAAGTTGAACATGCTTCAGTATTACAACCCACCAATGTACATTGCAGATGCAGATGAGAAGTAGATGTCAAATTCATTTACTCACAAAGTGTCTTCGTTCATTCAAACTAAATAACCCCATCAGCTACCTAAGCTGCTCTCCCCAGAGGTCCAGTAAGGGCCACCCCTTATGGGTCCAGTGTAAATACGGATGGAAACCGGAGTACCCGGAGAAAACCTGCGATGCTTGGTAGAGTCAAACTGGACAACACTCTCCTCACATGTGACCAAGGTAACTTTAATCAGATAACTGCACGAAGCCGGAATCGAACCAAAGTCACAGTGGTAAGAGACACGTGCACTACCACTGTGCCACCAGTTGTACTGCATGTGCTACGCGCCCGCGACGGGTATCAAACCCGCAACTCCCTGATGAGTGGTGAGTGAATGGGCTTGAAGAACGTCCACTTCTCATTCGCAATAATACTAAGTTCTCGCATGCTCTATATTGTTTATAAGATTCTTCTCATGCATTGCACATATTGAATGCCTGACCTGGTCCAGGGTCAGCATCCACTAAGGGAAATCTCCTGTCAATTAATGTACTTACTCCTGAATTCAATTATGAACATCTTAGAATAAAAAGTTCCCTTTGTCTCATTTCGCATGTTCTTGATTTTATATTCCATTTCATAAATATTGTACTCGCATGCTCCACTTCTTTGCAAGTTATGCTTCAGCACGTATTTTTAAAACTGCCATTCTTCCAACCCTGGACATTCTTGATTTCCAATATTTTAAAACACGATCTTGAATCATTTGTGTGCCATATTTGCTCCAAAATTCCAGTTCTCCAGCAAATGATTCTTCAGGGACAAAACGTCGAGTCATTTTATGCAAGCACGCCGGTTCCAGAATTGCAAAATGAGGAAAAAATACATTTCCACTCATATTCCACAAAGTCTTGATCCAACATTTCATTTCTTCAGCAAAACATCAAGCAGCAGCTATTGCATTTTGGTCGAATTCGCCGCTTGGTGAGATAATGAGTGATGAGCAGGAATGCAAGTCCGCCAACTACAACACAAAGGACGAGCCATCCACGAATCTGAAACATCATTGCAAGGCAAAAGGATAAAGAACAGGAAAAATTCTAAATAAAGAAGCCAGGTTGATGGTACTGGACAGGTTTCATTTGGTTATGGATAGATTTCACTTTCGTACTGGACAAATTTGATTTGGTAATGGATAGACTTCATTTTGGTACTGGAAGGATTTCATTTGGTAATGGACAGATTTCAGTTTAGATTCGGCAGCCTATCAACTTATTCAAAAATTGATGAAAAATTGGTAAAAGCGAAAATATTTAACCTCTCAAATGCAAAATATCTGGATGTGACCTTTCACAGCTACAAGTCCATTGCTGAAAATTGACTTTTGCACGTTCTCGACGCGCTAAAAATTGCACCCTTATCGCGGTAATAATTATTCAGAGTATTCTAAATCAAACCAGAAGTCTTAAGAAATCAAGGAAATTTTCGGCGTTGTGCGAAAATAAAAACCGAAAAAACAGGTCTGCTTGGGATAAACTTTGGAAAATGAAGCGCGTAAGAGTTTTTCATTTTGAATACAATACTGCATGATACCTTGTAGAAGACAGTAAGACGGCGGCCTTCGGCGCCTCTGGCAACGGTCGAAGTGTAGACGTTCAACGATGGGCACTTTAAACACGAGGACAGATTGTTCACTGAAGATGAGTGTCCTGTCAATGATTTAGTGGAATACTTGACCATATCCGAGAAATGTTCTTGAAAAAAGCCTGTTTTTGTTGAAGAGGGTTTGGCTTGATGTAGAGATGTTGATGGAAGAAGATAAATTGAACTGTCAACTTTCGTTTTCGCGGTTCCTGTCGGTCTCGTTGTTAAGGACAGCGATAGTTGCATGGAGAGAAGTAGCACTAGGGCAACGTGCTTCGCCGAAAAACTCTTCAGGTGCTTTCCATTTAGCCCATGCATCACGAGAAGCACCACGAAACTTCAAGACAAACAACGGCTGTTTCTTTCAATTCAGTTATCTAAATGGGAAGACAGAAAAACAAAGATAGGAGATCTCACATGGAGTTGCAGATGTCTTGCTAAAAAATTCTGTCTCATGAAGCATGAGTAATACGACATCGAGGCTGCCTGGAAATATCGAAACGCCAGAAAAATCCACAAAGTCTAGGGCGGTTCAGTGATTGCTCTGATCCAGCAGAAACGGAAACGCTGTTTACGAACAACAATATGGATAACGCCGGTCTCTTTGTGGTAAGCGTGCTTTAAAAGTGAATGTCTTCTTCATTGTTGCGATGTTTGCCAGTAAAGGAACCACACAATAGCCTCATCAAAAGCCTTTTAGCACAGATGAAAACAGTTTAACAAATTACTCGAGATTCAATCTAAGAGATTTCGATTTAGCTAATTGCGTGTGAATTAACTGAACAACTGAAGTTCAAAATTCGCGCAAGCAAGCCGACGGAAAGCTTATCGAGCATCACAGCTTGTCTACCTTGCATATCGTACATCTGCATCTGAGTATATATTGCTCCAACGTAATCAGTGAGTGCAAATAAAATTGAAACATGATGTAAGTTCAGGCATGATCTCACCATAGTAATAATTGAAGTATTTCGCCTGTGTAAAGCCTCATCTACACGATATGACTTTTGCATACGAGTGTTCACTCTGGCGTATGCGATTAACTATTAACAGCTCAATACCTGCTTGCTATTGGCTCACGGATGTTGCAATACTAACCCGAGAGTCGTACGACTAAATCGCATACATCAGGACGGGGAGTCGAATAAGAAATTATGCCGTGTAGATAAGTGGACAAGAATGAGGACTTGTGGACGCCGCATGGTGTTGGAATAACAAGACGCCCACCTTGGCTTCACGCAGAGGCCTTTGTATTATACACAGATGGATAGAACGCATCAGCTTTAACAATTTTATAATGTTAACTAAGTAAACTAACACCTGTGTAAAATTACAGAACAGTCTACAGCAATGTTCGTTGAGAGTGACAACCACACGCTTCTTAAAATGCTGCTTGTTCGCAAGGATTTAAAAGTTTGAACCTCGTTTTGATTACTTTTGCAGATTGGGAAACAAGCATCGGTAATCCTAAGTTACAAAGCTGCCGATAATCGATGACAAGTGACTTTCTTTAGCACAAACAAAAACGTTTAAGTCTAAAGTTGCTGTCTCTAAGTCAGGAGGGTATATTTTTACAGTCTGGCAAGGTAAGGCGTGACTACCAGCCAAGAATAGTGTTAGATTCATAGTTTACTCTTGTTTTAACTTTATCATGATATCATGATGATCTCATTACGATGTACGCGTCGATTTGGCTCCAAAGTCTCAGTATAACTTTAGCTTGGTTAATCTCGGCATTCGATGGAGATAACACAAACTTGGTGCTTTTTCTGAGGTTTATTGAATCAAGCAGTGATAGTATGATCGATCACCTCTCAGCGTCTCAATAATTTGTCCGTCAACTCATGTCCCTTGATGTCCACTTGAAGGAATATATGTTCTGACTGAGTAATTACTGAATACAAATATCGTGTTTACATTAGCATCTTTCCACACTACAGTCATTATCTTACATTCTACGGAGAATGCAACCAATTATTCAGCGTTTTTATTTACATTAATTAATTTTGGTGTTGGAAGAACATTAAACGTGTATTATACGCTTAACAGTTAACAAAGAAAATTGAAATAACCTATATCTTATAATACGTTCGTTCAGTGCTACATTTAGGGTGACTTTCTTCAGTTTTAATAACGCAGGTTCCTTTTTCAAAAGAAAATGAAGACCTCATCTGTTTTTGAGATTACTTTACAAAAATTCCATGACGGATAATTAGGTTTTAAAAATTGAGCGGGATGATTTTTCAAATGCATGCTTATAGGTAAAGGTAAAGTACCTTTATTTATACTGGATAACCCTATCAGCTACATAAGCTGTTCTCCCAAGAGGTTCAGTAAGGGTCACCCCTCATGGGTCCAGTGTTACTACAGGAGGAAACCGGAGTACCCGGAGAAAACCTGCGATGCATGGTAGAGTCAAACTGGACAACGCTTTTGTCACATGTGACCAAGGTAATTTTAATCAGATAACTGCACGGAGCTGGAATCGAACCAAAGTCACAGTGGTGAGAGACACGTGCACTACCAGCTTGACAAAACAAATCGTGGTTCCGTGAAATACCTGAAAAATTATTGCTTAAAGGTTTAAATAAAACATATTCACATGCCCACGGCATGGTCATGGTCGTCTTTTGGTCCAAATTTCAGACGTGATCATCTCTGAATTAGTCTGAGCACATAAGTGCTGTTTGACTGGCACAAGGATTAGTCTTCGAGGTTTGCTGGAAACATTTCCAGTCGACAATTTAAAGAAGTAAAGTAGACATTTAGTACACATGTTGAGTAATTGTATAAATTTATGTCCTTGGCTGAAAGATTAGGATAAGGATATTTATCGCTACTCCAAATGAAACGAACCCACACCGGGTAACTAGAGAAAACTCTACTTGACCGCGAGTCCCAGTCGAATCCCAGTCGCGGTCAAGTAGAATTTTCTCTATTTACTCGGTATGGGTTCGTTTCACTTGGAGCAGCCATCAATATCCTTATCCTAATTTAGTCCACACTTTGTAGACTCAAGACCTGAGATCTGAAAACCAAGAGAACACAAAACGGTGAAATTCCAATTTTGTTTAAAAGTCGTTCTCAAACTCGACTAATATAAAACTGACTGCATGAGCCCTTCGAGAAAAGTGCTCATTACTGAACTCTGCGATAAATGGAAGGCTGACAGAAATTGCAGAGATTGAGGCCTTTTTGGTTGTCAGCTTCAGTTTCGTGCGCGGAATTAAACAGTCTCTTGTACCAAGAGCAGTATTGCTGATGTTTCCGTCCTAGTTTTTATAACTGTACATAAATATCACCTTCGTTTTTAATATCTTAACTATGACTTATTGAATTTTTAAATCCTGTAGTTTAAATCCTGTAGTTTATATCCTTGTACATATAGTTTATCCTTTTTTTTCGCAATCAATGTAAATTCATTGTATTTTCCAATCTTAAGATGGATATTAAAGTATGAATAAAGAAGTGTGCGGCCATCTTGGATGTCACTTTCAGTTTCTAGCGCGGTCATCTTGGACATCAGGTTCAGTCTTCTACGCGGTCATTATGGACTTCAGGTTCAGTCTTCTACGCGGTCATTATGAACGTCAGTTTTCGTTCGTTTGCGGTCATAAAAGAAATCGGCCGAAACCAGCCAAAAGTGAGTTTTTACGAGTTTCTCCGGTATTGGTACTTTCGAAAAGCAAACAATGTTGCTGATGAGTCGAAATTTTTCCACGCTTTTCTGCCGAATAATAATTCTGAATGGGTTTTTCCCAGTATTTGAGCGCTTGTTTAAAGCTTTCGTAGATACTTGGAGGTTGCTTTTAAGTTTTAACTACCCGTTTTTTGCTTGACTTATTTGAAAACAAGAAAAAAGAAAGAGCGAAAGAACGAACTTTAAGACGATATCTTCACGTCACAGGAAGATTTACCTGTATCTGAACATGTTTAAAGTTTGCACTTTGAGAACTTGTTAAATTGTTTGATAAACATCCCCTAAATCGACATTGTTACGCTCCAGGAAAATTTCCGCCCCCCGTCGGGGAAAATTGAACAATTCGTCGGGTAACGACATACGTGGGGGAAACTTTAAATATTCGTGTTTGTTTTCTCAAACTGGTAAAAGGAAAAACGAATTATCTGCCTTAAATGTGAAGAATAAAAGCGGGGAAGAATTTTTACGAGAAAATCGGGGGGAATAATGTGAAAACGAACGAAAAAGCAAACTGACACTGATGTGGCTGGGCAAGCTGGCCTGTGTATATTATATAAGTATAACGTTTCTAACTTACTGGGCTGAATGTCGTCACGATTGAAAATTGTAAATATTAACTTTGAAAATTTATTAGTTTATCTTCAAATAAGAAATTTTCCCATTTTTCAGAACCATCATAGGCGTGAGGAAATAAAAACGACACATTAAGTATTCGATCTCCTATTGCTATTTACATAATACGTTAATATAATGTCTTACTGTAGTCGGTACAAAAACAAATTGTTCATTTATCCATGCATATGCATTCATTTCCAAAAAAAAATAATGCATTTTCCTGCACCTAAACTTTAGCCCCCCTGTTGGGGACCTTAACCTCCGCGTCGGAGAATTCCTGGCACCACCGCCCTGGGACTACGTAGTCCTGTTCTAGTTCGGAACAGGAATTACAGTACATTCGACAGATAACGTCTGGGTTACTGTCACTTCAACAAAAGAAGCGAAAAATGTATGCAAACTGTCATAGTCTCAAGAATCGATCGAAACAAAATCCATTTGACTAAAGAGCAACAACTGCAAACCCAGCATTTTTAAAAGAATGTTACAGAGAAATTATAGCATTTGACGGTTGTCTGTCAGAGTCATCATACCCTCTACACTGTTTGCTTTTACTAAAGATTTACCGGGCGGAAATCTTAGACGTAAAATGAAGATGAGAGCCCAGCTCAAAATTCGGAGATGTAATGTCATCACACTCAGCAATAGACAGAAACACACAAATAAAGTTTAATTGAAGTTCACTGACGTTTCGTTGCCGACGCGCAACATTTTCAAAGTAATTAACAGATAGAAATACTAAGCTATTTATATCTACAAAAGGTATCACATTGGCTTTAATCTTAATGTGATACCTTTTGTAAATATAAATTGCTTAGTATTTCTATCTGTTAACTACTTTGAAAATGTTGCGCGTCGGCAACGAAACGTCAGTGAACTTCAATTAAACTTTATTTGTGTGTTTCTGTCTATTGCTGAGTGTGATGACATTACATCTCCGAATTTTGAGCTGGGCTCTCATCTTCATTTTACGTCTGTTTGCTTTTAGTTTTACGTTACATCTTTTATTACTTTGTTTTGTGGACGCAAATAAAAATAATCTTGTGACTGCTGAGGGAGGGACTTAACCTCCTAAATCCCCACTTGGTTACACCACAGACTATCAATCCTTGACTAGAGCTAATTATCTTCGTACAGCCAACTCTAGTCTGCCAAGACCGCATCATTGTTTGTTTTAAAATACACAATGACCATAAGCCGTGCGGTGTTTGCGGTTTTAAAATCTTTTTATTTATTTATTCAACCCTGAGATCATAATTAATAAAAGACCCGTGTAGTCTAAACTTCATTCTACCTATTTACCAGTAAAAACCTTTAGGTTTTACACAAACAGCAATTGGACTTATAATGCATTTACTTGTTGACATTGCCTAAATATAGTGAACTCTAATGCGCATAATACAAAGAATATTATAATACTGTAGACATATATGTTTACACAGGCATATGCAAATGGCAATGTATCTTTTACAACAGAATAATCTGTGACAGGATATTCTACCGGAAGACATATGAAAACGTCAATTTTTGTCTACTTCAGACGGGCTGCAGAGGACTTTCCGATGGTAGCGTCTTTATCTTACGCTTGGTTTCCAATAGGCAGAATTTCCCGCGCGGATTAAATTCTCTCTTTGTCTTTAGAGCTTTCAAGTGGAACTAATCAGTAAAAACAAAGAAAAAATTTTGTTTGCGCAGAAAATTCCGCTACGTAGAAACCAGACTTAAAGATCTCTTACGTTTGTACAAAAGTTGTGAAAAGTTGCACACCACAACGTAGAGCCTGGTTTATTCCATTTCTCCTATCGCTTGCTTTGGAATAGTCGTGTCTCCAATGTTTTAAATGGCGCAGTAATGGGTAACTTTCTCCCCGTCTCCGCCTTTCAAATTGTTCAAAGACGACTTACAATTGAATAATGCCATTTGTTTTTCATTAGGACATGTTGACCGCACTGTTTCTGGAGAACCGTCACTGTTAAATCTTGGACAGCCATATCGGCTCTTTCCCAAGCCCAACGTGCGTTGGAACGCTTTTCGGTACTTCGGCAGGCGCCATGCGTACACAACCGGGTTGAGGGCGAAGTTGAGAAGTTCAATAGGGAAGTAATACCACATAAACGAATTCAAAGCTTCCTCAACTTTACACGAATGATGGAAGAGTCTGCAGCCCAAGATAATCTGAGTGAGTACCATGTAAGGGAAGACCGTTAAAATTAGGATAACAGCCAGGGTCACCACAACTATCGTTGCTTGATATTCCCGTTGTAAATCGGAGGTGCGCTTGTCTGGAGAGCAAATAGCTTGATGTTCGTGGGTGTACACTACACGCTTTTTACTGTGTCGCCAAAGTGCACGCAGCTGCCGGAAGACAAACACGTACTCGATGACTATAATCATTATAACAATCTCGAAGATCACGGTAAGCACGAACCAAACTGGTTGCTCTTTAACGTTCATCAAACCCGCGCAAACAATGGCCACGAACCAAACTGCTCCGCAGTAAAACAACGTCTTTTTCCTTGACATCAACAGTGCTGCCCGAAAGGGGAACACGATCGCGATTAGTCTTTCCGTCGACATGACAAAAATAGTGAAAAACGAAACTTGAACAGTGACCCAGAACGTGAAAAGAAACGCTTTTTTAATGTCGGGGTTGAATGGACGAAAGCCGTTGATCCCCCAGCAGATTGAATTTACCCCGGTGATGAAATCAGCGACAGCAAGGTTGGCTATAAAGTACGAGCCCAGAGAGGCAAAAATTTGTCTTGAATTCACCGTCATAACAAACAGTAAAACACCATTAAACAAGACAGAGATGATTCCTATAGCTAACGTAAAAGCTTCAGCGACCTTCGGAATGGAAACTGCGTTCGTAGAGTTCTCTTGACTTGAAACGTCGCCCGACATATTCTGACTTCTACTCCTAGGAGCTCCACTAAAGATGTGAAATCGCCAGCTTTCTCTCAGGTTTTTAACCTGCCGTTTGTTTAGTTAGCTGTGTACTCATGCAGTTATGATAAATACAGTGGACGTCTCTCGCAGCGGTGGTGAAGGCATCAAACTGTTGCTTAAAATGGAAAACGAGATGTAATGACTAACCCCAACCTCAGCTGCTTTATCTCTCCAGGGCTTTTCGAACAATTAAAAACAATTGAATTCGGTTTTGGGCAAATCTACTAGCACCGTCCTCACTTTGCCGCATCTGGTAAGAAATAACCCACGCTGCGAAAGCTCTTCAGCGTCCATGGGACAAGACACAGATGAAACTAGCTTTTGACAGATGTAATAATTACGTTGTCATTTGCGTTTCACGAAAAAAACTGACACTTATTGGCGATGTAGTAATGACTGTGAACCCTTTGTAGGAAATTTTAAATTTTTAAAGACCTTCTTAAAATTTCTGCAAGTTTTGGAAGCAACTGAGCTCATTAGGTTGCGTAATGGGCTTTATTACACAAATGTTTTACAAAATAAATCCATCAAGACAAACTGGCAACCTGTATGAGACAGCTTGAGCCAGTTAACACCAAGTAGTGCTTCATCACCAGGTATACTCAGACGACATGGTCACCAGGCGCTTTAGCATGGCAAGTACGCAACTTGGCGAAAATGCGTCGCTTTAGTTTATCTACGTAAACCCGAGCCTCATTTGACGCGACATTTCAATAAAGTATTTTTGGCGCCGATATACACTTAACCTAACCGCAGTATCATCTTCCCACGAGAAAATTTCGCTACGAATCGTTTGCGCTAAAAATCGCTTCTGTAATATAAACAGTCCCATTTAACGCAACCGTATTAAATTTGCATCAAGTTCTTCAGATATTAGCATTCTCTCACTGCGTTCAATAGAGTCTCAGTCAGGTAAATTGACCTGCAATTAGCAAGCCGAAATCAAAAATAGAATAATTTTCCCTCTGCAGGAGATAGTAATTAAAAAACGCTTGGTATTTTTAATGTTAATACAAATTTCAAAGAAAGAAGCATGGTGTTGATTTAAACTTTCTTCGAGGGAACGAATTGCCGTCATACAGCAATGCTGTGAGAAATGACTACATCTTAAAACAATTACGTGGAAATGAATCAGACTTAATCCTTCCTAGCCCACGCGGACAAAGGACAAAATCAATATACAAATTAAACTCGGTCGCTACATTAATCTATCTCCTTTTGTCACTTTTGATGGCTTAGACCCGGACTAAAAACGAAACTTTTGTTTTGGCTCGTTTGCGCGAGCAGATTCCGACTCTTGAAAGTTCAAGGTCTGCCTTGGGCCTCGTTATTTTTGTAAACCCTGAAAAAGAATCTTTCTTTCAGGATTGGACTTTCCACGAAAACAAACAACGACACGAGTTATTCTCAATTTACAAATGGAAAATGCCTTATTCTAAACGCGCAGCATAAACAAAAAGAGTTCTTACGATTAAAGATTAATGATATATCAGCGCGGTTTCTGTAAGGTACATTAATTTAGCAAAACATAAATTAAACATGTAATTATCGGATAGCAGCTTGACAAGTGCATTGCTCGCAATTTATCAGCAGTGCTGCATTGAAGAAATTAACATTCAGCAAACGCACCTGCCATATAGTTTCAATCGTTCAAGCCGTGCACGAATGACTTAGGATATCGTGGAGGGATCGCTTATGAAGACTGTTCACTCCGCGAGAAGTAATATTTATATTTTCTTTTCGTTCTGTTTATAATTTGTGGGTTATTTTCAGGGAATGGCTAATAAACATGAACACGAATTGTTGATGTTAAGGATTTTCTCACCAACGACACAACACAGGGAAGGTATGAATGATTGAGCTCAGATAAGTATTGACGGATGAAATCGTTAGCGGTTTATCAAATGTGATAATGGTGTCGCTCAGGAGACGTTCAGGTAAATCAGAAAGAAAAGAAGCCGCGCACAGATAACTGAAGCATTTGTCCGCGGTTGACCAAATGGTACTACGAAATACCAGTACGCAACGGATTTTTTTTATCAGACTAACAATAAGCAAGGTGAACGGCCTGCATGTTTTTTCTGAAACAGGTGAAATACTTTAGACAAACCCTCGAAGCAAAGACCGCAGACTGTAACTTTATCAATCTAAGCATCTGAATGGGAATTAAAATAGTCGTTATCTTGATAATTAGGAGCGTTGAAAGAAAGATGAAGTACCGCTTTGAGCTGCGTGGTTTGCCATATTATTTTCTGTAGCTTCAAGCCAACTTAATGGACAGTGAAGAGGTTCTAATCAAATTTTTTCCTTATCACGTCGCCCGGAAACTGAATTTCAAAAAAAGAACGTCCCGTGAGTCATAGTTTCGCGACAAACAAAATAATTACTCATCGAAGCAAAATGTTAAAATTAAAGACAGATATTGTCTCCCTGACATGGAAGACAGATGGCAACAAAGCAGAGAAGTTAATTGCAGAAAGATGTCCAAAGCGAAAGAAAGAATATTGTCAAAATTCGTGCAACAGTAGTGAGAACACCAATAATTCTCAGATGTTTGTGATTAGGCTTACGAAAATTATGAAAACGACAAACAATCCTGTTTGTTAAAATGAAAGGAAAATTCAAAACTAGATGTTGAACGGACATCGTTCAATGTTTAATGTCTTCTTTGCCTGTCTTAGATATATGAAATGTTGCATCCTTTCTTATTTTGTATCTGTATGAGTCGTGAGGCTTGAGACAGAGTAAATGAGAATGATATGAATTCATGTTCATTATTATGAAACCAAAAATTGACTGTTAGAACTACAGGGAACATATGGCGACGTAGGAGGCAAACCTAAAGAAAGCGGCCATGTAATTCCATAGCCACACGAGGAGATTTTTGCCTGTTACTTTCCTACAATTAGTCAAATTACCGTCCTTAAATCCTAAATCAACATAGGTAAGTTTCCACAGAGCAACCGCAACCTTGAAACACTTTATTCTATCTTTGAGTTTCCACTCACTCGACCCATTAAAATACATCAGATTAATTTCAGAACAATCCTCCGGGTAAAACGATGAGAAAATTTCATGATTAACCCACATTGAGCAAGACAATTTTTCGATTTGACTTTCGCAGTGTACTTAGCCATCAAATTTTCTCTTCGTATTACCTGACAGGCTGACAATAGGGATATTTCGGAAATAGAATCGTAACACTGTACTGATAAGCGTTAAGTTGTCACAATCTCTCTCCCTCTCCCTCCCTCTCACTCTCTCTCTCTCGCTCTCTCTCACATACACTCTCTCACTCACTCACACACACACACACACATTTAAACGAATTAAATGAGTATATACTGTTCTCCAGTTGATTCGATAGCTCAATTGGTAGCACAGCCCTTCGAAAACCTGAAGATGTGACTCTGGATCAAGCTCGAATCAAGATCAACTCAATTCAATTTTTCAAGATCGCTTTAACAGTGTACATTAATCATGAAATTTGCTCCACATGAGATTAAGTTGTAGCAGACAATGTATATACTATATACTAAAAATAAATAATGCAAAAGTAACTTCAATTAGCTTTGACACATTCATCGCGGTTACACGGAAACGCAAACTTCGGTGGTTTGTTCAAGGAAAAGGAACAATTCATGTGGTAGTGGTTACTGGTTAGTCATCGAAACATTGATGACATGTCAACAACAATATACTTTAACGAACGGCACCATTAAAGACATTAAATAACAAACAAATGACACTTTTCATGAACAAATTAATTTGAGTATTGATTAGATTAAGCCTGTGTATCAACTACTCACGTTTTCCAACACATAAGGATGCGCAAATTGGGAAGAGAATCGTAGAGGATAGCTGGACTTCGGATGGCATTTTTGTGCGATCATCTCGCAAAATCTATTAACCAAATAAAAATAATAAATAAATAAAGCGGATTATAGCACAGTAAGAATGTGCCCTAATTTATCCTGTTGAAGGATCTGGAATGCTATGCTTTCACTTTAGTGAATACTCTGCGCTTCAGCAGACTTACGTCTAAAACAAGAGTGGAATTTATACCAGAATAGATGCAAATACCCAAACGAAAACTAGTTTTCCACATGAAAAAAGAAGAAAAGCATATCACTTTCCAACCATCACTTAGCTTATTAATAGACTCTGCCTTTTAGAGAAACTACTCCTTGTAAATGCAAACGTGCAAACCAGCAAACTCTTGTTGTTAGACGTTCCATCACTTCTACTAACGGAAGTACACCGAACTTAAGACAAAGTCGGTTGGACAAGAGCGCACAAAAGCTGTCACCATTTTTTAAGAGCAACCACTAGTACTTTGATGAGATATATATTTTCGAAGTGCGGAAGCTTGGAGATATCTTGAATTATGGATGAACGTTCGTTAAGCTCTATCCTCAGAAAAACGAGCTCGCCTTAGCTCATCATCTGAGTCTTGGTAGCTCAATGATTGGAGCGTCTCATTGGTCATCAGAAGGTTGCGGGTTCGATCCCAGTCTGGGGCTCAGAAATCGTATTACTGAGGATAGAGCTTGACGAACGTTCATCTACCATTCAACTTTAGTGCTTTCCGTATAAGGGGCTTCACAGTTACTGTATGAAGTCGGAATTGAAACATGTTTGAGTCATTTTTGCTGGGAAAATTAAGACTGATGAGATATACTCCAGACATCGACGTAAGACTTTTGTGTTGATTAACTTTTCCTCCACAGGATGTCTTTCCTGGACGAGTAAACTCATCTGACGTTAGCCAGAGTAAAATAATTGATTTGAAGACTGATCTTTCCAGAAAATAGTTAATTGAAATAGTTATAACCCTATCACGGCGGGACGTCTCCTCTTGACAGGTAATATCGTCTCATGTTAGCTAGCATAAAATCGCTTGGTGTTAGCTAGAGTAAGATCTTTTGGCATAAACCAGAGGAGAAGAACAGAAAGCCGATCCTGCCAGGAAGAAATTTGATGTAACAATGCCACAGATATCAACAACTCTGAAGAGCGAAGGTACCTTGAAATGAAACAGGGAATTGAAATAACGACTGTCCAAGAAACAGTCAACAAAACTGTTAGTGTCGTCAGAGTTTTGATGAAGAAGTGGAGAAAGTGAAGAAGTGTAAGTAAGAAGTGAAGTAAGAGTGACCTACGAGGAATGTAGGGTAGGTTATAATCATGAAACTTTCATTTCATATTAGCCTGAGGATGATTCCAAACTAGAATCGAAACACTGCACATCCTCACGTATAAGCGTTAAGTTGTCGCGATTATTACTCATGCACCTGTCATGGATTAAAACCGGGGATTAAAGTAGCATACGGTTGACTGTTCCCAGTTGACGCAGTAAGTTCAACTATTAGAGCAGCGTGTCTAACCCGAATATACGAGTTCGAATCCCACTCAAATCAACTCAATTTTTCCATTTGACTTCCTCAGTGTTGATTAACTTTGAAATTAAATCTATATGAAGACAGCTTTGTTTGGATTTCAGAATACTGTTCACACTTATTTCTGTTTCCCCTAATCTATCATGAAAACACGATTTAAAAATTCCGTTTGTAAATAATTTATCAAACTCTGAATGAAAAGATTCCGTTCATGTTTATCAAACTCTGGCCGTGTGGATTTACGCCGCGAACATTGCGTTAAATAATATAAATGGATGGCTCGTCCTTTGTGTCGTAGTTTGTGGACTCGGGTTCCTTCTCATCATTCATTATCTCACCAAACGGCAAGTTCGTACGTTGTACTTTCTGTACAACGTTCTGCAGAAGAAATGGAATGTTGGACCTTGGGACATTTGTGGAAATATATTTTCCCTCATTTTTAATTCTGGAAACCGGAATGCTATGCATAAAATTACACAACATTTCGTTCCTGAAGAATCATTCGCTGGCGAACTCGAATCTTGGACCAAGAATGCCGCACAAATTATTCAAGTTTGTGCTTTGAATATTAGACATTAAGAATAAGCCAGGAAGAAAGAATGGCAGATATCATTTCCATGTATAAAACGCGCCAAAGCATAACTTTCAAAGGAAATGGAAGATGCAAGTACCATATTTATGAAATGGAATATAAAATCAAGATTATGCGAGAAGCTATGAAATGAGCTTTTTAAACCCCGTTTACTCTATTCAAATTTTGGGTACGGCACGGCTAAAATTTTAGCGCGGGTGCCGCTATTTTTGGGCACAGCACGGGTAATTTTCAGTGTAAACAGTGCAGACTTCTTAAAATTTAGCCGTGCCGAGCACCTCTGTACATGTGCAGTAGGTCTCACCACGGCTAGTTTGCCGTACCGTACCCAAAATGTTGCAGCGTAAACGGGGCTGTATTTTGAGATGTTGATTATTGAATCCAGGAGTATGCACATTAATGGACGGCAGATTTCCCTCATCGGACGCTAAAACTGGATCAAGTCAGGCTTTCAAACCGACGAACATGTTAATTGTTTGTGAAAGTTGATCGTCCAGATTAGAGTGGTCTTGAGAAAGACAGTTCGTGTTGGTAGAAGTGACTGACGTTTCGACAGCGTAAGCGGCGGTCATGTTCAGAGTCAGAGTGAAGACGTGGACGTAAGATTTCACTCTTTGACTCTGAAGATGACCACCGCCGAAGCCATAGAAACGTCAGTCATTTCCGCCAACACCAACAATCTTCATCAAGACTACTCTAACCTGGACGATCAACTCTCACAAACATCTAACGATACAGGGGTGGTGGCACCAAATTTAAGTTAGGAGGACGACCGCCCCCCTTGCCCCCCTGTGCCATTGCCCGACTTTAAGTTAGGCCGGCACAAGAGTGGAAATCTTCAAAAGTGATTACATTCAGACCGGAATGAAACGAAAGTCAGGTTCTCGTCGAAGTATAGGGCGGGCGGCCCCCCCCAACCAAAAAAGTTGGGGGGCGACCGCCCCCTTGCCCCCTGTACCGCCACCCCTGCGATACTCCCAGGTTCAAACCATTTTCTTTATTACGAGCATGTTAACGTCAATGCAAAAACTATCGTTCATCGACAGACGTAGGCTAAGCTCGGTTCACAGAATACTATTTAAAGGATCTCACTTTTTCCCTTTCCAAGAATTGGATGTCGTGATGCTCTTGAAAGTGGCCGTCAGCCGATCAAGGTTCAGCAGATTATCTTACATGGCACCAGCAAGGATCCAAAAAGTAAATCGTTCGGTCGATACCGTAGCGCTTAGGCAAAAATGATTTAAAACACGATACAAAAATCGAGACAAAGTAGGTGTTCCTGAGGAGTAACGCAGGCACAAATCAACACAATCACAAGCATAACAGAGTAGACTGCAAATCCCGAAAAATAATGACATCTTGAAAACCCAAGATTTGAGTTAATGACAGGACGTACAAATGATTGCGACATTTCGACTTTATTGCAAAGTCATCGTCAAATCGAACGGAATTACAAGCAAGCAACGTCATTTATGTAGTTACAACGATGACATCATCAACTAGATGCAGAGGACACACGTGAATGATTACAGAGATACCGCTGATGACTGTTTACCACTGTTTACCACTTAAGAACTTATATATTAAGGAAAAAGTGTTAGTTCTTTGGATGACTTCAGGCCATTGTTTAACTCTGGCCTGTTAAACCTTACAAGTAGCGCTTCTAAAAGTAATAAGTTTGGACTGTTATTTTTACAACCGTATAATATTCTGAAGTTATTAACGATAATACTTTTATATATAAGCAAAGTGTTGGTGAGAGGATGAGGCATGTCAATGAGATTGTCAAAAAGATCACTGAGATTAGTTAGATAATTGACGTGACCGCTGTTGGAAAAGTGTTGAGCAACGGCACTGTTTTAAAAATCTGAAGAATGTTCGAAGAGCCGTCTGTCTAAGCAACGTTCTGTTTTACCTGTGTAACGTCGATTGCATTCCGGACGGGTTATTTCCTAGATTACGTTACTACGAGAAACATCTAGAATTTTGTCTTTATTCGAAAGCAAATAAGATACCTTTTTAGTTCGGTAAACGACTATGAATTTAACCGGCTGTGATTGCGTTTGTCTGACTCAGGTCCAAGGACAGATACAACAGCAGCGATTCTACTGCCGTTTCTCAGCTTCATTCTCATGCACAGCCGGAAAGCAGCCTCAGATGTAAGCGCGCGAGGGAGTCAACATCAGACGACATCCACCTACGTCTCCTCAAGCGTGACGAGCCTGAAGAACAGTTTTTGAAACTTGATAAAATGACGTCGTATACCACCAGGATCACTTATCCTAACCTTGACTCAAGGACACTGTTTTGTGCGACAGCGCCATTCCGTTCCCAAACGTGTAACGACAATGCTTTTAAATTTAAGCATTAAACAACTCATTTTATACAAGGGCTGGTACACACCATGAACAATACTCATATCCCAAAAAGAACTTCAAACAATACCAAGTAAATTTCGTCAGTAATCATAGTATTACAAACTAATACCATGACATGTAGGAAAATGAGTGATTAAATGTCCCCTCAAGCCTCGAGAGGTTTGTAAATGTCCCTCGGGCTAACGCCATCGGCACTTCCCCAAGCCTCCCTCGGCTTTCGGGGACATTTCATCACAAATTTTCCTCGTGTCATGTTATTACTTATAATAATAATAACAAAGAAAAGAAACAAGAAAAAATAAGATGGCGAATTTTATCGAGTATAAGATCCCAAGCAACATATTTTGTGCTTGATAATGCAGACATTAGCTCGTTCTTACTGCAATTCAAATAAATAAATACACCTGCAATTTTTTTTGTTCATCTTGTGATTTGGAATACCTCAAAAAGCTCTGAAACGATGTAAAAATGATCATATTAACCTCAGGGAAACGATTTCTGAGCCCCAGAAGCGGATCCAACCCGCAACCTTGTGACGACCGGTGAGACGCTCTAACCATTGAGCTACCGAGACTCAGATGACGTGCTAACGTACAAGTTCAACACATGTGTTGCCTATGCGGTAGCCACTATACGTTAATAATGTTTAATTGGATCCGAAATCATCATGTAAAAGCAGTTTGTGCCATCAAAAACATCAAAAACCGATGAGCTATACCAAACTGTTTGCTGTTACCGTCTTCGTAAAAAGCGCCTGAAGTGTTTCCGTAGCGGGCAACCGAACTGAAGGGTCCGCAAAAGGGCATAACGATACTTTTGTAACCTCCAGGCGTATACCACGGGGTTCAGAGCAAAGTTCATGATTTCAACAGGAAGATAATAATGCAAGAACACTAGCAAATTCGGATAACGTACAGAAGTGAACAATCGGCTCGCGAGAACAATTTGTCCAGCTATCATGTACGGCAGCACGGTGATGACCAAGATGAGGGTCAAAACCACAACGACTGTTGTCAGTTGATATTCACGCCGAAGATCAGGGTTTCCGGGAGAACCTACGGAGGTCAGCTGGGAGGCAAGGTGCGCCTTACGCTGCGATAGTTTGAGAAAGATTTTGTAGTAGAGGATAGTGGTCACGAAGATCGTGATTTCAAAGACAAGCGTGAGACCAAATGACACCACAGCTCGGTTCAACGCCATAAAGACACCGCAGAAGCCAGACAGGATCCAAACGGCGACGCAGCTTTGAATGGTTCGTGCCTTGGAAACCAAAACTTCCGCCGTGAACGGAAACACGATAGCAATGTACCGTTCCAATGACATGACAGAAATTGTGAGAAAAGACGCTTCGATACTGGTCCAAAACATGGAAAAGACAACTATTTCTAGATATCTTGGAAATGGAAATGCGTTTTTAAAGCCCCAAATTGAAGAGTTTAGGCCAGTTAGGAGGTCTGCGATGGCCAGGTTTGCCACCAAATAGGCACCATTCGAAGTGAAAATCGTGGACGCATTTCGCACCATCGCAATCAAAAGTAAGCCGTTTAAAAGAACGGCCAACATCCCGATAACTAGGATGAAAACTTCGTACGGGGTCACAACTGCCGGTGGGCTTTTGTTCAAAGTTGGAGAAACACTGGCTGTGGTCGTGTTGATGGTCAACATTTCGGGAAGTCCAAGAAACTAAATTGTGGTTCTAAGATATGTGTAACATATCTTAGAAAAGAAAAGGAAAGCACAGATGGCTACATAAATAACATTTAAATCTGCAAATCATGACCAAGTCGATGACACCAGCCGCAAAAATCTACTGCATTCTGTGTCCTTTACAAAATAAAGTTCATAACAGAACATGCTGTTAACACACGGATTTATATCCTACTTTCGCCTACGCACCTTGGGTGAAGCTAAATTAAAATTTAGAAGTTTCATTTATTTTTAATGAAAATTAATTTAAATGATAATTTCCATCACCGACAAAGCTATATGGAAATATGAAGCCCGTATCGTACAATTACAAGCAAGCAAATAATTATTCTTATTCCTATTCATTGGGTACTTGGAGAAATACAATAATTGCAGTCCAATCAAGAATTTAATTTGGGAGCATAAATTGCAAACCAGCTGCAATCTTAATGGAGTACATACAACTTGCCACGTACGCGAACAATGTATGCCATTAGGAGCCGTTTTCAAAGTTCAAATATTTGCCCAGCTACGATGAGAAAACGGCTTGGATAAAATAAAAGCTATCTCAATTAACTGTTTTATAGCAGGAGCAGTCTTCTTTTCTTTTACTCTGGCTAACGCTAGACGATTTTACTGGTCAAAATGAGACATCCTGCTTGGAAAGGGTTAAAACGTTTTAGTTTTCATGCATAAAGCAGTACCTTGTCTCGCCCAGTTTCTAAAAAAAAACAACGCAGGAGACTAAAAACAAAGAACCCTTGTCGGCGTTTGGTTTTGATATAAATTTAATTATGTTGCACCGGCAAAAAGCGACTAGCAGAACAATGAAAATCAAACATGGTAAAAAGCTACGTAGACTGACAATGAGACTATAATTGCGTGAATGCAGATTCTAAGCCGGCGAAGGCAGGTGAAGAAGTGTCTTTTTCCACTCTGAACCTCTGGAAAAACCTTTCACAACGACAATGAGAACGACGAACTGCCTCTCTGGAGCTGGTAGTATTTGTCTTTAAGAAATGTAAGTTAAAAGTTTTAAAATATTTGTTCTTATATATACAGTATATATATTCTTATGCTCCATAGTCAAGCAACAAAACGTTAGAATAAATATTAAACTTTCTATTATGACTTTTATTCATGTGTTGGGCTGGGCAATGATATTTTTGTGAGGTATTCGCTTTCCGCCTAGTGAATCTCTTGTCGACGTTTGAAAGAAATGTATGTATATACAGTATATATATTAAATGTGGTAGCTTGGTAGATATATGTTTTAGCTTATGAACATATGAACATATTTGATTACAATAATTGATATCTTATGACCATCGCAGAATGCGTAATGTTGCCACGACACGGACCTCTTGAAAATACAGTGTTCATGGCAACGTATAATGTCAAATAAGAAACAATTAATGCAACTTCATGGAGGAATCTTCATACTACCATTGCTCTAAAGGCAGTATGTAAACTTGGTAGGGAGAATGGCGCCCAAAATTTGTAGGCCACGTTGGTCTGATTACCATGAGTCGTTCGCGGCAGCAATTGAGTCAACACACTTGAACGGAGATCGTGAACGTCATAAACATTTAAATTTTAGTAAATATTACTTAATATTGTGTACCATAAATTCACACTTTTTTATTTCTATTTTTTTGTTGTTGTAATAAGGCAGGGGCACAACAAAATAAACAGCTCTATGTGAATTTTAGTAAACAAGTAACTTCACAAAAAACATCGAGCAAAAATATTAAAGTCTGGCGGGCTAGTTGCGTACAAAGCGTTAGCCAGGTGCTATCTCGTGTTGTCGCATTTTACATGTCATGGGCTGATCGTACAATTGCTGGCGGAGCAAAAAAATACGTGGCGGATTATCGGACAATTCCTGATGAATATAAAAAAAATTTGTGGCTTTAACTAAGATATGACATTAATCCAGTTCAAGCAAAGTCTCTAAGGTCACTAGGAAAACCTTTGGACAGTATTTGGTGAGGTAAGACCGACGCGATGTCTTAGATAACTTCACCGGCTTTTTTACTTCCGTATGAAATCCGAAAGTCTGCCTCCTTCGCCGCTCCTCGCAACGTGCTATGGTAAGTTAGCAGTTACGCGAAGGTCAGCAACACCTTGTATTCAACGCAGCAATCGCCAAAAAAGTGGCGATACCCTAGAGGGAGCTTATTTTTGGCAAAAGTTCAACAATTCTAGTTTCTTTTAAAAAAAAAAAATTTAATCCAAATCTTCTTCGAGATCGTGGTCCTCAAAAGCCTAGTACTTGGGCAATAAGATCAGAGAAAGCGTGCACTTTTTCATTTTAATATTTGGACTTACCTCAAGCTTGTCTACCATTGTTCTGTTTGCTGAAGCTTGGTTTTCTTCCTAGATCTCCCAGGACATGACTCCATCGACAACGTAGAAGAAGGATTTTTACGTTACACGGTGAAGAGGGCCTTTGTTGATCCTAAGGAACACTTGAACGGCATCGCATGTCGCGAGCATTGATGATTTCAAAATGGCTGGAAAAGTAGACGGATGGATGGATGGATAAGTGTACTGTAGGTTGGATGAGTGAGTGGATGGGTGGTTGGACATAAGAAACGAATGGAGGAAAGGATGGAAGGGAGGGAGGGAGGGATGAGAGGGAGGGAGGAAGGAAGGAAGGAAGGGAGGAAGGAAATGAAGGAAGGAAAGAAGGAAAGAAGGAAGGAAGGGAGGGAGGGGGAGGAAAAGAGGGAGGGAGGAAAAGAGAGAGGGAGGGAAGGAGGGAAGGAGGGAGAAAGGAAGGAAGGGAGGGAGGAAGGATGGAAAGGAAGGAAGGAAAGGAGCGAGGAAGGCAGGATGGAAAGGAAGGACGGAAAGGAAGGAAGGACGGGAAGGAAGGAAGGATGAGAAGCAAGGATGAGAAGGAAGGAAAAGGAAGAAAACGGAAGAAAGAAAGGAGGGAATGAATGGGTTGGTTGGTGGGAGGAAGGATTGGCAGATGAACGAACGACAAAAAAGCTCGGCAGAAAAGTAAAATATGCTCTAATATACAAATAAACGGGACGTCTGGTTATCATTTTTTATTAGTAAAATTTTCCTGATAATAAACCTGCTGGGTACTTATACACCTTACTAGGAGACGTAATATTAAAACTACGAAATAATGTTCATTGTCGTGCTCAGTAGATCTGTACATCTGTTCACGTGACTTCATATTCTTGAGTTCCAATCCTTCAGATCAACACAGCACTTTCTCACTCAATTTCCAACACTTCATTCACCTCAGTTCAACAGCTAACCTTCTCTCAAGCTCCTCACGGACTGAATCCTGAACTTTATTCACCTCTTCATCGGTGAAGGTCTTTTCCATTGAACGATATGTGATGCGATAACAGTGGCTTTCGCGGCCTGTCTTCGGATGGACAAACTGGTCAATCAAGTCGACCTAAACACAAGACGGTAAAGATGTTGACTTGGGTGAAGTGTGTAACTTCAGAACGATCTAATGGCCAAAAGAAGACATAGGTTTCTTCGACTTTGCAAAAATTTCAAACCAGTTTTAAACCTGCTAAAATAGCAGTACCTTCTCCACAATATCTCCCGCGACCATTCGGACAACTTCGTAAAAATTATTCGGACTGTACTGCTCAGATATCCAAAATGATACATCCTTGTAAGTCGGAGGATATTTACTAAAAGGCTTAAACTGGACTATCTTATTCTCTCTGAACTGCGAAAGAAAACGTTCGTCTTGACTCCAGAAGAGGCGAATGTCCGGAATGTCAAAAAGTTTCATTGCTAAACGCTCCAAACCAATACCAAATGCCCAACCTATTTTGTTTCCAGCACCAGCTAAGAAGGAAAATATTAAAACTTCTCTTATAACATTGAAATTTACATAACATGGTCAAATGTACTCTGTTGCACACAAGCGTGAAGTTAGGAGGAAAAGAGAGGGGGCAAGGTTGAAAACTGAGTGTAGAAACGCTTGCTGTGAGAGTGAAATGGTCTTTCAGACAGGGGCGGATCAATGCTCATCTGACAGGAGGGGTGCAGATTTCCCTGGGGGGGTGCATTGGTGTGCTACCAAAGGGGCTGACTGGGCTGTTGTATTTTTTTTAGGCATATCGCCATAAGCCCATACTCTTACTGCCAAATGTGTAAGTTTCTTTAAATAAAACCTATAATAAAAATAATAACCTACAGTATGCACACCATTTTCGAATTTTTCTGAGGGGGTGCTAGAAAATTTTGGGGGGTGCACCCCCCTGCACCCCCCCCAGAAAATCAGCTCCTGCTTTCAGAATTTTGGTTCGACCACCTATGGCTTTGTCAGAACAGCTAATCAAGTGGTGGAGACAAAAAAATAAAAAAAAAATAAAAAATAAAAAATGAATGAGGTTAGGGTTATTAAAGCTTAGTTTTCTGTGTAACAGTAATGAGCCATGTTTCTGGAACAAAAAGTATTAAAACTACCATATTAATACACCTTCAAAAGGGCGTTATATCCCATTCTTTTTTACAAAGAGGCAAAAGGGAGGCAATAGCTCCCAGGCCCTTTTCACCCTTTGGAGCATGAAACCTGCCACATTAACTCCTTACCAGGCTGCAGCTCACCCTTTGATGAGCAAAATTGTCTGGGTAAATGCAAAAGTAATGTAAAGTGCCTTTACTTATACTAGATAACCCTATCAGCTACCTAAGCTGCTCTCCTTAGAGGTCCAGTAAGGGCCACTCCTCATGGGTCCAGTGTTACTATGGGAGGAAACCAGAGTACTGAGAGAAAACCAGTGATGGTTGGCAGAGACAAACTGGACAACACTCTTCTCACACGTGACCAAGGTAACTTCAATCAGATAACTGCACAGAGCTGGAATCAAACCCTAGTTACAGTGGTGAGAGACATGTGCACTACCAGTGGGCCACCAGAGTAAAATAGCTGAATTGAATGATGAATGTAAGAGACCTGCTCAATATATGAAGATGAAAAGTTATCTTTTCAAAACATAGGCAAGCCACAAATACAGTTTATAGAGATTTATTTACAATGACGTTTCGTTGCCACTGGGCAACATTATCAAAGTGACAACAAAATGTCAGTGTTAATAAATCTCTATAAATTCCATTTGTAGTTTGCCTATGTTTTAAAAAAATGACTTTTCATCTTTGGATATTGAACTGGGCTATTATATTCATCATTCGATTCAGATTTCCACCAGGTAAATCATTGGTAAAATAACAGATGTCTTATCCTGTTGGGGAAAGCGATAAATTTAGTAGGTTATAAACATTTCCCAGCAGGAGCTCTTCTTATGACAAGTAAAATCATCTGGCATTAGCCCAAGTAAAATAAAGGAAGTAGGAAAGAATTAAAGATTTCCCAATACTTCATGTAATTTGCTGCATCATATTTGCTGCCTTACATGTCCTCAAGGGAGTGATCACAACTTTACATAGCACCAACTGAAGGCTCAGTTTTATATTTTTGCATCAAAATACATGGCATCAACAACATAGCAAGGTAGTGCAAAATGGCTGTCCATCCAGTCCTCAAAGATTAAATTATGTCATTCAAAACCTCACCTGTAGGATATTCACATAGTGCATTGATTTGAAAAACAACAGTGGGGCAGCATGGCTCTGAAATAGGGGCCTGGAAATGATGTGCTTAGGGCCTACTTTTAGCAGGGGGGTGTGAGGTGGCACTAATGAGACTGCTGCCAATAAAAATAAGATGTAAACTGCAGATACAAAAACATTAAATTGTTTGAGATAAAAACTTCGAAGAAACAACTGACATCATGCAATGCATCCACAATGACATGCATTAATAATAAAATAGAAAGGATTAAAAGTGACCCCCTGCAGGGCCTATACAAGTTTTAAATTTCATAACTCTACACAAAATGTCACCTTTATGCTAATCTTGCACCCAACATTATGCTTTACATTAGAGCCTTCTGCCTACAAATCATTGAGGCTTACATGCAACAAATTCTTGGGGCCCACCAGAAAATGTCCCAGTGTCCTAGTGGGCCATGCTGCCACCTAAAAACTACCTAAAATTTGAAGCTCAGTAAAGTAGCATGCTGGTGTTTCAAAACTAGACTTAATCACTAAGTTTGTGTATTGCATACACACAAGTACTACAGTGATATAAACAGGCAAACAAAATTATCAAAGCAAATATTTAGCAGAACTTCAGTACCTTGGGTTAAAATGTCATGTTCCATGATACCACAACCCACCAACTCCATCCAATCGTCGTGATATTTTATTTCAAGTTCCCACGATGGATGGGTGAAGGGGAAATATGCATCCACCCAACGAGCTTCCGCACCTTTACCACACAAGTGTTCAACTAGACCAAGTAATGTCTCTTTTAGGTTAAATTCAACTAATTTCACAGCTTCTAAGCTGTGAACTTCTTGTTTTTCACTTGTTTTCTTGGGATCACTTGAAAAGATGTCCATGGGATCCTATTTTGGGGAATGTAATGAATGTGATAAGTTTTCACATAGAAAAAGGACAACATTGAGTGCCACTTAGTATTAGTTTTAAAGAGATCTGCTTTCAGAGATCATCCTTTGAAACATTTAATGTAATTTTCACCAACATTAATGTCTTACCTGAATTGTCAATTATTTTCATCTTAAGTGGGGGTTGAATTTTAGGTTAAAAATAGTTATCAATCTCATGACTGTCTTAGCCATGTATGTATGCAAGCTGAAGGGAATCCAGTGGTAAGAGTGTAGAAAATGTGATGTTTGGGGGTGACCTCTGCCACATAAAATCGTCTGGTATTTACCAGAATATATAATTAAGGCCATCTCACACACAGATGGGTTTAAGAAGCACCATATTACCACATTTAGTATCCAATATTGACTAGTAATAAGGCAAATTGATACCATATGACAAGCAGTCACCTTTCACTTCCTTTTTATTTAGCAAACTCGATAACTATCTCACCTCATAGTTAGCAAACAGGTCGTGTTTCATATACACACGAACGCCTTCCATTTGATGAAACACAGGGTAATGGCTTCTGTCTATTTCATCTCGACGATACACATCACCAGTCAACACAAAAGCATCAAGACCTGTCTTAAGTAAATCTCTTTGATGTGCTGAAGTGTGGGCTCGCAGTAAGGTATCCTTGTTTATGTAATAGTTATCATTTTTTGACCGACTGACATGCTCCTTCGAAACAAGCAGGCTGTCAAAATTCTGCTCTACACTGACAACTGGACTGAGATCGTCAACCATTGTAAACACCGGTGCACCCCAACGTGTACGATAAGCTGCGTACAAATACTGATGAATACGGTCTTTCAAAATTTTCAGCGGATGATCGGCAAGATTATGAAGTTTTCTTTCAGTCTTAGAAATGATGTTTGCTGTTATGTTGGTCATTGAGTCTGTTCTGTACGAGTTTCCAAGAACTTTAACGCTGTCAACATTTGAGCTTTTCTCAGCGACAGAAACAGCCGAAGAAGAACTTTGTTTCCCAAAAAAGACATACAGTCTATTTCTTAGGAGACTAAGGTCTTGACACGGCCTCGAACGAGAGAAAACTGCACAGTTTCTAAAAGAACCTAAACCCGCCATATTGAAATGGGCGTGCAATGCATCACGGAATACCATTGAACTCTGCCACCCAAACTCATGCCCTAACTATGTTCCAAGTGACAATATGTTTCATATTTCACATACAACACCTTGCATTTTGTATTTTTGTACTCAACAAATGCTAACCACTGCCTGTGATTTTCAACACTCATTTCCCTATTTGCTCCGAAAATTACCCCCATCACATCAATTTCTAGGACAGTCTTGCGTAGCTATAGGTTTATAGGTACCTAAAGATGTGCATCATTAAATATTTCTTAAAACAGGCCTTCATTTGTGGCAGGGGTGGCGCCAGAGGGGGGACAGGGGAGGGGCAGCCCGCCGATGGGGAATCTTAGCCCCCTTGTTGGAGAAAAATTAACAATTCGTCGGGGATAATTTCACCGATAATAAAACATTTATATTTTGTACAAATGATGAGTACTTGTTATTTATCTAGCCAATAAAGATAATAGACTCTTCTCTTCATGTCAAATCTAAAAGCGAACTGTTACTAATCAGTTGTTGCTATTATTCTTGTGAAAAATAACATGATGTTTTCGACCTTCAAATAAGGAGATTAGTACTGGCCCCTCTGGATTAGTCCCTTGTCGGGGACGTTAGCCCCTGCGTCGGGGAATCCCTGGAGCCACCCGTGATTTGCGGAACAGACCTTTATAATTTCATATCTTGCAAGCTTTGCTCTTGTTGAGCTGAACGAGTGGAGCATAAGTCTGGGATATTTAACCTGACTGATTCGATAACAGGATGAAGTTCTTGAATGAGTGAGAGACAAACTGAACTTATAGGGGCGCAACGGAGGGCTCGGAGGGAAATATCAAGGCACAAACAAGACGATTTTGGTCGTTTTGAAAGCAGTACAGCCACGTAGTATTGGAAATACGGGGGCAAAAGCCATCACTAACAGGGCAGGTATAAAACTTGCCATAAAAAGAGTAGGGGCCGTGAACCCCCTCCCCCAGCTCCACCTCTAGTTGCGCCACTGTCTCACAGAGAAAATTTAAGAGGAGGCAAATGTACCCCTTGCCCCAACCCTACGAACGTCCATGTCATCTACAGCAACTTCGATATAGAAAACGAGGCAAGTTTTCAAATGAGAAATTTTATTTTGCTTTCATACATCTTGCTTAATATTACATCAGTGATAACTACTAAACCATATGCCGAATTTGATTTCTAATGCTTCTTGACGATCTTGCAGCAAACGGCAAGAGTCTTTCCTTTCTTGTGGCCGTATCCATATCCACACTTCAAGCTCTTACAGGTTGAACTGTTCTTAGGGAAGGCTCCAAAACATCCGTTTAAACCATAACAACTCACGACGACGTACGGACTTGGGCACGAAGAGGTGGAGCCAACTTTTGTCAGATATTTACAATCGAAAAAGCCAAATGGCCCTGGTGCTCCTGGGGGTCCAGGAGGCCCTGTAAAAGTGAAAAAAGTTGCGTCAATTTGATACACAATGACGGGGTCGTTTTTGAAAACAGGTCAGGGGTGGCGCCAGAAATTCCTTGACGCAGGGGCTAACGTTCCAGTGGGCTAAAAATGCAAGAACCACGCCCCCTTTGTACGTTACATATTTGGAGGTAGAAAACATGTAATTTTTCCCAAGAATAATCGCAACAACTGATTAATTAGTTTACTTTCACATTTGACATGAAGAGAAGATTTTCAAACATCGGGAAGGTGTCTCACCCGCGCACTTTCCACACGTCATCACACTAAATACATACCGTCCTTACTGTATGAGGTGTAAAATATTACCTGCTGGTCCTTTTGGTCCTGGTGGTCCATATGGTCCAGGTGGTCCTGTTTCCCCTTTAGGACCTGGTGGTCCTACAGGTCCTGGGTATCCTGTAGCTCCTGGTGGTCCTTTTGGTCCTTTTGGTCCTGGAGGTCCTGGTGGACCCTCACTACCAGGTATTCCTGGAGAGCCTTTTTCACCTGGATGTCCTGGTACGCCGTCTTTTCCTGGTATCCCTGGTATCCCTGGTGGTCCTGGTTCCCCTGGTTTC
Source organism: Heliopora coerulea (assembly GCA_030142905.1). Taxonomy (NCBI): domain Eukaryota; kingdom Metazoa; phylum Cnidaria; class Anthozoa; order Scleralcyonacea; family Helioporidae; genus Heliopora; species Heliopora coerulea. The sequence goes on from JASJOG010000020.1 coordinate 868,713, forward strand.
CCTGGAGGTCCTGGATATCCTGGTTTACCATTGCTACCTGGCGCTCCTGGGTATCCTTTGGCACCTGTAGGACCTTTGGGACCTGGAGGACCTTCAGGTCCCGGTTTTCCTGCAGGTCCAGGTGCTCCAGGATAACCTTTCGCTCCTGGTGTTCCGGGATGTCCTGGTTCACCTTTCATTCCTGGAGCTCCGGGATATCCAGGTTTTCCTTTTGGCCCTGGTCCTCCTGGGTAACCCTTTGGACCTTTTAGATGGAAAAAAGGAGGGATATAGCTTTAGTAAAGTAAAAAAATAAAAATTGACTTCATTGATGTGGAAAGCTGCATGAACAAGCTAATTTTAAAAATAAAAGGCTCATTTTTTTATTTGCAGGAAAATATTGGGATCTCCTTGTTAAGGCTTCGAAGACGAATACATCTGATTTCTTACTTGTCTTTTGGTGGGTGTTGATCATTGGAAGCTAATATTTTTCAATGAATGTCAGGTTCATCAATTTAACCTTTGATTTTATTTGTAACATTGCCTAAAATATATTTGTTCATTTATTCTACCACTGTCACCCAGGTGTTTCGAGTCCAAGACGGCGTTGAATTTAACTGGAAAGTAAAATAACTTTGCTATTTTTGTGACTTGTTTCACTGTGACCTAATGTCGGAAAAACCGAGTTTAAAACATTTTCAACAGAAATACGTAATTTGTGATTTTTCAAGCCATGTTCATTTTAATTATGTGTAGCGAGAGAGATTTTTGGCTCAGGTTCTTCTTAGATAGAAAATACTAAGTATTGGCTACTTCAGTATTCCAAGATTTCAAGATTTTTCACTGCATATAAATCACGGTATCATTAAACCACCTTTTCCAAGCCGATATACCAACCTGGTGGTCCGACTGGTCCATCTTTTCCGTCGGCTCCTGGTGGTCCTATCGGTCCCTTGGGTCCTACTGGACCATGTGGTCCTGGGGGACCTGGATGTCCTTTAGGTCCTTTAGGTCCTCGTGGTCCATACGGTCCTGGTGGTCCTTTGGGTCCAGGGGGACCAGGTTTTCCTTTTACCACTAAGAAATGCAAAATACTGTTCAGTAGACATCTTACAGAATAAATGAAGACATTGATCATATTTTACTTACCTTTATGGGGTATGAAGTGATATGAAGGGTCTACAAGAAACAAAAAAACCCGACATTTTAATTGGTCAGCAGGGGGGAAAAAGAACATTACTGAAAAAATTCATCGTCTGTTTTATCACTCAGAATAACATCTGAGGACTGATTCAAGAGGGATTGAACTCCTGATCGATATTACACTGCCAATATATCCTGTTTTGCATATTTGTCACTGGGTCTACCAGCTTACCATTTTCTGTTTCGTCAACAGGCGCTGAGTCTGTAAAATAGAAATAAAATCATCATTATGAGTCCGAGATACAAAGTTTGAACATTGGTGAAGTGTGTACATTAACACGTGAATGTTGCCAGGAGTGGAAATAGATATGTGGAAAAAATATTTATGAAAAAAGGCATGCGATATTATGGATTTCATTTAGATAAAGGAGCATTTTCACATTTTGGTGTGTTTTCTGAACAGCAAGCTTTAATTTACGTTCACAAACAATCACTTGTGACCGTTTTTGCGTTTTACGAGATAACAAAAATGATTAACGCGGGCTTGTTCATTTGGTTGAAACATTTCAAGGTGTCAACATTTTGCAGTTTTGTACTCATGTGTAGTCTCGCTATTAGAGAGGATCTTTGGCATACAGTTGAAGCTCTCACAACAAGACAAGCGACTGCTTTTTCAAAATGGTCGTACATCCCCGCTTCAAAAGAATCTTGTCAGTGAATGGGTAAAAAGAAGAAAATGTAGAACAATATACTGTGCACAAACTACATGGATATGAATAACTGAACTCTTTTCAGGCCGGCTGAATCTTTTGTCATTTTACTATGGCTAACGGTAGAAAATTTTACTCAACAGATGACCTCCGCTGAATAGGAAGGATTCAACTATCGTTGGGAACAAAACATTACTCGTCTTAGTCACCACAAAGTGAGTTTTGCCTGGGGAAAATATTGCAGTAGGTTATTAAAACTTCTCGCGAGAACTAAAACCTCCTGTCCCTTATGCAAGAAACTCTATTCCTTATGAGCTGCGGCAGAAAGGTGAAAATAGAACCCTTTCGCCCAGAGTTCAGCAAACGGACCTTGTGTGCACAGGTGACAGTCGAAAAGCTGAAAATGTTTCCAAAAAGTCAAACAAACGCTATTACTGCAGACGTTCGTCTCACTCAGAGTCCCGAAATGACGATGATCAAAACAACAATAACACGTGAATAGAGCTTCCGAAAATTGTGACAGCACTTGCCAAAGATCACTTGCCAAGGCCTGTTCGCTAAAAGACCCATGTTTGATTTTTGAACTTCATAATGGGACTTCTTTAGCTTTGAAATAACACCCGAGATACTGTTTATTCATTTTCAGGAGGACACATTATTCGACCAATGTTGAAGAAGGAGGGAAAAAAAACAACTTTGGATAAGGTAGACGTTGTAAAGCCAAGTCCGTTGCCAGAGGTTGTTCGAAAGACTTGAAGAAAACCATCTACCCTGCTTTTTCCCCCTTTTTTTATCACAAAACAAGCAACAAGATAGATTTCATATAGATGATATCATTGATATTAATGATATCAATGGTATTAATGATATGTGTATTGTAAAATATTGGCTCATATGAGAAATGAATATCCGTAAACAGGTAAAAGGTAGGAAATGTTGAACGACAATGAGTCCGAACTGTCCTATGGCTTGAATATCTCTGAGAAAAAAGCGTTAAATTTAAACGTTAACATGGGCATTAAAGCTTTCCGCTCGAGTCCTAAAAAGTTTTTAAACTTTTAAGTTGTCGTAAAATTGTGAAAAACAAGCTACCCTCAGGTTGAGACTCAAGGCAACGGCGCCTAAGAGCGCTTAAAAATTAAGGAAATACTACTCAAAAATCACTATTGTTGTTTAAACAAGAGACAACTACGTTCACATAGACCGTTAAATCAACATTAAGAAAGCGTTGTCTTTAGCATTCTCCCAAGAATTAAGATCTAGGGTTTACATTTATGTGAAGTAAACAGAACAAGCTCTAAGACCATAACATTTAGAGACCGGGAAAATTCATTTTTGCTGAGAAATTTGTTCATTGAAGTTTCAATAAAGTATAAAAGTATTTACTAAAACTCCTGATACTTACAGGTCAACGCAACCAGCACAGTTAAGGCCAATAGAGTTACCACTGCTAGATTCATCTTCAGTGGACTTGATGACTCTGCGAATCAATGTGTCGATCTGAACTTTCTGCCCGCTTTTATATCCTACCGCACTCACGGGAAATAGCGCAACATTTTTTATATCTGATGTGAGGTTGCTTAGAGACACTTTAGAAAGAACGGAAAATTTCCCACTAAACAAGCGCACAATGAACACAATATCAACTTCCACTCCAAATATCTATTTTTTTGCGGTAGTGCATTCTTTTCTTTCAAAGATTTCTTAGTCTTGGCAGTGACGAAAGGACAAGCACTTTTCATCCAATTTCATTTGAGAAATTGCTGACTATACAACGACAAAGAACTTAAAATTGTGCTAAACGTGAACTGTTCACCTAGACTCCACGACAAAAGAAGTTTCCTGACTGGATCACAAAACAGAAAATATTCAAAGGTTCTTATTGAGCTACCTACCTGAAGTGTTTTAAAACACTTATGACTGTTAAGTAGCTAAGTTTTATAAATCAAATTTCTCATATAACACTAGAAATTAAAAATTTCTTTCCATAAAGAAGTTATATTAAACTTTCAGTAATCCAAACCGCTACGCGTCAGTAAGCCATGCCTATTTATACGTTTTCTGGGATTTAACCTTATCCATGAATCGATCCCTAAATTTTAATACTGCTAATAGTTTGATAACTTTTTTACCATTCACTTTTAATAAAACAAAAAGACAAGACTGCAGGTTTAAGGGAAAAAATTGACGTCCGTGACTCAAAGGATTAGAACACTTAGTTCATTCTTCAAAGAAGTAAATATTCCCAATGACAACATCATCAACTCTATTAAATACATGAGCCAAAGCTTAGTCAGTGGTGTGGTACACAGTTATATCAGTAATAACCTTCTGTGACGTTGAATATGTGAACCCATCTCCTACATATGTGGCAGATATTCTGTTCAATATTTCTACATCAAAACATAAGTACTTGATAGGTTTAAACAGGTACTTTGGACGAAATACTTTTTATAATGAACTTTATTCCGCATTGATAATTAAAAGAAATGCATGATGACTTCAATGAGTAAGTCTAGTATAGTGGACACAAGTCAATATCTTTTTATAGCTTCTTTGACAAAAATATAATACCATTTAAATCTATATAAGAATGAACAAGAGAAATAAAATTTAGCATTAAGTGTAACATTGTCACACGAACGTATTGGACTCATTTACATTGTTTGTAATCTGGGGCCACTTATGAATAGTAATTACGTTTTGCCAGTGTGTGACTTTTTTATTATTTTGCTGTTTTGTTTACAACCCTCACATTTGAGTGTAATATATAGAAATGAGAGACAACTTTATTTTAATTTTTAATACTGTAGTTTCATCAACTTACATAATTGATTTTCATGAAAGCCATTATTTAGTAATATACAAAAATATTTACGGACCAATACAATAAAAATGTTAACAATTGTATATGTTAATAACTTTATTAAAGTACCAAACATTTTCTAGATTTCTTATACGGAATGGAGGACTGTTCCACAGAGTACCTCCGCTGTAGGACAAACTGCATTTCAGATATTCGCAATACGGCAATGGGATTTTAACGTTAACATCCAAAATCTTATATTAAATTCATATTCCCCATTTACTGGGGTAAACAATTCTCTCAAATACTCAGGAGCAATCCCTTTCATTATTTTACACATAAGTGTAGACTTATGTCTTTTCCTTCTCGTCTCAAGGTCAGACCAACCAAGACTAAATAGTATTTCTGAAGATCTAACCTGATATCCTGAACTTATAATAATTTGAGCTGCCCTGTTTTGTAACTTTTGAAGCTTTTTCTCGAGGACGTGCTAATGAAAGATAGGTTATGTAAATCTGTTTACTAAAGAATAAAGAACTAGTCAGGTCAAGCCAAACCCCTCGCTTGAGGTGAAGTGGGTAGAAGTAAAGGGCCAACATTGTGTTTAAGGACTCGCACTCCGTACGTCATCCTTTCTTCTCTATTTGGTAAACTTTTTTCCTTCTTGATCTTCTCTTCTTGAAGTCTTAAATATTATCAATTTGGAAAGAGAGAGAGAAAGAGGGAGAGGTCAAGAACGATTTTTTCGTTATAGATGTTAACTTTCACCCGTACAAGAACCTGAGCAAGTCAGGTACAGGAATGTACAATGCGAGCTATTATTTATATTCATGATGCAACCTAGATTGTAAAAAGTAGGAGTGAGTGAATCGAAAGTTTCAACTTTTCTACATGCTTCTTTTCACATCCACGCCCAAAAACCTGTCGGAAATTTACCGTTTTGACTACGCTTTTTGTGTGGTGTAAAAACTATTGTAAAACGCACTTCAAATCAAAAGTGGTTTCACCTTTTCTGTTTCTTTGTCAAAAATGTTTATGACGTACTTGTTATGGTACAGCAGGTCATAATCTTTGTAACTTGTTTGAATAAAATCAGGTTTTTACTTCAAGATTATTTACGTAGTAACAATGCTTTTCGTTGAATTTTATCGATATTCCTTGGCACAGGCTTTACCTTAATAATCGTTATCTATTTCAGGCTTATTTACGCCATGACTTAAGTGGAATACTTCAAATGCGAAACAAGAGGTCAAGTGTGTTCCCCGAATAAAAACTTAAAGACTGCTAGTATTTCTTTTCCTGCTACGCGTGAAGGATTACAACGGATTTAAAGGTGGCAAATATTAAAAATACACAATAATAAAATATATAAGAGTTACAGGCATCAAAATATGCTAAATTTGTAGCACATATTTAGAAATTAGGATTAATTAAAAGTGTAGTATTAAGAGAGTATGAAAACAGATAAGGTAGTACAAATGAATCGGAAGTTATGAGGACGTATACATAGAACATACTCTGGGGATAAAGACATCTTATAGAATTTATCATACAAACAATAAACTACCAAGGCAAGTACGAACGTTGCAAGATGCACACGAAGACTACCAGATCGCTATACTTGGGGTTTAGGTGCAAGTTAATCGGTCGATAAACCACGTCCAGTTCAATTTACTGCGACGAAGTCGGATGAGACTCGAAACACCAGCATTTCTTTTGTTCTCCAATTTTGGTTTAACACCACTTCTAAGCACTATTATTTTGTTCCTAGACTGTCTTTTCTAAAGTAGGTTGTCATGTAATGTCCCTCGCGGTGGTCCGATTCATACCAAAGTTTCAGCGACTAAAAGCTAACTGGGTCGTCTTCGAAAGCTACCGCATTACCAGCCTTTGGCACTCTTCGTCCGTAATACTTCTTCGATCTGTTTCTGACGAACACAGACCATGCACACCGTGACTCAACCTTCTTTGGTTGTGGCGTATATTGATGGGAAGCGTTAGCATCATGACGTTCTTACTAGACGTTCTGTCGCTTTAGTGACTATCCTGTGATACGGTTGAGATTTCCTTGACGTTACTGGCTTTACAAACTAAATAACTATAATGAACAAAGAAATGAGTTTGACGAACTTACGTTGGGTAGAAATGAAATAATGCTTGCGTTATTGAAGACAAAATCTCTTGAATGAAAGTTTTATAATGACTAATGAAAGGCTAAACATGTAACTGACGGTTAAAAAACTGGTGATAATTCAGTCCAATTCAATTCAGTTTAATTCAAACGTGACTTTCTGCATCCCTGCCGACGAGGCTACCATTCCTCTCGCTTAGCTAATTCTTGCTAATAATTGCTAAGTGAGAGGGCTTAAGGCCCTTAAGCCCTCTTCCCCTTTCGGTGTGCCGCAGTTGCCACGCCCAACAGTTTTTATAACAAGAACATAAACTTAGATTTTGAAACTTTTTGCTGATTTGTGCTTGTAAGTTTTGTTCCCCGGCTTATTTCATTATTTGCTATAATTTGAGATGAGAGATTATGATCTTTATCTGCACTTGCAATGAGTAGCTTGCCGATAGTGCAATCATTCTGCAACCAATCTCTTCCTGTGAAGACATTCGTTTAGTGTAAAACAAACTTAACATGAAAATTACCTTGCCTAGGCACCAAGCACTTGAATTCCTCATCTAAGTCCAAAGTTCGAAATCTATTTCCAACTTTTGTATCTTAGACAAGATGGTGGGAGGGAATAAGGACAGTTAATTATCAAGAAGTAAGAGGTTTGTTTATGCTGCGATTTTGTGGCGAAATACAAATTTCAGTACTCTCGGAAACCCACAACCTCATAAGTACTTGGACTTGCTGTCAGTGTAGTTATGGCTCCAGTTAAGACCAGTTGCCTAGAGTGCTGAAGTAGATGACAGAAATTTTTTGCAAATAGAGCTTGGATGTGAATGGGTCTGCATCGTTAATGCAGTCTTAATGACCAAAATGCATGGTGATTATGATTGCACAACGTTTGCGTGTTTGACGAAAGCCTATGATCGTCAGTAATTTCAACCTCACGTTCGTCTTAAACTCCACGTTAACTAACACATTCAGTGAATGCCTTGTAAACTTGTTAACGTGTGCAGCAAAGACACTCGTCAAATCCCAGTGCCACAGATAATTAAAACTAAAAACAAGACGTTATTTTCAAGACGGTTTGTTCGCAATTTACGTGTAAATGGGAACACAACTTATTCTTGAAAGCCATTAAAGAGTTTGTCTATTAGTTCGTGTCACCAGGAAAATGTTATTATCGTCAATTGCAGTGGGATAGGAAGACGGTTTTCTTTCAATTGCGGTTCCAGTTTAATTCCAAATACATCCGTCACGTCTTTGCTCAGCACGTAGAATTGCGGAATGAGTGAAAGGGCTTTGGCTCTAGGAAAATTCTTTTCAAGACAGAACGGGGTCTCAAGCTCACGAAATACTTCGTTTCCAAGAAACAGCAGTGATATATATTGTGAACCTGGGGTGTTGACAGTGAAGGGTTCGTGAGGAGCAAACGCAGCTGTATGAGTTTTTAAGGGTGTATAAATAACAGAATAAAAAGTACTCTAAACTAAAGTGCGAGAAGTTGGTCGTTTCCTTGATATCCCAGTTTAGTAAGTTTAATTATTTTCAGTTATTTTCCACCAATTTTATCTCTTTCGCATCTGTGATAGTCCAAACCATTAGCTACCAAAAGCACGTTGCTTCTAGTTTAGACGCTAATTAATCACGTCGCCACAAGCAGTAACCCTTCTAAAACACTTTCTAAGGAATGCTCAACTCTCCAATTTAATAAGCACTGATACTTTTGATCTTTGTATGGTCACTAATAATTGAAAGTGTTTTTCAAAGAAAGTCTTCACACAGGTGGGAAACTCTGATTTGTTAGAACTAGGTTCAGCCAGCAAGCAAAGGATCTTCCTTACCTCACGTTGTGGATGATCAATATTTCCTGGATTAACCGCCAGTTTACGTCAGTTCAACTTAATTGATACTGGTTTAATGACCAACGTCCTGTTAACAGCGTTATCATCCTGTTATAATAACGGTTTCCCTTACCTTAGTAACGGATTATTCTGAAAAAGTTATCCTGCTAAAACTTCGAGTCTTTGTTGGGTTATAAACGGTATGGCTAAGAGCATTGCCACGTTAACATGACGTAAAGTGTTGGAAAGTCAAACGCTCTTTGATAAGTTTAACGTACATCCGCTGATTTGCACGTTAACGTTATACATTCCATATAACACTTTTCCTGGACGAGAATTCCTTTAGTCCTCAAAAGACGACTGTTTAAAATAGGATAAATGCCAGATGTCGATTTTGATTGCTGGCAAAAGCCATTCTCGTCCGGTTTAAGATAAAGATTTTTAACTTTGGCATGACGTGGTTCAGGAGCCTTAGATTTCTAAAATTCCGTGGGGAAGCATGCGTCAAAAGAATCCCCTTACTTCAACTTCCAGCTAACAATGCACAATTGCTGACGTTGGTTTGGCACAGGTTCGACTTCAAGTTGACTGATTTGACTGATTGATCAACTTTATTTACCGAAGGTAACACCTAACAGTTGACCCTAATAAATTTGTGGCCCTCATTTAGTACCTATGAACAAATAACTAACAACTGATATAGTGGATGATAATTAGGAAAGGTATAAATATATCTGTGAGTTTAAGTATAAATTAAAAGAAAGCTCAATTACGAATTTAAATGATCCAAGTCTTCATAGTCATTATTAAAATAGTTAAAAAGCTTGCCTATTTAAGAAGTTTTAAGGTTGGGGATTTCCTTATACAGATTGGCAACTGAATGGCAATTGAATACTGAGAAAGGTTATACAAAGGCAACAAGACTTTTAGTGGGTAATGTGCCCCAATTTCGTCAGTAGATATCGGAAAGACGGCACCTCCTGGACAAAAAGCCAATTTTAATAAAATTATATTATTATATGTTGACTTCTGGAACATGGCAATCACAAATACATCTTTCCTTTCGATCTCTTTCTCATAACTTCAGCGAGGCTAATGAACTCTCTAGCACTCTAAAGTTTTCAACGTTTAAAGAAGGGGACAACAATGATAAAAGACGTTCGACTCTTAATGGTACCCATAAAAACGGTCAAGAGCGCAAGACAAGATCCCATAATTTTCTTTTTATTCTATAACCATATATTTTCTCAATTAACCCAACCATAACTCCGGGAATTATCTCAGCCCTTTAATGTTTCCGAAACATCTTCGTGAATGAAATGTTTGCTGACCAAGCCTCACGTTGCCAAGGTAATTTGAAATGTTACCGTGCAGAAATAAAAAAGTCTCAATGGGATTTCTTTTCCTTTTCAAAGAGCTGCGTAAGCTTGTTGAAAATATCGTGGACATTTTGCAGCAGGTTACTCATAAACAACGCATCATATCACAAACATTTGTAAATACAACTTGATTTGGCTGTTTTATGATGACAATAATGACAAGTCTATCACAAGCATTGCAAACTGCTTGTGACAGCTTGATTGCACTTCAACGCAAGGAACTCATTACATAGAAAATTATCGTGTATAAAGAGTAAATATAGAACCAGTCTGATTACTAAGTGTTGTTTTTCAAGACTGGCGACTTGATGGCGACGTACTGTAAAAGAAATTTCCCTGTATTTACACAAACAATTTGTGATGTTTTGGTACATTATAACTGTTGAAAATAGTAAGCAAATATGAACAGTTTTATCTGTAAGCCTAGTTTGCTCGTTTAGTATCTAAATTTTCATTTAGTACACTACACAGTTTATTAATATCCTTCTCAGGTAAAAAATGCAAAGGATTTCTATTAGCTAGGCAAGCTTTGTAAAATCATCACGTTGCACAAGGCAATTTCAAAATTTAAGAAAGTTAAAATAGGTCAGAGTGAGTAAAAAGTTACTTATAAACATACAAAAGTTCAATGCAGTTAATAGCAGTTCTATAGCAAATCATGCAAATTGTATTTCACTTAGACGTTGATTACAAGTTACTTTCCAAAATTACAATGAAATTGCTACTTAAAGTTGCAAATTTTCGGGTAATCATTCGTTGTCGCACTTGAAAGACCGCTTATGTCTATCTACTCCACAAGAGAGTTTGGCGAGACACTCAATTTTCGTTCCTCTAATTAAATTCCAGCCAATTACTAATAAAAATCGAACGTTCGTAGAACGATTGCTTGGACTGCTTGGAAATTTCCATTTCCTATTTAATTCGTTTACAGTGGTGTCCTACTTTCGCTCTTGCAAAGTTGACAAGAGAGAGCCGTCAAGACCCAAAATTTTAAAACTTCTGTCCTACCCTATTTCAATCTCCTCTTCTTAGCAACGTGGAATTTCAGCCCAGACGACTATGGCATACCTCAGTAGATGTCTAAAAGCGATTTTGTACACTGTTGGAATTGAGACATGGTGGCGACTGTCATCTGCAGGTTGTAAAAATAGAATTCAGGACTATTTCTTCAATGGCGGCCATGGAGTATTATGGCTCTACTCGTTTCTGACCCGAGTCGCACTTTTGGAAGGACGTACCTGACTCCCCTCGAGTCAGCAGCTCTAAAAGACTTGAGTCGGCTTGACGAAGTTGCTAATCAGTTTTTAAAAGACTCGATTCCACGCCAGTTCTAATATTGACCTGACGTCTCTTGTGAGTTACTAGGCGTATACGAAAAAAAAATCGATTATAATTGTGCAAGAGGACTCAACCGAGTCAATCCCATGGCCAAAGGAAAGATTCGGACCGGCTCGACTTGTCTTTAGTAAGGCCTTGACTTAACTCGAGAGTCGATGACAAAACCATTTTTGACAATATATGTATACAACAGTTATAACAAAGCCGAAAAAAGATTTCATGTCATGCACGCTTGGTTTACAACAAGGTTACAAGTGTTCAGTTGTTTCTACTAATGTTTGGGTATATGTGGTGGTCAAAACACGCAAACTTGCTGGCTTGAAAGAACTGAATACCGTACCTCTGGACGATTAAAACTAAAACAATTTCTGAGATTCCTTGTTAACGATCGTTGTATTATCCCATACAAAAATTTCATGTTATACCATTAGAGTTCATACATCGTTCTTCAGTCGACTTGAATCTTTTATAAAATCATTTGAGTTAAGAGCGACAATCTGTGATTGTATTTGAGTAAATCTGTTCCATTCAGGTCAACTGAAAAGTGAAAAAAGCGACATGAAATGCCATCGTACAATTGCGCAGCATTTTCACTTGACCAATCTCACTTTACTCTAATGTAATATAGGAGAAGACTTTGGATCAGGCTTTAGACCTCGAATTTTAGCAATTCTTAACCGACAACATTAGATTTGAGCCCACTGGAACGGTGCGTGAAAAGTTACCCTGAGAGTCCTTTCGCGTGGACACTAATCCCCGTTGACTCAAAAACTCAACTGGCACAGACAACACTCCGTCAACACCAGTGTGAGAATTAAATTTTCAGTTTTCAGTTGACTTTGGCATAATTGAATAGTCATAAAGATTATCTTTCTACGTTACCAAGAGAATTATTCCGAAATATTGAGGTCCTTTATCATGATTCTAAAATAGTTGGTCATTTTGGAGAGTCGGAAACTTTAGTCGATCGAAATAAGAAATTCTGAATCTCCATGGTAACGTCAGCGACCCATGGTTCCACTAATAAGGCCGTAACTTTCGTTACTAATGGTGTAATTGCTGGTTCGGAGGCTTCGACGCCATGAATCCTAATAGTCTCGAAACCTTATTTATCTATTTATAAAGAGATATTAAGAAAAATGAGAGTGAGTTTGAAAGAGGGAGAGAGAAGAGAATTTTATTTCAATAAGATATTTCCATCGATTCAAAAATATAGCTGTTCATAAAAACCTATATAAATATAAAACAAACCTAACTTAATCTAACGTCAATTATTGAACGCATAAGCGTTAATTACATTTATAAAATTGTTTATAATATCTAGATTTCTTATTGCTGAAGGTAGAAAGTTCCATAGAAGGGAAACAGATTAGAGAGAAAATTGAACGCATTTTCGAGTTTATAAATTACAGTGAGTTATATATATAGTACAAGTGGACTGAAATAACCATTTTATCCTTGATGTCTACCGTTCTTAGCTTCAAGTTATCTGATAAACTATTCTTTGTAATCTCAAGAGCAAACAGTGAGATATAACTAAATATGCCACTTAAACCATTAGCCTGTTTTGTGATACAACAATATCTGATAGTTCCACGGCATGAACGTAAAATAAGACTTCAAGAATAAAAGAAAAGAAACTGAAATTTCGACCAAATGCTCTTCATGTTCTTTTACCCAAATGAAGCAATTTTGCTCGAAGCGTGTTCTCTTTTTTAAATGCGGCACTTACGAATCACTTCACGTTGTTATTTTGTACTGACATACTGCCCACGCAACCCACCTTTTATACTCTTTTTTAGTTTATTTTAGTTTTTATACTCTCTTTTAAGTTTTGATATCTGGCGATATTTTTGTGATTATTTAAATAGCCGCGATTCAGCGCTTTACCACAGAGACGCTTGTTAAATTATTGACATTTGTGCGCGGGCGTCGGTTTGAAATTAGCCCCAAGCCACTCTACACATAACTGGCTTTTCTGAGACGGTACACGCTCCCGCCGGGGAATTTTTAATTTTTTTTAGGAAACTTAGGAATAACATTTCAAGGCAGCAATGTCCGGTGATAGATCTACGCAAGTGTTCTAGTTTCTGCGAAGAGAAGTTCTTGTTTGATTAACGCAAATTGAGTAAGTCCCCAACTAACAAAGTGACTGGTATTATTTGGCTGAAAATGTGAAATGTCTTGTGCTCCCGTACTCACTGGAATCTGAAAAGATCAAGTTTCTGATCTTCTTGAAGCTTTTCCAAGTATTCTCCTGATAAACCAGCGTGAGAGGTACACTACATAATTAGCTTTACTACCAGAGAAATTGTCACTAAATTTTTTCATTGAATAAATTTTAAATTATTCGCAGGACTAAGTAAAAGTAAATTTCAAACTAACGGTTCAAAACCAAGCGTTTTCAAAGAGTATTTTTTCCTATTCTTGAATTTCAGCTTCAGTTAGTGGACTGCAATCAAAATCTAGTTCTTCGTAACCAATGGATGGTCACCACATGTACTCATCGGTAGGTATGTACTCAAATGTTTACTGGATTTCTTGTAATTTTTTGAGAAGTAGCAGCTGCTGAATCAAAAGTTAAAAGAACCTTGCTAAGTTTAAGGACTCAGCGTCACAAGACGAGAGTAAAAAGTACTTTTAACCACTCTATAAACAAAACAACACGAGTTGATTTACCTTGGTAACACAACTAGATCGAAGAACATGTATTTTCCGGCAATTAGGGTGAAAAACACTTCAGAAGTATGTTAGTTTCTTCAATGCACTCCAAACAGACCACGTTTGATCGATTTTATGACAACTGTCCGTAAAATCTCAAGGTCCAAAGAATGCCAAACTTGTTTGCAATCCCGGTCTGTTGACGGTAGAGAGTTTTAGCGAGTTTACAATTGACGTACAACTGTCGAAGTGATATACGAAGTTATTTTTCTCGAGTCTTTAATTGATGTGATCACCGACTTGCTATTTGAATAGCAAACTTTAATGGTTACCTTCACTGCTCTAAAAAAAATCCATACTATTATTGTGAGGAGTCTTTGCCATTATTTCAGGAAGGGGCTAAGAATTTTCAAATCAGAAAGACTCCTAAAAGAATATTTGATTCACGGTGCAAATAGTAAGACCTCCTAGAAATACATACTTTTCCATTCCATTAAGGTAAACCCCATAATTTATCAACTGTTTAATAATGGAGCAACGTTCGATGTTTCGATTTAGTAAACGATATGGTTGCCAAGCGTCGTTATGGTCCTCCATCGGTGAGAAAATTTTTTAATAACGTTATCAGCATAGCATTGCTTCTTGTTTCGTGCAGCAGGGATTTATGTTATTCGTGGAGGGAACATCTGTTGAAGCACACGAGCTAAACATCTTCGTTGCAAGGGCAGGGGAGACCAGAAGGAAACTGAGGGCTTAACACACCATCCGGGAAAACCAAATAATTCTTCGGCAAAAACCAGAGGAAAAGATCTCAAGACCTTAGTCAAATCTATTGCTAAGATGCTCCAGATGGCTACCAATTGTGGGACTCCGGGGAGGACTGATAGTTAACTGATGGAGTTACCATGAGTAAACAAAGATTATTATTATCATTATTATTATCATTATTATGAAAATATTCGAACATTTCCACAGCTCCCTAATTCAGCCCTCCGTCAGTAGACATGAGCCCTGCGTCAGATGGTTTCAGTTAGTTTCTTATCTTCTTCTTTTTGGCTGTACAAAGCCTTCAAATTTTTGCCTATCACAAAGAGCATTTTAACATTGATCCATTGCCACACGCTTAACTTCAATCCACTGTTTATGAGTAAAAAAACTACTTTAGAGGCACCTAAACTTTCGAGTGCTTGACAAGATGGATTTGGATTCTCCATAACAACATCATATAATTTTTAATCTTTCATACAGATGCTGCTACTTACGTTGATGATTCATCTTCGTTACTGTCCAATTTGTATTTTTATAATCCCTATATTTCAAACGCCCTGAGCATTACAAGTGAAATGGGACGGAGATTAACGTGCGGGTTAGAACAATTTAATCAGTGATGAATCCATGAATTATATGAGAATTATAAGCGTGAATTATATGAGATGGGAAGTAATTATTTTACATATATGGTGGAAAAGCACGAATGTGTTTCAAGTATGATGCAGTTAAGAATTCCGGGATCTTTGATGTCCCAAACAGTATGTATATTATTGCTTGTAATTTAAACATTTAAGATACGGGGTTTAAAAACAAAGAAGCTCAAGAACATTCTGTGCAACAAAGAGGCTTAACTTAACGATAAATTTCGGACTCTGGGAAATTTAAACAAGCGACGAATCGATGTCATTACCACACCTTTTGTGAGTGTTCCGATATTTAGAAGACAGAATGAACCCATATCCCACGCTTCATTTCAGAGTTAGCAATTCCCAAGATTTTGTTTACTAACTTCTGAAGATCCTAACGTTCTTAGCAACAGCGGAGATCGAGGCAACAGTATGCATAAACTTTTTCTTTGTATGGTATATTGGTTGCGTGTAACTTAGACAAAGAATGGACAACAAAGGTAGGACTGACAATAACTTTAATTTGTGCTGCAAATGATGCCCCTAAAATGACAGTAACTTCCAATGTTAATAATAAACTCAGGAATAAAATATAAATTATAGAAGGTCATTTACCATTTTCTACGCCGATCAACCAACTGAAAAGCGAAGGAACATAAAGAGGAACCAAAGGATATTATTACTAATGCGCAAAGGTTAAAATAAAGATAAACAAAACCCCAAGGGAATAGAGGATTCTAGCCAATATCTTTATCTGCCCACGCTAGATAAAAATATAAACTTCTAAAGGAGTAGATAAATGATGTGAACTAAAAGCCATGGGAATAAAGGATGCAAGCCAAGGTTTTCATCAATTGGATGGCTACAGTTGCTACTTCAAGTCTTTTCGGTTCTGACAGTGCTTCTATTATTTTACTGCGGCCAACGCCAGATGATTTTTCTCACGAAACGGGAAACCTCTGAACGGGAGGGTTAATATCAATCAAGGGCGAACCTTATGAGGGTTGGTATGGGGTTTAAGAAAACAGGAAGATTAGCCACGAATTCAGCGATTTTTTTGTCAAAATGGCTTCAGTTCTAATTGGGAGAGTGTCACCCCGAGACATTTCATCCTTGATGATAGAAATAACTGAAAAGTTTAATAGATTGTTTTTTTATTTTAAAAAAAAATCAAAACGAGGAGTAGAGGTCACAAGGATTATAGTCACTCAAGTTTAATGTCGAGTGTTCATGTGGAGGGGGAAATGACACACCTGCACTTCATCCAAGTGGGGAAATGACAGAGAAAAGGTCGCGAAACACTGGTACATTGGAAGTGATCTGGTTTGATTTGTTCATATATCGAGAACGACATCGAGTTCGTAGTGAAAAAGTCCCTCTGTTCAATCCATTTCCTTCATCAGTATTACCATCTGCTATCATGGTCTTTGATCTCATTTTTATGCTTCCCAACAGATTTCAGTTGGGTGTTATATAGAGGACTTTCGTTTGGTGGCATTAGACCTTTGTCTCTGGCTGTCTCCTGCGCAGTTAGAGTAGAGATGTGGTGGTACCTTTCTACCCCATCCAAGTAACTGAAAATTCGATTCACGGTCGTTATTTATCCCGTTTGTCTCACGGTGATTGTAAAATATCTGATGTGTTTTGGTACATCAATATCAAAACCATTCAAGAAAAATATATACTAACAAGTGGATTTTTAGAGAAGTATTTATTAAAACGAGCCAATTCCCAATACAGGCAGATAAAGAATCCGACGTAGTTTGACGCTACTCTAGCTTAAAAAGTATTGAATGTAACTAACAGTGTTCAAGTCAAGTCCACCTAATTAGAGTCCAAGTCTGAGTCCGAGTCCAGTCAATTAGATTCCGAGTCCAAGTCAGAGTCTGTAAATATTAGTTTGAGTCAGCCTCTCACGAGTCCAAGTCCTTAACATTTCGAGTTCAAGTCCGAGTCGACGTCCGGACTCCAGTACTACAACACTGGTAACTTAAAAAGTTTCGATTCATGAGCAGACCTTTTGACACTGTGGTCTAGTGTCTTCATCAGAGGTAATCGTGGTCGAGATGAGATCACAATTTTACTACCGCAGTAGAACAACTCATGACGTTTTCCCTTAACATGATGCAAAGAAGCATCTTGCAGAACACACCCCAAATCCCATAATATTGCGCGGAAACGTTCGAAAATTACTACCGCCAATCCCACGGGACTACCAGGGACGTCTGGAGGCATGGTTTCTCAGCAACGCCCACGGCTCATTGAATCGTGATGATGATGGTCTATTGGTAGGAACCTATTTGCATCTCGTTCATCGTTACCTTCATCAGTGGTTCTGTTAGCAACAAGAAGATTGAAATCTCATCCTCACAACGATCACCTCTGATGAGGAAACTAGATGGGAGGGTTGAAACGTTGGGTCATGGTAACTTTTTAGTTACCTTCAACTTTCAAAAAATCGAATATGCTCATGAGTGGGCTGCACACGACAAAATACGTAAATCCGGATATAGAGCAATGGGAAGTTTTTCTCAGAAATTAGCTGGTAACAGGAGAAATTTTTCAATAATTTTACAGTTAGTAAACCAGTAAAAACACACACGACATGCAAGATGGTAGAGACTGGGTAGGTAACCTGCCACCCAAGGACTTCATTGATACTGTTAGTTTCGCACCACTACTATTAATATATCAAGATCACTCAAGACAAATATACATCTCGAGTACCTTTTCCCATTGATACTACCAAGACTACCTTAAAGAAGCAGTCAAGAATTGATCTCAGGAGCTTTGAAAGTAACACAGTTCATGCAAGTACATAAAAATACACGGATTGGATATTACTATCGGTAATTAGACTTTTCAAGGTAACCATAGTTTAACAGTTTAACAATTATTTACCATACAAACACAATAAAATCACAAAATCAGGATCAAAAGCATCTGTAGCATAAATAATGAAGCACCAAAGGTAAGCGAAACACAAACAAAAGGGGAAACAAATTCATTTATGTAAGTGTTTCCTGGAAGGACAATGTTTGGGCCGTAAGTAACATGTATAGTGGCTCAATCCCTTCTTACGACCGTTCAGAACCTCGGTTACTGGACCGTGTTGAAATATGAGTTTTATCTTCGAGCAATGAAGTCGTTTCCTTGAAAAAAAAGGCTATATTAGGACTCAGCATTGACGGTTCCGGTTCGTTACTTCATGTTTAACTCTTTCAATACGGCAGCTCTTCCCTTGGCGAGTAAAATTGTCTACAGTCAGCCAGAATATAATGATAGAAGTCTTATGCCGCTGGGAAAGAGTTAATTGAGATGGTTGATTGAGTTGGAAAAAGAAATAATGTCGACTGAAAAACAATATTCGAGAAACAGGCTGCCTGCGACCTACACGTAATATATTTCAAAACAGAAAATATATTCCTGTTATCTCTTCACCTGAAAACGATCAATACACATGGACATGTTTTTAAGCAATAATATTCTGAATACTTTATTTGTAATTTGCTCTAGATTATATCACTAAAGATGAACAAATGAGAGCTTCGATCCATTGCATCAGTGTTTACTGATCCTGCAGCAGACGACGACTGTTGATCCATATGCACCACACTTGGTATTCTTGCAGGTTGTGAAGTTAACAAGGTATGGTCCGGAGCAACCGTTACCATAGCAGCCCAAAACTATTTCACCTCTTGCGCAATTTGCCACTGGTCCTCTTCGCTTCACAAATCTGCAACTATTGATCCCGGGAGGACCTCGAGGTCCAGGAGGTCCAGAGGGTCCTGAAAGAATTAAATTCACTCACTTAAACATAAGGAATAACTTGAGTGCTAATAACACACGTTTGCTGAGCCCTCATGGTTAGAAAAAAAGTTTCAGCGTTTCGAAAAATATATCCAGCACACACAGACTTTTTATATCACCTCCTTTTTGAGCTTCCATTTTCGCAAGGAATGGGGCGTGAAGAGATTGTTCTAGCAGACTACAGATGGAAAGCAATTACTGATGAGATAATCTAGCCATCATTTGGACTCAGAGGGTACAGCGAAGGTCCCATCTGTCCAGTCGTTCGGTGTATAACCTTTGTACTTCTATGTGTCGGTTTATTACAGTGTGGCATTATCAGAACGAAGGATAAAAGTGGTATGTCCAGGATTTCGTTTTGGGGCGCAGAAGGGAAACGAGGATTCAGGTAGGGAACAGTGGTGGATTACATCATATGATTTCATCGTGAATGGAAACCTTGCTGTGCATACGCTCCTAACGTGCATGCGAACCCTGCAATAAAACTCTTCCACTCTGCATGCCGGCAACTTAAGGCGCTGGAGTGGAAAGGTTTTCATGGCAGATTGTCCATAGTGTGCATACAGGTATATGGCACGTAGGATATAAGGACATATGGTGAAATCCACCTGAAAAGAAAAACTCTTCCCTCTTACCTGAGTTCTGTTCCCCATCTACCACTCCCAAAAATAAAATCGCAGAAACACGACTAACTGTTTCGTTGGGGTAATTGCTGGCTTTATAAAAGACACTTCTTGATGTAGTCTATCAATTTACCTGGTGCTCCTTTGGGTCCTGGTGGTCCCGCAGGACCTGGAGGTCCACTTGGTCCAGGATTTCCTATATCTCCTTTGGGTCCTGGACGTCCTTGTGGGCCTTTCATTCCCTTAGGTCCTGGAGGCCCTGGTGGTCCTTGGTCACCATTTTCACCATCTTTACCTGGTGCACCAGGCTCTCCATCATTTCCTGGTGTCCCATCATTTCCAGGTGGTCCTGGGTTACCCCTTGGACCAGGCTCTCCTTTATCCCCTTTATCTCCTGGTTCACCTGGGTCACCAGGATCACCGTCAGCTCCAGGTGGTCCTGGATACCCTCTCTCTCCCCTATCCCCTTTTGGTCCTTGAGGTCCTTGTGGGCCAGGATCACCCTTCATTCCAGGGGCTCCGGGTTCTCCATCCTCTCCTGGTGGCCCAGGAGGTCCTTGCATTCCTTTTTCTCCTGGTACACCAGGATCTCCTAATTCACCTTTCTCTCCTGGTGCTCCTGGTCCACCTCGGTCACCTTTTGGTTCGTAGAGAAATAAATCATTAGTTTGGGATGTAATATCAAATTTATCAAATACACCAAGCTTCCTTTGTGGAATAAATTAGGGAATCTGGCTATAGTATCCCTTGACATCCCTGTATGACCATTACTCTCACCTTTAGGTCCCGGAGGTCCTGTTGGTCCTGCAGGTCCTTTGGGTCCTACTGGACCTTTAGGTCCCGGCGGTCCTTGAGGGCCTTTAGGACCAGGAAGACCTCTTGGCCCAGGGCGTCCTTTTGGTCCTTGATTTCCTGGACGTCCTTTTGGTCCAGGAGGTCCTTTTGGACCTGGTCGTCCTGGCAGTCCTTAAAGAATTAAAGAAGGCAGTTAAACTAAGACGTTTACGGACTAACATTTGGGCATCAATATTTCTTCACTTGCCTTTTCTGTATTTAGATGGAGAAAAATCATCTGTAAGGTAGAAAGTAGAGCAGTATTTTAACTTTCAGCAAATTTAGTTACCAGGCGGGAACTTTAACTGGACAGCAGTGCCCCCGAAAACACAACCAAAAATACGAAGTGTGAGCACATTTTGTTAAGGTGTTTATCATTTATAAACGTTTTCATAAAGTATTTAAACTGGTTTGATTCAACCTCGTACCCAGGGCCTTATCTTCGCTCAACGCAGTGGTGAGCATAGTGGGGAGAGGAGATAAGACCCTGGGTACGAGGTGGGGTTTGATTATGCACTGCCACTGAACTTTATTATAACAAAGTACAGCGTGTGCACGGCAAACCAACAGATCATTGCCACGATCAGCAGCCTAACACTGGTTAACAAACCAGAAAACCGGTGGAAAAGTTTTATATCTAACCAAAACCAAAGATCAATCCTTATCGGACCGATGAAGTCTTGGTTAGCTATTGATACCAATCACGAAAATTCAGTCACAGGGCTATTAACATATTTTTTAGCTAAGGACTGCTTCGCGCAAAGATCGATTAACCAAATCGCTTTAAAAAATGACAGGTTTATTAAATATCAACTTACCCTCATCTTCCAAAGGCGCGGTGTCTGTTAAAAAAGAAAATAAAGTTCAAAAATTGAATCAAGAAGAAAATGAGAGATAGACAATCACCAACACGCTCCGTAATTCCTGGTAGTCGATATTGGTTGGTATCATTATTTGTCGGTTTTCAGAAATAACTGAAAATTACTATGATTATGGTTGAGCCATAGAATCGAATTAGCAATAACTTAATGAGCAAGCAGACCTATTCAATTTTGTTGACAGATAGTGTACATTGAGGGAACACTAAGGATCCGGACAGGTAATATCGCAGAGGTACGTGTCTCTTAGGACTGAAGTGACCTCTGGTCACCAACTTCCACGCGTAAAAGGCTATCAGTCTCTTATTCTTATAAAAGACTGACGCCATAAATCTCATTGGCCTAAAATAGTAAACTATAGCCCCATATTAAACTTTTATCGACGGAATACCTTAACCAAAACTTTTGTAATACCCTAACCCAAAGCTTTAATTTTAACTCTAAGAGGTTGTTCTTAAGTAACAATGAACTATAGAGAACTCGTTAAACACTCATCACATGTACAAGGACACCGGCCGGTTAGTCAGTCGACTTTGTTATTAACTGATTGGCCGTCCGCTTGCGGGCTAATCGGTACATTCCTTTAGGCTGAATTCGACCAGTGGTCTACGGATAGTAGAATAGGTAATAGTATAAAATATTCGAGGTATAGGTTTTCTGGGTTCTAATGATTGATACAGACTAAGGCGAAATTTCCATAAAAAACATCCATTAATCAAGTTGAGGTAGATGAACGATCTTCAAGCTCTCGATACTCAGAAACCTTGAAGATCGTTCATCTACCTCAATATATCCAAGCTCTCATGTTTCTCAAACATCAAACTGCATTAATCAAGTTCTCGTGTCCAAAATATGCCGAAAATATACAACCATTAAGAAGTTGACCAAAAACAACGTTAAACTTTTGCTAAACTTTTTCTGGAGTAAAGTTGTCTTTGATGTTAGCCAGAGTAAAGTTGCCAAATGGCCACCGCACCAGGTAAAGGGAAATAACTGCTGTTGATTAATCACAGTTAAAATAATCCTCACTGAGTAAAATTTACCTGGTCGAAGTCTTGACGAGCTTAAAATATCTAATAAAAATAGCGAAACTTACAAGTCAACGCGACGAACGCCGTCAATATGAGAAGAGTGCACAGTTTCGGATTCATCTTCTTTGCCCTTTACAAGCCAGTGTGCGTGAATCTGTGGCTGTTTTGGCGTTTCTGGCCGTTTTATTTATGCTAGGCCCAATCGGAAGTTCCTGCAATATATCTTATTTCCAATGGTACTACTCGGAAAATACTAGACGTAGGAAGTATTAATGACAATACATTGATTCAATTCTAGATAATGGTTATAGACCATTAAAATATAGACCATTAAAATAGACCATTAAAAATTTTATATCAAGTTTTGCTCTACACATTGATAAGATAACCTAAAGCAAGAAAAGAAAAGTTTAATAATTATACATCTTTCCATTAACTAATAAAAATAAACTTTCTCAAATAGTTTCGAGACGTAGACGACACTAATACGCTGCTCAAACAACTGGCTATGTTTTTTACGAATAACAAATTAATTATATTTGATAAGGAGGTAAATAATTCGATAAAAAGTTGATTTAGTCATGTAGTTAAGGCTTTTTAACACCCTTTTTTGAGGAGGACTACAAAAAAACTTGACTGAATTAGAGATCGGTGTCAGGTAGTACTTAACATTATTCTACATGGAAAATAACTAGTTTTGAACTCCTTTGGTTTGTCTGGGACAAAATAATCAATAGCTAAAAAGGAACAAAGATTTCTGAACTCAGAGTGTTCAACATAACTTTTTTCAATAATACAGATGTCTAATTCTCCGGTGTTTAACCTTTTTTTCGAAATGCGTGAGACAGAGTTTAATTGCGCTGGAACAGTTCCCGTGTAGGATCGTTTGTAGCACATAAAGACAAGCCTGTTATAATGAAGGACTTTAAAGACCTTTAATAAATTTTGAAACAAATATAAAAACAAAACGACTTTCATGTCTACCATCAAATATATCCAAGGAAGTGGAGTAAACATTTGGAATAGATTTATTCACAAATACTGTTTCGTCATAAGTTTAATTTCGTCATGTTTATAACTAGCATGTATTGTTTATCACTCGCATGAATTGTTGCATGTACTCAATTCAATTTGTTTTTCGAGTGATTGTTGAGTGAAAAACCTGTTGCATTCAAAGTTTAATTAGATACCATAAACTAACTTACGATAATTTCTGTATAACTGATTGTGATACGAATTATAGATATCCAATATAGATGCTCAATCTATGACAACAAATAGTGCAAAATCAGACGCAACCATGGTTTTGATGATCATACATGAATTTTTCGGATATATTATTTTTAACATTTCCTCCCATTTTGAAGAACTCCGAATAGAGAACAGTCTTCAAAAATACTTTTGATTATGTAGCAGAATTTTTATAGATACACAATAACACAAAGGTTCGTTGAAAAGATAGTTTCGCCCCTCAACTAAAGATACTTTCTCACGTTTTATCATTTGAAAAATCGTTGGGAAACAATTTTTAATATCCTGGCACTATTTCAAAATCCTCGTAACTATATCTTTCATGCGATTTTCTGGTAGTTGATAACATTTTTCTTTTTAACTTTACTTTTTTAATTCTTGGAGGTTTTTTGTTCAAGAACTTTGAATGTTACGTAAAAATTAACGTATCCAAGTATCTGTTCCTGCAGATATTGAGCTCGTAGGTAGTGAATGGTTATTTCGTGTGCCAGGTAGGACTGACTGACCGGACTCACACTGTCATGTTAATACCTTTAAGGCCGTTAAAAATAATTCAAATTAACATTGGGCTGTTTATACTGCAAAAGTATACCAAATCTGCTTTGCAATTTCATTTATTTTGTATGGTAAGTTGTTGACCAAACCATTCGGACCGTCTCACGCACACACTCCTCAAGGACAAATTGATTACTGTTGTATCCCTTGACAACCTTCCGTCTCTTTTAAACCGTTTACGATTATGTAACTACAGCCTGCCGACAAGAAGAAGATGGAGAGGAACTTCTTGCACCTTTATTCCGACTTATTTCATACAAAATACTTTCTTGTATAAATATTACTGTTTCAGAGGGTTTTCATTTTCGTGATTCGTAAAAAGCTGGCCCAGTAGGAAAAGAATGGTCTGAGGTGTTGTTCACTTAGAACTTCCTAGGGGAAAAGAGCTACGATGCTTACCTCATGGTATTCGCGTGGGATAAAAATATCGAGGGTAGTTGACCAGAGGGTGCGGGGTACATCCTATGAGTGGAAAAAATGATTTTAGAATCTGGTTCCTCACGACAGGTAATCAGGTAGGAAAAACAGGGAAAGTATTTGGAATTAGTGTTACGAAAGACAGGTTCTCGTATTATTGAAGAATTAAGGAGTTTTTTGGTACAAATAAGTGTCAGAATTACCGTGCTAATATATGGCGAAATGAGAGAAGTAATCATCTTTATAAAGAAGCCACTAGGTCATGCCCTTTGGTCACATATAAACATCTTTGGTTTACCTTTTGGAAACATCCAGATCACGATAACAATTAAGATAAAAGCAGGAAGGAAGACAATAATTATTACTTTATACTTCTAACTTATGCCCTGCACGCACATCATATTCAAAGCACAGACATATTAAATATTTTAAGACGAATATATGATTGATTTATAAAAATTTGAGATGTCTTTGTAAATGTAAGTACCAAATAACAACCGAAAGCTGAAAAATAAAATTGCTAAACAGAAATTAACGAGACAGATTCTTCGTGCGAAAGCCCTTGCATGCTTCCACATCACGTTTTTATTTGAACCCCCACAGTCAATTTTGGGTTGGGTAGTATACTTTAGGTGCTAGAAGGAAGTTAAAGAAAGCTGCAACGCCAACGCCAGCAAATGAGTACTTTAACTTTTACGACAGTGAAACAAACCACGCAAGCCAAAAATCAGGATGTTCTTTGTCTTTCTACAAAACGCTTGCAAGCAATTTTAGTTGCTTTATTAACGTCTTTCATCCAATAGCTTAATGCTCTTCATGTCTTAAGTGTTGACATCGTTGTGAAAACTCAGAAATACCGAAAGGTATTACTCATATGAAGCAAGGACGACGTGAAAATACTCCAGGGAACACAAGTAATTCATTTCTTTTCTTTTCATGGAAAAATCTTATCTTCCTCGTATTTTCTCAAACGCTAATCACATTTACTTTGAATTTTGCTCAGATGATGGCCGGAGGCAAGAACTTAAAACCTCTTAATAAATAATTTTCTTGATGAGTTCATCTATCCACACGAGTAGATTCAGAGGGGCCAGAGTAATTTTGGCTTCCAAACCTTAGAAGTATGAGATGATAACGCTAAAAGCGAGGAAGTGGGAGCAGTTCCATCGTTTTGACACCCAACATCGAGTCAGGATTCGCCCTATTGTATGCACAAACTATAAGTCGTTATAACTATATTATTGCCACGTGAAGCCTGAAAGAATTAAAAATATTGACTTTACCTTAGCGTTAAATTGGCATAATTTCAGTACTTGTTGCACTAATGGTTGAATGAAAATACTGTGGGCAAATAAATAATTATCATCATTATCACCATCGCCAAGGTAGTTCATAATCAGTTTCCGTAAGAAGTATTCGTTTGTTCGTAAAACCAAAGTGGAAACTGTAAATCAACTTGTTTTTGTCTTATGAAATTTGTTTTATATATCACAATGTTATTTGGAACTATTTTCACATTTTGTAAGCGAATTAAACGTCCTTTGAATTGAAAATGAAAATACAAGGCCATAAAAATCTTTGCAAGAAAAGTCTAGTTCTTCAATCTTGATCTATTTTCTTAATGACCTGAGAAGTCTTGTGATTGAAATCATTGCCCGGTAAATAATTTTGAAGATCATAATCATTGAATGTAGATCACGGGAATCTTATAAATATACTAAAATGTTTTAAGAACTAAGGTTTCGTAGCGTTAAAGCCGCAGATTTCAAGTAGATTCGCACTGTAACAAAAATTAGAGAGAAAGTGTTTTGGAGTCAACGAATGATTAAGGAAAACGTGAAAGTCGATAAGGCCGGCGAAAGTGCTCAAAAAAGGTGTCTGAAACAGGTTTAACAAACTAGGATAACGTTAAAGGAAATAATCTAATGTCAAGCTGTTAAAATGAAGGTTTATTTTAGCGATGGGTAAACTTTCAACGAGGAGAAAATGAATTTGTGCGTGACGAAGGCGATGGAAATATTTGTTCAAAGAAAAACCTTTAAAAGAGTGTGGCTTCCCAGAAGCAGGACTCATGTCCCCGGCGGGAAAATCATCTAATGTGAGCCCGATTAACAACGTGTTTACCTGTCTCATTACACCGTTGATTTTCCCGTGATTAAGGAGGAAATGTCGTTCGGAATACTCGCCATATTGAAGACAAACTAGTTTTCAATTTACATCAGACGACAAAAACAGGACGCGTTTTTTAGAGTTACTGGTTTACAAGAGCAATAAAGTCAATCAACAAATGTCAGTCGCAATATTCGCGTGGTGAGTAAGTGAGTAAGTAACAACTTTATTTTAAGAGGGTAAAACAAAACAGTTTACATTGATGAACCAGTGACCCTCTCTCTAAAAACAAATACAAAATTTATAAAATACGCCTCGAATATTTTACAAAGTTAAAAATTAAAGTAGAAATTTAATAGGATAAAATATGTAAGTTAAATATAATTACATAGACAACATTAAATATGTAACATTTTGCTAAGCTAAAAGGTATATTACAAGGGTGTTTCACCGTCACCCGAAATTCCGTCTGGTGAAATGAGTTCGATGAATCACGAAAGGCGCAAATCAAATTCTAGGTAACTAAAATGTCAGAAATCGTCAGTGTGCAGTATGAGGCCAAACTACTCAGTACAATTGTCGCGTACGAATGGTTTTCTTGAATTATGGGATTGACCTGTAGGAGTCTTCGGGACGTATAACAACATTGCTCGCGCACGGAGAGGAATGGTAACGGACAATCGTATCGCGTGTACGGCTTCCGGAGGAGTAGGTCAGTTCTTCCACATGTAGTAAACGAGTACACCACACGTGCTACGGTATTAGCTAATGCTGAAAACCTTTCCCTGGAAAAAATCTGAGCCGCGACAAAATCAGCTTTAATCAAATTACAATTCAACTTACGATTCCGGCTAAGAAACTGTAAGGCAATACTTGCGATTTTCTTCTTTGACCGAAATCATGACAGTTCACCAAAATTTGACTTGCTAAACCTTGCCTGGGCATTCTCGTTTGTATAGATCTTCATATTAAACAGATTGAAGATATTGTAAGAGATATAAGCATTTATGTAAATGTGGAAGACAGCAAATTATGACTGAACATAATTATAGTTATATTAGCACCTTCTAACCAATTGAATCGATTCATCTAGATACTTATCATGAGTGAAAATGAATCACATGAAATCATTGAATCCAATATAAAAATTCAATGAAGAAGTCTTAATGAATGTCTGGGTTGTTTCCAGTGATATATATTTTTCTTGGGAATCACTCAAACCATGCACAATAACATCTAAACCAAGTCTAGTTTAGGCCAAATTGCATCCTAAATATTGCAGGCTTATAGGTAATAAACAATTTACGAGTGTTTCCCCAGAAAATAAGGGAAAAAAACGTTTGGCACCTTTCATTCAGCTCCAACATGGTACATAGTAACCGAAGGTGTAACCACGGACACAATGCTTTTCACAAATTGTACCTTTTCTCACAAAACAATCCTCTCAGTGTTAACTCCAGAAAATTAGTCCCTCATCACCACATTCTCACTCTCTTCACCCGCCTAATGCAATATCTTTTCAATGAAAATGATTTGTTTCCAAGAGAAGTCGGTACAAATGTAACTATGTTTCATTTTCTCGTGTTTGCTGTACACTATAAAAGTTGCACAAAGTAGTTCCACCTTTACAGTCGTTTCTGAGCTAAACGTGTTAAGGTAAACCTGAAAGGCACCTCTGCAAAAGAAAATGAAGATGATTCTATTTGAAATAGAGATATATATTTTCCTCGCTGTCGCTGCTTGTGCTACATTGAGCTGTAAGTGGATGGTAAAAAGATGTTAGGTTGAACTTTAGAAAACATTGGTTTCAAGAAATTGTTTATAGTGGTGTGAAATTTATATCTGAGCAGAGTACTCTTCTAATTCAATCTGGCATTTCACCGATTTTACATCTCAGCAACCTTCGGTTCTTTAACATCAAAGTTTAATTATTTTTGAACCAAT
The DNA here is from genome assembly GCA_030142905.1 of Heliopora coerulea. NCBI lineage: Eukaryota > Metazoa > Cnidaria > Anthozoa > Scleralcyonacea > Helioporidae > Heliopora > Heliopora coerulea. Next base: position 897,535 of record JASJOG010000020.1, read on the forward strand.
TTAATTAACCCAGTTTGAATTAATGATCCGTTTAAATATGTCAATCCTTTTTATAGTCCAACTTTCAACAGCAGCTGAAACTTCTAACGGTTTTGGTAGAAAGTGATTTAATTCAACTAGTTCAAATTAAAACTCGTTTTCACACACATTTTGGTAGATAGCCTGCTTATCATTTCCGCTCAAGAAAGGAAACCTGGGAATGGTCGTTGTAAGTTTGTACCGAGCCTGAAAAGGGGGCTAATGGTTCTAGAAAGGCTTGGAGTAAAGACTAAACTAGTTCTGTTGATATGAACAGAGAAATATACACAAAGTTTCTTAGTTGTTATATTTCTAGTGTGCGTAATTCATCATGTTTAACTCCGCATTTCGCTCATTATTTCAGATGCAGCTCCTACGATTGACGACCAAGGTAAGTCTAACGATGGACTTTGTTTTAGTGCTAATCAATGTACGATTATTTCAATTCACAAGGTATTAAGTTTAGGAACAAGAATAATGCCTCCAACAGTTCTAATTATGAAGAATTTAGATCAGAGTATCGAAACGTTGGGTCACAAGCTATAACTTTTGAAGAAACATTCAAAACTTTCAAAGACACAGTGAAATTAAACTATGTCAGATTCTTTGTCCGATTACGTTGGGAATTTGTTCGTTCGTGACCAGTTATCCTTCGTAATCGCTGTCATTCATCACCGTCAGCTGTATCACAAATCTCGCAAACCAACTGAAGTTAATATAGATCTTAAACCTTTTTATCACTTAACCCCTCGTTACGTTACTTGATGAAGTGTCGGGACGTCTTCCCTTGATAGGCAGTCTAAACTGCCGTTAGCCAAAGTAAAATAATCTGGAGTTAGCCAGAGTAAAACATCAAGTTGCCATATCGTAACTGTACTAACTAACGGTTTAAACTTTTTAAGAAGATTTTTGAAATTAGAAGGGATCTATCTTAAGACAGAGCCATTTAAAGGCTAGCTTGGTAAAAAAATTATCTGTCATCTACTATGGTTACATAATTTATATTAAATAATTGACGGTAACCCATTGTGCTCAATGAAAACTTTATCTGAAGCAGTAAACATAATTTAACTCCATTATCTCTTTTCAGATTCTGAATTGCAACGTCGCTCTTATTACTGTAAGAATCCCAACATTTATTTTTTTCAATATAAAAAGTTTAATTTGATTCGTTTTCGGTGAAATGTTTCCCACGCGTTACAATGCATTGATATTTTTGTTAAATAGACCCACCTTTGCCTAAGGGACCTCCAGGCCCTCCAGGACGGCCTGGAATAAACGGAACAGACGGTGAAGATGGTCTTCCAGGACCAGCTGGACAACCGGGACCTAAAGGACCTCAAGGACCAATTGGTACCAAAGGAGAGAAAGGTGACAAAGGCGATCAAGGACCAAAAGGAGTCCAAGGAGAGGTTGGCCCAAAGGGACCAGAAGGACCTCAGGGACCACCGGGACCTGCAGGAGAACCAGGTGAAAAGGGAAGTCAAGGGATGAAGGGAAACCCAGGCAGTGACGGAGCTAAAGGATCTCCAGGAAATCCTGGGAAGCAAGGAGAACCTGGGGAGAAAGGGGAAAACGGGGAAGCAGGTGAGGTCCATCATCTATTCTGTTGGCAACGAAAGCAGTAAAAATACATAGAGAATGTTTTCATTTCGCTTAGGACTATATATAACAAGAAAATGTTCTGAGAACAACATGCAAAAAACCAAGATCTTTGCAAATAGATTTCTAACGCAAACTGCCTTTATTTAGGCTCCCCAGGACTTCCTGGAGAACCCGGGAAGGACGGAGAAAATGGAGAGCCCGGAAGTCCTGGGGAGAAGGGAGAAGTAGGCGCTCCAGGAGAAAGCGGGAGATCTGGAGAAGATGGAGCACCAGGCGAAAAGGGAGAACCAGGGGAACCCGGCCCAAGTGGTCCTCCGGGAGCCAAAGGTGACAAGGGAGACAAAGGAGAAAACGGGAATCCTGGAAACCAAGGTGATCCTGGTGAACCTGGTGAGAAAGGAATGACAGGTGCCAAAGGAGAGCCCGGTAGGAATGGAACTCCGGGAAAAGATGGTGATCAAGGACAGCCAGGTTTACCAGGGGAAAAAGGAGAACCTGGAGAGAAGGGTGAAAAAGGTGATATTGGAGCGCCTGGAGAGACTGGACCAAAGGGAAATGATGGAAAAGATGGTGCTAGAGGTCCTCCGGGAAAGGATGGAAAAGATGGAACTCCAGGAAACCAAGGACCACAGGGAAAGCCTGGGCCGAAAGGTGAGTAAATAGAAATCAACCAGTTTTTGACCAATAAGGATGTTAAGAAACGCGTTTACCGTGAACAGAGATGTCAGATTCTAGTTTGGCGTCTGCCGTAAATACGCAAAACTTATACCGCGAAAGTTTCTTCTTAGCCTCCTAGGTTTGAGCCTGCAAAGGACTTGTTTTAATATTCCTTTACTAACTTCTTCAAACAGAATTTAAACTAAATTAGCGTAAAGCAGGATTGGGTGGAATTTACGTACATCAATTGATCAGCCTTCTGGTAATTAAAACTATCCAAACAAAAATACCTTCATGTTTTATATACAGTAAAGTGGGGAAGGACCGCTCGTGTGTTCAACTCCCCATTCGTACCACAAACGTCTAAAATAAAAAAAAAACGCCAGAAAGACGGAAAAAACGTAAACATGGAAGCGGTATTTGACTCTCGACAAATAAGTCAATCCCGACACTAAACTCTGTCAAGAGCAACTTCTGCCAACGCGCTTGGTTAGTTCTGTCGTAGCATTCACTAAGCATCAAGTAAATTATCGACAAGCTAGATAAGGTATTCTGTTGATGGCCAACACGAAACTGCTCACTTTCTCGATAGAAACGGCGTATGAGTTTGGAACGTCTATAACTTTTCTCGTGCCTATAGATTGTGTTTATTGTCAGCCAAACCAACTCAGTTCGGTTTAACACTGGCTTTGAAAAGAAGTCAAAACATCATCGTTTGACTCGTTTTGTCATCTTGTTTTTTAACTTGAATCTTGAGCTTACAAAATGTCATTTTTCTGCGTCGTTCTTGCATTTTACTCACGTCTATGTTCGTTGTCTTTCAGGTTCACAAGGTCTACCTGGCCCAGGACGTCCTGCCTTCTTGTGTGTGAGAATAAAAACCACCGGCTCACTATCTAAATGTCCTCCTGGTTACAGCGCCACCTCCTGCCTGGGTTTTTACGGCTGTCGTTTTGCTCAGCCTGATGTCACAGTAACCGCTTGCAAGAGCCAGTGTCCCACTGGAGCAGCTGCCTCGTACTATCCCAAACCAGGTGAAACCTTGGCGGTTTGCTGTCGTTAATGACTGTCAGGAGAAATGCTCTTATATACATTACATAAGTGGGAATGGGAACTTCGCATCAGTGAATGTTAAAACCTTACGAGAATATTAAAAAGTTATTGAAAAAGCACCCGATCTATTTATTACCTACTCAACTGCTTCCCTATCTATTTACTATTTACTGCCCGATCTATTTACTATTTAATTCCTTATCTATTTACTTCCCTATCTATTTACTATTTACTCAAGTGCTTCTCTTCTCCCTCACCTCCTTTTTTCTGTTCCTTTTTTTGTGAGGTTCATCGTCATCGTCTTCAAATTTCCCCTCTCTTTTTCCTTTTTCTCATTTTCATCTCCTTTTTATCTTCTCCTTCTTCTTCTTCTTCTTCTCATTCCTCTTCCCCTCTTACTTCTCCTTTTTCTTTTTGTTCTTGTTTTTCTTCTTCATCTTCTTCTTGTTCCTCTTTCCTTCTCCTTCTTCTTCTTTTTCTTCTAATTCTTCTTCTCGTTTTTCTTCTAATTCTTCTTTTCGTTTTTTTTCTTCTTCTTCTTCTTCTTCTTCTCCTTCTTCTTCTTCTTCTTCTTCTTCTTCTCCTCCTTCTTCTAATTCTTCTTCCAGTTTTCCTTTTTCTGTTCTTTCTCTCGTTTTTCTTCTTCTTCTTCTTCTCTTTTCTTCCTCTTTCCTTTCTTTTTGTTCATCATCTTCTCCAACTTTTCGTTTTCTCCTTCTTCTTCTTCTTCTTCCTTCTTCACCTCTTCAGTTTCCTTATCTTCCTTTTCCTCCTCTTCCTCCTCCACTTCCATTTTCTTGACCACACAACCTTACAATCCTTCTTCAAGTTGGACAGATGGTGGTCTTTGCCCTCTCTTGCAATTTCCTCAAACAAAACAAAGATCAGAGTTGCAACAAAATATTGAATGATTATTTTACTTAAGTTTAACAACAAACAGAGAGTTACCTCTGATAGAGCTATGGTTTCAAAAGTCCATCCTTGAAATTCCTGCCATCACAGTTCCAGATCCTGGCTCTTGTCCACTGGCAATAAAAAATTTCTTCAATTGAAAGAAGAGTTTTCACTTGAAACACCTCTTCTTTTTGCTTCACTTGGTTTTCAAGCAATTTTGGCACTCCATTATGTATTATGTATTTATTCCTCTTAATTCTTCAGATGTGACTTGTTTTACTGACGTTTTCTGAAATACTATCACAATGACATAAAAATGTAGTGCTGCGCAGGCAGTGTGGAAATCGAAGTGAAATAATCAGAAAGGTTTGAGTACTGCCGAAATGTGAGAGTAGTTATGTAACGTTTCGAGCAAAGGCCCTTTGTCAGAGAGAAAAAATATGACACTTAGTCTAAAACTTTTAAAAAAGTTTCAAAGTTTTAAGCAGATTTCTTGGAGGAAAACCGTAGGTATTAAAATTACTGTGACTTTTCAACAAAGCAAAATTAGAAACTGTACGGGAGATGTCTGAACCCATACAATCTTGGAGATATTATAATTGTAAACAATTTAAATAACTAGTTCATGATAGGCTTAGGTTTATAATATAAATGTATCTCAGTAAAATATCTATGGCTTCCTGCCTTCTTCGCTTAGCTCGAAATACTTAAATCCCTCTGAAAAACATAAAATAAATCAGGTTTAACAGTTCTCCTTCAGGTATTTCTCAGCGGACTTTAACGCACTTTGGGTGTCCTCATACCGAACCAGTCTACATGCTTTAGCCAGATCTGCCCATTCGTAATCCTGGTGTTCAGCAGACAGCTTAACCCTGCAGTCATGATCTTTGAGTTCAGCAAGCCAATAAATTACTTTCTTTGGACGACCTCTCACGATGTACTCTAACTGAGATTTAAAACCCTTTATAAAATTCAAGTTGCTTGTCTTCAAACCCGCTTCTTCCTCCGTTTCTCTGAATGCGGTTTCTTCATCGCTTTCACCAGATTCCACGTGTCCCTTTGGGGGTGTCCAGTGGTGCGTGCCGTACGAAGCTTGGAGAAGAAGGTACTCCACAGGACGGTTCAAAATTCTACGAAATATTATAAGACCCGATGCCCTCTCAGACGCCATGTTGAAATTGAAACTGCAAGCTCGCGCGGCCCTAAATCCTTGAAACCTGGGGAGAATTACTATTAGAAGTTGTTGAACTAACACAGACATGTGTTGAATTTTTGTGTTGGCTAAACGAAAGTTATTGCACCAGATCGTGGCGGATTAGAGTGTTAAAAATCGATACAGACTGTCTAAAGACATAAAAATAGTTGAAGAGCTTCCATTACGTGGTGAACCACCGAACAGTTCGTGAAATGGCCAACGTACATCGGGGAATGACGTCCAGAAATCAAACAAATCAGTTTGTTCAGAGTCCCCAGTTTCACCATGGTACACTTGGAGAAAGTCGACCTTACCTGAACCATCATCAAATGCCACCACCAAAGTCAATTCCAGTACCTTCGTTTAATCCTGCAGTACCTCCTCCAAGGTTTAATGCAACATCCTTGCCACCCAATTCCTTGCAAGGTATGCCCACCTCGCACAGTTACCCTGGATCCCAGAGTATCCATGTGTCTCCACAATTCTCAGCCCATGGTAGCATGGGCTCTTATGCTGGTCTTCAGAAGGAGCCAAATAATACCCTACCAGTAGCACCATTCCACCATGGAAACAATGTACCATTCCCTTTTCCACCACCTGTGCTGGCATCAACCCCCACAGATTCACCTCCTCAAAGTACCAGCCTAGAAGAGTCAGACAGACTGTGGATTAAACAGTGGTTGGAAAGACATCATGTCAAACCATCTATAACCATACCCAAGAAGAGTGTAAAGGTAAAGTCAACAGAGTAATTAGGTTGTTATATACTTATATATTCATGCTAAAAATAAAATTAACAGCCACAAGTCTCTTCCAACAAAAAATCTTACCAGATCAAACATGTTTTGGTTCTTATTGAGCTATTGACTTGATTAGCAGCTTGGCCCCAAGTCGACCCATTACATAATTTGTGCAGTCTCTTTCCTCTTAATTTCAGATGTTTACACATTAAACTAAAGCAGAATTATAGTTGTTGAATGTTTTCATGCTAATATTTAATTTACTGTGCACATGACAGATTTTTATCAGCTGCAACAACAGGCCATTGAAGAAAGGTTCAAGGTGGTAAAGAGTTTCTTTACAGCCAGTCTACAGTAGAAAAATGAATGAATCCTTTTTAGTATCCTTTGGGATGAATAAATATTTCAGTGGGAAGAAAATATTAATTTTGTGCTGCTTCATGAGGTGATGGTTCCTGCAGTTTTTTATTGAATTACTAAGAAATAACTGATTGTCACTATGGTGAAGCTAGGATTTTACTAATAGAGGCCAGTGGCGAGGCACAAGGGCCAAAAGCCTGTCAGTCATTAATCGAGAGACTGGTGATCTGAATTAGTTTTTGTGACTCATTTCAACGGGAGATTTCTTCAAAAAAATGTAGTAATTAGTTCATCAATCTAATAGTAACAGAAGGGTTAAACCCTAAAGCTAAAAAGGTAAATTTGGCAAGTCACCCTTAACAGTCTGCATCAATCTTTGTGAAGCCTGATTGTCATTCTATAGTTTTAATTTTCTATAATTCTGTACAGTATTTAGAGCTCTTTTGGTAGGGATATATTCATAGTGAGTTAGTCATTGTGGATCACATAGGCATATACTACCAATATTTCCAAGAAGCTGTGGATAACTGCCCAGGCTTGTTGAACACTTAGTTTTTTAGTAACTTAAATTTTTCACATGCCCACAAAATTAATGTTAATCTGATGCATTCCAGCAGGTTTGATGATGGTCTTAAGTTGCCTTGTTCCTAAAATTCTTGGTGTATTCAACCCCAAAGTTACCGGTCAATTGCATGATAACTGATAAGAAACTCAAGACTTCAAGTATCATTTTTGGACTGTATATTTTCTCTTTTTTTCTTGATAAACCAGTTGTCTTAAGGGAACATTGACAGCTTAAAAAGTATGATTAATCCATGAATCACCTGCAGCTCTAGTCCTAGTTGTATTAAACTTCCTTACTCCACCTTCACTGCCACACATTAATGGCAGAGCAATTGCTTAGCATAGAATTTGTAGGTACTACTTCAGGCCTTTAGTCTATCACACAAAATAAACAATTATGGAAGAATTTTTGACATCTCTCTCAAACTCACATGATAATTGTCATATCTTACATTGTGGTCAATTTGTATTTACTTAGGAAAACACTTTGTGGTTCTCCATCTATTTGTACTTCTAGGTTTTGGACATCCTGCTTTATAATTAATGTAACTATTTGTTTATACTAGATTGGAGAAGCTCATAAGCTCTTTCAAAAGTGGTTGAGCTTTACTGAGCAGTTGACAATTTCCCGTGATGAACTCATAAGGAGTATAGATTCACCTGTCAATGAATGGAATGAATGTCTTGCAAGGACAAATGAAATTAAGGTTTGGTCATTGTTCTATGGTTTTGTTAACAGTTTGTGTCACAAGAAAAGATTACAGCTATCACATTTTTTACATCCTGGAGACCTTTCCAGGCCTATAGCACACAAAATGTGGAACATGGTAGTCAAATACTAGGAACTTAGTCAAGAAAGGTTACCCTTGGAAGTCTTTATTGTGAGAATTATTGGTCTGAAATTATGTGCAATTAACATTTTCAATCTTTATAGCAAGAGGTTATGCATTTTTCCTTCAGAATAAACTCTTGTCTATTCAAGAAACTTTCTCAGATCCTGTTGTAATAAACAATCTACAAGAAAAAATCGATGAAAGAAAAAAGAAGAGAGTAAGTTGATGACAATACACTGATGTTTTTCATGTACAAGCAAATTTTATCTCTGTCTTTGTTTTGTGACATTGGCATCTGAGTATAAATGAGTAAAAATTATGCTGTTTGAAATTTTTCACAGCGGCACAAATTCCCACTTCACTCCTGCAGCAAGTATTCTTATAATTTTACAGCTGTGGTTCAAAAACCGGATGAAACGACGCTACTTAGAAAAACGTGAAGATGAGAAAAGAAGAGAAAGATTACACAAGGAGATTGATGAATGGCAGAATGAAAAGAGAGAGAAAGATTTGGCAGCTCGAAAGGTAATAAAATAGTAATGATTAAGATGATCATTATGATGATGGTGATTATGAAGAGAATGACAGTGATGGCAATGATTGTGTTTGCAATGATGATTACAATGATGACAGTGATGGTGATGATCATGATAATGATGATGGTGGTGATTATGATAATGGTAATGATGATTTTGATGATGATAATCATGGTGATGTTCACCATGATGATAACAATGGTGGTGATGATGTCAGTGATGATAAAGATGATGATAATGATAATGATGACAACCTTGACAATGATGATGATAATGATAATGGTGATGATGATGATGATGATGATGATGGCGATGATGATGATAACGATGATTTAAACTCTTCATTAAGGAAGCGTCATTGAAACATGAGGCTGGAGGCGTACTCGGAGAAGTTCGGCGTAAACAGAATGACGGACGTAAATTACTGGAATTAGTAAAATCGATATCGAAATTACGAGAAATCAGAAAATCGGAGGGTGAAAAGAAAGGTATTTAAGCTTTTTGTATTAAAAATGCATTTATGATTTAAACATAATTTTAAAATGTCGACTATTATGTTTAAAGATAACGTCTTATTTTAGGTTTGTTTACGATATAGAAAGTAAGTTACACGTCTGTTAATGCGATACCGACATCCGTATTTTTTGTGATATTAACAGACGAGGTCAAAGGCAAATATTTCAGACCTAATAAAACATTTCCTGTGAGTTTTTTAAATGGCTTCAAAAACGAACCATTTTGTTCGTTCATTGAAGGAATAAGTTTCAAAATTAATGTTGTCTAAGCCGCAGGAGCTTACAGAAGTTCCTAGGAAACAGTGAGTGTGTCTTTAGAACATTTACATGTTATTTTCATGATTGTCTTTTGTGTTTTTCTACTAAATTACTGACGAGTTTTTTATTTAACTTAAATTCGTTTGTTTTTTATTAATAATAATCTGAATCTTAACTCTTAATCATCAGTTAGATAACGGTTGTCATCACCCTATTTCTAAGAAAGTGACTTGGTAAGTAAATAAGTAAATAAGAAAATGTCTTCCCTTACAGGAGTTTACCCGAAGACTTCGGCGGAGGACGATCGTAATTTCATGGAAAAATCCGAGTGCATTAAATCGCTTGCAAGCAAACGCATCCAAAATTACGAAGACGAGGAGAAGGCTCTACGAGTTATGATGGTGGAAGAAGAAGAAGAAAGAGAAAAGAAGGAAGAACAAGAAAGACTAGAGCAGAAAGCACTTCTTAACTTAAGCAGAGGTTCGCAAAGAATATAAAGTGATGTTTACATGGAAGCCAGCCAACCCTCGCTGTAAAGTTGTTTTTTTTCCCCGATATCTCGCCCCCTGTGAAATCCTTTGTAAAATTTGTTTTGGTTCACATGAAAGGAGGGCCAGCCTTCCTATGCGAGATCTCGCTATTGACTACCCAAGATCTCGCCTAGCAGGGCTGGACATTTTCAGTGTAAACACACGCAGAAAGTTAATAAACTTTGATCTAGCCCTGCTAGAAGGCCCAGAACATTCCCATGTAATAGTGAGGTGGAATCCAGCCCTCTTACTAGGGCTAGCCTTGCCGAGAAGACTGGCTCGCCTCTATATAAACAACCGCCGACTACGTTATGTGAGATGTCAACGGGAAAGTATCTTCCTGGGGTTCTCCTTCGGCAGCCAATGGCAAATGCTTTCTTCGAGCATTTTGAGCAAATGTAATAAGTGATGATGTTCAATGCATAGCTACAGTGGTAACAATTAGCGCCCAGCCAATAACTTTAAGAAAAACCATGACATTGAGGTTTTTAAAAAACTTTAATGCTAACGTTTCGTTACATAACCAGTAACATCATCAGAGCAATATGATTGCAGCAATAATTTCTCGGCTTAAATAAGTTAACGTTTATTCTACCTGTCTATCAACGTTAACTTATTTAAGCCTAGAAATTGTTGTTGTTATCATATTGCTCTGATAATGTTACTGGTTATGTAACGAAACGTTAGCATTAAAGTTTTTTAAAAATCTCAATGTCATGACTTTTCTTAAAGTTATTTGCTTGGCGCTAATTTTCACTATTACTCAAATTGAGATTCCCGTCTGGTACCTCGATTGCCGAAATTTTGCGTAGCTACAGTGAGGAAATCTTAGAAAAATGATTGTGGAGAACCTTCCTCTGTCATTCAGTGTAATTTCGTTGTACTTACTTTCCTTCTTTCCCCCCTCCAGAGTCCGATCCTTTGGCCGACTTTCGTCGATATTATGGCCAGTCTGAAGAACGCCTGGAATACCTCGTTCAAATTAGGTAATGAATTTGTAATTCTACTCCTGTAACAAAGACGAACATTTTACGGACATTTTAAAATACTTCCCCTATGTATCCTGTGTGATCCCTCTGTGGTCCCTCTGTTTCCTGTATGTCCTACTGTCCTGCATGTCTTCTGGACCTTCCCATTTTATTTCTCCTGTTATTTCCTAGTTCCCTTCATTTTCCCTCCTTGTCTCTTTTTTCTCGTAGCCATCCATTCCTATCCCGAATGTTCCGTCCGCGACCATCCTCCCGCTTTCTTTACTCCGGCTCTGTGTTTCGTCTTTCTCTCATCTGTTTTCTCTACGCTTGCAGAAGAGAGTGGGATGCCTACCTTGTCCCAAACAACGCGTTCGGCGCCAGTAGGATCCCGGACGGGGAAATATCACCTGGTCCTCCTTCCAGTAACTTGTGGTCAGCGGTGCTTACGAACGGCGACACCGAAGCAAGATAATGTAGTAGTTAATTCAAGTCGGCTGAGTACATTGAACTGTAGAAAGACTGGAACGATATCTCGTTGTACCAGGCCTCACGACTGAATGAAGCCGACATGGGAGCAGCCATGTAGGTCAAAAACACGCGTGGGAAAAAAGTTGTAATGAACCTTTACTTTTCATTGACAGTTAGTTCTGACAAATATGCAGTGCCGTGAACATTGTCCTCTACTTACTAAAGATAAAAAAGAAACTGTCAAAAAATTCGAAATTTGGGTAAAGTTTTTCACAATAGGTTGCGTGTTTTATCGCGTAGGGGACTGGGATGACCTGCAAATTGACCTACATGTCAGCCTCCATGTTGGCTTCAAAATACAGTTAGCAAGTATCGTTCCAGTCTTTTTAGAGTTCAATGGCTGAGTACACTACCGTCTTCGTGAATGTCACGTCAACATAACCTTGCCAACGAGACATGTGTAAACAATGATTCCATGTATGAACCCCCACCAAGTTGTTGAAAGAAAACCGCCAATTGCTGAGCCTCAAAATGTAGTGTAGCTGGCGTTTATTTTTCTGACTCTTTTGAGTTTGATGTATGGGACTGACCCACTACAGTTGCTGATCAGTTCCATTCTTTCGGCGTGTCGACCAAGTTTGGACTTAACTTTTTTCCTACACAAATTTTTAGCTAAAAAGCTCAGTTTACACGTGAACTTGAAATATATAAACTGGTAGATTTTCCACCAAAATCGAATTCTGCTATCGTGCAAAGGCGAACCGAGTTACCTTTTGCTGTTAAAGCTGTAAATTTCTCAGAAGTCTCCACCCAAAGTTAAAATTATCTCCACTAAGCGAACCAGCGTCCTTACAGGACAATTGTCGTGTGAACGAACGCTGCTGTCTACATTAATATGCGAAGTAATTGACAACTACAATTTTTGTTCCTAGCCGATTTCCCTTATTGCTTGGCCCGATTACGACAACTAGAAAACTTTGCGGGATTTTCTTTTTTCACGGAAATATTTAACTCCCAGATATTCACTTGCCTTAATAATTCGAAAAAACACACTTGTGGTTGTATTTATTCAGAGGTTTATGGAAAATCGTCCAAGGATACCGAAACATCGAGCAACAGCGAAAGCCAGGTGAAACCACAGAGTTGGACAAAAAAAAAAATGGTTTTAACAAACTTGTCGCGAAAGCTAATCAATAACTTGTACATTGAAATGGAACATAACAAATTATTTTCGCGTCCGTGATGTTTTAAATTTTATTTTTCATTTTTAATTTATATGTTTATTTATTTTTGAGCTAAGATATAGTTATTAAATATAGTTGCCGTTAAAACTATTGATCACGTGTGGTGTTTCTAGCGTGCTGATTGAATTATTCATATGTCGTTTTAGTTAAATCCTTGTTAACATTTGTCAAAAATGGCGGAACGTGTTTTATTTGCGGAGGTTTTAAATGGTAATTAACTTCTGCTGTTCCTAATGGTCATCGTCGGATAATTTTTTTCTTTTCAATTTATTTTGTTACTAAGCAAATCATCCCATGCCACATCATCGCATTCAAGGTAAACGCCGTTGTATGTTTGTAGTATTTTCGCTTTCCTATGAATGAAGTGGCAGCGCAAAAATACACTTTCTTTTGCTTGAAACTATCGAAGCACAGTGACTACTATATTTACAGGTAGTTCATTGGTTATATTTTGAAAAATTCAAGATTTTCTTTGGCTCATCTTAAACCAGGTTATATGCTGAAATCATCTAGTTTAATACTACAATGGTTCTCGAAAGCAGTTCACCGGCACGAAGTCGAATGAGTCAATATGTTCTACGACACAGTTGACCAGCGTCACAAATAACGTCATGGTAATTTTCCGTTTGATGACGTGATCATAACGAGCATTCAGAAACAGGTATAAAGACATTTAAAGAAGACAGTGGTAAGTACACAGCCAATTTTATTGCAAAAGTTGTCCAGCTGAAAAATTAGTTATATTACCTGGTGTTATCGAACACTTCCAGATCGGCCACAGATCAGATATTTCCTGCCGTTTTCGGCTCGTAAATGATCACTCCGCTAGGAGTAGTAATGTGAGTGTGACTATGACAGTTTAGAAGTGTAAAAAGATTTTTCTTCGTTCAACACGGAGGAAACAGTACGTAAATTGTAATCTCAAAGACGGTTATATCTAATTGAAGTGTCAAAATTGTCGTGCTTGTGTTGCGATCAAGTGACTTTTAAATTATTAATGAAATAGCAAGTTTACAACGTGGGGATCTCAGTGGCGTTATCTCAAGTTTACTGTAAACCGAGGAACGTTGGTCATGTTTAACGACAAAACGTCAGGATATAAACGTTCCGGTTTTCGTTTGAGAACACCTACTAACACATTCTTGCAAAATCAAGGATTAAAGTATTGCCTTTTAATCTTTTGAAGGAGAACCATATACACAAATCGAAATTCCAGTGTTGTAGTAAAGCAAAAATCCTTTCAGGTACCAAGTAACGTTTCGACCTCGAGCTGAAATACCGGGTCAATGTCCGCACAAGCGAATCAATTTCCTAGTAATTCTACTATCAGCGGTGGAGACAATCGAGTGGCACGTGATGACGAGCGACAAATTCAGAGAAATCCAGTCTTACCACTTAATGGTGTATGTCACGTCTACATTGCGCCGCCACCCGCGCCAGAAAATAATGAACAGTTCTGTCGAATCTGTCACGACACGAAATCCGAAAACAATGCACCAATGATTTCGCCATGCCGTTGTACGGGATCTTCAGCTTTCGTGCATCAGACGTGCATCGAGAACTGGTTGACTTTATCTGGCAGAGAAACTTGTGATCTTTGTAATTACAGATTTCCTGTTTACAAAACTATGAAGCCCGTTAGAGAGGTGAGTGGCTTATTCTCAGGTTTTGAACCACTTTTCATTCACAGATACCGATTGGTGCATATTTTGGCAACGTCCTCAGTCTTCCCCAATGAAGATTAGGGTTAGGACCAGGTAACCCTAATCCTAACCTAAATTTGATAATTATCAGTTTAGTAAGATGTGCAGTTCAAACGAAAATACATGTAGAGTCGACGTTCACAGGACGATATCTATGATATTAAGAACCCTGTGCATTTAATGTATATCATCACCATAACGGTGAGAACAACCTGATTTTGGACATGCGAAAAAGTGTCGATTTACAGATCCAGAAAAAACACTCCAAGAAAGATTTCGTCTTCTTAGACCGACCATTTCTACGAACGGCACTTACGCTTCTACTTCCGTTTTCTTTCAGTGGATATTCGCACCGTTAGAGATAGAAGACTTGCTGGTAGTCGGAGTAACAATCCTGGCATATGTCTCTTTCATCATAAACATTGTGGCTGTCGTATTTCAAAGTATTACCGTGACTCATCAACCAAGCACCTCTGCAGTTTTTAATTTAATCGCTCTAGTCATTGGTTCTCTCTGGTCCGTCATGACCGTTATCTTCATGACTTTGGGGACCTGGTGCTCACCAAATTGGGAGGAATGGCGCGAGAACAACTCAAAGACCAAACTCCGAGAGCTTGTTTATGCTGACCATTTTCTTCGAGACCTCCTTTGATTCACGAAGGTATAGATAATAAACTGATTGGTTTGTTTTGAAATAATTTGTTTGTTTGGTAACATTTTCACCGAATACTCAACTTAATGTGTTACAGTATTTGTTGTAGCTTTTTTCGAATTAGCCAAGCAGGATATGGTCAGTTAAAAAAATTTGCAAAACCTTAATTAGAGAACAAATATTTCAACGTTAAACTTCTTTCCAGGCTGAGAAATTGTTGTTTCGTTTGTTCAGCCTCGTCGAGCACCTTTTTCCTCGAATAAATCTCGAGCAGATCTCGTACCGATTGAAAGCTCACACATACGCAGTTCTTTTAACCATCTTTCCCTAAGGAAAGTCAACACAATTTTTCGTCGTGCCCTTGCCCAAAACGAGAACGAGTCACCCTCTTCAGGTCCCAAGTTGTTAGTTTTGAAAAAGTCGGGACATGAAGTGGCAAGTGTGGCTTCTACGGGATTTACTTGCTATAACATGTTCAGTTTTAGTAAAATTACAAATTGACACGCCATATAAGGTCCGTTACGATCGATTCCACTAGTTCTTCCGTGGTTACTAAGCTTAAACTGAGGCCTCGTACTGCTGGGCGAGTCGGTCGAATTCTTTCTCCTAAAGAACCAATATGCAGAGGTTTTGACTATAAACATAAACTTAGGAAGAGAACGAATTTACTTATTTTGAGAAAAGAATGGATAACAGCTACTATAATCAGTTCGTATGTGCAAAGGATTACAAAATATCCCGTTATTAATATTGTACACTATCGCGATGCATGTTGGAGTCCAACCTTGTGCCTTGGCGCGAGGTTCTTGGTACCTGTGTGCCTTGGTACCTCAGCTGTTAAAAGAGCGGAAGCGGAGGAGCAAAGAAAAGATCCTGGGTACGACGTCGGTGGGAGTCTGGAATTACGACCGACGACACACAGGTGTTTGTCAACTTCGAATTTTCAGATTAGCCCCAGACGGGCATGAAATTCATCTCAAATACACGAACATCACTTCTACATTCAGTCCAAACAGTTTTATGTTGGTCAAGAATACTGAAGTTTCCAATCTTTTTTTTTTTTTTACATCATACACATACCTTGTTGTTATATTGTCTTGTAAAAGCGTGGTTTGGATGGGAACTTTTTAGCTGCGAAATGTAACGATTGCTGACCTGAAAAGTAAACGGGGAGAACAAAGTTTTGTTTACTGGAGGTCAAAAAATCGCTGGATTCGAAATGAAGAGTCTAGTTATTTTGCTTTGACGAGAGATTGTAGAAAATAAACTTCAAAATGCTGTAACGCCTACATGTGAGCAAATAACCGCTTTGCGTAGCCTATTACAAGAAATTGTAGGGCAGTTACTGGAGTAAACAACATCAAAACCGACCTTACTTGGTTTATTGAAAAGGAACTGTGTTCTCTTTCAATGAACTGATTACGAAGAGTTATTTTGACATCGTTAATCGCTGACGGACGTAAGTACGAGTGGTCGTTATTTCATGTTTAGTTTATGAATTCCCACAGTAAATCGCGTTCATTGCTAAGACATTTAACGAAAGCGCAGTGTTTTACCTCTGGTGACTTTCCCAAGTGTTGGGACAACACAGCCAGATTTAGCAATGTTTCTGCATTACTGTTATCCTAAAAATACAATAATAAAAAAGCTTCAGCTCCCAAAACGATTGAACAACGGAAATAGGTAACTTCGCGTTTCTATTATGGAGCAAGAATATGGATAAAAACATGAACCATCAATACAGTAGGAAAATGCGATACTAAAACGAAAGAAAATGCTGGAATACTTTTATCTTTACATGAGTCTGTTCAGAATACAAAATATGACGGGTCGTAGGCAAGCTCTGATTGGCTAACTTGAGTAGGAGTATCCGACCAAGAAAAACTTCCCACCAATAGTTTACTGGAGTTTACTTAGTGTTTTTTCTTTTTACATGAGTTGTGCAAAATACTACATAAACTTCAGTAAATTATTTCCGCAAACGCGTCTAAATATAGCATTGACCAATTTCTGACTGATATTGACATATTTTACCTTGTCTAACGCCTCTTGAAGAACCCCTTCTGCCTCTTCGTATCTCCCCATCTGCAGGTAGCAAACAGCCTGGCCATTCAGAAGCAGCACACTCGCGCCATATTTATCAGCCATTTCTTGAAAAATATAATATGCATCTTGGATTTTTTCGCCTCCCTAAACCAAATATAAACCCGAGTAAGTTTCTGGTGATAACGTATCAAAATATTTAAAGTATCAAACATACAGTTAACGCAATCCTGGCCAGAGCGGTTTTGTTTTACAGCAAACTTTGGTCTAAGCCTTAGCCAAAGGACACACAGCCATAAACATTGTGAAACATCTCAAGTTTTTCTGTCAGCTCTTCCCTTTCCTTACCGTCGCATGTATTTTTTTGAGAACTAACTAGCACCTTGTTTGCATAGTTGGTACAAGACGACTTTCTCTAAATTTGCGCAAGTCGAAACTTGCTTAAGTCTCAGGGCTAGAGCTTGCCTCGATTATATGTTTTGGATATAACCGTCCGAGATTTCCAACGCAGAATATATTGACCACGGCTTGCTTAGCGGCGAGTTAAGAATGCAAGTCGTACAAAACTTGGATACAAATTCGTACAGACTCTAGATGCGGCTAATGACAGGAATTGCATCGACCTGTGATTGTACAATAAGAGCAGTAAACAATGGAGTTCATTCTTTCAAACTCCCGAAATTGTGTGTAAACCGAAGGGTTAGGGTCAGGGTCAGGGTTTATACACATTTTCAGGGTTTTTAAGGAATGAACACCGTTGTTTACTATTCTTACTGTCCAATCACAGGTCGGTGCAATTCCTGTCTTTGGCCGCATGCACAGACTCCTAGCTTTGCGCAAGTCAATGCAAGTTGGTGAGCAAATAAGAGTCAGGTTAAAGCGTGAAGCATATCGCATCCTCCGGTTACAAGGCAAATAAGAAATTAGAAAAAAACCTAGACAAGTGCCGCTGTAACTCGTCAAAAGTTCTTCGAGAAATTTGTTTTTGTACACTTTATTCAACAATGTCTATACAACGATCTAGCTCTCAGGTACACAATCCGACAAAAAAGGAAGCCCACAATCCCAACAGAGGTACGAAAGAAAAGTCTTCTTCAGGTCAATAAAACAATAACTAGATGTGGAGGAACATCTTACCACAGCGATGTTAAACCACGCTTGAGATAGCTGGGTTAACGACGCATCTTCATCCAATTCCTGGAATGACAATAACACACACGACTGTGAAGATGAATGAACCACGAAGAACCCGCTTCACCAGGTTTTCTGCCTCATCAGTAATGCCGAAACAATGCCAGTCAATTAGCCGTTGTGATATCAACATAGAATACTGCGTAGACAGTGTTGAATAACGTAAAAAGTTCAAAGGTTGGTAACTGCCATGGCTGATCGCAAAGAATTCTAAAGTTTAGGATATAGGTGTACCATGAAGAACACCTGTGTTCCCCTTAGTTCCCACTCACAAGCATCATACCAAGGCACCCAGACTGAACAGGGTCTGAGCCTTTGTCTTGATAAAATTATAATTCAAGCCTCACGCTAAGAATGCACATACAGGCAGAATAATATTAAATACTAATTATTCAGATTAAGATATGTAAGTTTTCTTAAACTATCAATATTATGATTACATATTATGACCTCTTACTAGCATTATTAGCCTTACCTGCATCCGTTTCAGTTCCTTCCTAGATAAAATATGTTTCCAAGTTGGTATTAAAATCATCTTTGGAGGAGGAAGCAAAGTTTAGGATTATGGAGTTTTAACTATTGAGTGCAGCATTAACCAAGAACATTAACTGAATTAACAGTATTAACTGAATTAATTAATCCAGCATTAATTAATGAATTCAGCATTAACTGAATCATTAACAGCCTGGTAATACATTGAAACTTACTTGGCTAAATCAATTCTGTCCATACTAAGGTATATTTGAATGGTCAAAGCTGAACTGTAAAATGATAATGACAAAACACTTAATCACTTTTCTGAGATATAACCTCAACAAACGTGCATCTATCAATCACAATATCACTAAGCTCCCATACACAGAATATTTGTCTAGCAAAACATTCAGACTATAAACACAAAATCAATTAAGATTTGTTTTGCATTTCACTGATTTGGAGGTTGCAGAGTTAAAATCTATTTCAACCAACCTATTAATCTTACACAATGACCTTTTCTAAGCATTCTGGCTAGGCATAGCAGATTTTCCAAGCCAAGTGGACAGAGCTTGGACAACTTTGTGAGTTGAAGTAATGATTCAACCAGCCACTCAGAATGTGAGGGAGATTACCCAATTCAATATAAATGTATCAATCAGCAAATGTTATATGATTTAAATTTACTGTATATTAGTCATTTCTTCAAAATTCTTGAAAAATATTTTATCAGATGCTATCACTCACAAAGGTCAGTTTCAAAGTAAATCTATTAAGTCTAGTACAATTTCTATTCTCAATAAAGACACAATTTGCTACCTTTCTAAGGCCTCAGAAGCATGAAGACATCTCAAAGCAGATTCATAATTCTAAAACAAAATAAACAGTGAGAACAAAAGGAGTAAAGCTGCTGCATGGTATTCATAATCAAACTAAACACCAAAGCCTGGATAATTTCTTGAGTAATGGACAAGTCAACAGTTAAAAATAATTTACAAACTAGATAAGTTATTCACACTTCCAACAACCTGCAGCCAGTGTCATTATTCCTTGGATATGTAGAACTTGCATACCTGCTCATGTGAATAAACTGCAGCTGCTATTAACAAGTAATAATCATCAACATCTCCAGTTTTTAATTTGTTATCTATTGTGTTGACAATAGTTTCCCTAGAATTAACCAATAAAATCCATTATTAGCACCCAAAAACATACATAAATATACGGTATCAAATAACACATTTATAAATTAAGAAAGTCATCTGGCTACTGAATTAAACTAATTAATTGTTTACTATCACAAGAGAACAAGGATTAGTACTATAATTATTTTTCTAAGTGTACTGAGACCAGATATTTCTCACATCAACCATCCCACCAACAGAAATGATGTTATAATTGTTCATCATAACAGTGGTTGTAATTACATGCACTATCACTGATACAAACAAGTTTTACCTCCTGCTTGGGTTTTGCAAATACTCAGCCAGAATACGGATAGGCTGCACTTCCCTTGGCGATGACTGACTTATTTCATCCAAGACAACACCATACTTACCCTGTAAGGATTAAAACATGGAGAAATGAACTCTTATAAATTTAGACACGCACAATAATATATGATCAACATTTTACAGGTTAAATTATGGTCAATTCCTTCTCATGCATAATTTTTCGTACCTGAGCACAATATGCTCGAAACATAAATGCATCTCTTTCAATTTTCAAGTCTTGAGTGGAAGGCTGAAGAAAAAAAGTAAAAAAGAAATGGAATGCTATAAATTAATGCAGAAGTAAAATAAGCATGTTGTTTGGGAAACAGCTTTGTTTTGAAACAAGCTCAACAGTAACACTTTAAAAAATACTGAGATGAGAGTAGATTTCTCAGAAATCAATAAAGCTGGGGTGAGTGGTTGCTGAATTGGTGAACTGGTAACAGGCTGGCCAAGAAAGGCTAGTCACGGTAACTGCCCCAGGCCATCTGTGAGACCTGGGAAGTACACAGTCTGCGCCTGAGACATACAAGGGCTCTATATTTAAGGGGTAAATTGGGGCATGTGAGCCCCCGCATGGGTCTTTGTGGCCGTGACTTGTAGAAGGATTCTGGAGTTGTTTTACTTAGAAACTTTAAATCATATAATCGTACACATGGGTCTGTTTTCATGAATTGTTAATGGTTGACAGAAAACGTCCCAATACCATGAGGCGAACAACAAGTCATAATCAGAACAAATGGTCGGACTTTTTACTTGATGTTCAGGCTTCATTGGAACGTCACCATAACTCACTGCGTTTAATCGGTTGAATACAAATCGATTTACGCAGGGTAAATAACTTGGAAATAATGCTACCTCATCCACATGTTACCTGTGTCTTTTGTGCCTCGTTTATACAACGCTGGTAGCTACCTAAGTAAAAAGAAGTGCGAATATCAAACAGTTCATCCACGTCACCACTGGCAGCCATTTTGCTTGAAGATCGATCAAGAACGTAAAGATGAGGGACTAGGGCCAAGTGTTTGAATATTTTTTTGTGGGGAGTGGAGGGTGGAAATTTGCGGGCAAAAAAAAAAAGTAAATGAAATGAATGAATGAAAACATCTTTCACTGCCATTAAATTTCTTCAGAAAACAAAAACTTATTTCACGGAAAAAAAACGAAAAAAAGGAAAAGAAAAATACAGTTCCTAACCTACTTTTCAAACTTTGATTGGCCCTTTTCACCATAGCAGCTAATTTAGATTTTCGTATCTTTCTTATTGTCCTCATTCGAGTCTTAATAACCTATCCTGGCCACTCCAGGAAGCAAAGATTGTTTTGTACCAAATGCAAATGTACTACATGTTCATCTCCCGGCGAACTTCATCGAAAAAGGCACAGATAGAGATTTCTTTGTATAAAATGAATAGATTTCTCATTTAGTTCGAGCTCCGAGAGCATGTGACTCAAAAAAACCAACAAAAAATAGTTTCAAAAAATTCGTTTGGTGGAGAGCCTCCATAGTGGAACAGGTCCACTTAATTTCTCGAAACGTTTGTCACGTTCCGGGAATTCCCAAATATTCTCGGCAATATTCCCGGTAATTTTCGGTATGGTTCCCAGTCTTTTCGCCTACATGCCAACCTAATTTTCTGTCAGTACTCGACTGGTCCGAGTTCCTGGAGGAAGGTATGTAGTGTGTTAAAATGACTTCATTTTTCACGATTCTTTGCCTGTTTTTTTTGAGGAGCTGGTATGCAGCGCTTATGCGTGTTGATTATGTGGATTTATTGAATCGATTAAAATGACAGGGTGTGCTTTAGTTTGAGCTGTTCTGTTGAATCACGATGACCAATTCTGTGTTTATATTAATTAATACCTTGTGCTTCAAATCGTCTAGCCTCTCTGGTTATTGAACGAAAATGCATTTGAATTGAATGATATGAAAGATAAATAAGTCAGCGTTTATCTTGCAGACTTATTTTTGGTGTTTAAACTTGAAATGAATCAGAAGACCTAGTGTTTCCAAAAGCCATTCACCTTCATTTGTGTTTGTAGTTATCTGGCGTGTGTCGTAATTGTCAGATATTCCACGCAAACAGAATGTCTTTGTTTCAATATGCTGCTTTTGAAACTAAAGGTTATTTAAATAAACGTGAACTTATGACATAAATTTAAGCGTTAATAAGTAAAGTGAAATAGCGCAGTCTGATATGGAATAATTACACTGCACAAAAAATGGAACCGCATTAACGAGAGGAGCTTTTCCCCCCGCATTATGATAGCAAACGGTTTCAATAAAAAAGCTTTATCAGGAGAACCTGATGTTATGCTGTTGAGGGAGTACTTTGCATGTCATAATGATCGAGACTAAAAGTGAAAGTGCTAAATCAGTCAAATTCTGATCAATAGAACTATCGTTTCCCTGCCATGTGTGTGGGAGAGGACGGTATTCAGAATGCTTTGAAGTACCGCTTAGTCTGCCGGATTTAAGTGAAACTGACCATGCAAAGCACATCTGGTGGTTTCTAACAAGTAGTAACCCGTGTTAATAATTTGAATCAAGAGTATTGTTTATCAATTTTTGTGGTCTAAAGTTATTGGTAAAATAACAGGTTTGGACTTGCATGAGATTGCAGATGGATGAACAATTTTATGAAACTGTGAATTTTCAATAAAAAAACCTGACAAAAGTAACCCCCCAAATCTTGAAAGAAAAAATGCTTATAATCAGCCTCCCTTAAAAAAATAAGTCCATGGACTTGAGTTAAAGAGCTCATATAGTTGCTCCTAAACAGGTTAGAAAAATCTCAATAAGCATTGATATCAAACTGTTACTAATTAAAATGACAATGATTTCACAATTGTGTCACAGCCAAAAGTCACTTATTTCATCGTAGTACTCTTCTTATTTTGACTGGTATTTCTTAGGTGCATGCAAATAGCTTGGGGGTCAGGAATGCCACACCTCCATACAAAACTCCCGGAATTTTTTAATTGAAAAGTTTGACATTAGATCATTTTCCAGCTAAGATGTCTCTTTTTGACAAGTAAAATCATCTGGCATTAGCCAGTGTAAAATGATCAGATGTCACTTGACTAGGAGAGAGTTAAAACTGGCCTTCCAAAAAGAAGGTATTTAAAGTTGGTGAAATGGTGCTCATCTGGGGTCATTTGCTGACTTCAAGGTCAACAATTCATGATATAAACAACTGACATGTCAAAAACAAAGTCTGTACTAGCAAACATACTTTTGAAGTGCTAAATCCCCTCCTGTGGTAAGCCCCTCCACCATAAAGTGAACTATACTGAAAGTAAGCCCTGAAAAAATGCTTTAAACAAATGAAATTCTGAGGCTTATTATTGAAAGGGTAGCTCTGGTTCATCAGGATTTAGATCTGTGCCTTTTGGGAGATACATTGTGTATCAAAGAGTATATAAGACTGTTTGGGGAGTGTTACAGGTACATATTTGAACATATAATCTTGTCTTGCACATTGTCTTTATTACTGAGCCATTGTTTCTAATTTTAGTTTCAATTCAAAGATGTCAGATGATGAGTATTGCTTTTTTGATTATGATGATTACTACTCACCAGAAGAGGATGAAGATGATGACGATTTTTACGACGAGGATCTTGACGATCATTGCATTTATATGTCTGGCTGTTACAATGATGAAGACATGGATCACATCTATCGTAGTGCTGACAAAGCACGTGATTCAAATCTTGACTTGGATGAACGTAAACAAATTTACAAAGAACTGTCACTTCAGGACCCTGATGAGCTGCTAAAGACTCCAATGTCACTTATTGACATCTGCTCCAAGAAAGTGGCTTTGAAATTTCCATTTGCATACATTGAAGATAGAACTCCTCCAATTCCTGAGAATATACAGTTAAAAATTATCAAATACTCCTTCCCTCAAAGCATGGAAAACATCAAGAGATACTGTGTGTTGAATAATGGTTCATCATCTGAGTTTGAACGAGCTATTCGGCTAGTGAAGAGTGTGAAAGATTTAACACAAATTGGTAGGTCAATACTCATCTATTGCTTAGTATGATAGTGCAGCAAACTACTGCTTTATACAGTTGAGATTGCAGTTGAAAGCTAATTTAGTATAAACTGTACACATTTTTGTGACATTTCTGAATATATGTGTCAAGAATTGCTAATAATCAATATCAGTAAAGGATGATATAACAGCTGATTGAGCTACATATTGGTATGAAATTTACTAGTTTGGTAAATTGCTTAATTTTTTTTTGGAAGTAACATTGATGAAATATGGTAAGGGCAGTCTTAAGTCTAGAGCTGATGCTTTTTAATCTTGTGCAATGATTGGCAGGTTTCCATTTGAGTGCAAATATTGAACCTCGTGCTTATCGTGGCATTTATGGAAGTCCTCCTGGAAAGAAGTCTCCCGACATGTATGTCAGTATTAAGTTTGATCGTGGTAAAATCACGGACACTCATTGTCCATGTGAGAGCAGTGGCAGCTGGTGTTCACATGTCATTGCTGTATGCCTAGCTCGCATTTTCTTGCATGAAAAGTGCACCTTCAAGCCACCACTGTCAGACTCTCTCAACAACCTGAAAACCTATGCCCAACTACGCACCTTCACTCAGTATCTCATTGCTGAGTTCAGTGACAGTCGTATAATCGAATCAGCACAAGATGTCTTGGACAGAATGTTGACACCAAGAAGTGAGCAGAATGATGCTATTAATGAAATATGGGGAGCCCCAGACCCCACAGCAGGGCCAGGTGAGAGTTACTGTAAGTTGTTCCATAGTCAATGAAAAGCAGGATCAGGAAACAGTCTATATTTTTGTTCATTTTGTGAAATATCACTGTGTACAACACAGAGGATGTTTAGAATAATACCATAAGCCACTCAGACAGACAAATAATCTGGGCTCAGTATCTTAACCATGTCATTTGAATGGATCTGTGGATGGTGAAGATCCATCATAGACAAGCAACAGCTTTATTATCAGAAAATATTGACATATGGCAATCAGGTTGATACATAATAAAAAGAACAAATAACATGCTCTCACCAAAATTTTATTAGCACACACTTTTGGCTATCAGCACTATAGCGTTCAACGGGTGGTCAGAGAAGGCTGTTTGTTCTTTTTATTAGCTTTGTTATCATTAATTTTAGCTTGGTGGGAGTTCCTAGATAATACTTCACTAGCCAGTTTTCCATCTTACATCAGCTGAATAGAACTACCAGAATACTTTGCGGTTTTTTCATTTTCATGCAAACATTGAATTCCCAAAATGAATGGAACAACAATTGCTCTGATTAACATTACAAACAAGATTTCAAGAGGCATTCTGGTAGTTGTATTCAGCAGAGGTATAAAAGGGAACTGGCCATTGATGGTTGTTATTCAATACACTTAACTTCAAGAAACAAGTTATTTTGTGGTAATGGGAATTTCTACTGGTGATGGACGTCACATGTTGACCCTTTGTTTACCCACAGGACCCTTATTTCACAAAGGGTTGAGTTAACGTTCATATCTAATTGTGGTAAAGAAAAGGGTTGAAGAAACTTTTGGATCGCCGGAATTTTTGAGGCCTAATTTTCACTCTCTGGTCTCACACCCAGTGCTATTCAAAGAACCCATTTCAAACATAAATTTATTAAAAAAAAAACATTAGAGCTGCACATATCTGGGTACGGGAAGTTAGCATCACATCCATACTTCCTCAACCAAGCACGTACAGTCATGCAAAAATTGTTAGCAATAGTCGGCTTTGGTTAACATATTTAACTCATTGAAGGCCAGGGCTCGTCCCATTGATGAATAATAAAATCGTCAGGCGTTAGCCAGAGTAAGATACTGAAGCGCACCCTTACCCCTTAGTGGGTTAAACTCATTTCATCAATTTGTCAGTTGCCATTTGTTTAAAGGGAATAGTGACGTTACTCATTTTATCTGACCCGGATTTTAAAAAGGTATGGACGAAAAATCTCATTGGTTGATTTGTGAGGAAGGTTTAAAGTCCCGCTGCACCAGCCTGATCCACAACTCGGACATCTCTGAAGGTTGCTGGGGACTAAATGTTGCCGAACTTGGTCCTTCGAGCTCCGTCATGGAATGGTGGAAATGTTTTCAGTTGGATAAGCCTATAGTTGAAGGTGAGGAGTACGCTGAGTCGGAGAAACGAACTAATCAATGGGGGAGCACAATCCGCCCCTGGAGAGGGTCCAAGGTCTTGTACCCCCGGGAAATTGATTTTTTGATACCTAGAAACCCTATTTCCTGCCTTTTGAGATCCGTTTAACAAAAAAGTCGAGGTCATAAAAATATGATAAAAATTATATTATAAAAAAGATTGACTGTAGTAAATATTGGGAGACACAGCCCCTCCACTTCTCGCTTCACTGCCCGCGCTTAGGAATTATCGCGTGCGTGGGCTCATGCATGTGTCATCGCACGATGGTGAGAGCTGTGAGGTTCATTGAGAATGGCATTTACTAGGCTACCATTAACAAACGGTACGTGTAGATCCTGAGGTTAATTTGAGGTTCACGAACGTCCTACGTACACCTAAAGATATCTCCAAGCTCCTAGATTCCTTATATCAGTCGTATTCATTAAACACTTAGCAACTGAAATATTTCGTTGCCTTAAAACAGGTTACTTTCGCGATTTTACCGATATTACTGGAAGTTCACACTTCTCGTATAACCACTACAGGAATTCTTATTCGCGTGAGAAAAGCCAAGAGATCTCGAAATTCTTGAAAACGTGCGAGGAACTTCTTAAGGATGATTTTAGCTATTCTCTGAAAGCTGTGCAAACCTTCACGGTGCAACTGATGGATGTGATCGAGGAGCGGAACCAACGTCATTACTACCGATATGACAGGAAGGTTTTTGAAAGTATTTCACACTTAGGATGCATCCCAAGACCCAAACAGTAAGTACTTTTGCGTTAAAAATAATATTAAGGGAGATTGTGAAATATGGCAATTGGGTAGGAAATGATTGGCATTGCATCGTAATCATCATTATCATCATCATCACCATTGTCATCACCATCATTATTATCACTATCACTATCATCATCACCATCATTATCACCATCATCACCATTATCATCATCATCATCACCATCGTCATCACCATCATCATCATCATTATCATCATCATCACCATCATCATTATCACTATCACTATCATCATCACCATCATTGTCACCATCATTATCACCATCATCACCATTATCATCACCATCATTATCACCATCATCATCATCACTATCATCATCATCATAACCATCATTATCATCATCATCATTATCATCTTTATGATCATTGTCACCATCTTTATGATCATTATGACCATCTTTATCACCATCATCATTATCACCATCATCATCACCATCATTGCTATCATTATCAACATAATCACCATCGCCATCATTATCAACAGAATCACCATCATTATCATCTTCACCATCGTTATCATTGGTGCAATTGACAGATCGCGTCTCTTCATGACCCAGTGAGAGCTTTCTGCAGTACGGAAGTAAGAATATATAAATTATAATATATAAAAGAATATAAAAAGAATATATTATGTTTTACATAATATAAGCGGAGAAACAAGGCGCCGTTCAAAAAAAAGTCTAAGACGGTCTGCGGTGCGTGAAACGTTTGTACATGGTCCAAGCAAATCTTTGAAACCCAGCCAATTCCACCACTCTCATGTATATTTAAATGAAGCGAAATACCAGTAACGGGTCATTCATTTGATATTTCAGGTGCTGGTTGTTTCGAGATCAGCTGGCAAGGCTCTGGCGTCTCTTGGTGCTAAACCCAATGATAACGAAGAAGGAAAGAGAGGAGATCTTTACTACTCTTGAAGTTCTCGAAGCCAAGTTACCTCTGAGTACGTTACAACCAACCGTTGTTATAATTTAATTTTATTTTAACACCAGTTTGCTATCATTTTAACAGACAATTTCTGAACTTTTCAAGGACATTATTGTTCAATCTATTGTAGAAAATAAAATGCAGAATCCCCCTGTTTTACCTAAAGTTTTCAGATTTGCTCGTGAACTACCACAGTGCCACCAACATTCCTACATACTTCCTAGTATTGGTGACTACTATAGTGGTTTACGAAAACTTTTTGAAGAGTAGATTTATGGTTATCGACTTTCAAACAGCAGCCTGCTAGGATAGTTATCCATAAAAACTTTGCGTTTGCAGTTTGTATGCTGCCTTCCGTCAAACAACAGTTATACTTGCTACAGTAATTTTCATTCAAAATGCATCATGAAATGTGCAGTTTATGTTCTTTATTTCTCGAAGGTGATAGTGGCTCCAACAAAAAGGAATATCTGCAGTGGGATTCCCAAAAGCATATTCAGCGTCTGAGAAATTTCTCTTGGGACAGTCTCGAGCTTGGCGAGGATCCTTTCAAGAACAACAATCTGGCAGAAGTGACAGTCGAACAATGTGTCATCATACAAGCCACTAAAACTAATCCCAAAGATGGCATTGATGAGTTAAGGTATCATTTTTCGTATCCAGTTTCCTTAAAGTGTGGCTCATTCTCCTCGTCTGTCACTGTACTCTGTTACGTGATTGAAGCTCTGTACGTCTATGGAAAGACCGAGAAAGCGGTACACTTAGCTATGGCTGTGGGGCTATCCATAGTCCGTTATTATAACACATGGTTGGACGGACTGTTGCGTATCCCCGTGAAAGATACGTTGTATGTGGACTATGATGAAGGCGAGGGGCCTAAAGAGGCAGTGCCCGCGAACATTGGCAAGCGGGGAAAGAAAGGGAAACGTGTCTGTAGGAAGAGAGCTAGAAAAGGAACTAATAAAACTGAAATTCTGGATGAAAAGGCGGACAAGAAGAGTTCTCAGGACTTGTTCAATGAAGAAACAGGAGCCATTCCGGTCACGTCGGTCGCATTTTTGTTGCACATTTTGGAAGAGAATGAGGAACTAGTGGCGGAAATGTTGAAGCTCGTCAAAGTCCAGAGACGTGATACCCGTGATGAAGATATGATGGACTGTGATGAAGTGACGAGCGATGCTCATTCTTTGATCTTCCGTCTTGGAGTGGTCGGTTCAGCAATGCCTAAAATCAAAGCACCGTCGCTTCAGATTCAGGTACGTTACATAATCTTGAGGCAATCTCAAAACCACCTTCCTCGTCAGGGATCTTAAGTAAACTCAATGCACGCGACAGCGATGACACCCATCATACAACAGGATTTTTCAGGACAACAGTCGTCCCACCGCCGTCTTCGTGCTAAATATATCGTCATTCAGAGTATTTTAATGTATTCAGAACGGCAATAATGTATGGACTGGTGAAAGTTGTTGGTTGAGTCTGATTTTAGGCCTTTCTACACAATCAATTTAGAAACGTTGAAAGTATTTTAGACGATTGAAGAGCACAAGTATCTCGTAGGACCTCAAGTTTTCGTGATTTTTTAAGTGCTAAAATTTAGATTGTCTAATTATCGCTGTCGTTTTCCTGGCTTCCTTAAAGTCACTGACCTATCCGCATCATTCATATATTCATCATCGTCATCATTACCAGCACCAGCACCATCATCACCATCATCATCATCATCATCATCACCACCATCATCATCATCATCATCACCACCACCATCATCATCATCATCATCATCACCACCACCATCATCATCATCATCATCATCATCATTGTGATCGTCATCACCACCATCATTATCACCATCATCATCGTCATTGTTGCAATGGAATGTCGCTTAATGGCCAAATAAAAACTTGCTTTTGGGATATCTAATAACTTGGTAATAGCAGGCGCAATGTTTTTTTTAATTACACCTGTATGTGGCCTTCTTAGGTCGAGTGGTTTAATTGGGAAACGTACGTTGCAGACAAACTGCTGAAGTCGGTCGTAACACCTTCCGACGTGGACTTTCTACGAAAGATGACGTCACGTGTTATCAGCCTTTGCGAGGACGGGCGTGGTTTTCTACCGCCATACGCCTTGGTGATGGTATTGTTCAACCATTTATACAAGACGGATATAACAGGGAAAGTTCGCGAGGTGTGCGAAGACGGACTCTCTGTTGCCTTGGAAACGATTCAAACGTCTCCGGGGCGATCCTTTGGTGCGAACATCCACAAACGAATTTTCTTTGAGTCTTGCCGTCGACATTGGGTCCGACTTGCGGAAACGGTCTTACACGCTGTGTGCAACTGTAGCGAACATTTGAATAAAGCGTTACGAGGGTTATTCTCGGCAGTGACTATGATTGGTTCTTCAGCAGATGACGTCGATCTGACGCCAAAGCCGTTGAGCTCAAAGAAAGTTTCTTTTACCGACCAGAAGGAAGAGTTCACTAAACAAATGGTTCCCGAGAAGGTCGTCGCGACTTTGTATTTGGCTCATTCGCTGGTGCAGCGGGCTGATAAGATTCGCTTGAATGAACCGGTAAGTAAAGTGAAGTTAATAAGCCCGTCAAAGACTGAGCGGAAGAATTTTGAAAGGCTGGTTGTGCATGGTCGGCCAATCCTGGTGCAAGAGCAACCAGTCAGTGATCAACGTCGGTTGCTGTATGAGACAGCAATCAGGGTTGGCACGCATGCGTACGCTGTGAAGAACAAGGTTTTCTACATGCTTCAGCTGGATTCTTATAGTGTGGAGTACAATTTCCCGGAATTTTTGCAGCGAAATTTAAAGTAAGTGTGCTCTTTCTGATGTCAGTTTGATTTTCGTTGTGTAGGTAACGCCGTGGGATGTTGTCAATAAAGATTCAGATGAAGCGCGCACTATTTTGAGCGTGGATTAATGCACACTTTGTGTATTACTTAATCCCAAGCGTGCATCATTAAATGTGAAAAGTGTATATAATTAAAATCGTTGCAGTGGAGTTTTTTATTTATCTAATTTTTTAGTTTATTTATGGAGCAGTTTACGAAATTTTTCATGCATTTTTTTAAAGATGGCTTACTCGTATAAGCAGCAAGATTGATGTGAAGGCGTTTGACTTGATTATGGAAAGGCAGCGCAGCTATCCAGGTGCTGTCAAATGCTTCAATGACGAAGAAATTCTACGTCTGTGTACTCAGATGTTGGAGTCCGATCAGGTCGGTTCTTATCGTTTGAGAATTGAGTAATTGTACTCAATTTGATTGCTGCGTTAACATTCCATGTTTAGCATGACTGAATGGCGAAATATTTTTTGATGCAAACATCATTATATCCGCTTATCATAGCTATATCTATCTATTTCAGTTTATCCTGCCTTTCCATCCGTTGTTTCCGTCCCTCTCCTTCCATCCCTTCCTCCCCTTCGCATCCTTCACTACCTCCTTTGGTACCCCTTCCTTCCGTCCCTTCTTTCCCTTCCGTTTCGTTCCTTCCCTTGACTCCTTTCCTTTCGTACCCAGTGCATTCCATAATTCCCGCCGTTCCCTTCCCTTCCCTCCCCTTCTATTCCTTTCCCTTCCCTCCCCTTCTATTCCTTTCCCTTCCCTTCCCTTCTATTCCCTTCCCTTCTATTTCTTTCCCTTCGCTTCTATTCCTTTCCCTTCCGTTCCCTTCCCTTCCCTTCTCTTCCCTTCCTTTCTTCGTTTCCTTCTTCCTTCGTTTCTTTCTTTCTTCCGTTTTTCCCTTCCTCTTCTCTTGCTTCCTTTCTTCTCTCGTTCGCTTCCTTTCCTTCTTCCGCCTCTACTGCTACTTCAATTAAGCTTTGCAAGTTACAAAGCCATGTCTGTTCTTTTCCAGAGACGAGAAGATCGTGTGTGGATCATGGCGAGAGATGCCCTTTTGGCATTGTTAAAACCCGACAATCAAAAAATAGTGCACGAGGTTTTGCAATTATGTCGGTAAGCTTCCGAAAAGAACCGTGAACTTACGCTTAGTAAAATATGAATTCACAAGCGTCTGGCTCAACGATCTTCACTCTTCTTTGATAGATCTCATCGTAGAACTAACCACATTTGTATTTATCTCATATAATGGGACGTCGTTCATTTATTTATCTTGAAACATTTGGGATGTTTCTAAATTCTTGCGAAATGAGCTGCTACATTAACTCTAAATGGCTCGACGTCCTGGCTTGATCTTGTAGCTCACGTCACAGAAACAGAGGACTGGTGACCCAGACAGTCGCAGGGTGCAGCCCATGTAATGCTAAGCGAGCGTATTTCTATCGTCTACAACTATGACGAGTCCACACAGCTCCTCGATTGCCGTGAAAACAGCCGATGTAACTCGAGTTGATGCAATCGCACGAAATAGTTTGCAGGAGGTAGTTCTCAGCATATAATTTCAGCACATGGTTTACCGGCTGTGAGGCAGTGAGGACGAAGATTTGTTGTGAAAGGGAAACAAATCGAAACCACTGTCGGGGGAGCGAGGGGCAGCGACTAAAGGAAATCCCATTTAGGAGACCCTATTACCAACACCTTCTTTTGTTTGTTATTCCTTGTCGATGTTTTCTCTAAGATTTTCCGTGAATGAATGATTTTCTCTTCTTTTTTTCGCAGGTCTGTTGAAAAAGAACGTCCAGCAAAGAGAATCCTTCTCCTCCCTCCCATTTGCAAGGAACTGCTAACTTTTCTACCTACCACATCACTCGTTTCCACTAGTAAACTGGATTATTTTGCACGGGCTATGAAACTAATGCACAACTTATTCAAAGACACAGAATCAGACGACAATCAAGACAACCTTGGAGGCTTGGTAAGTTGTGTAGAACACTCGGGCACACCACCCAACTTATGGAGAGCATGTAATTCATTCTTGAATAAGAGGAGAGTACCTTTCCTAATCTCTGGTTCGTTTTATCAGCGGATAATTGTCGTTGTTTTTGAGATTAGTGTATTGTGAATGAATCATAAATGACCGATCGTCAAGCTCGTACCTTAGAAAAACGATATCTCAGCCCCAGACGGGAATCGAACCCGCAACCTTCTGATGGCCGGTGTGACGCTCTAACCATTGAGCTACCAAGACTCAGATGGTGGGCTAAGGTGCAAGTTTGACATATGTGCTACCTAAGGGACAGCCGCGATATGTTAATGTTGTTAATGAAATATGTGTGTTGGAACTTGCACCTTAGCTCACCATCTGAGTCTTGATAGCTCAATGGTTAGAGCGTCTCGCCGGTCGTCAGAAGGTTGCGGGCTCGATCCACTTCTGGGGCTCAGAAATCGTTTTTCTGAGGTTAGAGCTTGACGATCGTTCACCTATCATTCATTCAAGATATCTCCAAGCTCCCACGTTTCCAACATACATATCGCATTAGTATATTCTGTTATTTTTCCATAGAAGGAACTTTTTGCAGAAAGTTCTTATCAGGCGAATGATAAACCGGGAACAAGTCAAAGTACCATGAATCAACCCTTCGACGCTAATCTTCAGCTTGCTTTTGACCTTGCTCTGGAGGCAGTGAAGCACATTGGAGAAAATGACAGGGTACGAGAATACGAATTAAAACGGCGTTTTGAAAGTTTGTGTGAAGTCGTCGCATTTGTTGCCAAGAGAGCGTGCACCACGTCGAAGGAAAATTCGACGACATCTCCAGAGAATGACGACCACAAGGCGTACAGTAAGTTTTCGACAAACATTGAGTTGACTTAACTTGTCTTGATGTTGTAGACCGCTTATGGACTTCGCCTGAATCTGAGGGAGTATAGTAAACTGTTGGTCACTTCTAGAGAGGAATGAGATAACGGGAAGAACCATATGTTAGTCGAGCTTGGACATGTTGTAAATGTGTAATGTTTCATGGGTGTCATTCTCTGTGTCATTCTAGTTTATCAGTTTCTAGTTCTGTTCAAAACTGTTCTAGTTTATCCAGTTTTATTTCAGAATCATCCTCAGGGTATTATGAAGCGAAGACTTCACAATTAACCTACACTGCCGAAGTCAACTGAAAAATGTTGATTCGAGCGGGATTTGAACTCGCACCTTCGGGATACCAGTCCGCCGCTCTACGTGTTGAGCTATCGAGTCCACAGGTAGAGTGGCGGACCGGTATCCCGAAGGTGTGAGTTCAAATCCCGCTCGAATCAACATTTTTCAGTTGACTTCGGCAGTGTAGGTTAATTGTGAAGTCTTCGTTATCCAGTTTGCTTTGTAGGGCTTTGAGGAATTTGTACAGCCGTATGTACACGACCCAAACATTCACTGAACCTGCACATGTATTCTGGTATTGTCATTTTATAATAAACAGTTATTCAACTCAATAGTGGTAGACATTAAAATATGGTAATATTAGAATTGAAGACAACACATTCAACTCTATCCATGATGAAAAATTAAAATATTCTTAACTGACTGGACCAAAATGGCTGACAATTGAGGATGAATCCTAAAACCATGATACCATATTAATTATTAACAGGATACTTGAAATCCAAAGCCCACCCCGCTAACTCGGACTATTTTTCATTACCGTTAGCAGTTCGAGTTAGCGGGGTTCTACTGTATATATCTATGTCTATATCTATATCTAATATATATATAGAGAGAGAGGGAGAGGGAGAGGGAGAGGGAGAGGGAGGGAGAGAGAGAAAGAGAGAGAAAGAGAAAGAAAGAGAAAGAAAGAGAAAGAAAGAGAAAGAAAGAGAGAGAGAGAGAGAGAGAGAAGGTTTTGATTGTCTAACACAAGTAGAATTATAGAAAAAAGTGTATATTGTGGTAACGACGGAGACTATAAATAAGTTAACCACTCATTTCATACAAACGTTTTCGCTTTTATTGAACCTCTTCAGGTGCTAACTCTTCAGGTGCTAAGAGCTTCAATAAAAGCGAAAACGTTTGTGCGAAATGAGTGGTTAACTTATTTGTAGTCTCCGTCGTTACCACAATATACACTTTTATATATATATATATATATATATATATATATAAAACTGAGATAATAGTGTTTACGATGAATCCAAGAATGCTCGATACCATGTGAGGCAGAGCTTAAATGTAGTTCGATCTCACTTAAGAGTTTATGGTTGCTACTCCGAGTTGCCTGAAGATCGCATCCGCGTGAAACTCGGAGTAGCAACCATAAACTCTTAAGCGAAATCGAACTATATATATATATGTATATATTGATATATATATGTATATGTATATGTATATGTATATGTATGTGTATATATATATATATATATATATATATGTACATATACATATATATATATATATATATATATTTAACTTGAAGGAAGAACCTTCCACCTCCAGGTTTTAATCAACAAAAACTTTTAATAAACAGCAGATAATATATATATATATATATATATATATATATATATATATACATACATATACATACATATACATACATACATACATACATACATACATACATACACTGCTGCCATATTTTTATTTATATCTTATTCAAACATTTACAAAACTGATGAAACTTTTATATTCTTTCAGCTCGCGATAATATTCCAGCGTTTGAGGAAGTTTATATCAGTCGGTTTGTAGAAGTTCTCTGCAACACTGTCAAAAACTGTCTTTTACTCACAGATTTCTATTTTGAGGTACGTATACAAGTACTAGCGTTTGACACTCGCTGAAGTTATGGTATACAACAAACATGAGAACTCGCGTTTCACCCGGTATTCAAACACCGAGATTTGTGTTGGAAAGACTAGGCGCAGCCGAGGTTTTGGGGTTTTTTTTTAACCAAAGTAGAAGTATTTGCACAGAGATTAAAACACTCATGAATACGTAGCTTTTAAAATAGTCTGTATTTAAGTAAAAAATCAGTTAGAGAGCTGTCAGTATTTTATACTACCTGAGATCGCTCATCCAAATCGCCGTCTCTTTGCTAGTTATCCCGAGAATCTCTCGTCCACTTAAATTGGATAAAATGAGCATTCTGTTGCCAGTTTACTCGATAGCTCAACTGGTAGAGCAGCGGTCCGGAAACCCAAAGATGCGAGTTCGAATCCCGCTCAAGTCAACTTTTCTAGTTGACTTTAGTACCGTAGATTAATTGTGAAATATTCTCTTCACCTTGAAAACTGTTGATGTGTTTGGATATGGCAGTTTATATTCAAAAAACAAGAACTGTTCTGATGGAGTACCTTATCCGTGTGCCTGGTTCCCAGACTCTGTTGGGAGTAGACAGACAGAATGACAGACAAACTGATTACTCTATCTCATGCTTACCAAATAGTTCAGTGATAACAGATCCTCTCCCCCTGCTTCTCTTCCATACCTCCTTCCTCTACACATCTTGACCTCACCCCACCGTCATTCGCTCCTCTTTTTTACATCTTGTTCCCCTTTTCTACCCCCGTCTCAGTTCTCCCCTCCTTGTCTTTCGTATCCCTCTTTCTTCCTGTGCCACCATTACTCCTTTATCCCTTTCCCTCGTGTAATCTTCTTCGCTCTCTGTAACCTCCGCGGACATCATTCCCATTCTTCCGTTTTCTCCTTGCACTGGAGTGCTTGCTCAACAGTATACGTTCTATTTCAACAGATTTCAGGTCGACTACTTGGTGTCCCCCGCCATTCCTCTTTTGGACGAGATAACGTGTTACTTAGCGACGATTGTAAAGTGTCTTTGCTGTGCAAATCATGCTTAAGTTTGTCAGTTCTACTAAAAAGGTACTACCTGTAAACCTTTGTGCACGTATGAAGTTATTTATCATAATCAGTTATTCTTTTCATTCGCCATGGCACACTGGTCGGGCAAGTTTCATATTTTAAATGAAGGGACATTCTCTGACCAGAAAGTTTTTATTTGGATGAGCTTTCGAAAGACCACTGTCGAAGACCACAGTCTAGTGGCCGAAAGCTCGTTCAAATAAAAATTTTCTGGTCAGAGAACGTCTCTTCATTTAAAATTATGCCTTTACCTGACCGCGCTTCTTCTATAAGTTTCATATTAACATAATTGTGTACTGTGAATCGTATACCATAATTATGATAAAGTAGGAATTATGTTGATATAAAGGCTAATTGGGTGTTGATGGCACAGTGGTAGTGCACGTGTTTCTCACTTCTGTGACTAGGGTTTGAGTCTAGGACTATGCATTTGGCTGATTAAACTTACCCTCGTTACAAGTGAGAAGAATGTTCTCCAGTTTTGATTTTACCAAGCATTGCAGGTTTTCTCCAGTTTCTCAGGTGTCCTCTTTGTGGTGAAACTGAACCCATGTAGCGTGGCTCTTACTGGAGCTCTAACAAAAACAGCGAAGCTAGTTGATAAGGTCATCCAGTATAAAGAAAGACATTCAATTCTAATCTTAAAGTGGGGTATAACTGAAAAAAAACGTCATAACCACAGTTCTAATACGTTTCAACTGCCATTATTCCGTAGATGTATAGCCGGTCTGTCAGAAACAACTCATGGCAAAGTCATGGACGAATATCTCAAGGGCACAACTCAAGAATCCAAGAGTTTGTTGAAGTCTAGAGCAAGACACGAGAAATTCTATAACGGTTCTTCCCTTGTTTCTGTGCTGGAGGTTTTAAAACGACTCATGAATATCACAGACGACGACGACTTTGAGTCATTCTCACACAAACTTGCGGGAAAGCATCCCGTTACCAACACTGCTGTTGAAGAAGTAAACTCGAAGGCTACAAACAGCCCACGAGACTACGAAGAGTCGATGATACCAGATGATTTGATATCATCGCTGTTACTGAGACGTATGTTCAGTCCAGCTTTGTCCTGCTTCGATTACGACTCTGACGGCTGGAGATACTGACGGGAAATATTATTGTCTTCGTGATTCACCGGGACTCGATTGTTAAAAAAAAGTTATCGTCGCTGAACCTGGGTTTAAAAGTTAACATGTCTCGTTTTCGTACGTTCGACAGCTTAGTATATATCAATTTTTTTCGGATGAAATCCTGCTAGTTGAAAACCGTCAGGGGAGTGTAAGAAGATTGTAGTCTTGCATTCCATGAAGATCCGCAATTTATATTTTCAAGTTACCTACTTAGTAGCGTTTTTCTTATCCACTGGGCTCCGATTGGAAACAAAGAACTCGTTCAACATTACAAGGCCAGACATGATTTATTGCGAACGTGGTGGACGTCTCTGAGTTGTTCGGTCCAATATACCTGTAGAAAGCCTTATTCCGAAATATGACGCTGTTTTCAGCAGTATTTTCAGAATTTTGATTGAGAGCTTTTTCTACCAAACAACGGTTCAGGAGACTGCAATTTTAAACCAACGGGTCCCTTGCAAGCCGACCGGAGAATGTCCTGTTGGTGGGTAGTGTCTGGTTCACTTGAAACCAGTGTGTCTGAATTCCAAGGGCACACCGGAATTTTTTTCACGGCTCAGCGCTTATAAAAACGTCAAGCTGGAACAGAAATTTTTTTCTGAGAAATCGACAAAATGTTGAGAGAATGCAAAGTCGCCGCAGATCAATCTATGTTAAATTTTATTTTAGGCTGGCCAAGTGAGAATGTAAGTCGATAGCAGTTCAAGGAAATTACATATGTACACCTTGAATTTTCTGGCCGCCGAACAAAAACGGAAACTCAAGTTTAGAAAAAAAATTAAAGCTACGCGAACTTGCTATCAGTCAATTCAAGCATATGAAAGGGAAAACTGGCAGAGACTTGCAATTATCATTTGGCCGATGGTTTGGAACATTTTGAACGAACATAGATATGAAAATTATTTTATTGTACATGAAAGTCGACTGTGCCTGTCCAGATTTATTGATTGTCTTAAACAACCTAGGGGTGTTTTTAATTCCTAACAGAAAGAAAAAGGAAATACCGACGGCATTTGCTATATCTCACTTCGATTCCAGCGTGAAGTCATAAAGTTAATTCCGGTGGATCCCTGCTGAACTTTGCATTAGAAACAATTAAGCGTTGGTCGGTACAATCGACTGCGTTTGACGCACTTCATCATTGTACTTTCTGAAAATTAATCCGCATTCCATTCGAACATTTCAGACGAACTTATGATTTCTGAAAACTAATTTCTAAGCAATGTTAATGTTCACTTGTTAGTTGGGGTGTGTTAGTTTTAGATGTTCATAACTACAACGTGTATACCTAGGTAACTGTTTGAAAAACAGTTACAATTTCATAAAAAAAACACTTGATTTCAATGAAAAAAGGTTGGTCATTCTTCAGAATTCATTTGCTTCCTCTTAATCACAGTGCTTGACAAATAGCGTACTTTATTTCGCCGAATTTTCGTGTGGGTTTGATTTTACGCATTTCTGATACAACAGATGTGAAACAAAAGTTGAATATTGCGAAGACAATACAACGCGTAAAAAAAAATTATCAGGAAAGTGTCAAAACTTACCAAAAGAGATGCGTTCCGATTGAAGGCCATTCATTGGAGTACAACATGAAATGTTGTAAAAACTACGTCACATTTTTATAGGAACGAAGAAGGGGAAGAAAGTCATGTGATGAGATATTGAACATTTTCGCCTCACGTGACTTGACTGTGAAAATACCACCTATTTTTTTATATTCATATTTCACTCCGAGCAAAGGACACCGCTCGAAACGTCAGTGTTCCTTTCCTATTCTATATAAGTTTTGGCAGTTTTCTGACCTTTGTGGCTTTTTACACGAATTTCGCAGAAGTTTCTTTTCGTGGTACCACAAGAAGCTTGGAGTTTAAGGTATTAAATTTGATGTGTTGGTTTGAACAATTTGTGAAATATTCCTTTTTGACAAAATTTATTTCTCGGATGCTTATTCAGTCTTCGTAGCATTTAAGAGTCTTTTATTCTAAAATGCAAGACGCTACGTTTACTGCTGGCGAAAATAAGCAATATACCCTTGAAATCATGTCTAACAACCATTAAGAGACCTTTGATACTTTATTGAATGATTTGCATGCCAAAAAATCCGTTTGAATTCTTACAGAATGGTTTTTGCCAAACCATCTGTGCCTTTGGGTTGCGAATGTAGTTTAAAGCTCTTCTACGGAAATTAATTTTTTAAAGCTTCAAATGCAGAGTGCCCCAAAAAATTCATCTGAAAATCTAGAACTCCACGTTTGTTCTCATGCCATGAACTTTCCACCGGAGCCAGGCCTGTCCCATCCGGTAACCGAATAAGATAGGAACACGCCCCCCTGTTCGTAGGCCGAAATGGGTCTCTCGTTACGTCCGGATCTCGACGTCAGCCGTTGAACCATTTCGTCAATCTCTGCAGCTGTCATTTGACGTTCAACCTAGGTAAGAAAGGATGAATAAAATGATTTGAAGCAGTACCCGGAAATATGGTGCGGAGTCGGTATGTTCCGATGTGTTGTCGTAAGAATTTTAAAACTGCATTGGCGTAAGTACTGCCCCCCCGGCCCCTAAAAATTTACTGGGCCACCTCAACTTCTAATGAATGTAATCATGAACCTCTATAAAGTTGGACATTTGTGGAATTGCAGTGTGCAAGAGAACATATTTGGGTGTTTGAGGGGCACTCCCTAAAATCTGCACTTGATGTTGCCCTCCTAAATTCGCTGAGTGCCCCTCAAGTTCCCCCCCCCCCCCACTTGAAATGTTCTAGATACGTCACTGAAACTGTGAAACAAGGTTTCGACAACAATTTTGATGGTAATGTCTTGCCACCAACGAAACTGACGTGATGCAGACAAATTTTGCTTTCTGCCTGCCAGAAATATTTCTGGGTTTTCTTTTTTTTTTTTGTCTTTTTTTTTTGGATTTTTTTGTGAAGCATTTTGGCTTCCTTGGAAGGAGCATTTGTTTCGAACATCCAAGTTTTGCGTGAGAGAAAATTGAAGAGTGTCGAAGCGAATTATTCAAAACAGTGTTTCGCAATAATGAGTTCTATTTTCGCCAGGTTTTAAGGTTGGTGTCCGCTGCTGGTTGTGGATGTCGATTGGTTTTCTTTTCTTCCGCATCGTTCGTTTAAAATCTTAAATCATTGAAAATCAATGCAAAACTCACAGGTCAACACTTTCACAAGGATATTTTCAAGCAAGGAATGACAGAAAAATCGCGAAATAAGACAAACAGCAGATTTTTGAAAGCAAAAACTTGACTGCTTGTTTGCGAAGGATCTGTTGATAGAATGAGGTGATAACTGTCTGCCAAGATACTGAATATTATACCCTTTCTTGCACATTTTTCAGACTGTCTTTGTTAGGAGCTAGTTTAACGTTGTCAATATGATGAGCACCTGCTCGTAAACTGGACAGGGAGTCGCCCGATTTCAGTAAGCACTTCCTAACACCTCTTTTGGCAATTTTGCATGCACAAACAAACCTCTGGTGGTATATGGATTACTCATTGTATACGTTCGTCTTTCTTTACACTGGCTCACCCAAAGCACTGACACAATCGACGTTGAACAACCAGTTATGGACAGATAATGTGGAATCTTGCTTTCTTTGTGACCAAAATAAAAAGTGACACCGCTTTCCAGTTAGCTTTACCGATTTACGTTAGCCCAATGTGTAATAAAAGTTCCCACCTTAGAATGTGCATAATAATATACTATAGTAGGGAAGAAAGTGTGAATTCGGCACAGAAATTGGGTGAGATCCCCCTATACGTTCAATATTTCACAGTCCTCTCAGGGATAAATCTCTTCATTGGAAATTTTTAAAAGATGACAAATTTGAGCCTTCCTTACCTCTTTTCGGTTCTTATCCGACTTTATAATTTTACTCGTCGAGAAGAGACATGTTATTCCGTAAAGGATTAAGCAAAGGAAAACTAACCGTACACAAATTCATAACCCGGACTAACTTTTAGTTGTCTGACAACTATGCATCTAGTTATAATTGTTGCAACACTCATATGACAGTCTTTAGTTCGCAACAACAGCACTTGTTCTTTCCATGGTAACAATGAGACAACCCAGAAAAGTTCACGGTTAATAGACCGTGTTAAGTCAACGAAACCTCATCAAAATGTTGATCAATGTCAGGAATTAAAATAAATTAGAAAAAAAAATATGTCTGTAGAGTCAATTTAAAGAAAATATTGGAGAAGTTGCTCCAGGTGCGTTATCCTCTGTAATCGAAGACCCTGTTCACACGATACCGGTACGAAACTGCACCGGTATCAAAATATCACGGTACGAACCTGTTCACACGATTACGGTTTCACATTACGGTTTCAAATCGTTACGGTTAGCATTACGGTTTCGTGCTTTTTCATACCGGTACCGTGTGAACGCAAGGCCTAACCGTAATAATTTCGTTACGGTTTCATTTCGTACCGGTATCGTGTGAACGGGGTCTAAACATGTCCCACTAAACAGACCTTTGTTCGCCTTTCCGTTCTTTTGTTCTCAATTGACTTTTTCGGTGTACTCAGACGTTTTACAATTTCGTCCACCTCTTGCGAAATCCTTCGTTGATGACCAGAAGTGTCATTAGGATTATTTTCCTCTTTTCTTGACATATTTCGCTCGTCTTTGCCTCTGTCAACTCCGCATAAATCGTTATGCACCGTTTCAGTGTCAACAGATGGCAATAACCTGTGGTTATTGATTTGAAATCAAATATTTATGTACAATTAAAAATTCACGAGAACAAAGCTAAGTATAGTTCAGCATGCAGGCAGGAGAATTTAAGCATA
The DNA here is from genome assembly GCA_030142905.1 of Heliopora coerulea. Taxonomy (NCBI): domain Eukaryota; kingdom Metazoa; phylum Cnidaria; class Anthozoa; order Scleralcyonacea; family Helioporidae; genus Heliopora; species Heliopora coerulea. The sequence goes on from JASJOG010000020.1 coordinate 940,081, forward strand.
TCAAGATAAGCAAATCTGTTGGTAATTGAACGCCAAACATTGCACACATTTTGAAAGTAAAAAGAACCTTAATGAGTTCTAAACTTCTATTCCATAGGCGTAAGGGGCGGGGGCAGGGGAGGCAACTGCCTCCCCAAATTTGGAGAGGACCAGATTCGGGCAAACAGCTCGGGTAGAATTGGGAAAAATAAATTTCTAAGCGTGATTAAAACAGAAAAATTTTCAAAAATCGGTGACAATGAACAAGAGTTTGGATATTAGTGTGCATTCAGGTTGCCATATACATACCGTGTGCAGTATGTAATTCTTATTCTTAGGTTTTTTGTAACTAAACATTCGAGCAGAGCGATTCGGGCACATCGTCTCTGCCCCCCAAAATGATTAGGGCCAGTACGCCTATGTTCTATTCCCTTCTATAACGGAAAGTCACATACCTGATTTCATTGGTGGTGGAAGATGTTTTATATTTGGTGAGGTTTAATTCCTTAAAAATGCGAGACAAGGGATGCATTCTGCAGACCTCCTGCAAATATTTCAGAGATAAATAAAACAACATGTAAACTAGCATAATGAAAACTTTGATTCTTATCAAAAAGGTGTTATAAAAAATAGAACTTTCTTATACTATCAATTTAGATAAGTTACTGCTAGCACCAAACCGAAATCAATGTTTGCAATTTTATAGAAAAAAAAATAAATAAAAAGATGAAAAATAAGGATGTTGAATACCGTCAGTTTATTCTGAAAAACTTTGCCAAATTGCTGCAAATTTTAACTGCTAAAGTTACGTCGATTGTCAAAGAGGAAACATAAAAACGATGCGAAAAGCTGGCAATATTGTGTCCAGCTACCTTAAGTTAAGTATATATTCGGGCAACGCGGAAGCTTTCGTGAATAGTCACGCGTGGATCTCGCGAGAGACCTCGAAAAACCAAAATTAAAATGGCGCCAATTTCAGACTACAATAAAAATAATTGACCACAATAGTAGCCCTTGGTAAAGGAATGATGAGAAATACAGCATCATGAATGAACAGCATCAAAAGGTAAATAAGTTTTTTGTGAGTCAGTCATTTTTTTGACTTCATACAAATATTGCTAAAGGTTATGTAATATTTGTACCGATTGAATTGTTTTAGAAAAAACAAATCCATTCCAACTTCCAATTCCTATTAATACGTTCGCTCTTGAAATAATTAACATCGGCTTGTTAGTTCGATGAATAGTTTGAGTTACTTGAGTATCAACGTTCTTTCTAAGCTTATGAGCTAATACTATGAATTCAAATACCCAATTTTTCATTAAAATTATTTATTAAAATTAATAAAATAATCGGAACTAATCTGGTAATTTGCTCATTGCTATTACACTGTATTACATTGTATTTTTCATGCTTGTAGGTAAGAATGTGGCTTGAGGCCGTATTTGGTGATGAACCAATTCCAGCATTTGAAATAAACTCCAAGACTGTTGAGGTGTTGAGTAGTTTGGTGGACATAAACACACAGAGAGATCAGGATACAAGATTATTACTTAAAGACCTTGAGCAAAAGAAAGATGAGTATGCTAGTGAAGGTGAGGTCATCTCAGAATTAAATTTCCCAGTCTGGGTTACCTGGAATTTAAACCTAATTAAATTACTTTTCAGTTATATAAGACTTATACAACAACTATATATTATTAACTTCTGTATAAATATTATTATTGTCCAGCCCTGGAATACATACATTCAACAGCTCATTTAGCTGAATGTATCTCCTCCTTTTTCAGTGAATATGTTTATCTTAAACTATTTCTACTTAGAAAGAATGCCTACAGATGCCTGCTTTTTCCTTAGTATCTTGCAGGTCTTTTTTATTTTAAAATAGTGGCATCTGCATCTCTGTAATTACCTTTTTTATTTCATTGTTTTACACAGTGTAACTTAAATCTATCAATTCTCTTGCAGCAAATAGAATTCAGAACATCCTTTCATCTGTTGGATTACCACTCAGCAGTTTATCCCAGTCTGGGTCAACAAGTGTGAGAACACTTGCAAACATTGCACTGCTTTTGGATTTGAAGGATACAAAAATGTCAAGGTAAACAACATGCAACATTTTGAGGATTTAATTGCAGTGTGAAACAGCTGAGGATCTTCTCCTTAAACTATTTTTTTATTAGTTACCTTCTAGGAATTAATGATTTGTCCAAGGAAATTCAGTCATCAAAGGAAGAGAGAATGAAAGAAAAGCATTCAAGTGCCAAATTATTGCGGAAGACTAAAGCTGCTTTAGTTAAGTATGATTCACTGAACAAGTAAGTCCCTAATTGTGCGTTCTTGATGCTACATTAACCTATTAAGGGGCAAGGGCTGACTTTTTAATAATTTACTCTGGCTAACACCAGACAAGTTTACTTGTCAAGGAGATGAGCCTTGCCCTTAATAAGTTAATTAGCTATGTATTAATATGGATATGTATGTACTGGGTTCAAATTTAAACCTTGTTTAAATCTTCTGGTACTTTTCAATACTTTTAGAGCAGTTCATTTTTATTCAAGTGAACCAAACTTCTTATCATCCACTATTCAACCTTTTAGCCCCCTTTTAACACTTTCTCACCACACCCCCTTTGTATTGTCTCTGCACTTCAATTCTGTCCATGGAAAGGTCCAGAAATAGTGCATATCTGGGTGATATGATTTATAATTGATCATTATTAGTTAAAAAAAAATTTTTTTTTTTCTGCCTTTGTGTTTACTACTTCATGGGACACAGATAAAACTGTCCCACTACTGGCTCCACCAGTGAAGGTCTTGTGCCTCTTTGCTCTATTTAATGACCATGATTTTGCTTGATAGAGGGAGTCTTTTAGGTGGGAAAGAGTTAAAAATCTTTCTCTGTGTTCAGGGCATATGAAGTGTTGGAAGAACAAATATCACTTCAGGAACCAATATTAAATAAACGATTAAAAGAAACTGGCTTCCTAAACCAAAAAGCACAGGAATATCAAAAACTTTTTGACGAATTACAGGTGGATATTATGTTAATTTTTCTTCCCATTTTCTTTCCATAGCTTTTCTGGATTTAGTCACCCACTTCTTTTGCAGTAATAGTCATAGTTGTAGTAAAACAACTGACTGGTAAATACTAATATTTCGCTTTTCTCCTTAGAATTATCAAAAGCAAGTTAAGTTGGAGCCAACACTTCATCATAACGCTTTGGAGAAGAAATACGAGGTAAATATTTATTCAGTTTATCTTGTTCATTCTTTACGAAGGTAATTATTTGAAACAAAAAACGATCAGCTGTTGAACTAATCTATATTGCATTCGCATAAGATGACATTTTATAATTCTTAACCATATTGCTAATTAACTATGCCAGATTTATTCAATTTCAGTCGAAGAAAAAAGGAATAGAATAAAATAAATAATAATAATAAAACTAGAAAGTTAAAGGTAGGAGGAGGGAATTCGAATCTTGATGCCAAATCGTCACCTATCCATGCGGAGTTTTGTTTTTCTTTCAAAACTCAAACTCCCTGACAATTTTAAAAGTATTTCAATGTTTTAAATTTCTTTTAGGATGTATTGCAGTTAGAAGAAGAATTAAAACCATTGAAGTCCAAATTAGAAACTTACCACAGTCTACCTCCGGTACGAACCCAAGCTTTGGTTGCACATCCCAGCCCCCCCCCCCCTTTTTTTAATACCGCGGCTTAACGCGGCACTTTTTGCTCATTCATAATCTATTCTTCCATGTCGCTAGGACTACTTGTCAGGTTACGTTTAAATCTCATTAAATGTAAATAAAAAACCGCTGCAAGAACTACGGAGATAAAAATGAATCTTTCAGGTAATCTCTATGGAACGAGCGGAAGTGTTTGGCCCTGAGATCAATAAGCGAGAATAGCGTTTAAAAAACGAGGCGAATCTAAGTTCTTTGACAGAAACTAGTTTATCTTAAGAAAGTCACTACAAGCTGCGCTTAATTCATTCAAATGTTTGGTCCAGTTATCCAAACAGATCTCAGTTAATTTTCCATTGTGTTTTACCAAGAAATTTTAATTTCCTAAAGAATTTGCGAAGTTTTGTTACAATACCAATTACATATTTCATTTTCAGGATATTTCATTGGCTAAAGTTAAACTTGAAGAAGCGAAAAGGGAACTGGTAGGAGAACTTCACACTTTCAGTATAGTGTTTTTATTCAGTCTTTCCATTCAAACCTAAAATACCTTTTTGTTTCTCTGGATTCTAGGAAGCTTTGGAGGAACAGTTGACCCAAAATATTGATTCCATGCACAGAATATAGTATCTCGTGATCTGTTTTTTTACTATGAAATAAGAAAGGAGAAAATATACTGTTTGTATCAAAGAAAATGATCAGATCGATGTACAAATTTATATTTTATATAATGCTCGTAAAACTTGATAAGCAATAACGGGTGTTCCAGGAGTTGCTTGCTTTCATAGAATTTGTCAATCTTGCGAAGTCGAAGACCAACCTCGTTCCCAGTTCCCAGGTTCTATCCTCATAGTCTTCTCCGTGGGAGACTGTATTGCAGTTAGAAGTGTCTCCAGTGGGACATTCATATTTACCCTTTCTACCTATACAAATAGAAAAAATAGCCGCAGCAAAGGTCTTTTCTTCCGTCGGGAGAAACGCACGGAATTAGTAGTCCTTTTCAAGAGTTTAGCGTTGAAACAAATCGACTGACAAATGAGATGAGCCGACAGTAACGGAAGTTATGCTTTTATCAGTTCTAGTTTTCTCACATCTGTGCTGCGGTTTTTCGCGATTTTTTAAATATAGTGCAACATCTTTTGTCGGATGTGGAAGGGTTGAAAAGTCGATCTCGTAGAGAACCAGAATGGACTTTCCGAAATCGCTTCATATCTTGGTGACGCCCGTCCAGGAGGTGTAAGGAGGAAAACCGTTTTTCGAAATTCAACGAATAATTGGTCATTTACGCTCGATCACATGAAATGGAGTTTAAACGATGGGAGGAAATTTATTTGTGGAAGGAATTTATATTTTAAGACAGTTTATCAATTATACACGCCTCCTAAGAAATTTTTAGGCGAACAAACCCGAATAAAACCTAAAATATCTTAAACTTTTATTAGAGCGAATATCAGAACCTCGGTCAGTTTAAGTCCTGTTACTGGCATTCCACTTCTTTTCGCATTGGGCTTCGTGAACTTTTATAGAACTTGTCAGGAAAGTTTCGCCACAAATGTAGCATACTTCTGTCTTGGGTTTTGTACCGCTTTGGCGAGTACTTTTCTGTTGACTCTTTTGTGCAACCTTCTGCTGATTTATGTTTTTCAGAATTTCAGACTTTCTTTGGCATTGTTGTTCGTGAATTTTAAGAGACGATAAAAGGATTTCCTTCCCACAGATGAAGCACTTCTGAGTTTTGGGTTTTCTTGTTGGCGTCCCCTCCCTCTGCAAGTCGGCTGACGGTTCCGATTTTCTGCCCAGCGGAGTAGCTCGAAAAACGGCTTTCCTGTCTCTGGCTTCCCTTGATTCACCCCGTTCGGTCTTCGTCTTGTTCTTACCTGCACATTGCTTTTCGTGAACCGCCAACGACGATTTGAGGAACTCTTGACCACAAATGTAGCAAATAACTGTTCTAGGTTTCTTGGAAGTACGAGCCGGGTAATTGGATACCGAAGGATTTTCAATTTCCTTCGCTGTCTCTGAAAGACTTTCGTTTCGGGATTCATTCTGCTGCTTTTCCGCTAAACCGCTTTCAGGTGCTTCTGATTTGGCGTCAACAAAGATATTCGAAAGCAGACCGTTCTTAGCAGCAGGCTCTGTACTACCTTTCAATGTGTTTTCTACACCCTCGTCTTCAGCTTCTTTTCGGTCTCGGCATTTCTTTTCGTGAACTTTCAGGGAACTAGGCAACAGTTGCATGCCACACAAGTAACAAGGAGCAGTTTTCAAAACTTTTTGCCTTGTTACAGAGGTTGTTTCTTCCCCCATCTTCTTTACGCGTTTTGGAGACTCCTTTGCTTCGCTTGATCGTTGCTTTTCAGGAGTCTTCCTTCGTTCCTCAGTCACACATTCTTGCTGTTCCGTTCCGAGAAACGTGTTTTCGTCACGATCTCCAAATCTCTCAGCTTTCGCTTTCTCAGAAGTGCATTTCTGGCTTGCCTCCGGCCTTTGGTTGGCTTTCCAGTTTTTTATGCATTGAGTTTCGTGAATTCCAAGAGAGTGGACAAAGAACTCTCTACCGCAAAGGTAGCACGCTTCCATTTTCAATTTTCTGGGAATTTTCGAAACGGAACTGCCAGCCTCGGGGGAATTTTTCGCGTGGTGCAACCTGGATTCACTTGTGTCAACGTCGGACGTTACTTTACCACTTCGCGTTTCTTTGATTTTTTGGTTTTCGTTTTCTTTTGGGAACTTCTTCGCACATTGCTTTTCGTGGATTTTCAACGAGGAAAGCAAGAATTCTTTACCGCAGATGTAGCATTTCTCGGTTTTTGGTTTAGGAGAAAGAGACCTTGTAATGCGTAATTCTGGGTTAACGTCCGCGGCATCAGAAACTACAACTGCTGAATCTTGACTACTGACTGCCCCCATATCAACAAGCCGTTGTTTCCGTTCATTGCTGCTTTTGATTGTAACAGTTTTTGGTCTTTGACATGGTTTACCATTTCCTGTTTTGCTTTGATTTCCTTCAGGTTCATGGTCTCCATTTGAGCAACTGTTTTGTACGCCATGTGTCGGTTGACCAGCACCAGCAGAATTCTCAATTTCATTGGCAGTTTGTTTTGGGCATTGGTCTTTTGTAATGTTGTTTCTTGGCGGCGGAAATAATGCTTCACCTAGGCTTTGATCTGATGCAGTCTCAGCTTCACTTTTATTTTTACTCTCTTGTCTCAATCTGCTTAGGCTTACTGTCTGCGGTCGAGAAAGCTCGTCCTTCAACTCTTCACCGTCTGGAATGAATTTGGAATCTCCATGCTTGGACATTCTCCGTCAGTGTGCCAGGAAAATCTAGATATTTGAGACGTTGGTTAAGACCGTATGTAAAACTGCCAGGCAATGTGGTGTGGATTGAAATTTCCTAGAAAACAGCCAAAGAAAACTTTCATTAGCACTGCTAACTTCTGACTGTATCATCTAAACCACCAATAGTCGTCGAGGTGTTCCCCAATAAGGCACAGCAAAGCACACAAACAGTTTGCAACTATTTATTACCCAAATGCCTCCCTCTACTTTCAGTGTAAAATTGTCCGGCATTAGACAGAATAAGTTTCCAAATGGCTACCTTGTGGGTGAAATGGTAAAGTATAATAGACCTTCAATCTTTATCATGCTGGTGCCTACTTCTGCTGCATAAAACCGTCTCAAACTCATTAAAAATTCATGAGCAAAACACAAAGGAAATCAGTACCGAGACGTGGTTTGGATATCTGATCTTAATTAGCATAGAATTTTGTCAAATTTAAACCCGATTTTCTCTTTAAATACAGATTCGTTTGAGATGTAATATCATACACTTGAAAGTCATGTTTGATCAGATATCCAAACACCTCAAAGTTGATTAAAAAACTTGGCTATCGCCTTGTTTTTCAACTCATTTCTTGGTATTTGGATATCTGATGAAACACTCCTTGTGTATGATATATTACATCAAGCATTAGGAGAATAAGTAGGTGTATGTCAACAGTAAAAAATTACAAGACAAGTCTAAAGTTCATGAATAAATCTGAAGTGTCCCCAAGCTTAAAAAAAAACAAATTATATATGGAAAAAAGGATGTAACATAAGGGGATTGAGTTCTAGACTAGGAAAATATTTGGCTACTGATAAGTAATATTAATTCACGTGACACTCACTGCTTCCAGTGTCCCTGCTCTGTCAAGCTATCAAAGCAAGTGAAAAGTTGAAAAGAAAAAATCCAAAGAGAACCACATAAAACATGAGGAGATTACCAGCAGATTATTCATCCCAAGTCAACCTGTTGAAAAAATCTTCAGAAAATTGATCTTTAGACTAAAACTTATTTAAGGGGACAATATTTCTAAACCCTTGTGATGACGTAAGTCAAAAACGTTTGGTTTTTAAATGACAAGGCTTTAGTAGTTTTTGTCTTGTGTTTCATAATGTTTAGGTGTATATCATGTCAAAATTTATCCTTAGTTTGATGTTTATTCTAACAATGGGTTTTCCACAAAGGAACACACAAACACAGCTGAAATGTGAGAGCAGATACCTCAAACAAAAAGCCATGCAAAGCAATAAAGTCTCTGATTATTAATAATTAAACAGTTAGTAATTAATAAAGAAAGCAATAAGTTAAGGCGCTTGCTCTGCTGTCAGTACAACGATTCATTTTAGAAAAAATCGACCTTGCAATAATCATGAAATCAGTGCTGTAATAGTAGGTCCAGATGCAATATGTTTAACATCTGCACAGTAAATTTGTAATGAAAAATGAGTCCAAAGGTGGCAAATGAATTATGCACTAACAAAAACTCAAAACGTGCCCATTTCAATACTTAGTGAAAGCTTCTCAAGTTCTTCACGAAACAACTACTCCGTTCTTTTAAGGCAAAGCGAGTTCATTTCACATTACTACACCAACGTCTTGTTACACAGGGAACGGAAAATTCAAATTCGTAACTAAGTTTACAGAAACATGTTGTAAATAAAAATTGTGTAAAACAATAAAACTAGTTGCTATACTAAATACAACATTCAGATATTTAAATCGCTAACAATTAAGAAAGAAAAACTTTGTGATATAATCCAGCCTATTCCTGGTCTGTCATTGTTAGAAGAGTGACTTACTTTCGAAAAGCATCATCTAACTTTCTTCTGGGAACGTTAATTAAACTTGGTCGCTGAAAATTAGAATATTGAATGCCCAGTATTGTTTTTTGACTTCTTGTAAACACAAGAAACATACATTTGGTGTAATAAGAAATGGTATGGAACTTTTTTAATACATCCGCTGACTCATTCCCTTTGTAAACTTATAACATTTTACATTAAACAACTTTCAGAATTTAGATGTTTGAATTTTGCTACAAGGAAACAGACAATGCGTTCAGGTACTGATGAGAAGTTTCCTAGGAAACTAGAACATAACTTGGCTCAATTTGAGTTAACAAAATGAGTGCGAGAAAAGTAAATGTGCATAACGCACTTACTACCAACTAACTGGTGCATGCAACTACACACGAACATCACATTAACTTAACCATGAAGTGGGTAAATCAGTATGTTTGATTTCTTAAGCAGGTGGATTCTCGTGTTCTTGTTAACATTGTCAAGACCGGTAAACTAAGCTCGTAGCTCACTGAATAACGGAGATTTTTAAACAAAAGGTGTGCGAGTTTTATAATTATTTTGTCTTTGGTGGAGGTTACTACATCGTGGGCTCAGGTATTGCACCACATCATGTAAACAAATCAATCAACCAACTAGAAAGAAGCCAGTAGCAAAGTATTTTTAGCGATTTCACCACCATCACGCAACTTCGTTCACCAAACATCTTTTAAAGAATCAGCGAACGGAACCGCATTCCAATTTTATACCATCGGAAAGTAGCATCTATTAATACAGTAACCAAGAAACTACTTGGAACAACGACTGTTATGAAAGGTAGTTCCTCGGATTCTTCCTCGAAAAGTGCTCCAAAATGTAAGTATTTATCTCGTGCAAATGGTTGCCGTTTTGGTGACAAATGCCGATATAGCCACCAAGTTGAAGAAAAGCCAGATAAAGATGAATCTGTTGAAAAGTCAGGCCATGAAGATGACGAAGCTCAGGTTGTACCAGTAAACGAAGAAAGAAATGACCAAAGTTCTACCCACGGAACTGAGGCAGGAGAAACCGAGAATAGTAATGTCAAGGACAATGTTCCAGTAAAGGAGTATTCAAAATTGCCTGGTAAGAAGACAAAAACGTTTTGTAGATATTTTATGAAAGGCGGTCGTTGCAGAGAAGGCGTAAAATGCAGATTTTTACACCCAATACATCTGCTGAAATTCAGAAAAAATTCTCACCAGGAGCAAGGTGGCCAAGTAAACAATGAGAATACAAGTGAACCATCAGGTGGCAAGGTTGACCATTCAAAGAGAACGATCACTCCAGTGAAACGTCCTACCATTTTAAAACCAGAAAACACAGCAGTCACAGAAAGATTGTCGGAATTGACTGAGCAGAGCATGAAATATTTACAGGAGGTTGAAGTAGAGCAATTGAAGAAACGCTTTGGAAAAGATGACTGTGAAATTACACAACAAGACTCACAAATTACCTGTAAGCTGAAAGTAAAACCATCTGATCCAGACTGGGTAAGTTGAGGAGTAATGTAAGACTGCTTTGCAGCTTTTTAGTTCAAACATTTGAAAGAGCTGTCAATGGCTTTAGATGAACAATCAATATACCTAAGTTTGGCCTTATGTTACCTTGTAAATATTACTTTAAAACAAAAATAAATGATCCAAAAGAGTGGCCAACAACCTTTTTTTAGTTAACACTGGTTAAAATCTAATAACAAGCAATTCCTGAAACTACCAATTTATTTTGGTGAATTTAAGTATTGCCCTCTCCAACATTGGATTACTCTTTAAGAACCTCTGAAATGTCTGTAGACCTTAATAAGGAATGTATTTTATGTGTGTGAAGGTTAGATCTGTTTCAAGAAAATTCTAACTGGACATTTGTCAGCATTTTCAAGGTTCTTATGCTTGGGCCTATATTTTGAACATTTAGGCAGTAGTCTGTTGGCCAGTCTTTTTAATTACATGTTTTGATTAAATTACTGACTAATTTTCATACCCAAGGTTGGCCTAGCTGTGATGTGTTAGCTGTTAAGCTCACTGGGACTACTTTAGCCACATTCAAAAAGTTCAAAAAAACCATGAAAATTTGGTCTGTTAAAGGCTTATAATGTCTACGGGTTCAGCAGTAAAGCTGTCAGTATCTTGTTACCATTGATAATATGTGAGATATCGAGGAACAAACTGGAATACCATGCGACTATTTCATTTAACATCAGGATATTACATTTCTTGCAGCCATATGATGTGAATGAAGTTCAACTTACTGTCAGGTTTCCATCTGACTATCCTAAAAAGGTGAGAAATCTGGTCTTACTAGTGGATTGCTATTGATGCCATTATCTTTCAATTCATTTTATAAATTACAACATTTAGTATTAACTTAAACCAAATTATAACTCTTTTCAATTTTGACATTTGCCAGATTTTTGAAGCAGAAATTACAGACAATGATACATTTCCTGAGAACTTTACAAAGTAAGAACAGTAAATCTTTTAATATGAACTCTCCATTCATGCATGCAGTAATTCTGAATGTAAAAAGATTTTACTGAATCTCAGCCAAGCTAGTCATAATTTTTTGTGTAATCTGTGGCATTTTAGGTACATTAATTTGACTATTGGAAAACATTTGGAGGAGCATGAGGCTGCACAGCAACTTCGAAACACTGCAGACCTCCTACTACGACCATTTCTCAGATGGCTTGACCGAAATTTGGAAAGCCTTTTCACCAGAACTTTGAAACAGGTTATTACCTTTATCTGCATTTCTTTTTGAGATGACTATACTTTGTCATTATGATAAGACCTTTATCTATAGCTGTTGAATGGCAGTTACTTATATCAAGACATGTGCTGAAGTAGCACACATCTCAATTAAAATGAACCAAATGAATACTGTACACTTATTTTTTCATTCCAAACATCATAAACATTTGATTATGGGTTTATTTGGGTTTGCAAGTCATCATCTCAGATCTTTTCAGATAGTATTTTAACAAATAAAATAATTAAATTATTTGTACAATCTAAGTTTGTCCATTCATTGCAACGGATGTTATTGATTGTTATCACATTGAAACACTGTGTTCATACTATATTTATATGGTATTTGTAGACATAATATGAGGCCTAACTGTCATGTTGAAAAGCAAACCAAATCCACAAATAATTTATAGCTAATCAGCCAAAGGTTTAATAGCATTAGACTACAGTTAGTAGTTAATTGTTTCCAGCTGAGAAGACCCAAGATTCCAACAGAGTTGAAAAACTCTTTTCACATTTGGTAAGGTATCTAGTCCCAAGGACAGAAGCAGATTTGACCTCTTGACCTCATTGGCAGGAGACTGTTGCTGTTATTACTGAGACTCCAAAGCTCTTGTTTTACTTGTACCACATGATTTGGTGTTCTTATGAATGATAATTTACATTTCTAGATTAAGTTTGAGGTTGAAGCTCAGTCTGCTGGATTAGAGTTCATTCCATTTGACACCCAACATAGTGAAGATGGAGAAACTAGTGCAAAGATCACAGAAACTGGACAGGATACTGAAGAACATAGTGAGAAATTTGTGATAAAAAATGGCAGCCTGACCTTGGAAGGAAATGTAGAAACCATTGAGTCAATAGCAGATACTAAGGACAGGCTTGATCCTGGCAATGTCATTCACAAAACGGCTGAGGTTGAGAACACGTCAGTCATGTGTGAAATGATAGATTCCAAGAAAGTTGGTTGTACTAAGAAAGGAACTGAAGTAAGATTTCGTGGTCTTGAACTTCATGAGAACACTGCAACAGTTCAAATCACGTCTCTGACTTTCACTATTCAGTGTACCAGATGCAAAAACAGAGAAGAAATGGCAGACATCCAGGAAAAGTAAGCATTGTGAAAGTTATGTTCTGCATGGTAAAGTCTGGATGACAATTTTAGTGCTTTAACAGATGTTATGGCATTGAATTTTTGTTTTCTGCTATCCTTTTAGCAAGCAAGTTCTGTTGAGTTGTTCAAAATGTTCCAATGTCCTGTCAATTGTTTTGACCAGTTCAGAGGTAATTCACCAGCATTCGTCCACAGTTGCATATCTCATTCCACATGGGTAAGCAAAGTTTGCTGATCATTCTTTTATTATTATTCTATTTCTCATCTTTTTATTTATATACTCACTAACATACTTACTCATTTATTTGTTTGTTTATTTTATTTATTCATTCATTTATTGATCTTTTTATTTGTTTGGTTTTTTATTGTTTATTTTTATTTGTTTTTATTTTTATTTTGCTTCAGCTGTTTGCCATTTGATCTAATTTTGTCAGAGTGTCAAATATTGCTTGGCTGTCTGAACTGCAGCAAGGAGACATCAGTGAAGGTGAATTGAAGTATCCTAGTGTTTTTTATGGTAGCTAAACTACCAAGAGATTGACATGCTTTATGCTTAAAATTGCAGGGCATTAACTATGGTTCAACAAAAAATGTTTGGTGTCACCACTGCCATCAGAAACTGGATCTTAAAGTAGATTCAGCAAAATTTCATCAACTTCAGCCTGGAGCTACTGGTAAGTGATTGCTTGTAAAAGTTTGTCATTTAGTAGTTAATAGGTGGTTGGCAGCAATCTTTGATGCAAGGAAGAAAGGAGGAATAGTGAGGAAAGAGGGAGACAAAAAAGGGAAGTATTACAATATGTGAGCATGTGTGACAGTGAAAAATGTACAGACAGACATGCAGACAGGAGGACAAACAGATGTACACACATGGACCAAAGGAGGGAGGAATTAAATGGTGGATGAATAGAAGGACTTAGGCACTGGCTGGTAAATGGCTGTTTAGATAGACGAGTGTGTGGGAAGACAGACAGACAAACAGACAACAGATGTTGAATGATTGTGTGACTTATGACTTGTTTGAGTTTGAAGCTAAACAGTATCCTTTATTTTTCAGATACCAACTTGTTAACAACCGTAGTGAAAAAGAATGCCAAAAACAAAGATCCTCCCATTAGAATTGGCCAGCCTCTTCCTGATTATGGTACCTGTAAACACTATAAGAAAAGTTTTCGTTGGATGAGGTTCCCGTGCTGTGGAAAGTGTTACCCTTGTGACCGCTGCCACGAAGAGAATGAAGAACATGAAATGGAATTGGCCAACAGAATGATCTGTGGTTTTTGTGCCAAAGAACAGGTAGGATACCTCTTCTAGCTAGTACACCAAAGGACTTGAGTGTTTGGTTACTAATGAATTGTCCCTTTGATATTTTTGGTATATACATAATGTAAATTACAAGCCACTTATGAAGAGGTTGATAACCTGAGGCAAGGGGCTGTTTTATAGGGACTGGGAATGTTAAAGACAACTTTTCTATTTCCCTAAATTTTAGCCCTTCGGTCAAAAAGGTTGCATATCTTGTAAATCATTCGTTACGGCAGTCCACACAAGTCACTGGGAAGGAGGCAAAGGATGTCGAAATAAGGTCAAGATGAGCAGGTTGGTAAAACAAGTAGAATAAGAAAATAATGTATTCCAGTTTATTATCCAGCTTGGTTTACTGGTCCAAATAACAAGATGGACCGTTAGAAGTTTTGTGTGACATTTGAATAGTAGGTTATTTCAACTCTAAAATATTCAATTTTATTTGGTGCAATAATGTTTTAAGTCATTGTTGATTTTACCTACATCAGTCTAGCAAAAATAGTGGACCAAAATAGGGTGACAAACAGCATAAAAAAAAAGTTTGATGGATGTTGTCCTACAACTGGATTGACTGCTCTTCAGTCATTCTCAGTCCAGACACAAAGCAGACAACTGACAGGTGTTCACAACTTCACATATTCACTAATTCAAGTGATCATTATAAGGTCACTGTGACTTGCCATTTTGAGAAGAAATATCGGTCCTTTGGGGATCATAGGGCATGGTGGGTCTAGATATGGGCACACCTCTTTACAAGTGAAACTGGTGTAAAATGTCTCTCAATTATAAATATGAGATAAATGCAACATAAAACCATCTGGTCTGTAGTATCTCATTCATGTAAATCTGTAACTAGTCTGAGTGGATTTCCTCTCTGAACCCAAACTTTAAAGCAAGCGGTGGTCATAGATTTAGATGACTGTAAATATCTCCGAGCTGCCTCATGCAACACATTATTCCAAGTGATGATTGTTAACCATTTATGGTTTGGATAACGAATTTGCTTAAACTCGGAGAATTATACAAGAAAAATTTAGTTCTTACTCACTCAATAGTCAACTCAGTATATTAATTTCTGACAGCTGCGTTAGCAACTCCCCAACCCATGCCAAGTACTTCCTATTGGCCGTTTGGGCTCCCTTATCTGGATAATCGTGCATCGGCCATTGGCAAGACTCAAATTTTTTTGGATTATCTTTTTTTTCCAGAGGTGACAGTAAGAAGTACGCTGAAAGGTCAAAAACAGTTTCCAGGCATGCCAATAAGGTGGAAAGTCAGAAAAAAAAGAAGTAAATAAATGCGGCAAGAAATAATGCATTTCTTTGGAAAGACGTAAATTGAGTGACAAACGAATGAGTTTATTAGCGTTCTTGTAAAATTATTGGCATTTCACGAAACGGAATGTGAGAAGAAAAGAAAATAAATATTTTTGAGAAATACAATATTGTACCCTGTGCTATTTGACCAAAGCGAACAAACTACATCTTTGGTAGGAAACGAGAGCTGCGGTTAAAGATACAGTAAAACCATTGCCATATGTAATTTTGTTGCGTCAGGAGGCGAGTTACCGATCAACTTGTCTGGAATATTGATGAGATGGAGGGAGGGTGATGCTAGAATAGTTGGCATGGTTGAGTAAAATCGGGGTATTTCAAAATGATGTTAATAAAGTCATGTTCGGATTACCGACCTTGACTGTTAGCGGTTTTCTCGTCATCGGAAATTTTTTTTTTTCTTTTTTTTTTATTGTAAAACAATTAAGGTAAAAGTAATAGTCGACTAATACCCAGAAAAGCAGTTTTTTTGCAGCACAGTTAATAACAACAAACGAAACAATTTCCTAGAAGATCAGTTGTTTGATCTCGAGGTTCTCTGAAAGAAGGAAAAGGGCCTGGAGAAGAACAATTTGCTGCCCAATTTATTCAGAATGGCGGCGTTCAATTTCACCCCAATTATCGGCGGTCACGTCCGCCTCCTCTTGTTTTGGTCTTTATATTGAGCGGGTATGATTGAGAAGTGATTGAATGAGATGCACGATCGCTAAACCACGAGAGACAGTTTGACAAACCTAAGTTAGTGATAAAAAATCATCGGTTTTAATAAAGTAAACCATGCGTAGTATTTATATTTGTCTTCAACTGCTGATATTTCTTAACAAAAGAGCGTCGACGACGGATCACACTGGAGGCCATCACAAAACAAAGAAGCATTCACAAGACAATCACAATTCTACCGTCAACGGTGATAAGCAGAACGTTCTTCTGATCTCATTAGATGGATTTCGCTGGGATTACTTCGATAAGGTAGATACACCAATACTGAACTCATTCAAGAAGCAAGGTGCACATGCAAAATACGTGAAGAATGTCAATCCAACCTCAACATTTCCAAACCACGTCACATTGGCTACTGGACTTTATCCGGAGTCACACGGCTTTGTTTCAAATGAAATGTATGATCCCATTCTTCACTCTATTTTTAACATGACTGTTACTGACCCAAACTGGTGGTGGAACTCGCACGTTGAGCCGATTTGGCACACAAATGAAAAGCAAGGAGGCATTAGTGGCGTTTGTTATTGGCCTGGCTTCAATGTCGATGGCTACAGGCCACGTTTCTACGCAGATGAAGAAGAGAAATATGATATTCCCTATCACGACCTCAAAAACCTGATGCCTTACAAAGAAAGAGTCGATAGTCTGATCAAATGGCTTCTAGCAGACAAGCCTCCCAATTTTCTGATGTTATATTTTGGACAGCTGGATGAGAAAGGCCATGAGTATGGCTTCGCTTCTGACGAATCCCTGAGAGAGGTATCAAAGCTGGATAATACCATTGGGTATCTTCTTGATCAATTATCAAAACATGAACTGCTAGATAGATGGAATATCATCATTACTGGCGATCACGGAATGACCAACTTTTCGTTGACGAAGGTAGTTAACATCTCCGACTATGTTAATAGCTCGGACTACACAGTTGTTGGAGATGTTGGGGTTGTTTTTATTTGGCCAAAGGAAGGAAAGACTGAGGAGATTTTCAAGAAACTGAAGGGTGCTCATCCAAGGATGAAAGCCTATTTGAAGGAGGACATTCCAAAGGACTTCCACATAGGTAACAACCGTCGCGTTTCACCAATTGTGTTAATCTTAGATGAAGGATGGATGCTCAACACAGCTCATCACCCATTTAACCGCGAAAAATTTTATCCAGCGGGACATGGCTTTCTGAACATTTATCCATCAATGTGGCCATTATTTTTAGCTCGTGGACCAGCTTTTAAAAAACGATATCTCTCTCACTCATTCGAGTCTGTTGATATTTATTCCTTGATGTGTAAAATACTTGGTATCCAAGCACAGCCAAACAATGGATCCCTTAGCCATGTCAGGCAGCTACTGACTGAGCAAGCAACCACCCCATATTTTAACCCAATACTGTTTGGTGTCATCGTTGCATCATTGTTTTTTGCTCTTGGTATTTTTATTTTTGCAATTGCCATATGCTTCAGTCATAAAAAGACAAGAAGGATGAGGAGTAAGCCATGGAAAACTAAGATAGTTATGCGTGAATTGGAAGAAACTAATGACCCTCTCCTAAGAGACGAGGAAGTGGAGGAGGATGTAAATTTTAGAGATGATAGTCCTTTGTGAAGTAATTATATTGGACTAAAATGCCACCTTTAGCTTAGTGCCTTCATTTGGACTAATTTGATTTCAGAACTGCCAATTGAGAGTAGAAACAAATTTGGGTCAAATGATGCTAATATGTAGCTTACCCTTGTTGACTGCACAGAGAACAGATGTTAACTCTAATCAACTCCAAAAAATAAGACTGAGGCTTGAGGTTGCTGAAAGTAAAAATAATTTCATAGAAAAGACCACACTAGATTCTGTCAGCAGTCAGTCATGTATAATGAAATATGATAATGCCAAGCTCATTTCTGTCTGGAAAGGTCATGTATTTTATACTGGCCGTGTCCTGATGATTTACTTGTGAAAAGACCTCTTGACAGGCTATCAAAACATTGGTCAGCCACAATAGTCTTTCTCAAGACTACAAACACCTTAATAGTCAATCAACAACCAACTCCTGCTGGTATTCTTTGGTTCAAGCTGTTCACGTGTCACTGAAACGTTTTCTCAATAAATTCCCAGACAAATCAGGAGGAGCATGTGATTATTTGGAGAACATTTCCCACAAGAAATAGACTACCCAGATGCTCATTACTGAATTACATATATTGGGAACATGTATTGAGACAAACTGTTTAATTTGGGTCAGGACAACCACTAAAATATTGACCAAGGATTTACCAGGCAGGAATTGTAGTCGTAGGATGAATATTAATGCCCAGCTCAAAATTCGAATGTGAATGGCCATGACAGGATAAAACACAACAAATAACAAAACATGTTAGTTTAAACAAGCTCTACTGACATTTCATTGCACGTTAGCAATGAAATGTCAGTAAAGCTTGTTTAAACTAACATGTTTTGTTATTTGTCGTGTTTTATCCTGTCAGGACAACCACTGTTGAATTCTGTCCTTTTAAGGTTGGGGTTTTTGGCAGTAGCTGTAATATTAAACTTTCTCATGCACATGCAAGCAAAAAGGTTTAGCTGTTCACACTCTCTATGCATAAATACTTTGAACAAGATGCACAGTTAAATACCAGGATGAAAGGAATACTACCAGGCAATTCAGCTCCTTTGAAACATTAACAATAAGACATCAAACCGTAAATTTGATAATACAAATCTATAGATGTACAAAAAAAAGCAAAACCTGGCAATAATGCATGGATAATGAAAATTACCAGGCTATAAAGTTATGGCAAAAAGGTAGAGGACAGCACTGGCAGTGTTGAATGATGTGTTTGAAAAGGTGGAAGGGCAAGGGAATTTCACAAGTGTAGATACTGACATTTCCAGCAGAGGCCCTTTGTTGAAGTGAATCATCAGAGTGAAGGACCTTTGCTTGTAATGTTGGGATTTCCTCTCTCAAGATTCAGCAGTTCCTTCACCCTGTAAGTGTTCACGAATGCTTCGTGATATTAAAATCATAGTATCCTGTTCATTTGGAAAAGTGGTAGGCTGGCTAAAGCTTGAATGTAATTAATATTCTTTTCAACATTTGTCTTGAAGCATCACTATATCAGCTCTCACCACCATAACTTGGAACATAAATTTTATCTGCAATAGAAAAGCTGGCAGGCCTACTTGACAGAATGTTGTTTACCATTACAATCTTTTAAACAGCATTATTTAAAAAACAAAGCCACTGGATATACCAGAAATGAGTACAAAGTTTTGGAGGACTATCATATCAAAACTTTGACAAAAAGGTGTGTTTATAGAAGCTTTCCATGGTAACATTAGAATTCATTAACAGGAAAAATTTGAAGATTATACCACATTAAAAATTTTAACCTGTGTAAGATGACCCTTCCACCCAGACCAGAAGCTCTGATTGCATTTAATAATACTGTGTGTCCTTAACCTTAAAAGGTTATCAAAGACCAAGAGGATGCTAAATCTTGCCCTTTTTTAATATGTTTGCAGAATGCCCAATCCACCAAAAGTTACAGTCAGTGGCATAGATTATGTGGAGATGTGACAGTCCCCCAAAGTTTGTGAAAAAATAAAAAGTTCAGGCAAAAAATAGATAGTAATTCAGGCAAAGTATGTCAAAATCCCTTTTCATTACTAGTTTACGTTTAATTTATATATTGTGGTTGAGAAAGCAATGATACATCACACACAACCTGAATGTATGCCAAATTAAATTAGGGTAATTTCTGAAAGTACACCATGTTTGGGCAAATTAAGCTGGACACACACACCCCCAATCAATATGGGTTAACTATGCCCCTAGTTAAAGTAACTTTTTTGGAACTAGAACATTCCCAAGATTCAAAGCTGTCCACAATTTTCGATCACAATCCTTTTGTTGGTTTTACCCGAAGCTGACCCAGTAGCCTCAATCTTTCGCACAACATCCATGCCATCAATGGCATGACCAAAAACAACATGCTTTCCATCCAACCAATCTGTCTTCTCTGTAGTAAGAAAGAACTGTGAACCGTTTGTATTTGGCCCAGAGTTTGCCATTGACAGGATACCTGGTCCAGTATGCTTTAATACAAAATTTTCATCTTCAAATTTTTTACCATAGATAGACTTTCCTCCAGTACCATTTCCTTTAGTGAAATCTCCTCCCTGGCACATAAACTGTGGAATCACTCGATGAAATTGGCTTCCCTTGTAACCAAATCCTTTTTCTCCCGTGCACAAGCAACGAAAATTTTCAGCAGTTTTAGGAACGACGTCATTGCGAAGTTCCATAGTAATCCTTCCAGCAGAACGTTCACCAATTGAAATATCAAAATACACCCTGTGGTTCCGTTTGGTCTCTCTGTCTTCGCTATTTTCCTCAGCAATGGTCCCTTCATCGTTTTCTTCTCCTTTATCTTTTTCTAACGTTTCACCAACGTGCTTTGTCATCCATGTGTCATCCTTCCACACAGCCCTTGAAGAACCTTCCTTGATTTTCATCGGTTTTGCCAAATTCACTCGAATAGTCCTCCCAAACAACTCCGACTCGTGCATGTTGTCAATGGCAGCTGCAGCGTCTTCAGGCATCTCGAACTCCACAAATCCAAAGCCCCGATGTTTCTGAGTGGAGTAATCTAGAGGTATCTGAACATCTGTTATATCTCCGAATGGTATAAGAGCCGCGTGAAGGACCTTTTCGTCCACTTCTTCGGCTAAACCGCCAACGTAAACCATGCGTTTGTTCGCCATATTGGATGATTTAAACCAGAGGTAAATGTGTTAGGTTAGGTCAGCGGCATAGATCACGGCGCTGTACCATGGGCTTGTACCTCCTTAAGTACGGCACGTGTGTAGTTTTGCAGAAATTGTCAAAAATACCTTGAAATAGAACGGCTATTACTTTATGAACAGAAACGTTAAGGGCTAAAGGAAATTTTGCACTACCAACACCATGGATTGTATTCCCTGAGCACGAGAAATTTGGAGCGTTCGGTTGCGAATTCATGTGTTGACTTTCGATGATCTCTCGCGAGCAAAGTGAGCCTCCAACGAAGGACTACAAAGAAGTACTTTGAAATACTTATTCAACGGTGAGTATTCTTTTGATATTTCAGATACAACTGATGCCAAATTTTCGTTAAAATAATTGCCGTATTAAAAACAATTGTCCTGAAGATGACTTAGTCGAAAATGTTTTCCACTTTTTATCTTTTAAAGTTTTAGTCCACTTGTGCTGGATTACCATGGCATTCACAAGGTTCGAGGTATGGCGAGGGATGATGTCTGAAAACTATAGAACTCTATTTTTGTGACTGCCAGACTTTATTCGGTTGAGAACGGGACCTGTCTCTTAATGGGTTGACGAAACGACGATTGTAAAGTTGCTAAAAAGTTTTCTTAGCTAAAATGTTAAAACAAGCAACCATTTGCAGGTTTACTGTCACTAAACTAGACAGTTTTACTCAGCTAAAACAAGGCAGCACGTAGCCTCCTCTGTAAGAATAATTTAAAAATTTCTGACTGGATAAAAACTACTGAGATCAATTTTGAAATTAGAGAAAATTGTTTTCTCTTACATTCCATTTTGCTAACTGGTGTTAAAATGTCTTTCTTTGAGGTTCACTTGTCATTACAAACGAGCTTTTAGGAGAATTCATTCCTTTTATTGTTGGTAAGTTGATTAACGATCCTATTTTGAATGTTTTTGAAAGATCAGGTTTTTTTGAATAAATGATAGATGAATGTTCATTAAGTCCTTACCCCAGAAAAATAATTTGAGTCCCAGATGGAGATCAAACCTGAAAACTTCTGATGACTGAAGAGATGCTCTAACTGTTGAGCTACCAAGACTCGGAAGATTGCAGGTTCAATCCCCATCTGGGGCTTGGAAATCATTTTTCTGAGGTAAGAGCTTTACGATCATAATCCATTATACATTCAAGACATCTCCAAGCTCCCACATTTCCAACATATATATCACACCATCATTTTTTTCTGATAGTAGTGTTGATTTGAGATGTTAGACGTTGTAAGAAAATCTTGTGTGCAAATGACAATCTGCATCACAGTGATTATATTGGCTGAATTTGAACAAATGGGCTTGACTGCAATTTAGTGGACACCAGTGTGCTGCTGACCAATTACAGTTTGGGATTGTATTAGGGTTAGTGAACCAGTGGTATTGTCGCTGTCATACTGGTGTCTGCTAAACTGGCATTGCACCAACAAAAACATCTCATTAACTTCAATGGTGAACATTATAATATCGTAAGAAATGCACATATGCTGTACAGTATATTATCAGACCAGATTGTCCCAACAAAGAAGGCTATTCTTTTTATATATGACAGTTATTGCACAATGATTATAAAGAAAGAAGTATTTACCCTCTATAAATTTAGCCCACTTGGTTGTTACTTTTATCAGAGGTGTAATAGTGCTGTCTGATAACACAGTACATTCCAGTACTTTTTACGTACAAGAGTATTACAATCTAGTATTTTTCTGGTTGAAATAGCATTGTGAATGTTTCTGTCACAGAGCAGAGACATAAAAGATATCTCTTGTTTCTCAGAAAAAAATAATAACCAAAGATTCTTTGTGTTTCAGTGAAGTCACTCATGTCTCTGTACTCTAATACAAAATGGAAGTATCATTGTGTTTCTGCATTGAGACAAAATATGGTTCATCCAATCTATGTGTGCATGGGATAGGTATTATTTTCATATGGCAGGCCTGTCAATGGGACGCGCGCAATCGCACGTGAGTGCGCAGGCACACGCTCCACTAATGTTACGCGCACGAATGATCACGCGTGCAAATGTTAATTTCAGCTCGCCTGTCAAACTGTTTTGTTTTCAAAACGCTCCCGTCCATCTGGCTCAAACTCTCAAGTACAGAGAACGTTCAGTACCATCACGAGCATCCTCTCGGATAGGCGCTTGTTAATGGCCCACAACGCTTTGAATAAAAGCCTTATTGTCGACGGAAACAACCCGCTTTGGAACAGAGAAGAGAAAGAGGCCATAATAGAGTGTGCTGTTGAAATATATATGACATCAAACAGACAGAAAATGGTCTCTCAACCAAATGAAATTACGTCAGTGAGAAATACGGTTAACGTTGTTCATGAGGTCCACGCTACACTTGACCAAGAAGAAAGCAGTAGTGAGGACAGTGAATTTGAACTTTTCCAAGAGGAATTCAAAAGCGACTCGTGCTGAAGTAATATCTCAATGTTTCTGTTCCTTCTTTTGTTGTAAAAAAACATTGATATGACATTGTATTCATATCGGAATTAAATTGATGTAATTACAAGAAAATTGAAAAATTTTCTATTTTTTTGAGAACTCACCCCACCCACCCCCAATTTGTTGTTATTTAATCGCGTTCACAACATAATCTGCCCACATGATAGACCGCGCACGCTAAATTTCGAACGTGAGAGGCCTGATATGGTAATTGTTGATTCATAGAACATTAATACAGATGTTCATTCAGCTTTCCAAATTCTTATAAAAAGCCAAAAAGGTCAGAGATCTCCTGAAAATTAGGATAGAAAATACTGACATATTGAGCAAGGCCCCTTCATCACATATATATGTTAATTATTCAACTGTCTTAGTTGCTGCACTCTATTATTTTTGTATCATTGTTTGGATTTTTGAAATTTTCACCTGATGGAACATATCTTTGGAGCATTAAGTTTTGTTCTAATATCAAATCAAACACTTTCACAAGTGATTAGTATGATTGTGACCAAACTACTGGAGATTTTAGTAGGGGATTTACCAAGAAAGTTGACTGACATCAAAGCACAACTTGGTGAGGATTTTGCTCTGTGTTTTCCCTGGAGGTTATTAATAGATTTGAGCTGGCTAGAAAAAATAGTTTAACTGAATTAATTTAAGCCTGCAAAATTCAGGAATACAAGGAATTGTGTGTAGTTATAAATGCTAATGTTTTGTGGTATGCAAACTTGGCAGGTATACTGTGCAGTTCACATTGTTACATCCAACATTGGTCGTAAACTTTCAAAGTGGAAGCACTTTTATATGAAAGACCTGTATCAAGACAATAAAATGACTTTGGAGGCTGTTAATGGAAATGCAAAAGAAGAAGATTTGAATGGTATGAGATGTCAAGTCTTTTATATACTGGTTCTTGAATTTATTGATCTGGCATTGGTTTTTGCATTATATCGAACATAGTACCGTTGCCTGACTATCTAATACTAAATATATGATTGTATAAATTAATATCAGGTAGACTCAAATATCTTAAAATACAATTTCTGAGTTGGTGGTTAAATATTGTGTTTAGCTTTTCATAAATATGGCTGATTTTAATGAAAAAATGTTTATGCTGAATCCAAGAGTGCTCAATACCATGTGGGGCAGAGCTTAAATGTAATGTGATTTCACTTAAAAGTTTATGCAGACACCAGAACAGATTTCTCATCTCAAAGACAAGCCATATGAAGACAATAGTGATGAGTCATCCAGCCCCTGCAAACCATGATGTCAATGAACAGAGAAAAAGGAGACAATGAATCAATGCTGTTTTGGTTGTCTGAAGATCACATCTGTGTGAAACTTGGAGTAGCAACCATAAATTTTTAAGCAAAATCTCTCTCTCTCCCTCCCTCTCTCTCCCTCCCTCTCTCTCCCTCCCTCTCTCTTCCTCCCTCTCTCTTCCTCTCTCTCCTTCCCTCTCTCTCTCCCCCCTCTGCCTCTCTCTCTCTCTCTCTCTCTCTCTCTCTCTCTCTCTCTATATATATATATATATATATATATATATATATATATATACAGGGGGTGAGCAAAAAAAAGTGGCCATCCTAAATAATTGTGGTTAATGTAACATAATCATCACAAGATGAACAGACGTGGTTCAGAATGAAGAATGATCGTTTTAGGATGCATGCATCTAAGTAATTTCAAATATCATCTCAAATCTTAATTTTAATAACCAATTTTTGAAATTCACAAATGTTACACAGTTTTTAATTA
This sequence comes from Heliopora coerulea, assembly GCA_030142905.1. NCBI lineage: Eukaryota > Metazoa > Cnidaria > Anthozoa > Scleralcyonacea > Helioporidae > Heliopora > Heliopora coerulea. The sequence goes on from JASJOG010000020.1 coordinate 965,130, forward strand.
TATTATAGTTTACAAATTCCTGGTACATCTCTGATGTCCTTCATTTTGACTCTAATGAATTTGTTTGCACAATCACCAATAAAGTTTATTTACAAACTACTACAGGCAACAACAGTAACTCAAGTACATGCCTAGTGTACGTACCATTCAATACCTAGCTGGCACTCTCTTCAATTTAATCACAGCTTTGCATAAACAAGGCATGCTTTCAATAAGCTGATGCAAGTATTCTTTGGTGATTGTTTGTAATCCATTTTTGATTACTGCAAAAAGTTCATTTTCATTTTCCAACTTTTGGTCTTTTGTTAATCAGTCCAACTCAGCCCATAAATTCTCAATGGGATTTAGGAGAACCCATTCCCATTCATCAATATTTCCACTAATGTGCTCACGAGCAGATAATCGTGGTAAACAATTCTTCTCACTCCCAAATGGTTTCTAAGATTTTTTCTCCATTTGAATTCTCTCTTCCAAGAGGCGATTTATGGTTTTGGTGGAAAATTTGACCCCTGTCTGAGCTTCTAGTTTATCAGCTAGCTAATGTTTGGTTGGGGTGCCTGATTTGGATGTTTTAATAATTAAATGGTCACTTCGATCGGTAGTTTCCATCCAGAATCAGGATCATGACTGCAATCTCCACTCAATTTACACTAATGCAAAGTTCTTTTTTTTGTTTTTTATTTCCCAGAACAGGTCAATGTGAATTTTTTTTGAAACTGTACATGTGGTAACTCCAGCTTAAAGCAATCCAAGAATTTCATGATTCCTTCTAATTTTCATCTCAGATTTCTTGGTGCCGACTTTTTAAAGTCTCTTACTAGCCACATCACTTTTGCATAAAACCTCAACGAAAACGTTCAAAATTGCACACGTAACTGGTTTTTTGGCTAATAATGTTTTTTACTTAAGTTATCAACTAAATATTGTAGGATGTGCAATATTTTGATAATTTTATGGACAAGTTCGTATCATCCAATTTGTAAGAAATAGGAGAAAATGCACTATGTTTAGCAGAAGACATTATCATAAAAAGTATTAAGAATTGATGTGTGTTCCATGCCAGCACTTAAAATTAGTATGTCAAAAACTTTTTAATCAGATCTCCAAGAAAGCTTTTAAAAAATATACAGTTTTCTTTCATTTCTGTTCTTCCAGTGACAGTTATGTCAAATTGACTATATTTTTGACGATGGTCACTTTTTTTGCCCACCCCCTGTATATGTGTATATATATATATATATATACATACATACATACATACATACATACATACATGCATGCATACATGCATACATACATACATACATACACACACACACACACACACATATACATATATGAGTTATCTTGAAAGCAATTCCCCATATTTGCAGTTTTGGTCTTGGGCTTTCACCTTGATTCATCAAGCCGTCATCAGAAGTGAATGGGAGCTTTTGCCCACAGGCATTAGTGCCAGCAGTCTTTGTGAACATCTGATAGATTGGGGTGTTGCTGATTTGTTGTGTTTGTTTGTTGGATCTTCAGTGTTTGGTGGGCTGGTCGCAACATTCTCCAGTTGTGTAATGGTAATGTGTGAAGGTTTTGGACATTGGTGGGGGTAGAGGTGCTTCAGTGGAGGTAGGTTTCTGGGATGTCTATACGCTGGTTGATTGTGGAGGATTGGATGCTGTGCCAGGCTTCTAGAAAATTGCATGCATGTCTTGATTTTGAGAACTGCTTTCAAGAAATCTCACAAGATGCATGGACTACACATTTTTAACTCATATGCAGATATATATATATATATATATATATATATATATATATATATTATTTATTTTACAGTAAAATGCTGTTGCTACTCAGCAATTTGTGCCTTGAAGAAAAGCTGCTATTGACAAAAGGAAAACATAATAACTTATTAAACAGACGAACCGAACTTTTCTCAAGGTGTTGCCATGTAATAAAATACCTTATTAATTTCTGTCAGTTGCCTGATGATCGTGTACTGCATGAAACCCTGAGTAGTGACAGCATTTTACTGTAAAATAAATAATATATTACACTCTACGCATGGTATTGAGTGCTCTTAAACCTTACGCCTTCTGTGTGACATTTGTGTTGCATACTCTTCTTGATATATATATGTGTGTGTGTGTGTGTGTGTGTGTGTGTGTGTGTGTGCGCATTGTATATATATATAAAACTCTGAAACCTATATATATCTAGGTCTATAAGCAGGAAACTATATCCATATAATATAATATATGATATATAATATAATATATTATAATATAATATATATATATATTACATTACATATTATATTACATTATATTTTATTATATTATATCGTATTATATTATATTATATTGTATTATATTATATTGTATTATATTATATTATATTGTATTATATTATATTATATTGTATTGTATTATATTATACTATATTAATAAGAGTTGCATATACCTCGTTTTCCAAATGAAGGACCACATGAACAATTTGGTTCCCCCTTTCCTATTAGACCAAATTTCCACGTGTGGATATCTCCGGCAAATCGAGTACCAAAGAATCGGAATCAACGCCAAACAGTAGGATTTCGGAGCCTTTGGCCTTTCCTGACATGATCACAGATCTTTTGAAAAGTTAAAGGTACCTGGTTTTGCAAAGGGGGGAAAACATGAGCCATGTGTCCATCCTTTGCTATTGGGCCAAATTTCGACATGTGGATATCTCCTCCAAATCGCATGCCAAATCATCACAATCCACGCCAAACAGCAGTATTTGGGATCGTCTGCCCTTTGCTAACATGATCAGGGAAGTTTCCAACACTTCCAGAAACCTCGCTTTCCTTAGGGCGTACCACATGAGCCATGTGGTCCCGCCTTTCCTATTAGGCCGAACTTTGACATGTGGATATCTCATCCAAATTGCGCGCCAAATCATCGTGATCAATGTCAAACATCAGGATTTGGTATCCTCTGTCCTTTGCCGATATGATGAGGGAAGTTCCGAAGAGTTGGAAAAACCTCGTTTTAGAAAGTGAGGACCACATCGTTCATGTGGTCCCCCCTTTGCTATGGGACCGACTTTCGAAGTGTGGATATCTCTTACAAATCGAGTGACAAACAATCGGAATAAACGCCAAACAGAATGATTTGGGAGCCTCTTTCCTTTGCTGACATGATGAGGAAAGTTTCGAAGAGTTGCAGAAAACTCGTTTTGCAAAGGGGGGACCACATGGTTCATGTGGTCCCCCCTTTGCCCTCGGGACGAATTTCGAAGTGTGGATATCTCCTGCAAATCGAGTACCAAACAATCGGAACCAGCGCCAAACAGCAGGATTTGGCAGCCTCCGACCTTTCCTGACATGATGAAGGAAGCTTCGAAGAGTTGCAGAAACCTCGTTTTAGAAAGGGGGGACCACATTAGCCACGTGGTCCCCCCTTTGCTATGGGGCCGAATTTCGAAGTGTGGATATCTCCAGCAAATCGAATATCAAACAATCGGAATGAACGCCAAACAGTAGGATTTGGCAGCCTCTTGCCTTTTGCTGACATGATGAGGAAAGTTTCGAAGAGCTGCAGAAACCTCGTTTTGCAAAGGGGGAAACACATGGCTCATGTGGTCCCCCGTTTGCATAGGCTAGGTCGTTGCGTGAAAGGCTAGAAAAGTTTTTTTTCTTTTAATATCTTCCTATCGATAATATAATCATCTATGTAATTGAATAATTAATTGATGATGTTATATATATATATATATATATATATATAACATAAACTTAAAATGTCTTGTGTCGCTACTCCGAGTTTCACGCAACTATGCGATCATCAGGCAATCAGCTGTTGCCTGATGATCGCATAGTTGCGTGAAACTCGGAGTAGCGACACAAGACATTTTAAGTTTATGTTATTTGATACTGCTCTACTTTTTTAAGTATTGAGCTCTCTTAATGCCAAAGCCATCCCTTGTTTTGGTTTATTTTGGTATATATATACAGCAAATTGCAAAAATTATGGCACAAAACATATCAACATATAAATATATCAGCACCACTGTATCTTCACTTTATTCTCACTTCAATGGTCAGGGGAAGGCATGTTATGTGTTTTTTGGTACATCCGTTGGCCAGTCTAATGTATTAAGGCCGATTAAAGTATTCACAGTTACTGATTTGCTTATACGTACTTTTTTTTATATATGTTTATGCTTGCCAAAATTTATATAATTTGCTGTATGTATATATATATATATATATATATATATATATATGTAAATACGAAGGACAAAAATTTGCTGTCACTACTCTGAGTTTCACGTGCTCAGGCGATCATCAGGCAACTCGTATTTACTTATTCGCTCTACCAGCAACGGTATTGAGCGCTCTATATTTTCATTCCAACGCTGTAACCTTCGTGGTACTCGTCATTGGTGTATATATATGTATATACATATATCAAACCTTGTAATTTATTTGGTTTGATAATGACCATAAAATAGAGCCGAAATATTATCGTGTAGCTTCTTCCCATGTTAAGAATGACAATTTTTGAAATCTTCTTTGTATTTGTGAAATCTGATCAATTGAATTGGTGAAGAAAAATCTTTTGAATTTACTAAATCTCAAAGCAAACACATCTGTGAACTCTAAATACTTTGTTCTGAAATGTCTGGCAGGCAAGTTATTAATACTGCAATAGGAAAGAATGGAAAATTCAATAACTGCAACGATCCATTTCAGAATCATCCTTAGAGTGACAAAAAGAGAAAATTTCTTGATTTACCTATCGAACAGTGCAAATGTCGAAATTTTTCGACTTCAACTATTGGTGTTGCTGTTTTTATGATCAATTTCACATTAGGTGATAAGGCAAACTCTGTTCTGGGCCTACTTGCTTAAAAGACGAATGATTCTAATCCCTGCTTTATATTATTTTTTTTAATCTGCTATTTTCGTTTTCATTTTCATTGACACGTTAGTTCAAATTGTACTCAGTGAAACTTTAACCTGTTGTTGCTGAATAAAATCATTTGGCATTAACTAGAATGGGATCCCAAAGTGTCACATTGAAAATAAAGGAATTAATAAAATACATTTTTGGAAAACTATTCTACGGGATGATTGAGAAAATCGCATTGGCCTGTTTCCACGTGATGGTGCGCTCTTAGCATTTTACCGATGCCAAATGATTTTACTCACGTCCGGGAGACCTACCAGTTCCGTATAGAAAAAGTTAATACTGTAGTTTATCGTATGGCTAAGGTGGTTTTTTGGTCCCTTCGCAAAACTTCTCATGCTGATACGTTGCTTAATGGTCTGATATTTTGCGATATTGGACCGACCGGTAAGTTTGGCGGGAAAATCTTTGAACTGACTTTAATAAAATTTAAGAGTTAAGCATCTACCACGAAAAATTGCGAATGATAAGATGTGGAGATAATCTATTGCTGCTTTTTTGCTCAAATTGTACGAAAGTGCGACAAATGAAGGATTAAGTGGTGGAAACAAGAAGCTAGATGAACAAGTAATTAAGGTAAACGGCAACATCTGACTACGAAAAACCCTGTAAAAAACTGGAAGGAAAAGCAACAGAGAGCCATATAATAAATTTCTTATTAACCTTGTTTACTCGGTCCGTAGAGGAAGTATTTGCTTCAGTCTTAGGCACGCACTCGCCCCTTCGTTGCTCGGTGCGCCTCGTAATCTTCGGGCCAGTATTTCCCATTCTGGAGAAGGTGAAAGGTGAAACGGGTAGGGGTGAAGAACGAAAGGGAGAAAGGTGGGATGGAAGCAAGAGGGAAAAGAGAGAGTAAGAAAATAGGAGAAACAGGTTTTTTCAATCATGCATGGGTAGTAGATTAAGTCATTCTTTCACTCGGTCAGGGGTTAAAATGACTGAAATGAATGCCGAAGTAGTTTCTTTTAGCTAATCTTTCATATTCTGGGCTTATTTTGAAACTTTGAAATTGGTCTGAAAATCGTCAAAAACCGTGGGTTAACCCCTTTACTTTTATTCGAAATTTTTCGACCTGATCAATTTCCCTTTTACCTTAAATTGACTGAAATCAATTGAAAACTACTTTCTTTTAACTAATCTTCCATATTCTGAGGTTATTTCGAAACTTTAAAATTGGTCTAAAAATCGTGAAAAAGCGTGGGTTAACCCCTTTACAATTTTTCGAAATTTTTCGACCTCACAAATTCACCCAAAATTTACTTTAAAATGAGACAAATCACTGTCAAACTAGTTTCTTTTTTGGCTAATCGTTCATATTCTGAACTTATTGTAAAACTTTGCAAATGGTCTGAAAATCATCAAAAACCGTGGGTTAACCCCTTTACTTTTTCTCGAAATTTTTCGACCTCAAATATTCCCCTTAATGTTACCTTAAAATGACTGAAATCAATGCCACACCAAAGGCGTAGGAAGTTCTTCAGAAGTAAGGGGGGGGGGCAAAAACTGGACATCTGGAATCCGAGCAATCGGCGACTTTTTTCCAGTCCAAATACAGATCCAAATATAGAATGACATGCACGTGTTTTAAGTTTTAGAAGTATTATGTAGCGCATAAAATTTGTAAAGAATGTTTTTAAACATTCACCGTGCCAAAAAGTGGGGGAAGGGCAAATACATATGTTTGCCCCCCCCACTTTGAAAAGTGGGGTCAATCGCCCCCCTTGACCCCCACTTCCTACGCATCTGCACACTAGTTTCTTTCGACTAATCTTTCATATTCTCACCTTATTTCGAAACTTTGAAATTCTTCGAAAAATCGTCAAAAACCAAAGGTTAACACCTTTACATTTTGGTCAAATTTCTCCACCTCAAATTTTCAACGTAATTTCACTCAAAAACCACTCAAATCACTGCAAAACTACTTCCTATACAATAAACTTTCACATTCTGCTTTAATTTCGAAAGTTGAAAATTGGTCGAAAAATCGTCAAAAACCAAAGGTTAACTCCTTTACTTTTTGGTGAAATTTTTCCACCTAAAATTTTCAAAGTAATTTCGCTCAAAAACCACTCAAATCACTGCAAAACAACTTTCTATGCAATAAACTTTCATATTCTACACTAATTTAGAAAGTTGAAAATTTGTCGAAAAATCGTCAAAAACCAAAGGTTAACCCCTTTACTTTTTGGTCAAATTTTTCCACCTCAAATTATCAACGTAATTTCGCTCAAAAACCACTCAAATCACTGCAAAACTACTTTCTATGCAATAAACTTTCATATTCTGCTCTTATTTCGAAAGTTGAAAATTGGTCGAAAAATCGTCAAAAACCAAAGGTTAACCCCTTTACTTTTTGGTCAAATTTTTCCACCTCGAATTATCAACGTAATTTCGCTCAAAAACCACTCAAATCACTGCAAAACTACTTTCTATGCAATAAACTTTCATATTCTACTCTTATTTCGAAAGTTGAAAATTGGTCGAAAAATCGTCAAAAACCAAAGGTTAACCCCTTTACTTTTTGGTCAAATTTTCCCACCTCAAATTATCAACGTAATTTCCCTCAAAAACCACTCAAATCACTGCAAAACTACTTTCTATGCAATAAACTTTCATATTCTGCTCTTATTTCGAAAGTTGAAAATTGATCGAAAAATCGTCAAAAACCAAAGGTTAACCCCTTTACTTTTTGGTGAAATTTTTCGATCTAAAATATTCAACGTAATTTCACCGTGAAACCACTGAAATCACTGCAAAACTACTTTCTATGCAATAAACTTTCATATTTCGACCTTATTTCGTAAGTTGGAAATTGGTCGAAAAATCGTCAAAAACCAAAGGTTAACCCCTTTACTTTTTGGTCAAATTTTTCGACCTAAAATATTCAACGTAATTTCACCGAAAAACCACTCAAATCACTGCAAAACTACTTTCTATGCAATAAACTTTCATATTTCGACCTTATTTCGAAAGTTGGAAATTGGTCGAAAAATCGTCAAAAACCAAAGGTTAACCCCTTTACTTTTTGGTCAAATTTTTCGACCTAAAATATTCAACGTAATTTCACCGAAAACCCACTCAAATCACTGCAAAACTACTTTCTATGCAATAAACTTTCATATTCTGCACTAATTTCGAAAGTTGAAAATTGGTCGAAAAATCGTCAAAAACCAAAGGTTAACCCCTTTACTTTTTGGTCAAATTTTTACACCTCAAATTTTCAACGTAATTTCGCTCGAAAACCACGCAAATCACTGCAAAACTACTTTCTATGCAATAAACTTTCAGATTCTGCTCCTATTTCGAAAGTTGAAAATGGGCCGAAAAATCGTCAAAAACCAAAGGTTAACCCCTTTGCATTTTGGTCAAATTTTTCCACCTCAAATTTTCAACGTAATTTTGCTCAAAACCCACTCAAATCACTGCAAAACTACTTTCTATGCAATAAACTTTCAGATTCTGCTCTTATTTCTAAAGTTGAAAATTGGTCAAAATATCGTCAAAAACCAAAGGTTAACCCCTTTACTTTTTGGTGAAATTTTTCCACCTAAAATTTTCAACGTAATTTCGCTCAAAAACCACTGAAATCACTGCAAAACTACTTTCTATGCAATAAACTTTCATATTCTGCTCTTATTTCGAAAGTTGAAAATTGGTCGAAAAATCGTTAAAAAAGCAAAGGTTAACCCCTTTACATTTTGGTCAAATTTTTACACCTCAAATTTTCAACGTAGTTTTGCTCAAAACCCACTCAAATCACTGCAAAACTACTTTCTATGCAATAAACTTTCATATTCTGCACTAATTTCGAAAGTTGGAAATTGGCCGAAAAATCGTCAAAAACCAAAGGTTAACCCCTTTACTTTTTGGTCAAATTTTTCCACCTAAAATTTTCAACGTAATTTCGCTCAAAAACCACTCAAATCACTGCAAAACTACTTTCTATGCAATAAACTTTCATATTCTGCACTAATTTCGAAAGTTGAAAATTGGTCGAAAAATCGTCAAAAACCAAAGGTTAACCCCTTTACTTTTTGGTCAAATTTTTACACCTCAAATTTTCAACGTAATTTTGCTCAAAACCCACTGAAATCACTGCAAAACTACTTTCTATGCAATAAACTTTCATATTCTGCTCTTATTTCGAAAGTTGAAAATGGGCCGAAAAATCGTCAAAAACCAAAGGTTAACCCCTTTACATTTTGGTCAAATTTTTCCACCTCAAATTTTCAACGTAATTTTGCTCAAAACCCACTCAAATCACTGCAAAACTACTTTCTATGCAATAAACTTTCATATTCTGCACTTATTTCTAAAGTTGAAAATTGGTCAAAATATCGTCAAAAACCAAAGGTTAACCCCTTTACATTTTGGTCAAATTTTTCAACCTCAAATTTTCAACGTAATTTCGCTCGAAAACCACGCAAATCACTGCAAAACTACTTTCTATGCAATAAACATTCATATTCTGCTCCTATTTCGAAAGTTGGAAATTGCTCGAAAAATCGTCAAAAACCAAAGGTTAACCCCTTTACTTTTTGGTCAAATTTTTCAACCTCAAATTTTCAACGTAGTTTTGCTCAAAACCCACTCAAATCACTGCAAAACTACTTTCTATGCAATAAACTTTCATATTCTGCACTAATTTCGAAAGTTGGAAATTGGCCGAAAAATCGTCAAAAACCAAAGGTTAACCCCTTTACATTTTGGTCAAATTTTTCAACCTCAAATTTTCAACGTAATTTCGCTCAAAAACCACTCAAATCACTGCAAAACTACTTTCTATGCAATAAACTTTCAGATTCTGCACTTATTTCGAAAGTTGAAAATTGGTCGAAAAATCGTCAAAAAGCAAAGGTTAACCCCTTTACATTTTGGTCAAATTTCTCCACCTAAAATTTTCAACGTAATTTCGCTCAAAAACCACGCAAATCACTGCAAAACTACTTTCTATGCAATAAACTTTCATATTCTGCACTAATTTCGAAAGTTGAAAATTGGTCGAAAAATCGTCAAAAACCAAAGGTTAACCCCTTTACATTTTGGTCAAATTTCTCCACCTAAAATTTTCAACGTAATTTCGCTCAAAAACCACTCAAATCACTGCAAAACTACTTTCTATGCAATAAACTTTCAGATTCTGCACTAATTTCGAAAGTTGGAAATTGGTCGAAAAATCGTCAAAAACCAAAGGTTAACCCCTTTACATTTTGGTCAAATTTTTCAACCTCAATTTTTCAACCTCAAATTTTCAACGTAATTTTGCTCAAAACCCACTGAAATCACTGCAAAACTACTTTCTATGCAATAAACTTTCATATTCTGCTCTTATTTCGAAAGTTGAAAATTGGTCGAAAAATCGTCAAAAACCAAAGGTTAACCCCTTTACTTTTTGGTCAAATTTTTCAACCTCAAATTTTCAACGTAATTTCGCTCGAAAACCACGCAAATCACTGCAAAACTACTTTCTATGCAATAAACTTTCATATTCTGCTCCTATTTCGAAAGTTCAAAATTAGTCGAAAAATCGTCAAAAACCAAAGGTTAACCCCTTTACTTTTTGGTCAAATTTTTCCACCTAAAATTTTCAACGTAATTTCGCTCGAAAACCACTGAAATCACTACAAAACTACTTTCTATGCAATAAACTTTCAGATTCTGCAATTCTTTCGAAAGTTGAAAATTGGTAGAAAAATCGTGAAAAACCAAAGGTTAACCCCTTTACTTTTTGGTCAAATTTTTACACCTCAAATTTTCAACGTAGTTTTGCTCAAAACCCACTCAAATCACTGCAAAACTACTTTCTATGCAATAAACTTTCATATTCTGCTCTTATTTCGAAAGTTGAAAATTGGCCGAAAAATCGTCAAAAACCAAAGGTTAACCCCTTTACATTTTGGTCAAATTTCTCCACCTAAAATTTTCAACGTAATTTCGCTCAAAAACCACTCAAATCACTGCAAAACTACTTTCTATGCAATAAACTTTCATATTCTGCACTTATTTCGAAAGTTGAAAATTGGTCGAAAAATCGTCAAAAAGCAAAGGTTAACCTCTTTACATTTTGGTCAAATTTTTCAACCTCAAATTTTCAACGTAATTTCGCTCGAAAACCACGCAAATCACTGCAAAACTACTTTCTATGCAATAAACTTTCAGATTCTGCTCCTATTTCGAAAGTTGAAAATTGGTCGAAAAATCGTCAAAAACCAAAGGTTAACCCCTTTACATTTTGGTCAAATTTTTCAACCTCAAATTTTCAACGTAATTTCGCTCGAAAACCACGCAAATCACTGCAAAACTACTTTCTATGCAATAAACTTTCATATTCTGCTCCTATTTCGAAAGTTGAAAATTAGTCGAAAAATCGTCAAAAACCAAAGGTTAACCCCTTTACTTTTTGGTCAAATTTTTCCACCTCAAATTTTCAACGTAATTTTGCTCAAAACCCACTGAAATCACTGCAAAACTAGTTTCTATGCAATAAACTTTCATATTCTGCTCTTATTTCGAAAGTTGAAAATTGGTAGAAAAATCGTGAAAAACCAAAGGTTAACCCCTTTACATTTTGGTCAAATTTTTCAACCTCAAATTTTCAACGTAATTTCGCTCGAAAACCACGCAAATCACTGCAAAACTACTTTCTATGCAATAAACTTTCAGATTCTGCTCCTATTTCGAAAGTTGAAAATTGGTCGAAAAATCGTCAAAAACCAAAGGTTAACCCCTTTACATTTTGGTCAAATTTTTCAACCTCAAATTTTCAACGTAATTTCGCTCGAAAACCACGCAAATCACTGCAAAACTACTTTCTATGCAATAAACTTTCAGATTCTGCTCCTATTTCGAAAGTTGAAAATTAGTCGAAAAATCGTCAAAAACCAAAGGTTAACCCCTTTACATTTTGGTCAAATTTTTCAACCTCAAATTTTCAACGTAATTTCGCTGAAAAACCACTGAAATCACTGCAAAACTACTTTCTATGAAATAAACTTTCAGATTCTGCTCTTATTTCGAAAGTTGGAAATTGGTCGAAAAATCGTCAAATACCAAAGGTTAACCCCTTTACATTTTGGTCAAATTTTTCAACCTCAATTTTTCAACCTCAATTTTTCAACGTAATTTCGCTCAAAAACCACTGAAATCACTGCAAAACTACTTTCTATGCAATAAACTTTCATATTCTGCTCTTATTTCGAAAGTTGAAAATTGGTCGAAAAATCGTCAAAAACCAAAGGTTAACCCCTTTACATTTTGGTCAAATTTTTCAACCTCAAATTTTCAACGTAATTTCGCTCGAAAACCACGCAAATCACTGCAAAACTACTTTCTATGGAATAAACTTTCAGATTCTGCTCCTATTTCGAATGTTGAAAATTGGTCGAAAAATCGTCAAAAACCAAAGGTTAACCCCTTTACATTTTGGTCAAATTTTTCAACCTCAAATTTTCAACGTAATTTTGCTCGAAAACCACGCAAATCACTGCAAAACTACTTTCTATGCAATAAACTTTCAGATTCTGCTCTTATTTCGAAAGTTGAAAATTGGTCGAAAAATCGTGAAAAACCAAAGGTTAACCCCTTTACCATTTGGTCAAATTTTTCAACCTCAATTTTTCAACGTAATTTCGCTCGAAAACCACGCAAATCACTGCAAAACTACTTTCTATGCAATAATCTTTCAGATTCTGCTCCTATTTCGAAAGTTGAAAATTGGTCGAAAAATCGTCAAAAACCAAAGGTTAACCCCTTTACATTTTGGTCAAATTTTTCAACCTCAAATTTTCAACGTAATTTCGCTCGAAAACCACGCAAATCACTGCAAAACTACTTTCTATGCAATAAACTTTCAGATTCTGCTCCTATTTCGAAAGTTGAAAATTAGTCGAAAAATCGTGAAAAACCAAAGGTTAACCCCTTTGCATTTTGGTCAAATTTTTCCATCTCAAATTTTCAACGTAATTTCGCTCAAAAACCACTGAAATTACTGCAAAACTACTTTCTATGAAATAAACTTTCAGATTCTGCTCTTATTTCGAAAGTTGAAGATTGGTCGAAAAATCGTCAAAAACCAAAGGTCAAATTTTTCCACCTCATTGGTCAAATTTTTCCACCTCAAATTTTGAACGTAAATTCGTTCAAAAATCACTCAAATCACTGCAAAACTACTTTCTATGCAATAAACTTTCATATTCTGCTCCTATTTCGAAAGTTGAAAATTGGTCGAAAAATCGTCAAAAACCAAAGGTTAACCCCTTTGCATTTTGGTTAAATTTTTCCACCTCAAATTTTCAACGTAATATCGCTCGAAAACCACGGAAATCACTGCAAAACTACTTCCTATGCAATAAACTTTCATATACTACTCTTATTTCGAAAGTTGAAAATTGGTCTGAAAATCGTCAAAAACACGTGGGTTAACTCCTTTACTTTTTTTCGAAATTTTTCCACATAAAATATTGACCTCAATTTTACCTTAATATGAATGAAATCAATGCCAAACTAGCTTCTTTTGTCTAATCTTTCGTATCCTGAGGTTGTGTCGAAGCTTTAAAATTTGTCTAAAAATCGTCAAAAACCGTGGGTTAACCACTTTACTTTTTCTCGAAATTTTTCGACCTCAAATATTGCCCTTTATTTTACCTTAAAATGACTGAAATCAATGCGAAACTAGTTTCTTTTGCCTAATCTTTCATATTCTGAGCTTATTTCGAAACTTTGAAATTGGTCTGAAAACCGTCAAAAACCGTGGGTTAACCCCTTTACTTTTTTTCGAAATTTTTCGACCTCAAATATTCCCCTTGATTTTGCCTTAAAATGACTGAAATCAATGCCAAACTAGTCTATTTTGCCCAATCTTACGTATTCTCACCTTATTTCGAAACTTTGAAATTGGTCGAAAAAGCGTCAAAAACTGTGGGTTAACCCCTTTACATTGTTTCGAAATTTTTCGACCTCAAAAATTCCCCCCAAATTTACCTTAAAATGAGTAAAATCTATTGGAAAATAGTTTCTTTGGGCTAATCTTTAATATTACTAGCTGATTTTGAAACTTTGAAATTGGTCGGAAATTCGTCAAAAAGCGTGGGTTAACGCCTTTAATTTTTTTTTTTTTTATAGTTTTCCTAAAATTTACCTTCAAATAACTGAAATCAATGCCAAACTAGTTTCTTTTGGCTAATCTTTCGCATTCTGAGCTTATTTCGAAAATTTTAAATTAGTCGAAGAACCGTCAAAAACCGTGGTTTATCCGATTTACTTGATTTAAATTTAATTCTTTAATTCCCTGGGGAATTGGTATTCCCGTGGGATTCATTACACCAACTAAAAGGTGGAATTTTGGGGATTTTTACTTAGTGTAATAAATCCCATGGGAATTCCAATTCCCATAGGAATTAATCAATTTTTCACGTTTGACTTTAATTCCCTTGGGATTCATTACATCAACTGAGAAATCGAATTTTTGCCGATTTTAACTCGGTGTAATATATCCCATGGGAATTCCATTTCCCTTGGGAATTAATCGGTTTTTCACTTTAATTCCCTTGGGGATTGGAATTCCCATGGGATTTATTACACCAACTAAAAAACGGAATTTGTGCCGATCTTGACTTGGTGGAATAAATCCCATAGGGATGAGAATTACCTTGGGAATTAACAAATTTTTTCACTTTGATTCGTTTGGGAATTGGAGCTCCCCAGGGATTTGTGGCACCAACTGAAAATTGGGATTTTGGCCAATTTCGACTTGGGAAAATAAATCCCAGAGGAATTTCAATTCCCTTGGGATTTAATTGTTTTTCGACTTAGCAGTTAATTCCCTTGGGACAAAATAATTCCGCTGTGAATTGGTAACTAATGGATATAATGAAAAATCGCTTTTAATATATTCCCAAGACGTTTTCCCCCTTTTCCCTTACATATATGCACGTATAGACTTAGACATTTTACTAAGTACTTATGTGCAAAGGGAAAAATATCCAAGTGTTCACATGCAAGTGAAAAATGCAAAGTTCTTGTATGCAAGGGGGAAGACGTCTTCTGACGTTTCGACCGCCTCAGCGGCAGTCATCTTCAGGTTAGAAAGAGAAACAGTTAACCTATTTGACTGTTTCTGTTATACGGCTCTGAAGATGGCCGTCGAAACGTCAGTCACGAACTAACCTAAGACTGAACTAACCTGGACTATCTACCATCATCGTCTACATCTCCGTACTTCAAGCATACAAGTGCATATGCACTTCAAGAATTGAAGAAATGCCTGAGCCAAGTGGGGTTTTATAACATGTGGGTAGTCACAAGTCGACTGCCTTAACATCATGTAGACAAGCGAGATGTTGAAGTAACTATGCCCGAGTACTACAACTTGCTGTTCGTTACCAGAGAATATACTACCATCATTAACGCCAACGTCAAACTCAACGCGAAAATTCATTCATGTTATTGAGTCGAGACCGGTTTACGCTTTTGCCACACTCATTTTAAAGTACTTACAGTACTGAAAGCTTTGAGCCCAAACCTTTTTTTCTCAA
This sequence comes from Heliopora coerulea, assembly GCA_030142905.1. Lineage (NCBI taxonomy): Eukaryota > Metazoa > Cnidaria > Anthozoa > Scleralcyonacea > Helioporidae > Heliopora > Heliopora coerulea. The sequence goes on from JASJOG010000020.1 coordinate 980,602, forward strand.
AGACTTTAAAGTTGACGTGTGTTAGCAAAGCGTTTGAAAGCAGAAGCGACGGAGTTTCTGGCCACGTTTCTGATGTGCAAGTTTCTAACTGAACCACCTTAACGATTATAAATACTGCGATGATAGATTACTTCCTTTTCCTTTACATAAATACAAATTTCAAAAACAATTGAAGGCATATGGCAATCTTGTCCCTTGAGGAAAAAGAATCAAATAACCACATAAAGGCGGTTAAATTTACGAGAACAATGTCTGAGTTTGTCGCTGTTGCGTCTTCGGCAACGTTCGTGGGACTTCCAGGAATGCTTCTTGATACAAGACCTTCCTTTTTGCCATGTACTGGACCTTACGTCAGACAGCATGAGGGATTTTAAACGTTAATTCAACAAGCGCTGGTACGTTGTTCGAATTTCAAGGCCTTGCTCTTGTTATCATCGTCGTGGTACGTCGTGTTGACGGAGCCACGCCGTAACTTTCGACAGATTCAACATGACTGTGCACCACTGTACCCTTCCTGTTCTCTCCGTGTCCTTTAGTACATTACTTCATATAATGTAGCTTTCTTGTCACCAGAGCCAGTGACTATATACTTATCGTCAGTTGAAATGTCACAGCTAAGCACCGACGAAGATTCTTTTGACTAAACGCAAGACAGAACAGGCTCTTAATAACGAAATTACGGTATAATAGCGAACCAGTTTCACTCTTTACTGCGGCGTTTACGTTTATACTTTTTCACATCCTGAAGGATTCAAACCGAGGTACCACTTCGCGTAAGAACACGAAGGTAATGCACTATGTTTAAAGAAAAACCTCTACACCTACAAATGTGTTAACTTTGCCGAGTGATCTGGAGAAACGCGTGCACTAAAATAGCTCATCTCCCAAAAAATTTTGAAGTTTAACTCGTTTATTCCTGTTATTTTTTTTTTTAAATAAATGAGTTTGATTGCTGTGATTCAAACACCACGGATGTGGTTAGATTGTCGAAGAGTTAAAAGCACATCTTGCAAACAAGAGCATGCTTGGATCAATTCTTTAAGCCTGCATGATTCACGCTTGCCGTTGGCTCGCAAGGCCCAAGGCAAACGAGGAAGCATTGTGGCGGAAACATTGTTTCCATGCAATATTCCCCGAACATTGTTAAACTAGGGAACATTTTGTGAGAAACACTTACGAGCTGTGTAAATGAGTGTATACAAGGCAGTGTATACGGCAAAGTCCATGGTTTCTCGGGTGAGCAAACAAAGAAATCATATTTCCGAAACAGAAATTGAGACCGAGGAAAACAAAAAAATGTTTCTGAATTTAAATGAGAAACATTTTTTTTTGCTTCCGCAACAATGTTTCCACGTGCGGGCAAACGGAGAAACGTCAAGAAAAGATCGAAAATCTCAAATGTTTCCGCAACAAAATTTCCTTGTTTATCCAGGATCTGAGGATCGGCAATATCTAAACCTTTGGCAGCCCAGAAACGTGCATCAAGAAGTACGAGAAGCTAAAGCTCAAGAAAAAATTTCATAACGATGTTTTATCACCTGAGAAGGAATACCTACCTGAAAAATGCTGGCGCCATAGGGCGTTCTCCACGCATTTAAGAGATTGTCCTTCCCTGTGCTTATAAACCATTTCCCAGAAGACGCAAATTTCAGCGCAAGAACGCAGCTTTCGTGAAGATGGAGCTGGTATTTACTTGGCTTCGTCTGATGTAACACTTCAACGTAGCTGTTTTCCATTCTAAGAAAGCAAAAGCAAACTTGTTTTTATTTTTGTTTCTTTTACTCATCTTTCGCTGAGTGTTTTTTCTCTTTTTATGTTGCTGTTGACATTGCAGCTTCTTGTTGACTTTTCGAGAGTTTTCGTAAGAAAGAGTAGCAGTGTATAAAATCTACCATCAAATTACAAGAAAACGTCTCAACCGCGGAAATTTCTGGTGAAGATGAAGATATGGAGATTGCGCAGCCAGGTTGAGACATGATTAATTTTGAGACACGTTCTCTGACTAAATTTGATGAAGATGTTTGCGGGCAGTTAAAAGCTCCAAGTCCGCAAAACCCACAGTTCATAATTTCATCCAGCAATCCTACAGCATTTTAATAAAATGATATTGAAAGTAACATATGAGTGGGGTTCTCAAAACTGGGCACATAAGTGAGAATCTTCAGGTTTCTTCCTTTTCGCTCAAATCGCTTATGGACTTGAATGAATAAAACCTAAAATACATGATTCGAGTGTTCGAAAGTATACTGTTCCCAGTTGACTCGATAACTCGATTAGTTTCGCTTAACCCAACAACGCAAGCTCGAATCCCGTTCTAGTCAGCTTCAGTTTTTCAAGTTGACATTCGCCATGCATGTTAACTATGGAAATTCCTCTTCATGATTTAAGTAGGACACAAAAGTAGGACACTTCCTGAGAAAAGCCCCAGAATACCTTAAATTTGATGTGTTTTCAAATCACATTTCTAAATGAACTTTTTGAAAAAGGCAAATTCGTGAGAGACCGATTATTCTTTGAAAATTAACCACCAGCTCAGATTAAAGAATAATCACAGCTACTTTCACCATCACTATTACCATCACATCACCACCATCACCATGCACAACCCACATCGATATCATTACATTTATGTCGTATACTATTTATTACATTATATCGTAAGCACGTTCAAATATTTTACCCTGTGAAAAACCTTAACGTGCACTGACTTACCCAACTGCAAGCCAGTCGCCTGACGGACAGTAACCAAGAGAAAAGATTTGAGAAGTAAAGTCGTGTTGCTGAAGTTGTCTACCTTCACGAAGATCCCAAGATCTAACGGTGTTATCTAAACCACCTAAAACCAGGAAAATCCAGCAATGTAGAAATATTTTCTTTCATATCTGTACACTATACAGTTTCGTTTTACGCTAACCAATAAGGGAAATAAAGAAATTCTCTTTTCAGGAAAATAAAATACTTCCATTACAAATTTTAATCATTGAAATATAACAGTATACAGGGAGCAGGTAGTATGATACAACGCAATGTGTAATAGTATAATGCAGGGAGCAAATACAAGACCTTTACAAGTACGTGAAGTTCTGTCTTATATGAAAAGGTATGCTGCCATTATTATTTTTGATGACAACACTTCAAGATCTGCAGTACTAAATGGTGTTTTCACTGTTTTCTAAAATGGCAAGCTGGTCTTGGAGCAAGATCGTGTGTGGAGGAATTGTTGAATAATAGCGAGATGATTGCACAGTAACTCTTTCAGGATTTATCTTCGATTGACTTTGAATGAAAGACGTTGATAACTACTGGATTAAGTGAAAATACGCTTCTTAATCCTTTCTCGTGATTTTTACCAAGTTCAGTACCAGAAATTTTAGCTGCAATACAAATAAAGTACCAGTAACAAACCAGAGTAACTGTACCTGTCCATAATTTGGTACCATCAGGCGAAATGTCAATACAACTTGCACCGTCCGTGTGGCCTTGGAATTGCCGAACTAAAGTTTGATTGTGCAAGTCCCACACGGCTATATTTCCATCGCTACAACAACTAAAGCATACTTTGGAATCTGGGCTTATGGCCAAAGCATAACAAGCCGGTGCGTTAGAAGTGAGTTCATTTTTAATTCGCGGAGTTGAAGACGCTAGATCCCATATCGTTAAAGTACTTGCTTCGCCACCGACGATCAACGTTCTACCATCTGGAAGCAATTTGCATGATCTGATATAGTTGTCTCTCTGGTAGCGTGGAAGAAAAAAACAATATATTAGCGACGTGTGGTTTGCCCTTGTCTGTGAATCCTACAGCTTTGCAGCTAAATACGTTGGACTTACCAAACATTCTAATGTAGAAATTGGTGTTTTACCAGATGCTTGTTCAATATCCCACACCTTGACACAACCCTGAAAAAAAAAACACTAAGTGAATAATGTCTGCAAAGGGAATCTCGAAGTGCAAAATTTTGCAACCCCGAAATTTAGTCAAATCATGCAACGGAAATAAACAACCTTACTTCAAAATTTATATGCAAAAATCTCAGTTGAAATAAAAAGCCTGTGAAAAAATTTCGCGTCTTTTAATCATAAATGCTGGTAATTTGGTTTCTTAGACACTCTTAAACTGAAGACTGGACAATACCTTTCCTCCGGTATAAACGTGCCGCGTAGGGTGACTTATCGTAACGGCACAAACGACTTCTCCGTGATTCAACGTATTCACTTGTCGAGCATGTCTTGGAATATTAGACCCAATTAAAGCGTCTGGAGGGAATGGGACTGCTTGCATCTGACCATCATTGACCATAAATGAGTACGTTGGCTTCCCATTAATGCCGGGCATGCTGGGAGAATGAGCCATACGACTTGATGGACCGTCCATTGAAGACATCTACAGAAAAAAAAGATGGTCAAACCATCAAACAAATCCAACGACGTTGAAAAGATTTAACATCTAATTTGAGTATGAAGTGACAAACCAAACACCACAACCAACAATCCACCTTGAGTGAACAGTTTTGAGCGGTAATGGACTTCTGTATGAAACATCAATATTTTCAACACCAAACGTATACTTCTCACCAACCCTTTTATAATAGCTAAAATAACATCATTGACAAAAAAACACTTACCAGTCCGGCTTTGTAACCAATTCCTAAAAAATTAAGATTTGAGAATTTAGTACAAGTTCTCAGCTTTTCGAAAGTGTAAGCATTGACATATGAAGCTGCAAGACACCAAACTGCTCGTAAATAAGTTCAGATTATTGACCTTATAAATTTGAATGTTGCTTTTTTTTTTTTTAAATTCCTGAATATAACGCGCGCAGGATTTGTTGCTAATTGTGAAAAGTTTGTTGATCGAAACGAATGCGGTGCTGGGCAATTCCTGAAAAAAATTTTTATCATGGCCGGTACAAGGTAATGTTCTGCGAATTAGCACGTCGAGGAAACACGTTATTGCCAAGGTTAAGCAACTTTCCCACAAATATTTCTCGGGGTAAGCAGCGCGTCAGGCAGGCTGACCATACTCTGCCATTTGTACGAGGCCTCCAGAAACTAATTTCCTCTTCTGAGAAACAATTCCTTTCAGGAAAATGTTCCATAACAGACTTCTCGTGCGCTGCTTAGAAGAGTTGTAAGGCGAACTAAACAGAAAAGGGCAAAGCAAACATTTGGATAGGAGAAAGTAGAGAGGAGGAGGTGGGCGGAGAGGAGGTGAATGTCGTGGGTTGAGAGGTAGAAGGGGTAGGAGGTGGAGAGAGAGGTAACAGGTAGACGGAAAGTAGATCTAGTGTGTAGAAAGTAAAGATGGCAAACAAAGGTGAGGAACAGGTAATGGATCAAAGTAGAGGTTGTGGATAGAGAGGTGGTAAATGAAGTGGAGATAGGGATGGAAGTGGAAAAGAAGTACAGGTGGTGAGTGAAGAGGTATAGGTACAGATAGAGAGGAGGTACGTGTAGTGGGTAAAGGAGGTTCACATAGTTGTATGAGGAATGTGGCAGGTAGAGTTGAGGTAGAGTTAGAAGGTGCAGAGAAGGCGGTGACTAGAGAGGTGGAAATAGTACGGAGAGGAGATGGGTGATAGAAAGATAGGGGTTGTGGGTGAAGTTGACGTGGAGGTAGTAGGTTAAGCGAAGGTGGTGTGTAGAGGGAAGGTGAGATGAAAGTAATGAGTGAAGGGCTTACGAGATCTGAAAGCCAAGCAGTGTAAAATTCTGGGAGAAAACGTGTCAAAAATTTGGGTGTCTGTTGAAACGTTTGAAGTAACTGTTCCTCTTCTCCGCAACCATAAGAGCATGACCCTTTAAAAACTATCTGTTAAACGTGCGTAAGTATTAAATGTAAATATTGTCTCTTAGTGGTGGCTCAGGATTGCCGTGAACAGTTTAACCTGAATTACCTAACATCAAGAGACGTAAATGTCGTCCCATCCCGACAAGATTTTGTGAGAATAACGAACAAAATCTCTTTAAAATAGGACTGAAGATCTTACATAGACACAAAAATCACTCATTAAAATAGAACATAAGAAAGACCTTCTTAGAACAGAATACGCCAGTCATTCAGTTGTAAAAGTTCTTTGAAAACAGAACACAATAAAGACCTTCTTGGAACAGAATACACCAGTCATTCAGTTGTAAAAGCTCTCTTACAAATTAGCACACAAGAATTAATCCGCTTTTATGATTACATATTAAAAAACTGAATCACAATAAAAAGACTGCAGTTCAGCTTATTCATCGGCAAGAATATTCGGCGCCTGATCTAAAAGAACTCTTTTAATTACAAGGAAAAAAAGGACTGCTTATGCAAGCATTCTGATAAAATGAACTTCAGAAAGGAAAAATTGTTTCCGATCGTAAGCGCCTGTCTTCGCCAAACAACATGGCCAAAGGAATAATTGATTTGGAGTGGTTTTCACTGTACTCATCATTTCGCGATATTTATCGGATTACAAAATCTTATTTGGAATTTTACGTTGCAAAATGTGGAAAAAGTCTTAAAAATATTCAAAATAGTAACATTAAGAGACGAGTAGAAACAATAAATATCTCGGTTTAATAGATTTGTGCTTTAAAAACGTATTTACAATTTCAAAATCCTTCTTTTAAGGCAAATAGTCGTGCAGAAGAGAAGTTCATCGTCGGGAGATTCCTTATTCCGAACGGGATCTTACCTCCGGGAGACATTGACGACGGTATCATTGGGGGAAAAGAGCTACCACCTATGTCACTAAAATGAAAAAAAAAAAACAAAACGTAGAATGACTACGTTTAAAAACTAAGTAGCCTAAATGGAGAAGGTCTAAACGCGGGGAATTATTTTTAAGTTAAATACAAGCGAGATTAACTTCGTATTCGCGCACATCATTGTTTTCATTCTTTGGTCCCGTTTTAGACTGAATTCTTAATTTCAAATGTCATTTTTCTTCAGCAAAACTAGTTAAACAATTAGAGAACGTGGGCTTTCTTTCCCAAAGTTTTCAAATTATCAGAGCAAGAATTTTGCCAACCAATCCTGAGTCATCGAAGGCTCAACGGCGAGCAAGAACTTACTTTGTCGATTTTAAATGCGTATTTTTTTATTAAAATGATACTTACTTGTTCACTGGATGACCACTTATCAAAGGATAAGGACCACAAGACACGGAGCTTCTAACGGACGAAGGAACTGCAGTTGAAATGTTAATTGTCAGTCTACTATTATTGGAGTGTTTATTAGTTTATTCATAGCATGGCATGACTTTGTAGAAACACGACAAACGTCCTGCAATTACACGAAAATATATCCTTATCCCGACCTTTGAAACGTATTAGAAAGCAATTGAACAATGGTTTAATACAGAACATCACAGACTGTTTAAGTTTTCACTTCCCTTTGAATTACCTACAACGATTTACTGTTGTAAAGTATACCTGAGACTCGACCAGGACTTGATGATGTCCCCGAGGTTGGAGCTGATGAAGCTGGCTTTTTATCAAGCTAAAAATTACAAGAACGCAGCATTAGTTTCTTGAAATCTAAAACAGAGCACGAAAGAACTCTGCCACGGTTACTGTCTCTCTGCCATTTTAAAGTTTGAAGTTAGCTTTTAAAAATTGTTTAAAAACTCGCAGTTATAAATAAAGAAACCCCTTTAAATAAAATCTTGGAATCGGAGGAAAACAATGAACTTACTTCCCTTTGAAAAAACTATAATTCGACAAGCTAATCACAACACATGGACCGGCATGATTTGAAAATTTCCTCCGTCTGCATTCAAAACGCCTCGAAATTCGTGTTGCAAGTATACTTAAAACAAGCATGTGATACAAGGATGTAATATAAGTATGTTTAAAGCAAATATGTGAACTTGCAAACGTGTTTAAATATTTCCCGAGAATTAATGTTATTGCAAAAATTATCCAGATCTCTTGGGCGTTCCTCCATTATACCGATCAGACTATTTCCTTTTGTTTTTCTTTGGGAGAGTCATTATTTATACATAAATTTCACAACAGAAAAACTCCTCTGTCATGTACCTTGTGTTTTGACGATGGCGTGGAGGAAGTTGACGATACGCTGTGTGGACTCCCAGCATCCTTTTTGGATTTCTTGTCATGCAGCGGAGAGTCGCGGTCCCCATTCTGAATTCCTGGGGGCGAAGAGGTGTCCTGACATACACAAATATCAATCAATTACAACGAGAATTTCACGAGAGTCCCATATCCAAGTCAAAAGAGCATCTTAAATCATCTGTAGAATTTTAAGCACGACGTAGGACGTCCATTGGTATCTGGTGCTCTGAAGTCAACGGAACAAAATCTTCTCTCTCTCTCTCTCAATTCACATACGTTGTTCTCCAGAAATGGTGCGATGATTTTCTCGTCGCCATATAAACATTTAAGGAACTGATAATTAAAGAGCTAATTTTCTTGATGCTTGAGAGTCACGAGCCTTTCCGGGTCACGCGAACATAACTGACAAGGTAGGGCAACGGAGAAATTCTCCCCGTATGAAAAATTTCGGTAATAAGTTACAGAAACTTAAAAATATACCCTTTGTCAACACAAGGCAGTTTTACAGTAGGTTGCTTAAGTCTTCCCGTTAACGTCTACTACTGTAGAAACGTTGCCAGCTACAGCCAGGCCGATCGTATGTTCTTAGGCATAAATATCAAACAAATTCTGTTTTGGTAACAAACCTCATCAACAACCAGCTCAGCATCGCTTTTCTCACCGTCACTTTCCTTTAGGAAAAACAATGAAATTATTGTGAGCACTGCTGATGTTTATTAATTTTGGGTGTTGATACTAGAGTTGGCACGAAACCAATTACGTATTTCTGAGTAAATTGACTACCAAACCAAACTTCATAAATTTTCACCTCAATCAGTATATCAATTGAAAGAACTTCATACATATTTTTCATTTTCAACCCCAAAAAATAATACACACGTAAGTTTGCTTTTGACAGCATGGAATGTTTAGTCAGAAATCGTTCAAGAGAGTCGTCCTTCTAAACTTGGAACGTATTCAAAGAAATGAGTTATATTGTAGGTCCTGAAAAAAAACTGATCGAAAGCCATGTTTGGAGTTACTAATTTAACTTACTAATTTTCAAGAGTTCGTCTGTGACGATTGACGAGAGTTTTTGTAGCGAGTTGTTTACTAGAAACGGACGACAGTGAGTCTTGCAACTTCCATAACTTCCTCTTGAAAGTGCGTAGTACAATTCTTTTCTTACGAAACATAACCATTTTAAGCAAGTACACTTCAAAACAGGTAGGTTTGACTACGCTCTATCACGACATGAGCCAAAATTCTCAATTATGGAGGCAAGGGCTTAATCTCGTTAACGGGGTTCACAGTCCAACTTTATTCCTGTTACTTGTGAAGTCTAGCCAGTACACAAATATGGACGAGAAGGCAAGATTTTTTTCCTATTTCAAGCTTCAGTCGATTCTTTGTTTGGTTAAGCTCGATTTAAAGATGACACAACGGTGTCTTAGCAGCGAGGAAGTTGACAAAAAGACTTTCAGAATGAAGAATGTACCAAATCTGGATATTAAACTTCCTTCAAAGGACTTCATAATAATAAGTAATAACTTTCTATAATAAAGTTACAAACGAAAGTCAATGAATGTTGTTTTTCTCAAGAATAATGTAACGGCTAGTGGTTAACAGACTGCGAAAGTACCCGCTGCACAACGCAAAAATGGCAAAAAACCCAGGTCCAATATGATATACACGTGAATGTGAGATTCAAAGAATCCGACATCTTAACTACATAATGCAACTGTCCACGGCGAACTTCTAATTTTGTTCAACAACCCACAATTGGCAAACAATCGAATTATAATAAACCGAAGTCGGGAGTTTGAAACACTTCCTAGGTTAATATTTCTGCCAGCTAAAGAAGGTGATTTGAAAACTGGTGGGCTCTATATCATGTCGTAAGTGCACATGTTGGTGGAGTGCATGTCCGGTACATCTCTAGTGCTATGTAACAGCCTAAATATGGTTAATTAGAATGGAAGTGGAGTAAAAACCTTCTTTTCTGGATTGGCACTCTCAATATACTGGAGGAGATTAATGAGAAATTCAGCCAAGAACTTTTCAACCACCTCTCGAAATGCAAGAAGGCCATCAGTATTCCTCTCAATTCAAACAACTCAACTTTCATGAGAGAAGTTGCAATGTTGTATGTGACATGCAACACTTGTATAGCGTATGACAACGCCAATACTTTGGTTCTCAAGTGTCGTAGCTATGCCGAGTCAAACAATGGACGATCACGACTGCAAGAGATCGTTTTAAAGATTGCTCACGGCTATCATAACTGGAAACAATACGTACCCTATCGGACTCCTTCGTTTCTCGTTTTCGTTTTTGGTTGGATGATAAACCTGCAGAGATAAAAAAATCAATTTTTTAGTTAAATGGGAATAAATACTCCTCAAAACAATTACAAGCACTTGACGGAAACAATACCTAGACTAGAGAGGAGGAAAATTATTTGGAAAATTGCGACTGTTTTTTCTGTCTTGAAGGTGATTGAGACGTGGCAGTAGCTGAATATTACGTCTAGATCTCTCACGAAAATCTCCACTAGACGTTGTCACCGTAAATTTCAACTGACCCAGTCAAATATCAGTGGCATAGCCAAGTGGGGGAGGTAAGAGGGGGCGTAGAGCCTCCAATCGTTTCCAAGGCCACCCTGGAGAAAATGCTAAATCCGTGGAGAAACTCATGGGGAGGGGTTGTGCTCTTGCGGCATGGTCAGGTGAGATAACTTGTAACCAAAATTAGACTACATGACAAAGTTTTAAATTTGTATAATAAATTTTCAGTTCATTCTCCTTTAAAGATCGTGGAAAACAAGTGAATCACGCACTACATATGATTGAGTAATTCAAAGATTCCTATGGCCAAATCAATTTTTCAGGGGGTCCAATGTATTTCAGCAAGAACTACCACCACACACCCAGTCAGACCCAGGCTACGCCAAGGTCGAATCCACGAGACCTAGCAACAAATTGAAATGAGAGATGGATATCCTCGAAACACTTGAGTAACACTCACACAAGAAAAGCAAAGGAAACCAGTCAAGAATTGGAACTGTTTGTGCTAAAGGGAACATCCCCTCATGATAATGGTCAGAGCAAACAACAACTTGATGGTCTTGATTAGGAGATGAGGAATAGTTAGTGATATTTCCTTTTTACCCTCATGAAATGTCGATGAACATCTTGCATAAAAACACACATAGTTACAGGAGGATTTAATGTTTGGTTAACGAGTTCCACATCCAAGGTAATATGTTTATATGAATGAGTCAAGCAAAATTGCAATATCCCTCCTTTTTGAACGCCAATTTTCAAATTTTTATCTTCGTCAACAAGAAATTATCCAAGGATGTTCCACAGTCACTACTAATGCCAAATCCATACGAAACTTAGTCAGGAATTGTTGAAGTTAGTTTGAAAAACATAGGGCATAATGTTTCTCTCAGAACTGAATTTTGGTGGGAATAGATGAATATTCGGTAACGAACAATTTCCACTTTTAGATGTTGAAGCGAAAAGGAGGACAAAAACAGAAAATAAGACGAAGCTGCTAATCAAGAAAAGACACGTAATCATTAAGATAAGCACAACCCCATGAGCTTGACAAAGGATAAACACAGGTTCTTTTGCCTAGCAGTATTCCGTGGATACATAATATCTAGCAGCTCTCGTGACTTTACCTAAATCCTAGATCTTCTGGTGAACAACATCTAATGACAGTTATCACTGAGCGGAGAAGTCATTTCTGGTACTTTCTTCTAATAATAATGATTCCAATTAAAAACTGGTGACAAAGAGCAAGGTTTATTATCGACTGCCGAAGGACTTGAAGAGATCCTTGAGGAGATTTGCGGTTTTTCGAATTTTTATCTCTTGCCAGCTTTGATGATTAGACACATTCAGAGCAACTCCCTGTGGAATATTTCCCTAAGACAGATTCGTGGGTGATTGGCAGTTTATTCGACTTACACTTGGTTCAAGATTCATTAATAGGCATTTTTCGGGATAAAACGTATTAAGGAGTCAACGAGTGACCTTCTAGGAGACCTTTCGTGCGTGCCAACAAACGCGTTTCCTTCGGTAAATTTCCGTAAGCAGCTCATCACCTCAAGTTCGTCGATTAAAAACATCGAGCTGTAGAAGACTATTTACATGAATCGCAGGTGTTCCTCGTATGTTTTGCAATACTCGTAAACAAGAGACTACAATGAAAGGTTTCGCAGTTCGAATACGGCCGTGACCAGATTTTCGAAGATACGCCTTATAAAAGAGAATCATAATTTTTCACTCACTCACAGTTCATCGATTACAACAGCACATAAACAAACGTTAATTTGTGCCGAGCACGAGAAACAGGTAACGAAGTCAAGGCAAAATGCACAAAATAGAACTTTATCGTGGGGGTGTGTGTGGTTTTAAAAACAAGAGACCAAACCTTTGCCGTCATCGCTGTCGTGAGATGAATGATCAGAAGGTCGGAATTTATCTTGTCGTGAGCTGGATCCAAGAGGTGACAGAGAATGCTGGAAAGATACAACATTTTAGTTTGGTAAAGAATTTCTAAGGTACCAACAGGGGCGTTTATTCGCGAAACATGAGGGAATATACATAAAACACTTCTTATAAACAATAGAAATTTAATATTCACGCTTTGTGTAAGTCGCGGCTCGTTAAAATGCGCCTTATGACGGGTTCAACCTTAGTCACTTCTTATGCATGACACAAAAGCTACTGTGCATGTATGTCACGAACGTAAGATGGCATGCCTAACGTAGAGCGAATCTTATTTATCTCGAGTAAACCGTCGTAATGTAACAAATTATAACTATAATTACGCGGTAAGTAACAATTGGAATGTAACAAATTAGAACAGTAATTATTTGGTAAGTAACAATCCTAATGTAATTAATTAGTACTGCAATTACGCGGGAAGTGACAATCCTAATGTAAAAAATTAGAACTGTAATTAAGCGGTAACAATCCTACTTTGTCAAATCATAACTGTAATTACGGGGTAATAACAGTCTTAAAATGTTACAACACTACGCAGTCAAAATAAAAAAAAATTAAAAAAAAAAACCCCAAAAAAACCAAAAAACCAAAAAAACACTGTGTGAAGTAGCAGCCACATGTCACAAATATGTCCAACTGTAATAAAATTCAATGCAGTCAAAACAATGTCCATCGCAGAGTCGATTGGCATTACATGGAACTAACGAACGCTGTAAATGTATAGCAAACGGTAGAGTAGTTAACAGCGAGTACTTACTGCATGGTCTGATGTTGGTCATAAATAGTTCACATAAATGAAAATGAAAACAGAAAAAATAAATACAAAAGAACTTAACGTTAAAGTAACATATAGGTTAAGTTACTTTAAACCATAAAAAACAAACTAAAATACACTACATGAAGAACCTTTTTCGTCCTTGATTCCTGACATGAGAGACATGTGAGAAGGAGGCATAATACCAGATAACTCAATAACACTCCCAACTCCGGGAGGGAGATGTGGTGGGTGTGCACCAGGGTGTGGAAGGGACAAAGGAGGGGCATGAATGTGAGGAAGACCTTGCTGGTGAAGTTGTTGTTGCTATGGATAGAAGAAAACAAGGATCTTAATCATATGGAGAGTGTTTGCGTTGCTGGCTCACTCGTCATTCGTTGAAATTTTTATGAAAATTAACACGATGAAAATATCTAGCAGCTAATCTTCGTGGCGTGATTTCATCAAAACACGTTAGACCATTTTCATTCAATAAACGTACAGCTTGCAATAAGTGTGAAGAAATTCAAAGCTAATATCACCATCGATTGGAATGGTTTTTTTTGTAGTGTTTGTAAACACATAAAGCATTCCCTCCTACCGCCTGACGATGTTGCGAAGCAACGAAACCTTAGAAGTATGACGTAGGCGTGACACGCTCACAAGTGTTTAAATTTAGGCTACGTCCATACGTATACGTTTTCAAATTTATACGTTTTCAAATTTATGCGTTTTCATTTAACTGAAAGCACATCGAAATTATTGCGTCCACACGAGCCCTTTTATGTCGTACTCGCCTGTCGACGCGATAACGCTGAAAACAATGGGAGTGTTGATTAAATCGTGTCTGGCCAATCAAATCACTGATCTAGATAGTGGTCTTCATGTTAGAGGACTGGGTCCAACACCGTTTTCAAAAGTCTCCGTGTTCGTATATCCACATGAAAACGAAGCGTTTCCAAAAGTCTTCGTTTTCGGAATTCTCCTCTTTCAACGGCGTTTTCGAAAGTCTCCGTTTTTTGGTGGAAACGACTCCACCCACTCATCGTTTACATGCGAACGTAAGGCTAAAACGGATAAAAAACTACGCGTTTTCGTGGGAAAACGCGTGCGTGTGGACGGGCTCTTAAGCTACTTACCCCAATGATGGCATTTAGTTCGGTCATTGTGACTTGTTTTGCTCGTTCAACGGCAGCTGCAACCTGTTGTTGATGCTACATCATGAAAGGGAAATACGTCAGACAATTTACCTCGACTGTGACGCGCGTAGAAAGCAACACTTGATAACAAACTTGAATTCTGCAAAGTATTCATCAACTTCCTCAGTGTCAACAAAGACTAAAAAACCAAGGCCTTTGTGATCCACTTACCTCTTGAGAGAGGAATGGTATTATCTGGGCACAAATAGCATTTAAACGCTTGGCTATTTCAGTCTGCGAACAGAAATAAAAAAGAAAATGTTGATTCAAAACTTGGCAGCGATTCAGACTTGTGGCCAATTCCTTCCCAGCAGTCACCAAGGACAACCCAAATGTGACCATTTCCTGCATGCCTGCGTTCAGAACATAAACCGCACGAAAACATGCTTTTCAGAATCATACAGTAAACATTAAAGCGGCGAACTTCTTTTTGCAAAGTAGTCGTAAAATTAGTCATGCCTGGCGATCTGTTAATGCAGTAGATGAATGTTTACCGTGTTAAACACGGGAGTTTTGGATCCGAGGTTACAAAGTCATGATGGACGTCTACAAGTAAAACGCGAAGATGTAACAGTGCACGGTCGGAATGTGACGAAAAAGCAGCCCAACCGTAAAAGCTCTATTAAGCCCCCCTCCCTCTGGGAGGTTAATAATTAAATAAGCCCCCGGAGGGCTTAATACAGCTTTTACGGAGTTTTCCTACAGTGTTCATCAACGGAACAAAGTGCTCAAAGATCTTCTCAGGAAAAGCTTGCGATTCCAATTTCTGCTTTACTTATCAGTAATCCCTTAAGTGTTGTCTTGAAGCAAATCGAGTGACTCACACGGCAAATAAACGCCTCCTGGTTTGCAATTTCAAAACAAGCGTTTCTGAATTCTTCCCCTTCACGCGACATCGCGTGTGAGTGACCTCCCAGACAAACTTTTCTTTTTAAAAGCACCGAAAAGACTTAAGAATGGATATCAAGTGCAAATATCGCCCAAAATATATATTTTATATATTTTATATATATGTATTGACGTAGATTACATTGAAAACAATTCCAGGCCCACATTTTATCCTCTTTCTATAAGTGTCGTGCACAGGGTTTTCATAAAACAATCAAAATATCCAGTGTCTATACCCAACGATACTTTAAACTTTCAAAGTCTGAATCTAGCATTTCAGATTTCTGACAGCGCGAGCTTTAGAAGGATGCAACATCTGCGATCTTAGGGATGGCCACCTTATTCGTAATCGTAAAATATAATACACTGAGTAAACGAAACATGTCATTAAGCAAGACCTGAACTAGTGTAAGTGTGCAACACCAACGCCCTTTCACAGGTTCGGGCTTGCCATGACCTCCTCTAAGTGCGCATCTGGTTTAACTCTTTCCATACAGGTCTCCTTTCGAAGTAAAATAGTCCGGCATCAGCAAAAGTGAAATAACAGAGGACTCATCTGGTCGGGAAAGAGATAGGCCAACTGGGCTAAGTAATATGTACACTAATCGTATCATTCCTTATAGAAGAGGAAATTTGGGGTTTACTTGGATCACATTTTTATTGCTACTCAACTAGCCCACACGAGTAAAAACATATTAAGTTTAAAATCAGGATTACTGTCAATCGTCTTCTGCGCAATAATCGACTACGGAATCCTTTGGCGTTCTAGAGCAACGCAAGAGCCGGGAAGAGCTTTAAGCCATGAAGAGACCGAGCAGTGAAGGAAATGGTTAACTAGGAATTTAATGCAGCAATGGGTAATTACTTAAAAACCGTAAAACCACAAATACCAAGGTGAGCATATCACAGCTTTAGAGAGAGTAAGGGAGTCAAGGCAGAAAGCAATATCAAATTTGACATGAGAGCATTCAGTTGATATGTGAACATAAGTAGTGGCTGTCAAGAGTGTTTGCAGAAGTACTACATGTATGCATTTATACCGCAAAGTCACGGGAGGTTTACCAAGGGTTAATTCGGTCATCTTAATTCTTCAGGCCCTTAGGCCAAGAGTTTGAAAAGCAACTGATAAGGAACTGCTTGGACAGATATGCCCAGAAAACATAGGCAAGTTACCAAGTTGCTACCCTGTTATACATTTTAACAGCATCCAACCTTTCCAGCTCATCTTTCAACAAACAGCTGCATTGACCTTGGCAGGGAACTTAGATGGAAGTCAAGTTTTGGAATGAAAACCTGAGTGGCTATATTGTCCCACTGACGAAACATCAAACAAACGAGAATATCACGAGTACAAACGTTGAAAATCTAAACCAGAACTACAGAACGCGAAGGTTAGTTTTGCTTTGACAGTCGGCTTCCAGTTCTGTAATCGTCCTTTCTCACGCACGGACTTTTGTAGGAGAAGTTTATTCGAAACTTTTTTCTTGGCTGTGGGTAAAAACAACACAACAGATTTGAAGTGAGAACGACCCTTACCAGCATTTCAAATTATCTCATTAGATAAGAGCGAGTAGCAAAACAATAAGATATGACAGCTGACAGGACATTAAACAGGTAATACAATCAGATCCACCTTTAAATAAAGTTAAATATTTCGTGTAAACAAATTGCAAACAACGCTCGGCACAACAGCTGAGTTATTTACGTCCACAGTGTCCATTCATAATTAACAACAGTGTCTTATCAGTAAGAACTGACTTTGGACGCTCCTTTCGTTATTAGATTTCCCTTCATCGGTACTTAGTTAAGGTTAAACCCACAGGAAATTGCAAATTTCATTGGTGCATCAATTTTGACAGAGATGGACACCATGATCCGATTTAACAGCCAAAGGCAGAGTCCAAGACGCCTTTATGGTACATGAGTAAAAAGCAGAAACTTAAAAAAAAACGACATCACTCGTCACTCAAGGTGACATGGAAGTCTTAAAGAAGATCCAAAGACAAAGTCTACGAGCATTGACTAAAACTTTTTTTGGAGTACAATTGTTATTAACCAATCCAAAAAATCTGTGTCATTCAAAGCTGCGGGCTCACTTGGTTGTAGGATAGAAAGAACTGCCGTGTCACGCGCTTCCATCCAATTAACTACCCGCACGTGCAGTAACTCTTTCCTGAGACATTTTACGTTGGCCAATGGAAGACGATCTTACTCGTCAAGGGGAGACATCCTGACGGAAAAGCGTTAATCTATTGTTAATCAACTAAAAAGAACTTTGGGTTATATAATTCCTAAAAAGGCTGAAGAATAAATGTTTTTCGTATTGACCGCTTCTTTTCCGTGCAAATTGCATTTAAAAACGCTTCAACGTCCGAACATTAAGTTTACGTCAAAATGAAAATAACGAAAGACGAAGGTGGAGTCAATACGACATGGGGATTTTGTCTTAGCCAATAGCGTTAAAGTGTGGCTCACAATGGTATTAATTTAACAGAAAAAATGCAGAATGAATTCATTTGTGTTAGTAAATAATAGAGTATTCAAGAACTATGAATACTGAAGGTTGAACTATGAATACTGAAGAGCGCTCAATACCATACCAGTAGAGCGAATAAAGTAAAATAGACGAAATTTTTTTGCTGTCGCTACTCTGAGTTTCACGCGCTCAGGCGATCATCAGGCAACTGACAGATTATTGTGAATAATTAAATAATCTGTCAGTCGCCTGATGATCGCCTGAGCGCGTGAAACTCAGAGTAGCGACAGCAAAAAAATTTTGTCTATTTTACTTACATATATATATATATATATATATGTATATATATATATATATATGTATATATATATATATAATATCTGGGTCAATAATATCAAAGTCGATAACATCTATGACAAAAAACACATGAACAACATACTATGCGGATGCTGGACAAGTTTCGCATTCATTGGCTTCCGTAAAATTAAACTTAGTGCCTGTCTAGTTTTGTGTTTTGTTATTTGTTTTGTGTTTGTATTTCGTTTTCATTTGCTCAGTTCAATCAAATGCAAATTAAAGCTGTAAAGTTATCAAAGACTATATATATATATATATATATATATATATATATATATATATATATGTATATGTATGTATATATGTATGTATATATGTATGTATATATGTATGTATATATGTATGTATATGTATATATGTATGTATATGTATATATGTATATATGTATGTATATGTATATATGTATGTATATGTATATATGTATATGTATGTATATGTATATATGTATATGTATGTATATGTATATATGTATATGTATATATGTATATGTATATATACATACATACATACATACATACATATACGTATACATATATATACTTACAATAAAAGTGGTGAAGTGAAACAATGTGCCCCACAGTAGAAGGATCCCTTAGGATTCCTCTTCTGCTCTGAAATATAAAAGACTGAAATATATGTACAGTGAAAGCAGGCGACTTCTTACTGCCCACTCAGCATTAATAAAAAGTTTCAGCCCTTTGGCCATCTTTGGTTAAAACAGTGATAGTCTACTATGTATACAGCAAGCCTATTTTCAAAATAACATACTTCAAAATAATTTCGTTTTGGAAGCGCACTTAAGCATTACGTTTATCTTCAAGGAAAACTTGTATTTCTAATCCTTCCAAATCAAAATATGCCCTTGCTGTTTCCGTTTCTGGTACTTTAGTTTCACCACTGACGCATGGAATTTTGCAAGCAAACATATGATAGAAGATACGGATTACCACAAATCGTCAAATACATAATCCGTGATTATGAAACAAAACCAAAGCTTTCAACACATTACTTCCAGACTTCGAGATCGCCTTGGAATCCAGAATTGCAAAATATGGCGCCATATTTCAGGGGTGATAAAACCTACTGAATAACGTAGACATAACCACCTAGCTTAAAAACTCTACCGAAGAGTTTGCAGTAAAATCATGCCAATACAAAACATCACTTATACCATGTTTGGCATTTTCTTGGCCAGTGGCCACTATTTCCAGCTCTCAAAGAAACGGAGATAGGCCAAAAATCTGTTTCCGGCACTTTTGAACGTAACAGGAGGGACGGATCGACAGCAAAATAATTACATTGTGAAGCAAGATTTCTCAAGATTTCCAATATCTTTTCCAGTCATTAACTCAGAAGTTCCCGTTTGGTAACCCCTTACATATATTGTGTTTACAGCCCTGGGTTTAATCCGAATTATGCTGTATTGGACAGCCTTGCGTAGGTATGTACGGTTAGGTAAACTATATCCCACTTAAGTAATGTAAATGATATGCGGAAACATTTTAAATGTGGGAAACTTGATCAAGTAAACAAAAAAATTAACAACGAAACCCTTCCCACATCCCTGTGCTCATGTTTCCCTCGTTGAACCGAGAAAAATATTATTCAATCCGGACGGGCTATGTTTTTAAGTTATTTTTTTCAGTCTAAACGAAAGAACAAAACTCTTTGTTGTTCAGTATATGTGGAAATCATTGTCAGCATATGCCTGCCTTCCTAAAGAAAAGTGTTTTAAACCGAATGCTATCTTGCACTTTCTGAATTTGTCAGTTCCACAATTGTTTTTCGCAACAAATTTGAAAAGCTTCCCGAAGTAAAGTAGTTTATACTAGAACAATCAGTTTCCATAAGATAACCGACTCGAACTTCACGTTCGACAACTACCATCTCATAAAACCTCATAGCGAATAATCAAATTGGTAATTAGTCAATGTAATTTTGTGAAATATTACTGTAACAGAATTTTAAATGTCTTTGATAATATTGCTTAATTAGTTAATAACTGTTTAAGATTATTTAACACGGGACAGCCCACTGATAACCGCTCTATTTTTGTAACCTGACGGTATATCTCTGTTTCGAAACTTCATTATTTGCCACAAATTTCAGCTGTCGCAGTAGTGGTTTTCAGACTATATGTTTCAAAGTGTAAAAAAGTGTAGCATAGCTGTCCATCCTATCATTATTACCAGTCACTTTCAGGACGAAAGTTCTAGAAAAGACTTGCAATGTAGCCGAACCTCTTCAAACGTCATGGAACACAATACAATCCACCGAAATTTCATAGAACGTAACGCAACTCCAGAAAACGAAACGCAACGTAACACAACGAAACAACTTTCAACCTGACGCGAGCTACGGCTACGTAACTTTACGAAACGACCAAGTCTTATACAACCCGCAATGTAACGTGAAATTCCACAAGAGCCGAATTCATATTAAAGACTGAAAACTCCTCCAACATGGGGTTCGGTGAAGGGCAATTTTCCCGTCGTTGAACGAGTAAGTCGGACGAGAAACTCTACTTAGACGGGGGAATCATCTTAAATTGACATCAGACGGGCGCAATGGGAGAGATTCTTGTAATCAATAGTTAATGTGCAACGAAGTCGACATCGAATGTCGCAGCTATTTTACCGACTTTTTACTGTTCTTAAATTCACCTCACAGGATTATCCATCAAACGTTTGTCCGAGTGAATCCGCTATATTCGGATACTTACTCCAAAGTAACACTGCATATCGGTGTATCACTAACGCAAAACTCTAGATCCTAACCTATGCCCTTATCCTAACTCACAACGTCGACTGGGGGGTTCACAGAAGTTACAAATCCCAGTGCAAATATCACTACAACTTAAGCAGGACACTGCGTGCATCCATATCTGGCCATAATTTTAGCATTGCTTGCAACATGGCTCATCGATGTGGGGACCTGTCAGACTTGATGGTTCGGTTAAAAAAACCCAGATCTAACTAGTCAAATCAACGTTTTATAGTACAACGATGTCAGCCAAATTCTTTTGAGACGGGAAACTCATCCAAGACGGAAATCTATCAGACTGACTATCGTATTACAAATTTAGGAACGGTAAAACAGTTGAACATGAGAATCCGTCCATAATATCCGCCAGGTGTAAATTTAAGACGAGTTTCTCGTCTGACTAAATGATATGAAGATAAACGGATAAATTTAACGGATGGATAAAATCTATAGCGTCTCAGGTGGAGCTTAGTTCCCCTGTATCAGACGAGTTCCTCGTTCCTCATATGAATTCGGCCACTGTAAACGGTCAGTCTCAACAAGGTGCCGGAACATAGTATGAGCTAAAACAAATTTAATACTAGGAGTCACATATTCAATTCGGGCCAGCCTGCCATAATTTCGGCCCGGAAATAAACGTGTCTGCTGCTAATTTTTCATACTGGAGAGCAAAGCAATGATTGGCCTTAGCGTATGGCATGATCATTCCCTATATTGCCATCCCAATTTTCCTTTCCAGACTTCAGGTCGTCCTCACCAAAACTAATAGACAAGTATCACTAGTAACAAAGCGTCGTCTATCCCTCAGCGATTAACAAAAAAAGAAGCCAGGATAACTTGTAATCCGCAACAGAGACGAGAGGAGGTTATTGCTCGACACGCTGGATAAAAAAACAGTTTATAAAAAGCTTGATTAATTGGAAATGTGTCCTTTTAGCTTCCGCAAAAATCGATATAATGACAAAGTCGATGAAATCAGCTGTTCTCAAAACAAAGGTTTACAGCGTCACAGATGGTTCTTTCAAAAGGGCCTTTAGTCCATCCATCAGCACCAATCAAGATAAGTGCATTTCCTAAAGCACTACACCCGCTGGGATTCATCACAAAGAGATTTCTATCAAAACCTGAACATCACTTTGATCTCCTCATTACCAACGCCATCAAAAGCACATACACTTCGGAGCACATACACATACACACAAACTGTGGAGGTAGTTCGGTTTGAAAGTGAAATGTTCGATGCACCACCGCACCATACGACAATTGGACCCTTGGCTTGACGATCAGAGAGTTACGCAAGTTCTGGGAGGAAAAAACATGCACGAAGCAGCGACGACAGAAATAAATATAGACAGCCGTAGGTGTCGTCAACATATCCTTGCCTCAGCATGGCTTTCCGCGTCATTCAGCGCCTCAAATGTTGACGATTAAATGAAATCTAATCTGCGAAGCTTTCCTCATTCGCTGGGTAGTTACCGAAGTGCCGATAATGTTCTGCCCACACGAGAGAGCACATAAACATTCTCAGTGGCAGGCAGAAAATCGTAGAAAAGCGAAGAGCCTAGCCTAGTGAAAGCCACGTTTGTCAACGAAAGCGGATTACAAGAGAATTGCTCTGTACTACAAAAACATTTCCTTAGTGATTTTCGCAATTTTGTGTTACATTCATTAGACATTACAAGATAATACTTCTGTCTACGAGAACTGACCGCAACCGGTGACGAAAACCAACAGATTACGGGTTCATTATAATATCGCGACAGAAAAATTTACATTTGAATGAGGTGCTTGAGTTTTCAACATAGTCAAGAGGGGAAAGGCAACTTCATCGATGAAAGGAATCCGCCTGACGTGACTAAGCCTGAAGAGGCGAGCGATGGCAGATTATTGGATGGTATCTAAGAGCATTTCAGCCTTTAGCCTTCATTAAACTGACTCAACAAGGAGACTACTATGTAAACATTCAAATCCTTCACTATTGTCAACTATAAACTAACAATAACGTAAGCACCGAGTCTTAAGGACACCGATCGAGGAGGCAAAAAGGTTTCGAATGAAACAAGGTTTGCTTGCCGGGGTTCAATTCTTATTTTGGCTGGGAGAAACGAACGAAAGTTTTACGTGCCGCAGATGTGGTTTAACACAGGCCTTAAGTAATTACCAGCCATGCTCTTAGTAACCAAATATTTTGAAAGGCGTCTTTTGAGGACTGATAAATCGAGTTCAAAGGAAAGCATCCGTCATCATTTTCTGCACAGGAGCTCGATTGCTCAGAAGAACGCTTTTTGCAACTTTTCTGCGACATTTTCAGGACCGTTAACTTCAAATAGAAACATTCGGCCTAAAGTAAGCTATTTCAGAGAATTCAAATTAAAACTTTAGATCGTTAGTGGTCGCGGTTAAGAGCCAAAGATTGTTCACGAGGTTTTGAAGCGGAAATGGCTTTTTCCTCTCGAAAACAACTAAGTACACAACATTCGTTATGAGTTCCCCCTTCATTAAAGGCACGCAGATGAAGTAATAACAATAAAGTGATCGCTATAAGCAATCGTATTTACCTGCTTATGCATTTCAACATTCAATCCATAAGACATCTCGTAATACTATAACAATTGAAGAGAAAAGATTATACATTTGCGAGGCGATTCTCGGTAAAGAATTTTTCTTCAAAACACCGCGCAGTTTCTGGTAGTCTGGGTAACCCGCCTTACGAAGGAAATTTTATGCAAGAACGACCGAAGAG
The DNA here is from genome assembly GCA_030142905.1 of Heliopora coerulea. Classification (NCBI taxonomy): domain Eukaryota; kingdom Metazoa; phylum Cnidaria; class Anthozoa; order Scleralcyonacea; family Helioporidae; genus Heliopora; species Heliopora coerulea. The sequence continues at coordinate 1,004,338 of JASJOG010000020.1, forward strand.
CTTAGCCACAATAGCACTAAGCCCAATATTGTCTGTTGCCTGGGTTAAAAATAACTGCGGTAAAAAACAACGAGATCTTTAATACCAAAAGATTTCAAAACAAAACATCGTGAGACTTGCTTTCACCGCTTATGACCATCCCTAGTCCAAAGCCAGATTCATCTCTTCCTTCCCAGTTTAAAGTGCTAATGAAATAACGACATAGAGAATATTGTATGGCCCAGTGGCTTTCAAGAGCAGGACAATGCGATTAACCCTTAGGGGGAGCTCAACTCCGGTTACTCCTTCTTAAATACACAATTGCTGAGGTGTATTACGGGAGAATCCTTTGTTAAGTGGTATGTTCTCGAATAGCAAGGGACAATATACAGAAGATATAATACTCACCATAACATAATGCCGCTGCATTTCGGTCTTCTCACTTGCCAACTTTTCGCATTCCAATTTTAAACTAAACAAGAAGCCACATTGTAAATACAGTGTTGAAAAGTCTCTGATAAGATTAATTCTACGTCGACATACCGCTGTGACAAAGCCGACACATTCAGAGTACGCCTACGACGACGGTATAAAGATTCTTAAGAGCGATTCGACCCAGAAACCAAAATCTCGGGAGTAAATCTATGGCAGGGTTATTCGTGGCGGTCACACAACATGATTTGTTTAATTTCATCACAAAGCCTCCACTACGTGATCTTATGACATTTAAAAAAATACACACAATGCTATTAACTATGTGAAGCTTCATAACTTCGTTTGGTGTATTCCAAAAATGTTCGTCAATTACCTGTGGTATTGCGCTTGTAAGAAATTGAATTCCTCCTTGATTCGGTCACAGGATTCAGTGACGGTAAATTTAAAAGGCTGACTCGACGGAGTATGAGGAGTCTAGATTAAAATAAACCCCGAGCAGAAAATGTATTGAGTTCACAAGCCACAAAGAAACACCGATGATATCACGCAGGGTTATATAGCACAAAAAATTGATACATCGAACATCCAACATCCAACATCGCGAAACTCACCGTATGGCGATTAGTTGAATACATTGCGGACGATTTCTTCCAACACAATTCAGAATCCTTTGACAACGCTTAACAAAACGTCTCCTAGTTTCAATTTCCTCTTATTCCAACAACTTAATTTAACCACGTATGGTACATATAATCCTGTGCTTGCATCGACGTTTATCACCGATTCCTTGGGCAAATACGTTGAAGGAGAAATCTCTGTCGGTTTAAATCCGTAATTTCTTGTCTCAGCGGTATCATCCACTACCAGTTCCCGATTGCTAGTGAAGCGAAAAGAATAGGCACTGTTTGCCTGATCTTGAAAAGGTGCTTGCCGAAATTCCAACCGCACAACGAACTGACGAAAGAGAAACTGACAAGACACAACGCACGCGGTGTGGAGTAAACGACATAACACCCTTAACCGTCTGCCATATATGGAAAGTGTTTAATCTATATTTATTGGCCCTGTAGTCAAAACCAATCAAACATGACCAGTATTACGGTACTAAGGAAACTATCCCACGTGGTGGAATCTTGCGGGGATAAACATGGGCCAATCAACAACAAGAGTGTGTGAAGAAACACCTGTATTGAACGCGTTAATGAGATCAAAGCGTCATCCTGTATTTAATGAGCGCGCCTGTCACTCAAAGTAACGTGGTATAAGGGACACAATGAAATTTGCTCCGCCTCTCACTTAGATACAAAATAGAACGCGCCTCGCTGCGCCTTTCCCTAACACTTATCTAAACAAAGCACATCAACAACAATTGTGAACGAGCCAATAAAACGGAGCGCTTGCGATCACAGTTTTCACACCTTCAGCAGACGAAGTCCTAGGTGGTCTTTTTGTTCCTTCATTGGGAACAAGGAGTTCACAATCATCAGTCCCGATCTGTCGGCATGTCATTTGGTGGCCAAACACGATTTGCGGGTAACCCTTAAAATCTTATTTAGATTTCGAACTGCCTAATGACGATAATAGCCACAAGACAGCGTTCTCACTTCGTGTCGGATATGAGGAGCGCAATAAGGCGAAACCGATCTTGAAGTGCATGAAGAGGCTTTGAGAAGGAAGAACGAAGAAGCGCCCAAGTGGTCGTCATCATTTCTTGGCGCCCCTCAGTCCCAAAGCTTTTAAATATGAAAGCAACTGATAAACAGGCTTTAATTAAATACAGTCGCACCCTGAATGATGACTCCGTTTTTACTCTGCCTCTGAAAGAAACGCTATTAGAGGGATCTCTCACGAGATTTCCTAAAATAAACCCAGTGTCATGAAGTAAGAATTTTTGGCTCGGTGTTGATGTCTTTCCTGTTGTTCATCGCTCCATACCACTTACGCGTGTGGCCTAGCTGATGAATCTATCAAAGTTCCCAGTAACAATGTTATCCCGTTTCCTTCGAAACGATGGCGTTCTTATCCAAGGTGAAAACGCTGACCAGCGCCGTGTAATGATGGCCTTTTTTATGGGAATGTTTATCATGGCAAACTGAACAAAAACAAAGACGCCAAACAAGTACATAATAAAAAGAATTTAAAATGTCTAGGATAGAGTAACTTTTTTACGTCAATTTAGAACAAATTTAGCGCATTCGTTTTTCACGTCGTCCAGAAAACTTTTGCCGAAAGATGGCTGAACGCAGTTAACCCATCAAGCTATTGCGCGTCCTAAGTGCCTTTTTCAGAATCCTAATTTTTGTGTAAGATTGATTTTAATCGACCTGGAACCACTGACCAGCATCTGTATTTACCGTAGCTGCCGCAATATTATGATAAGACTTTCTTATTTACATTAGTTTATGACGGCCGCAACGAAGACTCGCTCGAAAGACAATCCGACTTGGCAATTTGTGTACATAGTCCATACTAAACCCTGTAAAAAAAGTTGGTTCTCATGAATGGATTTAATATTAATATTCTTTATATATGTTAACCTGTCCCAATATTTGCTTCGTCGTGTTAACCGATGGATTACACAGAATGTAATTTGTCTTCTAATTTTGACCGAGCTTAAGATATCAAGAGACTTTAATTTGCGAGAAGTTTAAATCACGTCGCCAGCTCTAAAAGGCTTCATTTGAACTGACTTTCTTCTAATCCGCGGAATTCTGGTGATGACAGTCATGCAAAGCCAAAGACTCAAACGACCAAGAAGACTTCAATAGATTCGACGACTATTTGCTCTTTAATATTTAATGTACTTTCGCAGGTTTTATGGCGAACTTGAGAAACTACAAACCAAAACACTGTTTTGTTTTGCAACTTTTCTGAGCTGAAAGCCAAAGACGTGTCACACTGGAATCAACCTTTCAACAGATTCCCTAAATGGAAGAACCCCGAAAGACCAACCATTTCCGCAGATGCTTACAGTGTTTTGCATCGATGTAAGGAGAAACGTTTGACCCTGATTTAAACGATGGAAGCGACTTGTGATTGTCTAACACTGGAAAACGAATTTTAATGAGACCAATTTCACGTTGCTAAAAGAACCATCAGTGCAAGCGTAATTCCACAAATGTTGTGCCATCAAAACGTGCGTCGATTGACCCCAAGCCGTCCCAAAAGGGCGGTTTGTGGTTGCGGCAAACCCCTTCGTATTAATACAAAAAAATGCCGTGAGAGCCACAGTAAACGGCTTTGAGATCCACAAGTCTTGTTATTCGCCATTTCGATCACTTCAAAAACATCGATTCTTAATGTCAAGTCTACGATGAACCTTGATAAGACAACCATATTTTCTCATATCGCTATACGCACTGGCAAGGAGATGCTTTCCTCGCAAAATCCTATTGCAGTAACGGGCAAAGTCCGGCGCAAAAAGATCGCGAAGCATTTTTCCAGCACCACCGTATTACATAATCCATTGGATTTGACCTCTAACACACTGTAAGACTTTGGATGTGACGCGTGCTTTCAACGAGGTGCTTCGCCAATTAAACATGCATGAGACGCTTTGATGAAAGCCCAAGTCCATGCATAGAATTATTCCCATGCTATCAGTGGTAATAAACGGAGTGTTGAAATAATTCGACAATGTTATCGCGATATGGCGTCCTGACCGCAACCAAAAAGACGACCTCCTCGCAAGCTAAACGTTTTTGGAAAACTGCATATCCCTTACAGGAAAGAGTAAGCGACAAGCAGGGAGACCAATTAAAAAAAATAGAAATAAGAAAAACTAAAAGTTAAAAAATAAGAGAATGATAGAAAAAATGAACGAATGAAATAAAATGAGAAAGGAAGAAAAAAGAATTAGCGAAGGAAAGAAAGAAAAAAGGAAGAAAGAAAGAAAGAGAGAAAGGAAAGAAGGAAAGGAAGAAGGGAAGAATGAAAGAAAGAATGAATGAAAGAAAGAATGAAAGAAAGAATGAAAGAAAGGATGAAAGAACGAAGAAAAGGAAAGGAAAGAAAAAAGAGAAAGACAGACAGACAAAGACAGACAGAGAGAAATGAAGGAAGGAAGCGAGGAAGTAAGAAAGATAGCAACTGGAAGGAAGAAAAGAAGCAAGGAAGGAAGAAAAGAAGGAAGCAAGGAAGCAAGGAAGGAAGGGAAAGGAAGGGGAAGGGGAAAGGAAGGGAAGGAAGGAAGGAAGGAAAGAAGGAAGGAAATAAAGAAGGAAGGAAGGAAAGAAGGAAGAGAACAGCTGGATATGAGAACAAGTTGTTCCGTACAATTTCAGGATCGATAATTGGTTGTCTGAAGTAGCGGATCTACCATTGTTTTTACGCTGAAATAAGGTTTGCACACATAAACTGGCCCAACTTTTTTCCCATTTTATGCAACTCTGATAAATAGTCAATGGACGTACATGTTCTGATTACGATTCCATACTAATGCACAACTACATCAGCAATGTGCTGCTTTTACGAATCGTATTTGAATAAATTCTCATGACGATGATGATGATGATGATGATGATGATGATGATGATGATGACGATGGTGATAGCCTGCCTTAAAAGCTTTTTTCCATTAGCCATTGTCAGCCAACAGATTGTAAAAAATGGGGCATCAAGTCTTAGCGAGTTCTTCGCCTTACGTCCGGCTCAACTCTTGGAGATTTTTTAAGATGCTTGTTTTCCTTTACATCATCCCAAACCTTCCTCTGATGCCTACTTTCGAATCGTTGAGTTCGCTTCAGGCCGAAGACCCAGACTGACGGTTTTAGTGGCATCAAATATGCAGTTATAAAAAAGTTGACGGTTTGAAAATAGGCTTACTTCAATTTATTTTTAGATAAAAGGCAGATACGCAACGTCAAATAAACGAATGTTTATTTTCTACAACAAAAAGCTAAGTACAAGATACTGAAGTTTGAGGAACGATCACAGCACGAAATTAGCTCAAGATTATCCTAAACGAACACAACATCACGGTACGTGACATAAACAAATTCCAGATTACAATTTCTGACATTAGAAGCAAAAATAGAAAACAATCTATGCGCAGTTACACGTTCTAAAGGCAGCTCGACAAACCGCCAGCTGAAGACGGGCTGTGCTTCACAGTAAATTTTGCAACTGTGCCAAAACTAAATGCGCCTTTCTGTTCAGTTTTATGTCTTATATCTTTAACATGAATGCAGTTTGGTTATTTATGCTGTTTTATTAAAAGGTGGTGAGATCACATGATATCCATTGGTACTAAAAATATAGGTATTGGAAAACACAAAACACTTTCGCTGAGGCGGGTCTTTTCTTATTTTTAAAGGGCTACTGTCGTGCCCAAGCCAATCGGTAAAAGTTTACGTCTACAAGTTTACTCCAAAGAGCAAATGTTCATACAACTCTCGTTTACATTGAAGATTTTTCTTAAAATGTTCCAGATGTTCAGTAAATTCGGAGGCATAACAAACTGAAAGGTTTTTTAAAAAGCAGGAAATAGGCTCTTGACAAATGCCTGAGTGCATTAACTTTAGGTCAAGAAGGGTGTATTCAAAGCACTGACGACATGAACAAAACGGCTTTGTCTCTTCCAAATAACACTCACTTTGAAAAGCACTTGAAACGGGCGTAAATGATAACTCGCCACGGTTGATTTCGTCTCCTCGATCTCCGCAATTTGTTTTTCCAAACCTATTAAAGCGAAGCTAAAAGACTATAGATTACAGTTGCTATATTACCAATAACCATGTAAATCTACGAATGTTTTTGATCAATCAACATTCCATACGTCACAATTTTCTGGCTAATTTACGTGTTTATTCCACTCTTGGACAGTCGGACGCCATGCACAACTTTATCCAAAGCTGGCACCTTCTCCCGATCCGTTCCAATAAAATAGTTTGGTGGTTAAGTTCTCCGGTGAGGTACTGTGACCCCAGTTGCCATAGATACCATCAGTTCTATAACCACAATGCCCTCTCTGTCTAGTACAGCAGTATTACTGATTTCCATTCTAGCGGGATGTTAGTACTCATAGAAGTACTCTCGGATCTTCACACACCATAACCCAAGCAGCGATGCGGGTGAGCTTCGGGAATCGGGAATCTTCGGAGAACGTCGGTAGGGCTTCGAAAAAAACACCTGAGTACATCTTGGCCTTGAATCGGAGGATCACGTAACGGAGTTTTTTCCAATCCATTTCGCTCGGAATGATTTAATCGGCTGCACGTTAACTCTATTCTTTACGGCCAGCTCAACAGCTTGGGCAGACGCCTTGGTGCCCACGGCGATGGCGGCGTTTCCTCTACTTGGTCTCTTCTTCAAAGAATCAATATCGTTGTCATCGGTCAACAAGGTAACCATGCCAGCTCCAGATTGCTCAATAAAATGAAGACAGCAGTTGACAACCTGTGAAAAACGCCTGGGATACACAGAACAAAAGAAAACGCAACAATTAGTCTGACTGACCCCTGTCTCGGTTTGCAAGACAGCAGGCCTCGGTGCGGTAAAGTGGCTCGGTAGACATCCAAAGTGATTACGAGAAGTGGCAAGAGGAAAAGGTTGAGACGGAGAAGCTTCCCAGCCTCGTGAAACCATTTGGCAGACTTTTCCCCATGGAAATCTTAACGTATAAGATTTTGCACAGCGAGACAGTGTTAACTATCGAAGTACTCGCCTGAAATCGGCCATGGTCACAAGTAAATCATTTTCAGTGTGGGGAGTCACCACCGCAGAAATTCTCCCAAGCTACTTCTTCCTAAGTCTCCAGCCTGTAACAACTTTTCCCTACCAACGCAACATCAGTTTCCTTTTGTTCAAACGGTTATATATCAGTCACAAAATGTGCTATACAACATGTCCCTCAGTTGAACATCTTAGGTATAATCTTGGGAAGCAATTTCTGAGATCAAACAACTCCAAAATTTCTAGAGTTAATTCTAAAGCTTCATTAGTGTATTCCGTTTTATGGCTCGTTGGCGTGGAGTTTCACTGCCGTGGCCATGAAGTCATTCTATGCCGCAGAAAGTGGTGTGCTGTTTTACCGACGTTTCGCCGTCTCTTCGAGTCTTTTTGTTTTCCAGACGTTATCTTCACTGAACATTTACTCTTAGCTTTTCGAAAATAGAGCAACAACAGACGAATTTGGATCATAGCATCCATAACCACAGAAGAAAATATAAGTAATTTTTTTTATAATACATAGTAAGTGAAACTTACTATGTATTATTTCAGTGAGCTTTCGGCGGGATATTTTCCGAGTTCGGATGATTCCAATCAAAACGTGGCCAATCACAGATATCAGGCGTCGTGTAGGGTACATGCAGTTTCACGTACCGCAATCCTAACTTGGACGCTTTCCTTCACCCTCACTACGTGAGGGCTTTCGTGTTGTTTTACTTTGGAACAGATATTACAGAGGATTCCCTTCACGTAACGTTAAAACCTACGCTCAACATCGAAAGCAGCAATAAATATAAAAACATTCCTTAAGGCTTTTCGTCCCGGAAGATGTGAGATTGATATTGTCTCACTTGGTTTCTGTATCATGCCGCCAAGTCATGAACTCAATAAGTACGCCTTATGAATCAATAACGTATGTCGGTTTTTATTTGCTTCGCCACATCTATAACGTTCCAGCAAATCGGTCGCCGCGTGCTTAATGAATGTCATATGGCGTTGGTCCAGCTGTTCAACTTTGTACATTCAATCTCCAGGACACGAACTGTCACAATTAACCTATGCAATAGCTTGAGCAGCGCGGTACGCTGTATTTAGCAAAGCCCGTTTAGTTTTGTTCACGAATTGACAGACATGGAAAGCAGTTCGACGACGTCCTGTCGACCTCTCCGACTCCTTTGTCTGTAAATAGTGTGCGTTAATTCCCAGTGTGTCACAAGATGTTGTATCGGAAGGCAGACTAGTTATTTTTTATCAGTGACACGTTATCCGCTGCCACTGATCGGCATCAACTGAACAATATTAGAATACATATCATAACTCCTCAATATTCGTCAAAATATAAGTCTCTTACAGTGTTACAAATCCCACTATACACTTTAATTCCTACTTATAGTACGTCTTTCCCACCGACTTTATTTTTTTCTTAAAGCAAAAGGATGAGGAAGGAGACTGTTATAGAAGGAACAGACTACTGTAGTACGCTGAAGGAGGCTCCTTACAGTTTCTTTAAAAGCAAAGGATGTACGTTTGACCTTTATATCCTCAAGCATACAAAGCGTTAAGTTGTCGCGAGAATCTCCCGCGCACTTAAAATGGATTAATCAGCGATCTGGTAACCAAAGCAGCGGTCAGGTAACCCGAAGATGCGAGTTCGAATCCCGCTCAAGTCAACTTTTCTAGTTGACTTTAGCGATGTAGGTTTATCGTGAAATATTCTGTTTGTTGACCTTAAAATTGTGAACAGTTTTGAGGTGAATAAAACATGATAGAGCAGGAAGAAATTTTTTTTTGAATTAAAATATGTCAATCAGAAAAAAAGATCCGCATGTTGCTAGTTGCAAGTTGTTCGAAATAACTTTTCAAAACGAATCCCATTTATCATTTCCAAACGACTCCTGTTCACCACTATTTTAAATCTCAAATCAACACGGCGTTCCACTTTTTCTGCCATTAAAAATTTCGAATGAACAATTAACGGGCAGATTTTGAAAAATTCCTGTGATGCCAAATTTTATTTTCTGAGGGACAATTATGTTGGGTTTTTATCTCTAACTTTCGATACCTGATATGCACATGAATTGGCAGTTTTTCCTGGCTTTAATTCATCACATAATAGCGTTTGCAATTTTTAACAGCCATGCAAAATAGACGACAGTTAAATGAAATCATATGGCCATTTTTGCTCAGTGCCAACACGTACGGGAATTACTGGGTAACCCTTTCCCAAAACCTAAACCAGGAACAAAGAGTTTGTCAAACATAAACAACCGCCTGACTCAACTGAACGAGCAGATTCACCCCACGAACTACAATCTGTTTCATGTAACTTGAGAAGTCATGCTTACGTTTTAGCAAGTTTTTACTATATAGCTGTTTTAATAATCATGCTAACATACTTCAAACCATAACTTAAGAAACCACTCCCTTGACGCAGTTCTTCGAAGCTTTTGAGCCAACCCCTCGGTGTCTTTCATCGTGGTCTTATAATTGGAAATTAACTAATATTTTGGTGATAATCGCCATGAATTACCTTTTATAAGCTCTAAACAACTGCGGTATTTTCGCCGTACTAATATATCCGAAGATTAATCATTCAGACTAGCAAGCTCACAGTGAAAAACCCACTACATTGTACCCACTGAAGATTTCATGGCAGGATTCACACTCTTCTTCTTTGCTTATGTTTTGTTCAGCTTTTTTTTTTTTTAACAGGACTTTGGCCAAGCAAATTCTCAGAAACGTCTGCACGTCTCGATAAAAATCCGTCAAAACAATAATCAAAGGTTAACCGAAGAAAGGTTGGCAAAGAAACAGCAAATTAACAAAAGATAGTCACAGGGGTAAGTGAACATACGAACCTTTTCAAACAATCTTGAAGTAGACGTTCCGCAAAAAGGACTTGTAAGTGACTACAGACCCGACGACGCCGTAAAATTTAATGAACTTATGAAATGCTCTCTCGTTATAACGTGAGAAAGGAAAACTACGTCAGCCGTCAAACCTTGTAAGGCTCAAACGATTCCACTAACTGAGCCACGAAGGCTTCAAGCGATAGGAGATCTGCTTCAGATTTATTTGACAGATAACAAGGGGACTTTATGAAGGAGTGAAGTGTGGAAATCTAAAACTTTCTCTTTCAGCTGACGTATTTGAAACGCTTTGCTTCTCGTGTATGGTTCCTTTTGAGTTCTTCAGTTTGGCGTGAGTTTCACTGATATTCGCGAACAGTAACTTCCCTTCGCATTTTTTAAGAATTGCGATCAGAGCTTGTTTAAATGTGTTTTAATGACCATACCCTGACAAAGTGAACGCTTCTATTGTCAACTTTTTTGTCAAGGAGTGAACGTGTAGTGGACGTAGGCGAAAAGCTAGCGTTGCAGGAAACACGATTTTGAGTCTACTGTCTCGCCGTTTTCAGAAACTTGCTGAAAAACATGAGAGTTCGTATGGTGGTTGTTAACTTAATTGTCTTAACGAAACACTTATTATTGTATACATTATTGAAGCATAATGCATTGCGATACAAAGGTCAAAATATCCGCCAAGTGCGAAGTAACATTGAAAGTCGTCGACTTACCAAACTGCGATTTCCTCTTGCTTGGCACGTTTTTGTGAACGAGAGACAGTTTCATTCTCTTTCTGGGCTCGAATCCATCTAGAACGATTAAAAATTTATTGAAGTGAAATAAATTTGTTGACTAAAAGTGCCCTTACATGGAGGAGGGGGACCTTGAATAAGCAAAAAAAAGCACAAAGCGGCTGCAAGGAGCTGGAGTAGGCGAGCAGAGGAGACATGTGAACATGGCCAAAAGCTGTGGGCAAGAGTGTGCGATAGGTGTGAGGGGGGACATGGAAAGATTGTGAAAGGGCTTTTTGCAAAAAGTAAAATGAGAAGATAATGAGATAGTATGGAGGGAGGTATGGAGGGAAGTATGGAGGGAAGTATGAAGGTGTTGAGGGGTGTGGAGAAATTAAGTTTCTGTGATTGTACAAAGGCAAATCATTGTTGGAAATTCCTTCCCAGTCCACTTAGCCACTGGGTGAATCAATATTCGGCTTTTGAAATACTAATCTTCTTCACGTCTAAAATTGTGGCGAATTCTTTCCGTCCACCAGTCACAAACGTTCCTATCGCATAAAGTTCGAAATTTTGGACAGTGTCGTTACACATCGTAACGCTGTGGTAGTTATTGGAAACACACAATCAGTTCAAAAGCATACCAACGGTTTCCTTTACCACGCACTTCTACACAAAATGTGCAGTTCTAAATCGATTGGCGCAGTTCTGACAAAACTAATGTGCAATTCTAAATTACGTAATTTTCAGCTTGTTTGTGCAAAAGATCATCGAATGGAGGCAGTAATAGGATATTCATATGGCTTCACATAGCCCAAATCTTACAAGTTACAACTAAGTCAACTATATATAATTCATCTATGACCAGTCACTCCCGCGATAAAGAAACGGTAGATATGGCCACTCTTTGAGATGGAATGAAATACAATCCAATATTTGGTATCATTTATTCCATGCTTTTCTCATCCACACCTGAGAAATATTTCCAGAGATTAAAAAACAAAGCGTGGCTACTTTTTCCACGGTTTGGGCAAAGAGAACATTTGCCTTTTCGTCACAATCACTGAAATAATTTTTCACTACGCTCTACCACAGTATATTTCATGATAAACCTAAGCTTTTTCACAGTATGGCACACCCAAAACGCCAGTTGTCGCCAAAGTGCAAAGCAGGAAGCCTTTATGATTCGTGCGTCCAGACAATAGACAAAGATAATGGCCCGGATTACTCTATTTACCTGTTTCCTTTTTTCAATTCCTGTTCGAGATATTTGATCGCTTCTCTTGCGCCGGGATTGAACTTTTTAAGTTCGTCCAAGGCGGAAATCACTGCGAAGAGTAATAAAATTGGCAATTCAGCATTTTAGTTTTGTGGTTTTTCGCGGCCATTTTGGTCATTTTGGATTTGTTTGGCATTGTATATTGCTACCCAATTCTTGCTTTCAAGAATTCAGCGGGGTTACTATTTTTCCCCAACGGTCCGGGTGGGTTGTCCAACATTCAGCAAAAAAAAATCCAAGTTCAATATACCTTGAATAGGAACGACTACAACAAAGTTCTTGGTAGCGATAAGTTGACGAAGAATGTGAAGTTGGGTACAAAGTGTTGGTGCATCTGGAATGAGATAAGGACTTGGAGACGGATTCTGGGATTTTACTTTGCTCTCCAAATCAGCAACTTCGGACTGAAAATAAAAGTAGTCACACACTATTAAAAGCAAAGTTGAAATAAGAAAAGACGATAAAACGAAACTTGAGCCGAAAAAGCAAGTAATCAGATTAAAACATGTCCCGTCATCTCCCGTCATCTCCCCAAACCTCCTTTCGCTACCTCACTTCATCCCATAGACTCACAGATCATGTTTTGGCCATGATCTCGCTTACCTGTCTTCCTTCCCATCCCTTCGTATATATCATTCTTTCTTCGTTCTTTCCTTTCTGTCTCTCTCTTTCTCTCATTATTCCTTTCTTTCCTTCCTACCTTCCTTCCTTCCTTCTTTCCTTTCTTTCTTTCTTTCTCTCTCTTTCTTTCTTTCTCTCTCTTTCTTTCTTTCTCTCTCTTTCTTTCTTTCTTTCTTTCTCTCTCTTTCTTTCTTTCTCTCTCTTTCTTTCTTTCTCTCTCTTTCTTTCTTTCTCTCTCTTTCTTTCTTTCTCTTCTCTCTTTCTTTCTTTCTCTTTCTCTCTCTTTCTCTCTCTTTCTCCCTCTTTCTCCCTCTTTCTCCCTCTTTCTCTTCTCTCTCTCTCTCTTTCTCTCTCTTTCTCTCTCATTCTCTCTCTTTCTCTCTCTTTCTCTCTCTTTCTCTCTCTTTCTCTCTCTCTCCCTCTCCCTCCCTCCCTTCCTCCTTCCCTCCCCCAACCTTCATCCATATCAACCTCCCGCTTCTAAAATTCCCTCTTTTACAAAATTCCTCTCCCAATAATCTCGCCTGGTCTTTCACATGCTCGCCCGTCTCGCTTTACCTGTAGCCGCTGCTGAGCCATCGTCTTCATAAGCTTAGCACGTCGTTGGTTGTCCTTCAACAAAAACATGAAAACAAAAAGATTCAGTTCAGTCACACTATCACAGATGCATGGAGCCCTGACCACCGCGTTAAAAACACGGTGAAAAATAGGAGACAGTTTCTGAAAAACAGTCGTGTTAAAATTAGTGGAGCTGGTACCTCTTTAGTGGAAGCGTTCTTTCCTTCTACTTCACCGTTTGTCGCATCATGACTGGACACGGAAAACACGCCTGAAATTCGGTCATACTCCAAACATTGCGACTAAATTTGAAATAAACATGAATTTACATCACTTTCAGTATACAGCCAAAACATTTATTATTCACGTAAAAGTCGATTACTACTATTTACATACATACATACATATACATACATACATACATACATACATATATATATATATATATATATATATATATATAAAGATCATCAGGCATAAAGATTGTAGACACGTGAAACTCTGAGTAGCAAACGCTCTTCTAACTTTATTAAAGTTATATATATATACATACATACATACATATATACTTCTAAAATTCATTAAGTATTCACGAGGAAAAGACAAAAGAAAATTATAAGCGTATCGGATCTATATATGTGATAAAGACACACGTGCCTTTGGATGTGAAGAAGTTCAATTTTTTCGGCTTACGAAAGATAAATTTCCAAACTTTCTTCGCGAATTAGCGTATTAGGGGGTTCATTTTAGAAAACATTTAAAAAACTCGCAGTTCATGCTATATCGGGCCTAAATCACTCGGCTATCACCTCGTGTTTTAAATCCTGATAAAGCACTCCTGCTCAGTTTTTAAATATTACATATATATATATATATATATATATATATATAAGGTCGAAATAACCAACATTAAATCAGATTGCACGTACCTCCAAGGAAGCCAAGAATGCAGCCCCAGCTTTGATGCTTTGAAGTCGAACAACCGTCTGTAAGCAAAGCGAAAACTACAGTAAAATAAGCCATTTTGGCCAAACACAGTCTCATAAACTATATGCTTTTCAGTTCCCTCAGCCAGGGCATTGCCACCTCTCCCTGCAGGAGATTTTTAGGTACTTGACCTCTATAAGATCAGAGATTAACCGAAGATTGTGGTTTGATAGCCAAGTAACGAACAAGAACAGCTTGTTCAGCTTACCTGATAAGGATAAAACATCTCAAGATAATACCTAACAGGATTTAGCGGTTTATGAAAGTAAAGTACTGCGTAGGAAGTGTTGAACGACGTGTTTGAAAAGCCAAAAGCGTGAGGGAACTAAGAGAAGATACTGAGGTTTAGTGCGAACGTCCATCGCTTGAGCCGACAGTATTTCCTCATTTAGGTTTCCATAGTTCCCTCACCTCCAAGTCTTTTAGCAGTGTATTGCTGGTCCCTACCTCCAGTAGCTTTTTGTACTTGATGTTCTTATTCCAGGAAATGTCCAAGCGACCATGAAGCTCCGCCAGGGGGTTGAATCCCAACAAGGCAATGTCCTCTCGCAAAGCTTTACCTTGAACCCAATCTTTGTCCACTTTCTCGCTGACGACGTCTTTCAAGATGTTTTCCTTCAATTTAGCTGGTGAAAAATGAAGACAAACAACGTGTGTCGTTTACTTTCGATGACACACTTAGGCAGAGCTCTATGCACAAAAATAGAAGAGCAGTTTCGTGGATATTTTACGCTACATTTGTGAAGGTGCCAACATTCTTCTTTCAATCGTTTGTAGTACTTAGTAAGTCACCGATCGTCGAAACAAACCGTTCGCCATACGAACGATTAGAACACAATCAAGACCAACATACCCAAGGCGCTGCAACGAATTATGTTCCCACCTAATGGCCATGGTAGGGGCTGCTCCTGAGCGCTTAAAGGACTGGTACTGACTTTTTTTTTTTTACTAGGCGTCAAAATGCCAAGTAGGAGGTTTAGTGGGCGGTTGTTGGGGGACACGATGCCCCAGTCACGATGTTAGAAAAGTTCTTTATCTTTGGTCCCAGTCCTAATACACTTCGTCTTGCACTTACCAATACGCCATAGCTCGTCTTGGTTTGGAAGCATGTTTAAAAATTCTGTAAGGTGAGTGAACATGGCCACGGAATCCTTAAAACAGTAAAATAAAACCAAAACAAATAATCAAAAAGGCAAGAGGAAAGACAAAGTTGACAATTTAAGTGAAGAATAAAACCCAAATCAAAATGCAGTTTAACGAACAAATGATTTTGACATAGTCCAACATCAGGCACAAACCTACCGCTGGACAGACATATCCTCACCCACCTCACATTTTGTTACTTCCGGGTTGACTTTCAGCCAATCAATGAACAGTTTGACTACCATTAACATATCTTCCTTAACGAGGCTGGTGAGTACATGATGGTTTTCGCTGCCTCGCATGTGTGGATACTTAGGCGCACTGTGATCTGCAACGAAATGTAAAGTCCCGTCTACTCTCAACACTGTGTTCTTATCGTCTCACAAAGAATGGCTGCAGCGTGCTAGCACAAAAGACTTGAGACAAGACATTTCAAGGACAGACATAATAATGTACGTACGTCAATTATTTAGGTTCGGCAAATCTGCTCAGCTTTTATTAATCTTAAATCTTAAGTTTGCAAGATGCTCACGAAGTTTCCTTCTTATGTCCTCAAATTATCGATTGGTAATGGCTAAAGCAATTTTACCTTTTACAGTTGATCCACCATTCACACGGCAATTCTCGGATTTTTTCAACGCTTCCATATCGTCACCAGAAAGACTCGAAGCATTACTTTCATCTTCATCTTCGCTCATCGTATGATTCAACAGCTCTTCCAACTCGCCTTCACTTAAGTCGCTCTCATCAAACGTACTCTCGCTCCACTCCCCACCGCTATTTGAGCCTTCGTCATTGTCACTCAGCGTACTGCTATGACGACGACGCCTTCGACGTTGCATCAACAATCTTTTTTTCAATTGCTTGGCCTTCATTATCCTCTCTTCCTCCTCGTGTCCTTCTTTTCCTTTAGCATCCCGCGTAATGAAACCATTTTGAACAAGTCCATTGGAGCCCGGATAAGGTAACTTCGCGGAGCCCTCACCCGAATGCATTGATTCGATATTGGATACACAGTGACGAATAATTTCCCCGATGAATTTCATGGAAAATGAGTAGGCATCTTGTAGAAGAGAGGAGCCTAAAACAATATAAAATTGGTAATATACACTAGCCTAAAACAACACGAAGGAGAAGCAATAAAATTGAAAGACCGCTTTAGAAATAATTAACTATACAGGCAAGGAACACTATTTACACCAAGTATCACCAGTAACACCATATATCACTCTAGTCACGAGAAGTTAAATCATCTTTGCGGCTGAAAAACAAGGAATGCTCCTTGGCAGATTGCGTTATAGTTAAATGCAACCAAAGAAACATATTTCACTTCAGAGATGTAAAGACAAATCATTACTAAAGTTGTACGCGCCTTTTTTCACTCAAGGTTCAGAATACAATACAGGAATTTCACCAGAAGATGTGCAATGTTCCCTTTCTCCAGGACCAAGTGAAAAAAACCCTGATGAAACCTCAACCTATGCATTAAACCTCGCAATAAGAGCTTTATTTGGAACTTATTCTTGTTCCAGAGGTCTTGTAGGAGAGCCACTGCAACTTTAAATCGCGCAAGCGGTGCAAATAATAAACTTCACTTCGTGCCTCACCTTTTATTTTCATTCTCGTCGTGGACATTATCAGCAACGCCTCCACTTCTACCAGTGTTCGTCCTTCCAGCAGATCACTGTCGTCTTTTTGCTCACTTTCCACCTTTCCGCCGTTGTTTTTGTTGTCTTTTTCTGTCTCTTTTTTTGCTGCGCCGCCATTCGTGTTACTCCTTCTGTTTTTGGATAGTTTGTCATGTGTGTGATTGAGTGCCATGTCAAGCTCTTGGAGAATGAAGTTGCACAGTCTCTGGTAGTCTTTCGCAGGTAAGCTAGTGCACAGTAAAAACAAAAACAAGAGCATAAATAACTAAACAAACAAGGAAACAGATAGCAGGAGTGGCAGAAAGAAATAAAAGTTCAACGTTCGTCAGGTATTGAAGTACGTTCGGCTTTAGATCTTGTGAAAAAGGTTAATAATAATAATAATAATAATAATAATAATAATAATAATAATAATAATAATAATAAATTCTTTATTTATACTGTTAAAAAAATCCCATCAGCATAAAAGCTGGTAATAACGGGAGAACAGGTTAAAAATAGCCTAGCTATCCTTTCGAGAACTTCCTTAGTACTGAGCCATTTCAAAGGCAATTCGTCAACTCTAAGTGGTTTAAACTGCTGAAATATAGTCGGAGAAAAAAACTTGTTCGTAAATTGCTAACGACATTACCATATAATGTGTTCTTTGAAACATTGCATGGAGTAATCATTGATTTATTCTCAGTAATTTGTAGATACTTTCATGTTATTTTACGTCTTTTATTTATCTGAAGACGTCCGGGCAAACGGGACGAAAGCTTAGAATATAAAAGACATAAAAAATAACATGGAAGTATCTATAAATTACTGAGAATAAATTGCCATGCAATGCTAGCGATATCATTACCAGAGTTTAGGAACTGGTTTTAATTGCATTATTTTAATCGGAGTCCTAAATTGTAGCATACGCAGTCTCTTTTTTTCTCACACGGGAAGAAATTCACATAAAAGATTATCAATATCCCAAACACAGACTGGATAAACCAAACAAAAACATCAACTTAAAACACCTTGTCAACTCATGAGCAAACGTACCTTATCGATTTATAAAATATTTCTTGTAAGTATAAGAATTGAGTAAGAAAACGACTTGTGGCAGTCAACCTGAAGAACAAGGGTAAACTTACATGGTTAATGAAGTGATTTGCTACTGGTGGGTCATGCTGACTTTTTTTGGAGCACAAAGTTTATTTTTTTCAACAATTTTAAACGACTGGAATTATTTTTATTGGAAGAAAAAAGCAATGATAGAGAAAGAGAGCAAAAAGGGAAAAGAATGGGTGGAGGTAGAGGGGGAATAGGGAAAAGAGATGAAAGGGGGAAATGGATTTGCGGTAAGGCAGAGGAGGGAAGGAGAGGGGAAGAGACAGGATGATATGGAGAAGGACAAGATGGGAGAGAGGAAAGAAAGAAGGAAAAGTACGGAGAAGGTGGAAAAAGAAAGGATAGGGAAAGAGAGGGGTAAGGATGGGACAGCAATAGATAAGAAAAGACAGGAATGGTGATATCAAGAAATGGAGGACAGAAGGAAGGAAGGAAGGAAGGAAGGAAGGAAGGAAGGAAGGAAGGGAAGGAAGGGAAGGAAGGGAAGGAAGGAAAGGAAGGAAGGAAGGGAAGGAAGGAAGGAAGGAAGGGAAGGAAGGAAGGGAAGGAAGGAAGGAAGGAAGGAAGGAAGGAAGGGAAGGGAAGGGATGAGGACATCTGGAGAAGAAATGGGAAGAGAGAGTAGGTTAGATGAAGTAGGCAACACTATTGGAAACAAAGAGAGGAAGAAGGAAAAGACAATGAAGTACCTGAGCAGAAAGGAATGAGAGAAGCAGAGAATATATGAGGACCAGATCAAAAGAATGTAGCGCAAACAGATTTTGGGTAAAGATTACCGGTTCTCTTCACAACAAGGGCACCACGTTCCAAATGGCTTGGTGCAGAAAAACTACTGGATTATCAACACAGGTAAGAAAATAGATCCTCATTCTCACCTCACTTTACTCTCAGCCATTTCAGCCACCAAAGACTGTTGCAGTTGTTGTAAATGACTGTGATTCTGTTCAAACAACCTCATTAGGTTCCCCTCAGTTCCTTCAAATGGTGAACTTGACATTAAGCTAAAACATAATTTAACATTATCAAAAAGTATTCCTGGGAATAATTACAACAAAACAGGAAATATTGAAAAATTTCTGAATAGCCTCTCACTAATCCTGATTCACAAAAGCTCCACAGGCTCTCAGGAACACTCAATCGCTAATTTTTTGTCATGGAATTACTTATCGCTAGGCTAAAGATGTGGGCTTGCTAAGCAACAGAGAAGAAGCTCTAAAGGCAGCTAATAATACAGGGCAATACCATTTTAAGTCTTTTTTGTTTTCACTTTGAATATTCAATTCTGGTATTTCTGTTTTATTTATCTGAACTCAGAATAAGAGAGAAACCATATCTCAAAATCATATCTGGTGTGGCCAGATTTGATCAGAAGCCATACACATTTCCCTTCACCAAAAAGTTTTGCTGTTGTTTGAAAAACGACCAACATACCAACGCATGTAGTAATACGCAGCTCGGCAACCATAACAATGACTCCAAAACAATGTGCCAAGTTGGTTATGTGGCATTCCTACAACAGTAAAAGAAAGAGTTCTTGTTTCAAAATTTAACAAATGACTGTTGACCACATGCAAATTCACTGTGAGACAGAATAGCTTATAATGATTTGTTAAAAGATAATTTTACTCACCTACATCTGGATTTATATAAATAGCTTGATGGTAAAACCTTTCAGCCAACTCAGTGCTAAGATTACCATTAAACTCCTGCTGATAACGAGCTGCAGTTTATAATAAAAAGGCAAAGAAAGGTCAGTGCTAATAATATTAAAGGAAAATTTTCAATGGCCAACACAAAGGGCAAAATCTAACAAAGGTCAAACCAGAAAACCAAAATTACAACTGAAGTGTGATCAAACATAACTATTTCATTATGAAGTGCATCACTTACCCAAGTCTCCTAAGTAAATTAATGTTCTTTGACATGCTTTTAAAATCCAGTCATTATTCTTTGTTGCCTTGGATTTGTTACTAATCATGTCCAAATCTTAAAGAAAAAAATGAAAACAGTATTTAATGACATGTAATTCTTTCCTGCCAAAATTATTAGTCTAGAAGAAGAACTGATCAGAACACATAGTTTGAGTTGAAGTAAAGAAATGAAACAGAATTCATGCATTTTACACCCTATGTTTGCCCTTGCTCAAAAAAAACTACAAAATTTAAGCAAAAGAGAAACCAGTAAAATACCAAAACTGAAATCCAATCCAGGCATCTTATGCATATGCTACTGTATATACAAACTGTAAAGTGACTCACTTGACTTGACAGGAATCCAGTCAATATATCCTTGAAAATTTAGGTCACAAACATTTTGAAAGCTGACCAACAGATGAAAGTAGAATGCAATGGCAGAAGATAAGTGTGAACGATATGCACTAGACAGTTCAGAATCCTCATTTTCTTTCTGAAAAATAGAGAAAAAGAAAAACAAAACATGGCCTAAAATTTTGCATTATGTTTATCAAAAGAAATAATGAAAGGAAAAGTTCAACAAATTTTTGATGTCTGATTTCATTCATCCAGCTATTGTCATTCTAAATTACCAAAATTAATTTGGTACAGAAGTGCTACCACACATGAATAACTAATTCTATTGAAATGTTATGATATATTATAAATATGATAAAATCAAATGGAAAGCAGAAAGGATGAACTAGGATCAAATGTTAGGAAAAATCATGATGAAGACTGTAAATATAAACAGTTTAATTTATATAACAAATTCCTCAACAAATTTATGCAATCAGCTGCTGAAAAGTGTCAGTGTGTAGCAAGCTTCAAATCTGTATACTTGCACTTATCACAATGAATAACTGGCAATACACCTCATGTAAAGTTTACATCCAGGGTACCTTTCGGAACTGCTTCAGTTTCTGAATAAGATCATAAAAGATCTTTCTCCACAGTAGTTCCTCAGCTTTTCTTCCATATTCTTCTGGATATTCAAACAGAAGATGCTCACAGTTTTCCCTAAGTCTTGAAGGCAAATAAAGAAACAAAATTATGTTTTAACTGCAGTTTATCTTTTAAAAAAATGGAACATAAAATAGTTTCTCTTTCATTTATATAAAAATTTCACACATACATGTGTGTAGACAATAATATAGATCATTAAACTGTTTTCTGTTTTTGCAGTAGATTTATAAATGCAAAAAATGACTATTTTATAGCAAACTGGTTAATACTGACTGTTTCCTGTATCTTTATCATGGCACTAAATTAAATTTGATTTTGCATGTTAGACTAGCCAATAATATTGTGTTTTCATCAACATTATCAACTTTTGGCAGCAACTTTGTTTGAGGGAAAATTTTCATGCAGGCACTTTTTAGCCAATTGTATGTTCTTGTAAATAAAATGTTTAAAAGAGTTCCCTCATTACTTCCACAAACAAAGCTATTGATATAAAAGATTAGTCTTCCTCCTGACCTCAAACTGACTCAAATTACAGAAATTATTACAAGCTTTGAGTGCTAACTCAAGAATAATTGCAGGACTACACTTTATCACTTCCTTGCTACTTTCAAAAATAGATTTGGCCAATGAATAACCAGGTTAACTTTCAATTTCCCTTCTCAAGGATGGTGTTAACTAAACCTGTAGTAATGAAGTTGTCTTGCTGAAATTAAAACATATTTTTAAAAATGAAGACTTTTACATAAATAATCCACAAAACTGTCATTTTGTGTATGATCCCTGACCCTTTGTGTCCCCTGTTTATGAGTTTTTGAATTAACAACAATCTTTGCTTTTATTTTTTTCTAAAAGAACAAAGTCCTACCTTTGTCTTCGCAAAACAATGTCAGGGTTAAATACTTCTTGCCAGACATTGGCCGACTTAAGCTGAACGTCTAACCTTTGAGCTGCTTGCAGGGCAGATCTACAAACAAAATCACATCAAGTAAATGCTTTGAGCCCACAAAAACCTACTATGGGGGTGGAATATTGCAGTAAAAGACTGGTAGTGCTTGTGGCTGATGATTCATCTATTAAAACCCTAGCAATTATCAGGGTAAAGTTAAGTGGGTTTGTCAGATGTTGGTCTGTAATCAACTTTCCCATTAAACTTTAAAATAAAAAGCAAAAAAAAAAAGAACATATATTTGACCCAGTCAAGAAACATAGTTGAAAAGGTAAAATATAATCAACTCCAGATCATATAGGATATTGGGAAAGATGCACGGGGCTGGACACTAACTTTTTATAACACTTTCCACTTTGGAAAGTAGGTTTCAAATTTTACTTTTCATTTCAAAGTCTTATTTCCCAAAAAGA
Source organism: Heliopora coerulea (assembly GCA_030142905.1). NCBI lineage: Eukaryota > Metazoa > Cnidaria > Anthozoa > Scleralcyonacea > Helioporidae > Heliopora > Heliopora coerulea. Next base: position 1,026,615 of record JASJOG010000020.1, read on the forward strand.
AGGGCAGACCTGCTAAGTGTTAACCATGATAAATTAATAATAACAAAAAAATTCTTCCCCATGTCTCATTACCTTCAGACTTCAGTAATTTTCGAAGACTGAATATCGTTTTCGGGTGGTGCCTTATTTTTTGCCCACTTTTTTCATTTAAACCTTTTTAACTGTAAGATTCACTTTCCAGTTCAGCCCAAAATTTACTCACCAGATCAGGTAAGTATTTTGGTTCCTTTTTGATTTTTCCCTTTCCAAGTAGTAAATTTACTTTCCAATGGAAAGCAGGTAAGGGTTAATGTCAAGCCCTGGACGCATGAACCAAAGAAACATGGAACCAATAGAAAACCTGTTTTCCCTAACCACTCTTTGACAACAGAATTTCATTATCCAGAGCTCAAGTAGTTTTCTAGACAGCTACCCCACTTGTTAACCATCATATTTTTCTGTTTTTGAAGCTGCAGTGCATAATAGAATCAAACAGGTAAACAACTGGCAAAAAATTTTGAACTAAAATGCCAAATAATTTCACTGAGAATACTGCATGTAATCATGCTATACCCTTTATAAGTGGATGGAACTCAGAGAATCTTGATTTAATTTAAGTGGATGTGTGGTCATGTACTGCTCAAATGTTAGATAGATAGATAGATAGATAGATAGATAGATAGATAGATAGATAGATAGATAGATAGATAGATAGATAGATAGATAGATAGATAGATAGATAGATAGATAGATAGAACTTTATTTACCCACGCTAACTTTGTCAGTATGAAACTGATTTCCATGATGGCATGCACATGAACATTATAACCTACTACAAGTGTATTATAAATTATTACAAAAGTGTTAGAAATTATTATAATAGAGGATAAGATAATAAAATAATTAGGGATGTTTTATGTGTGATTCTTTTTAATTTTTAATGGAATCTATTTTTAATTTTAATTCAACCATACTTTATACATTAGTAAGTTATTAGCTGTTAGCAAATAGAATTTTTCAGTAACTGTGTTTTAGGCTTTGAACTCCTCCCATGACTGTCATTAGGAAGCAAGCAGATAAGACATCTGATATCCCAATAAATCCAGTAATTTTGGACACCAAAATATGTGCTTGCAGAGTTTGATTGGTTTATGACATATATTGTTTACTTTTTATGATATTAAAAGACTTTTCCAAACTCAGATACATGGATTAAAAAGTTTTACCACAGACAAAAAAAAAATATCACAATACAGATCATGAACCATGATGTCCTCTTAATTAGCTTACAGTTTTTGGGTGGTAATTAGCACAACTCAAGCATTTTGTCTTCGTATATATTATATACTTATTGAACTAGGGTTGGGTGAAAATTTTACCATCAATTGAGAGCAATTTGAGCAATATTTCCAGGATATCGCCCATAATTGTACGCAATTTTAACGACGTTTGGTAAACACAAGAAACTTCTTCGCTTGTTTTATATTCGGTTCAACATCCAAATCACCAACCATATTCTGCTACATGATTTCAGTCACAGCAATGAATGACTAACTTTAATCCATTATTGCATGTATTACTCCTAGTTTCCAACGGCCGAGATAATTCGCGGAACGATCTTGACACACAGTGGGCAAACCTGTATTTCTATGAGCGGAAGATTGTGACAATTCCAAAAGAAAATAAACTGAAGACAGATTATCAAAATCACAGTCTTTCTGGATAAGGTTCTGACCTCAAAATACGAAGTAAGCGAACTTATCATTCAGTTGATTCTCAATCTAAATTAATTTGAGATAGACGTTCTGATGTAGCCAGCTTCACTCAAATTGAAGTGGGCACTGGGAATTAAGCCGAATTTAAAAAACGGTGTAAATTTAACAACATGAGTGCCACACTATTTAATAAGAGTACCTCGTAGCACCAGTGATTATTAGGTCGTTTCGAAGGCGACAAGCCCCCACTCAACGTACTGTCAGAATGATCGAAACAGATAGCTTGGGTTTACGCTCACCTGAAAAGTCGATGTGATTTTTCCTGGTCATTGTCATTGTCGGACAGCTTCTTCCCATCTTTCTCTCTGGGATTGTTCCGTTTTTCCATTCTATGAAAGCATGATGACCATAGTCTTCATCGATCTCGGGAACACACGCCACATTTGAACGGCAGCTAAACATAATTCTCGTACAATTGCAATACTGTATCCATGTTGAAATACAGTAAGTCTGTTCCTACTCAGTCATCTTCGCATAGAAATTGATAACTAACTGCTTTCACAGCGCATGTCTTTGAAAGATTCCGCTGACTATCCATGACCTTAACGCAGATAAGCTTTTGATAAGATTTGTCAGGAAGAGATTCGCAGGAGACACCAATACTCCGCGTTCGAATAAATGTAAAGAGGTTTTGAGATTATTTTTCATGCTTGATCTAGGATATGATAAACCTGGTCAACTCTAAGACACATGTGACTTTCCTACTCACGATTTTAAAGGCAAACGAGATGCCCCGTTGTCTCAATATTGTCATCTCGGTTGCACGGAACTTTTGCCCCAAAGAGATTTTGAGGTATGCGATTGGCGTGCTATCTCGGATATCGTCAATTCAGAATTCCTGGAAATCGCCGTTGCTTGAAGTTTTCAAATGCAAGCATTCCAAACAACGTATTATTAAATACGCCGTCCATGTTCAGGCAATAGGTTTCATTCTCGTCAACAAGTTTATCCTTCAAGAAAATAACAATTATTGCCTATAAAATTTTAAGCAAAAGCATGAAAGTCGTTATTGTCCCAGGGAACGGAGGTGGCGATATCAATGTGAGCTGCTGGTACCCTTGGGTTAAGAAGAAACTCGACGAAGCCTCAGTTGAATGCGTTATGCGTAACATGCCTGATCCTTTTGTAGCTAGAGAGTCGATATGGTTGCCATTTATGGAAAAAGATCTAGTATGTGATTCCACGACTGTAATTGTTGGTCACAGCTCTGGCGCTGAGGCTGCTATGAGGTATTACTGATGAAACACTACAACGGGTGGTACCCTTAGACCTGTAGTGGTGAATGATGCGGGTAACTTACCACGTTTTGGATGTCAGGGTCTCTGGATCTTTCCCCAATTTGGAGTGGGTAATGGTTTTATCTCAGAGACAATTTCTTATCAAGGTTAGATTGAAAAGTACCTCCTTACTTTTTAACCAGAATTGAATAAGCTGTTTCGAAACTGCTTGACAGATAAACTCCTACATTTCTACTTCACCTGATTTTATCACAACAGGCTATTTTGCAAGTAGTCTAAGTGTTGTTTTTCATTCAAATTGTCATATAGCCTAGGCAGGATGACAGTGAAGAGGAAGTTAAATGAAGTAACTGGCACCACAATGAACAGAAATATTGCATTGGTGATTGGCCAGATTTTGAGATCCAGTCACCCAGAAATGTGGAAAGACTGCCCTATTCTTTGTTATACGTAGACCCAGATAGGAAAGGCTCATCAGAGCTATTTGTAGCTATCCCTGGGGAATAAGGAAACAATGGTTAAATTTTTTGGTTCATTTGCCATTTTAATGCATGTGTCTTGCAAGCAAAGTCTATAGAAAAACTTTCATAACTATCCCAAAAGTAAAATTATATCAAGTTGACCTAATAGTTAAATCAACAATTTTCACAGGGGAAAAGCTGAACCATTTGTTAGTGAAAAAACTCAACCACCCTGCCACCACACAGAAGTTTAACAAATGGGTGCTTGTGAGAGAGAATAAGTCACAAAACATCACCAAGTCACATAATCTGACTAAACATGCTTGCGATATATTTTATCTCAAGGTTATTCATACACATACATGTATGCAATAACTGCAAAGCCCATGGTCCTAAACAGTATGTCAGACATGACAAGTACACCTTGATAGTTCTGCATTTATAACATTAAGCATTACTTTTTTCTTTACAACAGGTATGCGGAAAGTCACCAAGTTCTTGGCATTGCCCTTGTGTCTGCTTGTTACACAGACTTAGGTGACCCAAATGAGAAAGCAAGTGGCTACTACAGTCGTCCTTGGGAATGGGAACAAATAAAGAAAAACTGCCAATGGATAATTCAATTTGGATCAACTGACGATCCATTCATTTCAATGCATGAGCAAGAAGAAGTTGCAAGAAGTTTAAATTCAGAATTTCATCAATTCACTGACAGGGGTCATTTTTGTGATGAGACCTTTCCAGAACTGGTTCAAGCATTAATCAAACATCTCAAATAAATGAATTTGTGATTCAAATGAATCCAGTAACTGTTCCACTCATGTTTTAAACTGAAAAAAGATCATCTGAGGCACAACTTAAAATTTTCAACACATCAATTGTGTATCTTTAAAAAATTTAGAGCAAAATTTGGGGGAAACTGTTGAAGCACTTTACATTGGAAATAACCAGAAAAATGAAGTCCTAATGTATTAAAAATGGTTGTCTTTGTCACCTTGCCTTTTCAAAAGACAATCATGTAAACATTACGTTTCATTGAAGTCCTCTCATCTCTGAATCTTATCATTCAACTATTAAGTTTAAAAATTGTTTACATCACAACAGCAACAAGATATTAAAATCGTTTCATTTTCCTTCTTTCATTTTCTTCCCTTCTTTGCTTTTTTCGTAATATTCGTCTGTAACTTGGGCTTTGTGGACTTAACTCCCTTAAAGACTGCTTAGTCTTGCTCAGTTCCCACAACCAGTTAGGATATTCTTCATCAGCACTTAATACAGCATCAGTACCATCTTTCAAATAATCCACTCCCAAATGTGTTTCCTTGTCAAAGATTACTAAATAAAAATGACAATCCTTTCCTAAGCAAATATTGATCCAGTGATTATTAAATGATAAAAAATATAATCATTAATTGTCTTGGTACAGTCTGTTAAGAATGAAATTCTTGTTAATTGAATTAAAATTCATCAGTGAGAAGTTTACTGGTGCTAGGCTTTTGGAATCGCTAAGGGTTCAAATTAACTTTATTTGATGTAAGGTCTACTCATTATCTGGTCAAAACTTTCTCTAAAGTGGCCACTGGTTTTATAAGGGGAGGCTGGCATCTCACCAAGCCACCACCATAGTTACACCACTCAAAATGGAACAGCCATAGAAGAATTTGTGACTTCATCACAAACAAATTGGACCTGGTGTGAGTTTATTTTCTATCAGTAACATTAAAATAAAACAACTGGATTTACACTTTCTCGTAAACAGTAAGTGTACGTATCTTCTCAAAGATAACCCGGCGGACTTCGACACATTATCGTGGCTATAGATTTTCCGGGCGGAAATCGGTGCTTCAGACGAGCACTTCGTTCCATGAAACCAATTTACTGTTTATAACCCAAAATCTGTGACCGTTGCTGAACAGAAATACAGTAGCGTGAGCCTCTCCTGAAGCAAAGTAACCAAACATAAGCTCAAACCCATTAAACCAACCTGCACTGGTTGATATTCCAGAAAACCAGCCATGTGTGCACTTCTGGCCATATGTAAGGCCGTCCTTCAACGAAACAGTTTTAGTTAACGCTGGGCTTCTTACATTCGAGCGAGAGGCTAAACGCACGACAAACATTGACGTATCACCCAATAAATGTCAAATTTCTGTGAACTTCAAATAGCAGTTGTTTTGAGATTTCAGCAACTGATCTCCAAAACTAATTCGTTTATTGCCGGGAACTGACGTAAACCTTTCGTATTAATTTCGTTTCCGACAGGCTGTTGTTGGCCTTTCGCTCGTCAAGGGGACGAGCCCTGCCCCTTCATGAGTTAAATTTTAGAATTTTCATTCAAGTCTTTACTCAAAGGGTAGATGCTTGAGAAAACCCTAAATTTTGTCCGGTCACATCGCAGTTCACATAGTGCCGCTAAAATAGGACTATGTGGCTATACAGTTCCTATATATCACATATGCAGATGATAACACGAGAGTCTAGTGTGGTAAGGATAATTTTTTTAAGTTTCAGAGCCTGGATCATACCACACCTCAGAAGTCAAATTCGATCTTAACATTAATTCAAATTGACTGTCAACTCTACTACATCAAACAAGATGATATTTTATTACAACAAAGTGCTTCGGTGAGAGACTTTGTTCAATTTAACAAATAGTAACTTGCTTGAGTGTCTCCGCGCTGCGATAGAATCATGAATGACGGCATTTCGAAAATAAAACTATTTTCTATTTGTTTTATAAAATGCAGTAACGAAGATTTTTTCAAGTTTTCGTGAGGTCATCCATGTCTCTGTACTCTAATACTAAATGAAAGTGCGTCAGTCGTGTCTCTGTCTTCTGGGAGAAAATGTGGTTCGTACAAGGCGAGCGTGCGTAGGATGCGTGTGATTTTACAAAAACTATTAGATCCTTTAGGTAATCAGAAGTTAGTATAGTCACTATAGTGTATTGCTCGAATACTAATGTGGGATTTAATCTGTAAAATATATCATAACTCCTCGTTTACAGTGCTACAATACCACCATACACAGTCCAAACAAGCATTCTGCCATCTTTTTCTCTGGCTACGAGGTTAATATGGTTAAGGTAAGGATAATCCTTTAAGTTGCAGTAGTCAAGGACGTCAATTTCAGGATGGCCACATTGGCATGAAGCATGGTTAAAACCTGTCCCAGATGATAGAACAGGTTCAATGTTTACGTTGAAAACCATTGCTTTCCCTTCACCGCTAGTTAAGTCCTTTTCACGCGCAATTCTTGCAAAATGGTCATGATGAAGTGATACTCCTCGGGAAACCTCTACTTCATCAACGTACTGGACAGATAGTTGAGCTGCTTGAAAATCAAAGATAAGATGGTTGTAGAATTTAGTTGTGCATGAGTCACCAATGTAGTTGCCAAGTTCATGTTCTTCGTCCATACCACAGAAGCAGATTGAATCACTCTCAATCGTAAGCGGCTCCTTTGCCTTAGATACCAAGGCGCATGAAACATTTTCTGAGGCAACGATGTGTTGTAATGCATTACAAAATGCAACGTCTCCGGGAGCTTTTTCCTCAGTATCTACGATAGTTTGAAGTAAATCCTCCTTCACTTCACTGGCACTCGTTGCACTTTCCAGATTGCTTTCGAGCAATCTGGAAAGGGGATTATCTCCCTCACGCCTTCCAGGCATATCAACTTCAATATAAAATGGAATCTTCTCTGGATCTTTCACCACGGGTTCTTGACCGCGCACCTTGTAACGTGAAGTCGGCTCGGATGCCATGTGTTCGTATGTATATATTACACTGGTTTTTAGACAAAAACTGTCTGGTACCTCCTTTCCAACAAACTGAGCTTCATGGCGTAACATCATGTAGTTTCTATCGACACTAGCTTCGAAATCTTTCTCTGGATCTTTTTCCTCAGGGTCTTGTTGACCCACATTGTAGAATGATCCATAACATCTTCGATTGTAAAACACGTCGGTCAGCAAGGTTTCCAAAGCTACTGCACAAACTTCTTGGGTATCTGGATTATATCTGACAGTGTATACATCATCTTCTGGTTTGTGACCAAGAAGGAAGAAAGAATACATTGCAGCTACTCGACAGCATCCATCCACATTTTCTCTGAAATAATCAGCATCAGGAAACTCAAAACACGTCACTATACCTTTCTGGTAGTTAACCTTTGGTAGATACTTCTGAGAAAACACGGGCCTCCCACTGTTCATTTCAAACCTTTCCCATCTTTTCTTTTCTGTGTTTAATTCTGGGAAAGCGTAGACCAAGTTTTGAGCATCGTATCCAGGTAAATACTTGAATATCTGAGGCCAAACTTCATGAGGTAACATCATGTATGCATTTTTCTTTTGGTCATTGTCTTCACTGGTAACCCTACCGTCTGAAGTGGATTCGAGAGATTCGGGGTAGCAATAACGAACGGACAGTGCTCTTTCATACAGGTCACTTGCATCCTGGAAGTTTCTTTTTAACTCTTGCTGTTGAGCTTCTCTAAAATAATTCAAACAAGCCAGGTAATCGTCTTTTTCTTCATCTTCAACAGCAAAACCAAACTGCTTAGAGTGTCGTTTCACAACAACATCTGTTTTCAGGACGTACTTTGTACCTCCAAGGATTGGCAAAGATTCGTGTAAAATATTCTGGCTGAACAAAACTGCATGCCCAACCTTTGGCACAACTTTCAAACAATCAAATCCTTTTACAAGTCCTCCATGGGCAGTAATCTCTTGTTTTATGGTCATACCTTTGGTATTTGGGGTGCTATCTTTCGGAAAGTAAAAACAGGTCTCACCACCATGGAAACCCTCGTTCAGGTAAACTAGCAACGTGAACAGTGAGCGTTGATCTCCACTTGGGCAATATTGTCCATCCTTGTGAGGGCCAAAATACTCTTTATTCTGGCTCATATATTTGTTGATTCTCATTCCATCATTCAAACCATGCAACTCCCATTCTCCTCTTCTAACATCAAACCCCAATGGTTGTTTGGAGAGTTTAAGCTCTTCAATTTCTCTGGACAAAACAGATTCAATGTTTTGCCAAAGATTCCCTGCTAATGTTTTGTCCAATACCAAAAGACGAAAGCTGTTTCTCTGCTTTCCATATCGGTATTTCTCACTCATACACTGAAATATAGACTCATCACCATTCGTAATTACTTCATTGCATTCTTGGGGAGATAATACATTTTCCAATTCACATAAATACAAGCCATCCTGAAGTTTTTTTCCCTTTGTAAGAATTCTTGTGCTGCTAGGAGTGAACTTTGCCAGCAAGGATTTGCTCGTGCAGCAGTCAGTTGTCTTTAAGGAAATCTTTCCGGTGAAATCTCGTCTCAGCATTCTTGTATGGGCTGCCATGATAACTTGTAAGTATTGTAAGAAACTACAAAAATATAATATTTCCACACGAAAAACAAGTTAATATGTGTTTTAAGGTAACATACTGCGAAGAAATCTTATATTTTGTTAAAACTACCAGAACTACAGTTATACATTACAGTTGATACACGTGGACGTTTAATACAAGAAGTTAACGAAGTTTAGAAAAGTCTGGACAAGTAACGTGATGGCTATTCTTCTTTAAGGGCAGGAAAATGGTAAACCTGGCACCCTAACCGTAAAGAACTCCCGGGATGGCAGTCTAAAAATTCCACAATATCTTTACAGCCACCCTGCTAATTATGAGAAAGCTGCTTACTTTTTTTTGAGCACACAAGTCAGCTGCTTGTAGCGTACATTTAAGCAATTTCCCCTGACCAAAACTTTGAATACAGTGCAGTACTAGTGAAATATTATTGAAAATGTAACAAATGCAAGGACCTAGTTGTCATCACTTTAAAGAAAACAAAAATGCAACTCAAATGCACCTCTTTGTATGCAAACACGTGTGAGTTTCTTCTGAAGACCACGTTTTTTCTAGAAAAAAAACCATTTAAATGAAAATTGTGGCAGAATTTCGGCTGATCTCTGACGCCGGAATTCAAGAAGTTTTCTAGGTCATGAGTGTATTTAAAATGGTGATAACACCGATTAACTTCTTCTGGTCTATAACTGACCTCTCAATTTCACTTCGGTTAACGCCTGATGATTTTTCTCGGCAAGACATGTCTCGCTCACATATGTCAAAGGCCTGCAAAACTGTCAGCTAAATCAAAGGTAGAAACAACTCAAACTGGCACGCAACAAAAATGGTCCACGACATTGCAATCAATAAAATTTTTGTTCAAAAATGGGATATACTGACAAATCGCATATGTACCTTTTGTGAGCCAAGAATAGAAATTTTTTCTGGGGCATAGTTAAAAAGCTACTTAAGGAGATGTCTGCTAATTTATTTAGGGGCAAGGCTCATCCCTTTGACGAGTAAAATCGTCTGGGTTTAGCCAGAGTAAAATACCAAAGTGTATCCTTGCCTCTTAATGGGTTAAAAATCACTCATGGGGGGATTGATACTCCATAAAACATTTTAGGTAAAAACACCACCTCGTTAGTATTTAACTCAATTTTTGACTGTTCACCAAGACATTATTAGAAGCCATTAGAACATAAGTGTGTCAAGAAGCATTTGACAGATGTAAAAACAAGTAATGCAAGAAAAAGTTGGAGTGCCATGAGGAATCATGGAAGAGGGGATTACCATGTACCTAAATGAGCCATGTTTACAAAATGAAAACCAAAACACTGCATGTCCATACTACAATAAAAATGAAAATCAAAACAGTCCATAGCCATACTACAATATATGTTTCCACAATCGTTGTTTATTGATTATTTGGCTTCCCAAACACTTGTCATCATTGGCCTCAAACCTAGTACCCAGAACTGAATACTTTCTAAAACATTACTTTACTCACAGATCTGTGATACCTGGTAAAAACATCTAGCTACCAAAATCCAGAACCAGCTGACAACTTTGGCAAATACAGGAAGAAACAAACTCCAAACAATAATGCCATCTTGATAGCTCAAGATATGAGTTAAAATCAAGAGAATTACAATGAAATTGTGATATTTCATCTTTATTTCAAAGACATATTTTATTTCAGTCTGTCTGATGATGTCTTTGAAATAAAGATGAAATATCACAATTTCATTGTAATTCACTTGATTTTAACTCGTGTATTGAGTTATCAAGATGGCATTATTGTTCAGAGTTTGTTTCTTCCTACATCTAGCTACACTTTCAATTTTTTTTTGTAACTACTTTTACCTTATCAAGTAAGATATTTCAAGTATTATATAATAATAAAGTACAATTTTTTTTATACATGTCAAGACTACAGCTTTGTTTGTGAGATACTTGACTGTTTTTCATCCAACAGTGGATTAGTTTCTAAGGCACCTGATTAAATTCAATTAAGCTTGGAAAATGCAAATCTTCAGTAGGGCAACTTTACCAGGCCAAAGCCAAATCAAAACAAAATTCCTTCAAAGCAAACTAACCAAATCAACTGCTCCCACTAGCACTAACTTTGTGTTAGAACTGTTATAGTTCTACCTTACGAAACACTTTACTATATCATTACCTGGACTTCCAATCTCAACATGTCTAATTTTATATCTTGTTACAAACTTGAACTGTTACATTGGAATATATCTCAATGGTATTAAACTGTCCAAATACAAAAAGCAGGAATTTACTCCATACTAACAATGGTGAATCACCATCACAATTGTAATTGAATTCCAATATTCTTTTAAACTCAGCCTTTACCAGACTTAATAAAAATTATATTATATAGGGAAAAAAATTAATTGCATTACACAGGTACAGTTAGTCATTGGCATTACACTAGTACAGTATTACTGACAGTACAACAACAATTCATATTGACATGTGATTAGTGATAGCCATGTAGTTTACAGAGCAACTACACCGCCATAAACAGTCCACACTAGCATTTTATCATCTTTTTCTCTTGCAACAAGGTGGATATGGTTTAGATATGGGTAATCCTTTATGTCATGGTACTCATGGACTTCAAAACGAGGATTACCACACTGGCATGAAGCATGATTAAAAGATGTACTAGATGACAGGACAGGCTCAATGTTAACCTCATAAAACATTGCCTTCCCACCACAACCAATTGACTTCTGTTCATTTGAAATGTTTTCAAAATTATATGGATGAAGTAATTCACCATCACAACAATTGGCTGTTTCAGAACATTGTTTGACTAAAAGTTGAGCTCCTTCAAAATCAAAAACAAGATGGTTGTAAAATTCAGTTGTACACGAGTCGCCAAGGTATTCGAGCATTTCTTCCTCTGGCCCCAAAAAACAAATGCAGACTGAATCTCTCTCAAGTTGAAGTGGTTCCTTCAACTTGGATACCAAAGTGCAAGAGACTTTACTTTTTGTAGCCACAATGTCCCGTAATATCTGAAAGAATACAACATTTCCAGGAGCTTCTTCCTCATCTACAATCTCAAAAATGTCTACATCTTCATCAAATGACTCTAATTCTGAAATGACTTTGCTTCCATCTTGCATTCGAATAAACATTCTTATAAGGGAATCAACTCTTAAAGATCGGTCAATTTCACCATAAAATGGAACAGAACCATCACATATTTCCTTCATTTTGTGATCATCATCATCATCATCCTCTACCTCTTCTTTATCTCTTTTTCTTACTTGGTCATCTTCTCCTTGGTCATTTTCTCCTTGGTCATGTTCTCTTTGGTCATCTTCTTCTTCTATTTCTCCTCCTTTTTTGACTTCATCTCCTTCTTCTTCTTTCTCTTCCCCCTCATCTTCATCTTCATCATCATCTTCATCATCATCTTCATCATCATCTTCACCACTTTGGTCACCAGACTTTGTGTATGCAGAGCTTTTTACATAAAAACTATCAGGTAACTCCACTCCCAGAAACTGGGCTCCATGTCGCAACAGCATGTAATTTCTATCAACACAGGCTTCGAAATCTTTCTTTGGGTCTTTCACCTTTGGATCTTGTTGACGTACATTATAAAAAGACCCATAACATCTTCGATTGTAAAACACGTCAGTCAGCAAGGTTTCCAAAGCTACTGCACAAACTTCTTGGGTATCTGGATTATATCTGACAGTGTATACATCATCTTCTGGTTTGTGACCAAGAAGGAAGAAAGAATACATTGCAGCTACTCGACAGCATCCATCCACGTTTTCTCGGAAAAAATCAGCATCTGGGAACTCAAAACGTGTAATTATACCTTTGTGATAATTGATCTTTGGGAGGTAACTCTGCGAAAATAAGCTGCTGGTATTGTTTCTTTCGTGCCTTTCCCAACATTCCTTTGCCACGTTTAACTGTGGATATGCATATACTAAATTTTGTGCATCGTGTCCAGGCAAATATTTGAAGATATGCTGCCAAACGTCAAGAGGCAATTTTTCGGTTTCTTTATCACCATTCATCACTGGATCTTTTACTGTGGTGACAAGAGAGTTGGGGTAGCAGTAGCGAATTGACAGCGCTCTTTCATACAGATCACTGGCCTCTTCAAAATTACCCAACAACTCTTCCTGCTGAGCTTCTCTGAAATAGTTCAGGCAAGTCAAGTAATCATCCTTTTCTTCGTCTGTAACAGCAAAGCCAAACTGTTTTGAGTGTCGCTTCACAACAACATCTGTTTTCAGGACGTACTTCGAATCCTTATGGACAGGCAAAGATTCATGTAAAATACTTTGGCTGAACAAGACTGCGTTTCCGACCTTTGGTACAACTTTCAGGCAGTTAAATCCATTCTTGATTCCTCCGTGTGTATCTATCTCTTCTTTTGTTGTCATGCCTTTTGTACTCAACGTGCTATCTTTTGGGAAGTAAAAGCAAGTCTCCCCTCCACGGAAGTCGTGATTCAAGTAGACCAGCATTGTAAACAGTGATCGTTGATCTCCGTTTGGACAATATTGAGCATCTTTGTGTGGGCCAAAATACTCTTTATTCTTGCCAGAATATTTGCTGATTCTCATTGCTTCATTCAAACCATGCAATTCCCATTCTCCTCTCGTCACATCAAATCCCAATGGTTGTTTGGAGAGTTCAAGCTCTTCAATTTTTCTTGACAAAACAGGTTCAATATTTCGCCAAAGATTCCCTGCTAACGATTTATCCAGAACCAAAAGACGAGAGCTATTCCTCTGTTTTCCAAATCGATATTTCTCACTCATATTCTCAAATATACACTCATCTCCGTTCTTGACTATTTCAGCACACTCTTGTGGCGATAGCACATTTTCAAGTTCACAAAAAAACAAGCCATTCCATAGTGTCTTCCTACCTCGTCGCGATACCACCGTTGAATTGCGGGGAGAAAACTTGGTAAGCAAGGATTTGGTTTTGCAATGGTCAGTCGTCTTCAAGGAGATTTTCCCAGTGAAATCTCTTCGAAGTATTCTTGTGTGGGCTGACATGGTTACTTGTTTAAATGTAACTAACTGTTACAGAATTTCCAAACAAAGATTGATATTTGGGTGATTGCAATCTATTTTGAAACTCAAATATAAAGAATTGCTGAGTAACCGTATTTTGGCGGGGGCACACCCAATAATTCCGTTCATTTTATGTACCCATCTACGTATTGCTGCAACAAAGTTAGATTAAGCAGCAGTAAAAGGCAATGGAAAATTGCCGAATACTTACCAGAATTCCTGTAAAAACCAACTTAACGTGTGATAATACGGCCACGTATCCAAGTGACAAAGGAGCCTGAAATTCTAAAATGAAGGACGTTATATGCCTGTACGTGGAACCGTAAACGCTGACCCCCCTGAGGATGGCCCTAGGTAAATGGTATAATTTGCAATTACGTCGAGCATTTTACCTGCTTCAGTGCGCCAAAGGCCGGCATAACAGTAGGGCGGATTATGATGAGAAAGGGGAATTATAAATATGAGAAGTGAACAAACTCATACGTGGATTTCCCAAAATTGTGCAAGAAGTGTTCAACACCAATCAGTTTATTTGGAAACTTGGTTGTTTGAATAATTCACATGAGATAAAACATGCAGATCTGGGACCTCAGCTCAAGTCAACTTGATTGACGGACTTTTATTTAGCAAATGTAAACTTGAAAAATGATGGATACCCTTACAATTTCAATATCCTTTTGAAGTTGGCCTTACCTTATTGAACAACATATTTATCTATATAATAAAAAATATTTATAACAGACTTTATACATGTTAAGATTGCTATCCATCCTAAAGAGGTATTCAAAGATATCATAAGTTATACAAGGGTGCACCACATCAACTACCCAGCTGGATAGTTTGCTTTTTACTGTCCTTTATACAGCCACACTACTCTGTCATCCACAACTAATTTTCAGCTTTGAATCAATGTCTTAACTCAAATACAGTGTACATGTAATATGAGATGAGAACAAATCCTTTTTCTACAATCTTCCAAAAATCTGTAACAAATATTATTAAATAGAACATAATTTAACTCGATTTGGTGAATACACCTGTTGCCTAACTTTAATAATTATAGTTTTGAGAAGGAAGAGTTATCTAGCTTTGTCTAGATTTTACCTGAGTTTCCATTTTACTGGTAAACTACCTGTTTGGTTTAATTTTACATCTCACCTTAAAGAGTTTTAATAGTCATAGACCGAGTAAACTTTGTTAAGTTATTAATTTAAAAGAAAAAAGAAATTATCCAGTATCAAGCCAGATATTTTTAACTATGTGGCATGTAAAGTACCTGCCTTGCTTGATAGCAAAACTCATAACCTGCCAGACCCCTAAGATTTTACTAAGACAATTCTAATTTAACCTGTCACAGTAAATACCTCCAATCATAAGAAACTGGTATTGTCAGAATACAAATTATATATAATGTATGTGAATAATATGTGGCTCATAGTGCCACAACACCACCATAGACAGTCCACACGATCATTTTACCACCTTTTTCTCTTGCAACAAGGTGGATATGGTTGAGGTAGGGGTAATCCTTTAAGTTATGGTACTCATGGACTTCAAAACGAGGATTACCACACTGGCATGAAGCATGATTAAAAGACGTACCAGGTGACAGGATAGACTCAATGTTGACTTTATAAAACATAGCCTTTCCATCATAACCATTTGATTCCTGTTCACTAGCAATCTTTTTAAAATGGATTGGATGAAGTAATTTACAGTCGTAACATTTGGCCTCTTCACCAGTGAATTCAACTGAAATTTGGGCCATTTCAAAATCAAAAACTAGATGGTTGTAAAATTCAGTTGTGCATGAGTCGCCAATGTATTTGACAATTTCTTCATTTGGACCATGATAACAAATGCAGACAGAGTTGCTCTCAAAACAAAGTGGCTCCTTCAATTTGGACACTAAGGTGCAGGAAACTTTATTTCTCGAAGCAACCATGTCTTCCAGTGCCTTAAAGAATACCTCATACCCAGGAGTTTCATCTGCAGCAAACATTTCTTCTAAAAAATCATCTCTTACAGAATACCAGAAATCATCCTGCACACCACAGAGCCTACTGTGAGCTTGAATAAACTTTCTGACAAGCCAGCTAACCTCAAAAGATTGATCAATTTCACCATAAAATGGAACAGAGCCATCACAGATTTCCTTGATTTGTTGTTTTTCCTTCATTTCGTCTGTTTGGTCTTCTGTTCCTTCTAGCTCTTTTTCTTTTTCACTCTCTTCTTTTTCTTTCCCTTCTTCTACTTCTTCTTCTTCCTCATCACTCTCTTCATCCCACTCCTCTTCCTCTTCTTCCTCTTCATCCTCACTTTCATCATCAGACTTTACATGATATGCCATGCTTTCAACATTAAAACTAGCTGTTAACTCTACTCCCAGAAACTGGGCTCCATGTCGCAAGAACATATAGCTTCTATCCACACAGGCTTCAAAATCTTTCTGTGGATCTTTCACTTTTGGATCTTGTTGAAGCACATTGTAAAATGATCCATAACATCGCCGATTGTAAAAGACATCTGTAAGCAAGGTTTCCAAAGCAACTGCACAAACGTCTTGAGTGTCTGGATTATATCTGACAGTGTATACATCATCTTCTGGTTTGTGACTAAGAAGGAAGAAAGAATACATTGCAGCTACTCGACAGCATCCATCCACATTTTCCCGGAAAAAATCAGCATCAGAGAACTCCAAACGTGTAATTATACCTTCCTGGTAATTGATTTTTGGGAGATAACTCTGCGAAAATAAGCTGCTGGCATGGTTTCTTTCATGCCTTTCCCAACATTCCTTTGCCACGTTTAACTGTGGATATGCATATACTAAGTTTTGTGCATCGTGTCCAGGTAAATATTTGAAGATATGCTGCCAAACGTCAAGAGGCAACAACAAATGTCCACTTTGCCCATTTCCCTTTATCGCAGAACTTTCTGCAGCTGTGACGAGATTTCTGGGGTAGCAGTAACGAATAGACAACGCTCTTTCGTATAAGTCACTTGCATTCTGGAAGTTTCTTTGTAACTCTTGCTGTTGAGCTTCTCTAAAATAGTTCAAACATGCCAGGTAATCGTCCTTCTCCTTATCTTCAACAGCAAAACCAAACTGCTTTGAGTGTCGCTTCACAACAACATCTGTTTTCAGGATGTATTTAGAATCCCTTAGGATGGGCACAGATTCATGTAAAATATTCTGGCTGAACAGCACTGCATGTCCAACCACTGGAGCAACAGTCACACAGGTAAATCCTTCCTTAAGTCCTCCATGAGCATCGATCTCCTCTTGTGTTGTCGTTCCTTTCGTATTTACCGCGATATCTTTCGGGAAGTAAAAGCAAGTTTCCCCGCCTTGGAAATCCTCGTTCAGGTAAACAAGTAATGTGAACAACGACCGTTCATCTCCGCTTGGACAATACTGAGCATCTTTGTGGGGGCTAAAATGTTCCTTCTTCTTGCTTGAATATTTGTTGACTCTCATTGCTTCATTTAAACCATGTAACTCCCATTCTCCTCTTCTAACATCAAACCCCAGTGGCTGTTTGGAAAGTTTAAGCTCTTCAACTTCTTTTGACAGAAGGGGTTCGATGTTTTGCCAAAGATTCTCAGCTAATTCCTTGTCCAATACCAAAAGACGACGGTTATTTCTTTGCTTTCCAAACCGATACTTATCGCTCACTTCCTCAAATATACACTCATCAGCATTCTTCACTATTTCTGCACACTCTTGTCGAGATAACACATTGTCCATTTCACATAAAAATGAGCCATTCTTTAATGTTTTTCCATCTCGTTGTGAAACAACCCTAGGGCTGCTTGGAGAAAAATTAGATAGCAAGGCTTTGGTTTTGCAATGGTCAGTAGTTTTCAAGCAGACTTTGCCGGTGAATTCTCTTCTCAGTATCCTCTTATGGGCTGACATGGCAACTTGTGTCAAAGCGATGAACTGTAACGTAATTTCAAAATTGAAAATTGCGTTTATTTCAGCGCAGCGTATCTTGAAATATACTGCTGTAAGACAGCTTGGGGTGAACTGCAGAAACACAGATTACTTTCCGTGCAACAAAACCTAAAGCAACTGTGAATTGCAAGACGAAAGTTGCCAGAATAGTTACACTTTCGTAAATCAGTTTGATACATCTCCCTTACATGTGAACCTGGCCCTGGCCTGGTACCGATAATGGTTGATGTTGTGACGTCAGAACTGTGCTTTGAAGTTATTCAGGATTTGTAGAAATTTAGTCGAGTACTATCACTAATGCTGCATTCTGATTGGCTACGCTACTCGCAATCTATTCGTCGATATGAGGTAGTTTGATGTTCGAGAAGACGTGAGAGCTTGGATATATTGAGGTAGATGAACGATCTTCAAGCTCGATACTCAGAAAATGATTTCTGAGCCCCAGACGGGGATCGAACCCGCAACCTTCTGATGGTCTAACTGGTCTAAACGGTCATCAGAAGGTTGCGGATTCGATCCCCGTCTGGGACTCAGAAATCATTTTCTGAGTATCGAGCTTGAAGATCGTTCATCTGCCTCTGTTCGTCGATAGATAGCGAGTAGTGGAAACGGCTTCCGCCTCTCGTTTTCGTAAAGTTTCTGAAGACGAAATAGATTGCCTACTTGAAAGTGCAATCCCAGAGAAGACGAAAAATGTTCTTTGCAAAGTGTTTCTACTAAAACAATTAGAATTTGGGTTGGGTCATTAAACCCTAAAAAGAGTCTTTTTACAGCTCAATGGGTTGGATTCAGAAACAGAATCACTGAAATCGTCTAATTGTTAAGAAAAAAAAGTCACAATATCAAGGAAAGTAATTAAATGACATGTAAAAAGGTTGAAACTGCCGAAATTGAAACTAGAAAACCCATAACGTTCAGAGCGAACGCTCCCCGTCTGAGGATGAACTTCTTCAGAAGCAGCTGGAGGTATGGTTTCCCAGGTGAAAGCAGCCCAACCAGTAAAGGGAAGCAGGGGAGGCAGCCTGCCGCCACGAATATATGTGAAGAGACAAAATGTTGTTCAGCATGAATTTAACATTTATTTGGATCTTGCCGACAGTGGAATATTTTGCATTCTTTTGGCAATCCCTGACTTCAACATCGTTCAGCAATGTTGAAAAGTGTCAAACGAAATATTGAAAGCGTTTGACCGAGACTTGAGAACATCAAGTTTTCTCTCACTTCCTCGAGCTGACTTGGATGCTATGGTGACTAACTTTTATCATGAGATAAAGTATATCAAAACAACCCAATGTTGTTGTTAGGTTTATTTTTCGTATTAAGACGTATCGCACAGCACCAATCACGAAATGCTGTTGCAAATAATGCACGAAACAGTTGGGGTAAACCCATGCCAGTTAAGGTGGCGTAAAAGGAACGCACGAGTATATCTCCAGTCGTAGCAGCTTTCCGATCACTTGATGAAAACATCATTCCCTCTGCGTTACTTCTTGGTGAGAGGAATTGCTGAAATAGCTTCGAGTGCTTCAGGAAATTGCTCCATCAAAATGACCATCAGGTTGTCGATATACTTTTTAAGTGATCTGTTTTCACTTTTTATATCTGACGAATTAAAGAAAGAAGAAACATGAGTCAAAAATAATTTAAACACTAAATACGGTCGCTTAAGCAGGTAAATCCTATGAGCAATATCGGAAATAATATGGAAGCTGTACATTTGACCGCAATGTTTTACCAAGTTAAATCAGCTCAGCCAACAACTAATGAATATTTGACATGTTAGTATGAATTAAGCAAGTAGGAAATTTCTTACTACGAAATTTAATCTTTTTGGAACCCCATGTTTGTACATTTCACAAAAAATACATTTAATATACTTAAAGGATTGTGGTGAAAGAAGTTGACAACTTACCATATTTCTCAATATTTTAGAACTTCATTCTACCGGTACAAATTTCTAACAAACTTAAATGTTCTAACACAAATTTCTTCAGGGGACGGGTTTCTGGTGGGTCAATACAGGAACCAACCTCCACTCGAGCGCTACCCCCGGCCCAAACACACACCGCTTTGCATACCTCGAATATCTTGACGAAGTTTTTCTATATCGCCTAGTAATTCTTCTTTAGTCACTTCAACAGGCCCACTATTTCCATGTTTCTTCGATGTCTCTTCTTGAAAAGAAAGAACGTATACAAACGAGCTCTGTACCCTGCAGAAAGATATCTTTAAAACCTTCTCAACATTTCAAATCCTTGTACTTCTAAATGAAATTGACTGCAGAAAGTCTTATCATTGACATTGGATCAGAGCTACAAAACTCTCCAAGCAAAAAGAGAAAAACTAAGCACAAAAAAACAAAAAAACGGAAAAAATATCCTTAAAAAAAGTTACCACACCTCACCTCTCATTATAACTTTGTCTTTAGTACCAACTTGTTTGTTCACGTAATTCTGTGCATCTTTCATCCTACTAACCGCTTCCCCTTGATATTCAAACTCGATAGTTGAAACCCCCCGGCCGCCGGACTTCGTCACAAGTACAATTGGCCCCGGATTAGCCGCTTTTCCGTACCAGGGTTTGGTGAAACAAACCAATTTCGCAGGCGAGTAGTACTCCAAATTATCCAGACAATCACAAGAGCAAACCGTAAACTGAAGAAAATCTTCTTTATCTAAACCCAGATTACACCCACGAATTACAATCTTAGTGCCTCCATTCGAAGGTCCAAACCTCGGTGATATTCCCGTGATCTCTGGGGGACCTTTCATGGACATCACTGCGCCCAAGGTCGGTTGCAATTTAGGTCTCGCAATCGTGTCTTTTACAATAAAGGTCCGTACTGGAGTGGCATTTAACTCGGTGGCGCTACTAGTTCGTCGAAATGAAGAAACCTTCCTTGAATCAATGTTCTCTTTCATGGATTTCTGTTCATCTTCTTCCAGGCTTTTGGAGTAAATATCAAGGCAAGATGTGGAGCCTTTCATCCCAATAGATGAGCTGATGACCGACTCACGACGTTTATGTTGTGGAGCTGATGGACCTGATGAGAACGTTTTGAGTTTGTTCCATAAATTTAAGGTTTCTGAGAACTCGGTCACCCAGGAATCGAAGCATAAATCACTGGAGGTATGTTGATTTTTGCGTTTCAGTGGCAACCAGCGTCGTTTGTGTGCGGCTGATGGAAGTTGGGATACCGGAAGGGTTACATGTCCAAGTACGTCTTCTTTATCCATGACAGTAAGGACCAGAGATGCATTCTGACTACCTACTTTGCTGATGGTAACAGAAAATAAGTTTGATGCTTAGTGACATATAAAATTTGCCGAAGTGTTATCCAAATAACAAAAAAAACTCAAAAACAAAAACCAAAAAAAAAAACAGTGTTGCAGAAGCTGAGCGAAAAGTGAAAACTATAGATATCCTTATATTAGAATTAGAGCAGAACAGAGATAAGGTCCAATATTAGTGTTTTTTGCTACATGAGAACGAGCCGAATATTTTCTCAGGTTGACATCAGTGTTAACGTACTTTTAGTGCACACAATGCCAAAAGATCACTTTATCTATTTACCGGGCTGCCTACGTTAAGAATCTTGAAATTTTGAAGTAAAGATTGAACTAGGAAAAGCAACTGACATTAATCTAATTAGCAGTGGGCTATACGTGGGCGATCTTCACTTTTTTTAATGGGGGTCAAAGGGGACATTTTTAAATCAACATTTAGAATAACTTGGTATCAAAAACAACAATTTTGGTGACAAAAATGCAAAATTCAGGTTTCACCGTTCATAAATAGGTATTTAAATCGAAAATAGCCAAAACCAGCAAAAATCTAACATAAAGGAAGTGTTATGCGCTCTAGAATGTGTTATTTAATGTTTAAGGTTTTATTTAGATTATACCAACAAAATGGTGACTGCAGCATTCTTCTCTTGTGTTAATGATTAAGCATTTAAAATCCCCAATTTATTTACAAAATTTGGTCAATTTTCCTGAGTTATTACTTGTTCTACATAGGGGTGCACAGGATATTGTATCCGGCCGGATAGTAGGGTAATGGGACTATCCGGTATCCGGCCGGTTATTTTCTTATATCCGGCCGGATACCGGATACCGAATAATTTGCTTTTCTGAAGACAATTGTCAATTTGTGTTACTTGTACCATACTAACAATAGACATTAATGGAAGAAACAATGTAAACTCGTGTTCTGATCTAACGTTATTTTTTAACAAATAAACAGAAGATAATCGTCTGTTACTTGATAACAATCTCAATAAGTGACACATTTTGATGCGCAAAACAACCATTTTACACAAAGTTGTTTGTAGTCCCACTCTAGTTTGTTATATAGTGGCATTGTCAGAATTTTCTTGCATTGTGATGAATGAAAAGGAGTTTCATCTTCATGTTCATCTTCAGTTCTGTTGCATTTTTCCGCCATTTGCAAGTTGCAACTTGTAACTTGTCTAATTAATGCTTGTAATAATTATAAACGCTAGTGAACAAGTAATGTTTTAAAGTAATTACTTGCAAAAAAAGACAAATCACATTTGAACTTCAGTGTAAAGTTTTAATTTTTCTCCTCTCAATCCAAACCTAATTTGGGTAATAAATGATTGATTTGTGGCAAGTGCAAGCTTTTCATCCAAAATACCGGTATCCGGCCGGATTTTAATCAATTATTCAGTAAATCCGGTATCCAGCCAGCTATAAAAAAACACTATCCGGTGCACCCCTAGTTCTACAGATATCAAAAAAAATAATAAATTAAGAAAAATAAATATTATGTTAACTACTGTCATTCATAGATGGTGCACTCTCAAAATAATACCATAAGTAACATTCATCCTTCATTGTATCTTACTACAACTAGGAGTGGGCTATACAGGCAAAAAATATGAGATTCAAAGGGGACATTTTCCCTCATTTGCACATGATGTGAGAAACATGAAATGGCCAATTATTTTGATTTAAAGTGAAAATTCAGGTTTCACCATCAAAAAGTTGTAAAATAACAATTTTGGCAAATTAGCATTGAGAAATATCTGTCCTGGTCTCAGACTGTGAATGAGCTAACCAATTCTATATATTAGATCATATAATAAAATATCTTATATTTAGGTTAACTACATGATAGAGATAGCATTGATTGCATTTATATAATCACAGTTTAGTATGTTCCAAGAAAAATGTTAATAGAAATAGAGACGTGATCCAATTCACTGATGATGTATAATGCCTGTTGCACACATGTTAATGCAAGTAATGATTACACCATACTCCTGCAATGAATGTTAATTGTATTTATAAGTGCACATATCTAAGGTGGCAGTTGATAACACTATCAGTCCTTTGATTTAGAATTGTATGAGGTTGATATTTGAGGTCGGCATTTTCTTTGTCTTTTTATACTTAGTTCACTTCAGGTCACCATTTAGGTCAGCATACGTTGAATAGAATGCTGACCCTAGCATTGCATGTATATCTTTCTGGTGAAATTGGACACTGTGGACAGTTTGTTACAATGTTCAGCAGCAATACCATTGTTTTCATTAATGTTTTCCATTTGCTCTTAGTGACAGTTGGTTGTACTACAACTGTCCACAGTGTCCAATTTCACCAGAAAGATATACATGCAATGCTAGGGTCAGCATTCTATTCAACGTATGCTGACCTAAATGGTGACCTGAAGTGAACTAAGTATAAAAAGACAAAGAAAATGCCAACCTCAAATATCAACCTCATACAATTCTAAATCAAAGGACGGATAGTGTTATCAACTGCCACCTCAGATATGGGCACTTATAAATACAATTAACATTCATTGCGGGAGTATGGCGTAATCATTCCTTGCATTAACATGTGTGCAACAGGCGTTATGCATCATCAGTGGATCGGATCACGTCTCTATTTCTATTAACATTTTTCTTGGAACATACTAAACTGTGGTTATATAAATGCAATCAATGCTATCTCTATCATGTAATTAACCTAAATATAAGATATTTTATTATATGATCTAATATATAGAACTGGTTAGCTCATTCACAGTCTCAGACCAGGACAGATATTTCTCTATGCTAATTTGCCGAAATTGTTATTTTACAACTGTTTGATGGTGAAACCTGAATTTTCACTTTAAATCAAAATAATTGGCCATTTCATGTTTCTCACATCATGTGCAAATGAGGAAAAATGTCCCCTTTGAATTTCATATTTTTTGCCTGCATAGTCCACTCCTAGTCTAATGTAATAACATTTCGCATAGCATTGAGGCAACGTCAAATTTTGAGCAAGAGAGATGTCATTTTTGACAGAAAAAGAACGTCCATGAGGTGGGCCAACATACATACAGCACGCTTTCTTCGTTCCACGTCGGGTCATTTCCTTTTACCACCTCTGTGCGGAATTTCTCCTTCCCAGCTCCGAATATCACTGATGCTTGGCAGACGGCTTCACGAAGTAGTTGACATTAAAAGAAAATAGTTTTGCATTAACTGTTATACTTTAAATAAACGAGACATAAGTCTTAAGAATTATCAGTCCTACACTCTACTGTGAATGGGCAACGGTTCTTACCTCCTTTTCTTCTTGACTGCAGGTTTCTAGCACCATAAACTGACGCAGAAATAAACCGAAAAACACTTAATTCGTTTATAAATAGTATGCTGTAGCATTAACGATAATACGAACGTAAAGAGCCACTAACCTATTATCTTTATTTCGGTTGGATACATCTTTTCGAATGGCTGAAACGCTGTAATAAAATTATTTGCCTCTACTTTTTGGAGAAAAATTGTTTTTAGACAGTCAAATGTTTTGAGCACTACGATGCTTGACAATCATTTGCCGAATGGGCGACGAGGATAATCGAGCGGCGGCAGATTAAATTTTCTGAAAGATTTTTTTTTCCCAACGAAAATTTTAGCCCTTTTAAACATGATCAATTTATGCATCTATGATCTCTGTTATATTTTTATTAATTCCATAATTATTGTATTTTCCTAAACTGAAAATTATACTCAAAAGTCGTCAAATTTCAGTTTTCCCGACATATCAAATGAGATGAAAAAATACGTTCAAGGTTGTTAAATACAAGATGAAGTGATGCTTCAAAAATATTTTTAGGTTGTGATAAATAGTGTTATTTTAGTAAAGCATAATGTTATAATTAGTAATTTTTATGTGTTGTGATTGTACAATCAGCTTGCCATAAATAAAATATGTTATTATAAAAAAAACCCCAAAAAACCCCAGTACCATCAATGCTAAATAGATAGAAAAAGGTCTATAACTCATAATATTCAATTAGATAAAAATCCACTGACTCCTGCCGTTTGCCATGAAATTTGCCAATAAAACAACGTCAAATAATGAACAAATTAATTATAATTAGTAGATTAATCATGAAAAAAACCCAAAATATTGAGATCAATTAACAGATAAATACATAAATCTCTTAATGGATGGCTCCTTCAGTTTCTTTATACCAAAAATAAACTGGCACAGTTAAACTATAATTGTTTATAATGACATGGTCACGATGAGTGACAAATATCATGGCAGCAATACCATACATCAAACAAGGAACTCCTAAATTCATCAATTTGACTATTGAATAGAATCCATTCTCGGTGGACAGATCCTGCCAGGGTCTTTTAGTGCAGTGGTATTTTATAAATGGGAAACATCCAGTTCTCAGAACATGATAATTTGTTCCATCCACATCCCAGTTGAAATGAGATTGGCCAAACTGGTCATTTCTGATCATTGAGTAAGGAACAAAATAAGATGTCCATGGTGGCCTTCCTCTTTGTTTTAAGTACACACTCAGGACCTCAGAAGCTTGTGGTTTGTCCATGCTGTTCCATTTTGATGGTAAAATTTCATTGAAAATTGAAAATGACCTTTTCCAAAACATTATGTGCTAACTTTTGTATTTACTTTCTTGAAAGGAAATAGATTGACCAATGACATTAGATTTATTTCCAGAGTGTCTCTTTAAGTTGATATTTCTCACTCATTCTTGGTCACCTTAGAAAGAAATGCCAAGCCTTAGCATTAGAGGTGGATTTGCCATACAGCACTTGTGTACTGCTTGAACCCACACAGTGAGGGGAACCCAAAAACCTACAGAACTCATGATTTGAAGATGATAAAATGCACATTAGTGCAGGGGCAGTAGCTCTACATTAAATTTCATTTGATAATAATAATACCAATGGATTGATGGATAATACTAAGATCCCCAGACCACTGTAAATTGTGAGAGGAAGAATGGATTAAGGTATGGGTGTCATACTGATGACTTAATTTGAAGGTTTATATAAATATGAAGGCATGAGACATTATATTTACATGCAAGCTAGAAAAAAAGTCTGAAATATCTCAGGACTTCCAGATAACATCAACTCCACCAGGAATCTAGCATTGCACAAATAGTCTCTGATATTCTATTGCTTAATTGTTCAACACCATAAACTAACTTGCAATTGAATTTAACACTACTCTGTTTAATCGTTGCATCATTGGTTGTTTGGTCATTACATCATTTGTATGTGTGTTTGTTTCATGTCCCAATGCTAAACTCAAAATAAAGGAAAGACTCTCCTCCACCACAGCATAAAGGAATGACAATTAGTGAACAAGGCAATAAGGTTCCTGTGGTAAGGTGATTGGTAGATCTCTGTAACTTATTGTTAACAATGAGATTAACTAATTATACGTTTTTTGTTTTAAATTATACGAGATTAACTAATTATACGTACGAGGAAGTTACACGGGACAGTTATCTACCAAAGGCTATTTGTGCAAGGTGCATCATGGTTTGCAAAACTCGAGTTTCATGCACGTGAATCGAAATCAAAATGTTCCTTCGCGGCCGTTTCCGGCGGACCGAGAAAACCTTTTTCTTGTTTTTGAACGGCCCAAAGCGACGAAATACGTCTCTTTCGTACGGTCAAAGAGTGGTATTTCAAGGAGCATCAGCTGAACCGCTTCTAGTCGCGGATTACGCTGAATTACCGAGGATACAAAACGGTGAAATTTTGGGAAAAGTCAAAGTTGCCACGATTTGTGGCTCGGACCTCCATACGTTTCTTGGTAAACGAACCGAACCGTTCCCAAGGTGAACCTGTTATTTTTAACACATCAGTATTTAAAGTTTCAATCAACTGTCCAGTATTGAAGTACTGTATATTATAGAAGACTGCCTCGAATGAAACGTAATTGAAATGTGTGAAAACACATACTTTATTACTCCTTTTTTAAATACCACCGTCTAATTCACCGAGGCAAAAGTATTGCTCAGGCACAAAGCCAGTGTTTAGAATTCTAGACACTTTCACTCACGTTTAATTGATGCTGCCATGATCTTCAAGAAAACGGAAGAATTAGGAAGGACTAAAACAATATTTAATGCTTAAAAATTTAATTCTTCGAAGTGATAAAACTGATAACGCTTCAAAATGTTATGAGGAAGGAACCCTCTTGGGTCACTGGGTGGACATTTTCCACAATTAGTGTGGGGCCAAAGGGCCATCGTTAACCGGTGATCAATACCTGTATTATTGTTCTGTTTTAGTATTTTGGGGCATGAAGGTGTCATAGAAGTTGTTGAACATGAGTGTCATGATTCAGACCTCAAAAAAGGAGACAGACTTACTTTTACCGTAGCAGACTTCTGCCAGAACTGTCAAAGATGTAACAGTGGGCTTCATCAAAAGTGCCACTCGTTGTTCAAGGTTTGTCACATGCCTATACCGGGTTACGCGTGAATGTCAACGGCATTTCAATGGTTGGAGCATTAGTTAAAATAAAGTCATTGTGCTACGAGCAAGATCTTTGTGATTTGGTGTGATTGCCAATATTATCGAACTACCGATATCATTGTTGTATTAGCCAGATACTTCGGGAGAAAGGCAAAATTTCCAAATCTTCCAATGAACAGGAATGCCCACATGGATGTATGTAAAAATCTTTAAATACCCTGTACCCCCAAGATGTCTGACCTTTGATGAGTAAAGTGAGCTGGTGTAAGACAAAAATAATGAAAACCCAATTTAGGGGTTTGAGGTTTAACCTGCTCTCATCTCTCATTGCTGAATGAAGTTGTCTGGTGTTAGCAATAAAAATTCTGCAGAGTTGCCTTGGGGATTAAAGGCTCAATCAAGATAGTTTATAAGCCTGTAACCTTTAGATATGATCCTCGTTTATTCAATGAAGACATCTGGTGGTCACCAGAATTAATATCAAGCAAGGTTAGAACTGAATATTTTACAGTGAATGGCTAATTTCAGTCCACATCTTTGTACACAGTGACATTAGAATTATGACAAGAAAACAAATTAACTAAATTGCTTTGTTAACAGGAATACATGGAAAATGTGCTGTACTCTATATAACTTTCTCTTCCCTTTCAGTATGGTCATTCTTTATTGTCTGATGGAAGTGGCTGGAATGGTTGCTATGCAACTCATATTGTACTGCGCAAAGGAACGCACATTGTGAAACTCCCATCTAATTTGCCGGACAGGATTGCAGCTCCTCTAAATTGTGCCCTTGCAACCATGGTTAATGCTGTTAGTCCAGTTATAGATTTAGCTTGTTTGGAAAAAGAGAGGAAAGCAAACAGTAAAAAGACAGCTTTGGTTCAGGTGATTTTCTATGCTCTGTAACTTGTATCTGCACCATGGCATTGATGTTTCATAAAGAAGCCCATACACCAGCCCATTTAATAGTAACTGCACTGATTTTTTCTTATATTTCACCATTAACTCAAGTATAAAAAATCAAGAGTCACCAACATAGGTAAGGGGGACATTTAAGCCAATAAGGCTGTATGTGGGATCAGAATTTGGACAATTGGTAAGTCAAAATTTTTTTTGATTGGTTTATCCCTAGTAGGAAGTCAGCTCTAACAGACATCTTATAAATTAAATGTTCTCTTGGGTTTTTATTAATATCAATTAAACGTATTACAGGGAGCTGGTTTACTTGGTTTATATGCCAGCATATTATTTAAGGAAGCTGGTTTTCATCAAACTTATTGTTCTGATGTTAATCATGATCGACTTGACATGATTTCAAAATTTGGACCATTGCCAATAAAATCAGGTAAGAAATTGCATTCTTGTTTATCCCATAAGATGTATCTATATCATAACTTTTTGAACTTGGTTTAATTTACATGTATAGGAAGCAAGGAGGAGCATATTTTAGAAAATGATTCTGTTGATGTTGTGCTTGAGGTAAGGAACCAGATTTTGGTGATTAAAATTATAACATAGTCGGCAAAGTATTTTTAGTGTTATGGGGTAAATTTGTTCATTGCTATAAAATGAACTCACTGAATGTTTTCACAAAATATGTGATATAAACTCTGTCCAACAAATGCTTTGAGTATATATCTTTATGTGAGTAGAACTTTAAAAGGAATACAAGAGTTTGGAACAGAGAGTAAAACTGACTAGAATTCAAAAGGATGAAACTGAGCCTTTACATGTAAAATGGTGCATTGTGGTGTTTAGACAATTGGTCCATATTTTATGCAACCATATATAATAAGTGCATATAAAACATTCTCAAGTCATACTCTCGTTGATACCCATCTTTGTTTGATTCAGGCTTTAACCTACTGATATATAATGAAAAATGGGAACGCAGCTATTAGAATATGTAGGCCCTGTTTTTATGTTTTTGTTTGTTGTGTGCTTTAGGCATGTGGTGAGAGAAGTGTATTTAATGAGGGAATGAGAGTTGTCAAGCCAGGTGGTACATATATTCTCACTGGAATGGTGCACCCTGATTCCATGCTTGATGTCACAGTTGAGCAGATCATTGAAAAGTGCCTAACCATACATGGTAAGAAAAAGGGAGTTGGTAATGTACAATCACTAAGTCATGTCACCCCTAACACACTGAGAAAATCTTAACCACTACCACAGGATGGGACAAAATTTATTGAGGGAAGCATAAATGAGATATCAGGAAAATTTTCATATTTTTGCATGAGCACCTACTGCTGGCTCACTAAGCAATCCAAACTCACCCTAAGCAAGGGTCACTCACCCCTTTTACCAGCCATATAGTGGGACTCACCTGATAGCAGGTAAATGAAACATTGATATGCTGAGGAAATGACCACCCCCTGAAAACTCACACGTAGCTTGATGGGCGGTAAGGTCCACTATTACTGTTGTTTTGAGATATGTCTTTTTGGTGCTTGAGAACTACCAATTTCAACAAAAAAGCAACTAAAAAAGCATGTTTCCAGGACAAAATTTGCAGACAACAAGGAGGTTAGGGTGGCAACTGTCTCTCTGGCATCGAAGCCATTGTGCTTTGCTTCATGTTTGACATCCTTTGCTCTTGACAGGACTCTATTAAATCCGACTTTGACTGGTGATTAAGTACCAACATGCATAGCTTATTTCAAAGATACACATACCTTCCAGCTTAACTCTTGTGCATAAATACGTAGTACCATGTTCACCATAACACCAGACCCCATTCAAATGGAGTTAACCATTCTCGCTCTTTCTTTGTTCAATCAAGGTATTCACAACTATGGTCCATCACATCTTGACCTAGCGGTGAAATTTCTGAGCAACACCGTGAATAAATATCCATATGAGGATCTTATCAGTCCACCATTTAGTCTAAAACAAATAAACCAAGCTGTGGAACTTGCAAAGAAACAAACATACTTTCGTGTTTCAGTTGAGCCAGGAGAAACCTGATAAGTAAGTTGCCAATGACAGTAAAAAACATGAAGGACTAAACGAAACTTCGAACTGCTCGTGGTGGTATTTAAAAAGAAATTCTGCAGTCTATTTCTAAAGGGAAAGAAGTGCTTTCACAGCTGAATGACCTCCATATACTATAGAGAT
Organism: Heliopora coerulea; assembly: GCA_030142905.1. Lineage (NCBI taxonomy): Eukaryota > Metazoa > Cnidaria > Anthozoa > Scleralcyonacea > Helioporidae > Heliopora > Heliopora coerulea. Next base: position 1,057,353 of record JASJOG010000020.1, read on the forward strand.
TTGAATTTGAATTTATTAAGAGATATACCATAAATGGATCTTCCAGTTATTCTTTAGGCTAATTGATGCAATTGTGGATTGACCATAGCTGTGTAAATAGTCAAATATCAAATAAGAAAATGGCAGCATCACTAGAATTATTTATGAACTTTTAAAGTGAATTAAATTAATATATTAATGAGCTAATTCACTTGCGTTTCGTTATTATTGTACATTATAGCAGCTATTTTGTGAGACTTCAAATTATGACGGAAAATCTTCATCATCATCTTGACCCTTGGCCATGATCATCATGATCACATTATTATCATCGATACCATCATTATCGTTATTATCATCATAACAATCATCAATATCGTCATCATTGTCAGTTTGTCCTGTAGTTTAAATTCCAAAAGTCGCTATCGCATCGTGTAAACAAGCGTTTAAATTTTGCTTAGATGGACCAGGTTTACCAGTATCACGAGGATAGTATTCTGATCAAGATCTTACCATTGCAGTAAAGGACATCACATTCGCCATCACATTCGCTTTTGGTTATACGAAACGCCTAATGTTAATTTAAATTATATCCTGTAAAGCCAAAGGAAAATTTTCGAGTCCCAAGTAGGTAAACTGACGTTTAAAACTGTCAAGCACAACTCAAGCAACTCTGGTAACACGCCTAACTTTGATTATCTTGTTATTGTAAAAGAAGTGGCGAAACAAACGGTCAAGTGGGCCTTAACGTATACTTGAACAAGAAGCATATGAAGATGATTTTGGGTTTGAAACACAGATGAGCCAATGTCTAACCTGTCTACGAAACCTTGTTAAAAATATTATCTTGTTACTATCTTAGCTTCTCGGCTTCTCTACGTCTATGTACGTCCTGTTTCAGTTCATTATCGGTAAAGATACTGTTTGCCTGTGAATTACGTTTCTACTTAACGAGGTAAATTCCTTCGACTAACGGAACACTTTCGTTACTGGTCAAAATCATGTTCCTAGTTGATCAGCATAAATAATTTTTTTTCCAATTTTCGGTTTCACATTGAAATTAATGTAATTGACTCAGTGTCATGCGTATGACCGATTTTCTAAATTTGTGAAAATGACCCTTTCATCTGGGATGCCGACGGACCAGTGGACGTGAGTGTGTAATTACTGTAAGTTGTGACCCTTAGTGGTATATTTAACACGAATATTTAGTGCTATTTATCAACATGAGCTCACGTCTAAATATAATCTTAGAGTGAAATGTGTATAAATGCGTGGAACCACTTGACATTGTTCTATTGTTAATGCATAACTGTCTTTAAATCTTTAATCACTGGACACGGTGTAGCAGATGTGGACACGCTTGCCTTTGTGTTATTTTTAACAGATGAATGCTTGGTTAATGTGGTACTCAACTAGGATAATTGCCTCGTTGCGATTTCAGTAAGAGGAAAGTTTAAATTCGATTTAGAATTTCAACTCCTTTCTGTCCTGACAGTCCTTTTGCTATCTTACATTGGCCAGCGCCTGACAATTTTGTTCACGAAGGAAGAGTTCTGTACAAGAAAGAGTTAAACGTGTGACATATCTGGAACGGGGGGGGTAGCATGTTTACATGGTCGCTTAGATTTTGAATGTAAGCAGACGAAACAATCGGCACAAATCGTGACGTTTATTCAACTTACGTCGGAACTATGAACGTTCCGACATCGTTGAACAATATTAGCCAACATCGTTGTCACGTGCACTAAACGATCTGATATTTCTTGCGCCTCATCATTTGTCGGACAAAATGTTTCACCTAAAGCTAACTAACTTTTATTACTGGACAAAATTGCTAGCCAACGTTGTACCATAGTGTTCGAAAGTTCAGTTGGGACTATACTCCACGTTAGTATTAAAAGCCGCTGCTGTATTTATTTGACAAAATTAAAAGTCTTAAAAGTCCTTTTGACCGATTTTAAAATCTGTGGCTAACATTTTAGAGGAGGATATACCCGAAAACCACTTCAATACATTAGCGGTTCCCAAGTCAATAATTTTCTGACATGAGTTATGATTGATGGCAAATGGTCGCGAATTTTACGTGACCCATAAGGCCATTTCTAAATGACCTTTTCCCTCAACTCAGAGACGACGCTTGGCGCTAAATCTTTCCCACGAAAATCAGCTTTATTGACATGTGAATGAAAGCTGATTTTCTTTTGAACGTTTACGCGCCAAGCCTCGTTTCAAAGTCAACGGAAAAGGTAATTCGAAAACGGCTCATTTCCAAGAACTAAGACTTGGAGAGGAGAAAATCACTCTGCCTCAAAGCCTGAAGAGATAGGCTGTATCTTTTCAATATTATTCCGCTCTATTCCTAAGGTTATTCCAGATTAACTTATTAAAGCCTTCCCACAGGAAATCTATATTCCACGTTAATCCAGTGGATAGTCATCACTCGGCGCTGTTTCACCCCAGGACAGGGAGAAAAACGTTTGTTTTATATCACTTGTATTAACTGCGTCATTGAGCTCCCAATTACGTCACTTGTGTTGACCTTGAGCGGGAATAATCCTGAAAGTCGGAGACAAAAGAAAATCTCGCATAATCTGGAAAACATTCGCAGGACCTCATGAGACGACTTCTTGCTGAGCAGGCGTTAAAATACGTACGCACGACTTTATTTTAGGAGAAAAAGTTGGACGATAGGCAAACGTTTGCCAAGCTGAAATCCTCAGACAATGTTTTCGAATCGATGGCGAGGATCGAATCCAAGCAGTTGCTTCCATATGACACTAATTCTAAAACGACGTTAATTCTGTGCATCATCGTTAGCCTGCGCGAACTTGGTTAATTGGTAATTACTACATTTGTCATCGACATGCTACAACAGCCATTCAGATTAAAAAACAAACTCCCACGGGTTAGTTTTCACGCCAAGTAGAAATCCACCTTAGCAGTTCTAATGACAATGACCGGATTGATCTGTGCGCAGGCTTTCACGAATGGGAAAAACTGACCGTAGTATCGGCGGGCCACAGTTCCAGTGTTACGTTCGATATTTTTATCCGCAAGAATTCGCTGCATTTTCGCCAATGAATCGAACCCAACCGCAAAGTTTGCTTAATAGGGTCCGCAGTTCAAGTGAGCGCAAAAGGTTGATTTTCCTGTTGTAATCAAGTTTGAGGATGCTTTACGGACTTTAACCCATAAACTTTGAGCAGGTGTTTGAAACAAGTGGAAGAGACTTGTAGTTAATCTTGCTGTGCTCTACATTTGTACTATCTTGGGTGGTAGCTTTTCAAGCACGTCCAAGGACAATCAAACCGTCTGACGAACCTTGATCATGATTCAATCATGCAAGTGGACACTGTTTGCCTCTTTACTTGGCTATCTAAATTTTGTGGTTTTTTACATTTGTGTCTCGTTTTTCAAGGGTTTTCCAGTGAAGCAACCATGGGTACAAACAAAAAAATTTCATTCTTGCCTTCATTCCTGGGGACGTCGTAAGTGACGGCACGCCAGTCAGTTCCGTCATACCTGCTTGGCCGTCTAATGGCTGTTGTCCCTGCACTGACCTTTGCGCTTACTTTATGCTTCTTTTCCTGTCCTGCGCCCTTCATTTTAAGTAGCGCAAGCACAAAATGCTCTCTCTTTCTCTCTCCAGCCCGCTAGCTTTAATTCGAACGAGAAACACTTTTCCGCGAGACCATCAACTTCGTTACGTAAAGTAAACTGCGTCTCTCCTTGCACTTGTACCATGCTTTATGTTCTACATGTGTATCATGGTGGATAAAGATTTTAGCGGCCATGTAAACAATCCCGCAGTTGCTTCTGTCATTTGAAAACTTTCGTAATTGCCCTCCTGCAACCTTCATGTTTTCCTCCATATGAATCAAAGTGAAGTTAAAAAGTTATAACAGGTTACCTCATACTTCTGGGTTTGCTTCGTTTGACTGAACCCTCTTGTGCACGAGGTCTATGATCCTCCACAGCTTTTTACCTCGCCCCTCACCTGGTGTGAAAATCCAACTACTAGCCACAGTTGTTCGAAAGAAAGTGCTCGATAGAAGTGCCCAGCTGTTTAGCTCATTAACGCTCACTATCCCACACATAGCATACCAAGAACAAGGCAATAAATGAGAGAAAAAAAAACAAAAACAGTGGTAAAAAAAAATAATAAAAGAAAAAAATTCAGGCCTTCAAAGGTAAAGGGTGGGGTATTTTTAGCGGGAAACGTAGCGTCGTTACTCCAAGATGTCCAAGATTTAGGGCTGGCCCGACAACGCTGATGGGGTGCACGCACATGGTTCTGGTACATAGATCAGTTTTTGTTTTTCACTTTAGTCTCTGGTTTTTAGGATTCCTCTATGATTTTGCACTATTTTATATTTTCTTAAAGACTGTCATATTTGTTCGAAATAACATCAAAGTGCTGTTCATCACGCCTTGGCAATCTAGTGACTGAGCAGTTGGCTTGCGCATGGGCCAAAGAGTAAGTCACAAGACAACCTTTGTACCACCGGCTGCTGAAGACTCTTGTGTGTTCCCACCCACTGTCAACTTAATACAGGAAGATGTTAAGAAGTCCATCATTAGCTGGGATAACTAACATTGGTCAAGAGGTCTCGCGGTGTTGACTGACTTAATGATTTAGTTTAAATTTAATTTGCTCATTGTTCGCGTTTCCTTTTGTTGATTAACCAAACGCAAACTCTGCGGACTAGGCTGATGATTCCTCTTTCCTGTCCTCGCCCAACTATACCAGCAGGACAAATCAATTTCAATTAACTCAGGAAAACAAGTTAGGAAAACACGGATGTGAAAATGTCCACATTGGTGACCTTTTTGTGCGTGAACGTGACCTGTTCACTCTCTATTGTAATGTAAGTCGACCTACTTCAACTAGTCGATAGTTTTTCAGCACGAACAAAATAGGGCAATGCGTTTCGACTCAGATCACGCCAAAATGGATGCTTGATTACTCGGAAATTAATGTATTTTCCAAGACAACCTTTCCAATGTAAACCTATTGGCAAGAAAATAACTAACAATATTTAATTAGATTGAAACTACAGAGTTGGGCTAAGGTTTGACAACACAACTCTGGAAGCTTAGTACCAAGTTAAAATGTTTTTCTGGGGAAAACCAGACAAGACTAGTAACTCGGAAAGATGAAACGTTAGCCCGACTTTCTACGAATGAAAAGTAAACGAGGCGCAGGCGAGTTGATGATTTGTTCATAGAAGAAATCAAGATACAATCTTCGTTTTCAAGACCAGTGAGCTCACGATCCTGGTTTATCAGCGAATTCTAAACGTTGAGAGAACCATTCAGGTTCAACGTCGATATTCTTGCTGCGTGCTGCGCAAAGAACCAACTTTGAGCTTTAAAGAATTCAATGCACGCTCTTTGAGTAGCTACCTCCTCTCTTCAAGTCTTTGTAACTGGTATGAAAGGAAACACCACAATGAAATTGGATTCAGACGAGACCCAAAGTAACTCTCGTGCTGAAACGCTGGGTGGGGATCAGGAAACCGGAATTCCAAAGTGAATTGAGTACTATGCCAGTTTCTAGTAAAATAACTAGCCTGACATATAAAGAAATCTCGTAATCAAAATTAATGCCCAGGAGATAATTTTTAACGCAGGCAAAATCAGAATTCTTTAATGTAGCTAACGTAAAGAAGTCTAGGTTTTCTCCTTTTCGAATTTCATAGTTCCAAAGAAATAGCAGACGGCTGAATAAAATCCCAGGAGGGCAGGAACGTGGGTGATAGGATAAGCTAACCTTTCTCAAGGATGGCGAAATATATTGTCTGGTGAGAGACTGGTGACAGATTGGAAAACTTTGCTAATATTGTGACTCAGAAGCTGGGTCAGTAAATGAAATAATACAACTTAATGAAAGCATTTTTTGTTCCTATTTAACTAAGGATGAACTTGTCGAAGATCGACCGCTGTTGCTTCAGTCCTTCCACGCCTTCCCCAGCAGGATTCCAGCTGTAGTAGCGCGTGTTGCTGAAACTTTAGAAGACACTTTCTGACATTGGTAAACAAAGTTTGTGTTTATGTTATCACCTAGCAATAAGATCAGTAGCCAAACGACGTTCAACAAATATTTCTCGGGAGTCGAGATGCAGATCACGCTCTTCCTCAGTGGTTCAAACTTTGGTTATATTTATTTCGACACGATACTATAGTAAATGTGTTGTATCTAGGTATATTATCACGCGATTTCCGCTTTTCGTAATGACTTCCTGCATTGTCATTCTTTAAGACCAAGATCAAAATAACAGATATTTTTTGCTCAAAGAACTTGAAATGTGTTATTGTTTACTAATACGACTATGACTAAATTAAATCAGTAACATTACTGAAACAGGCGGGGGTGATCGGTCATTTCAAGCTCGTTTCAGTTTCTGACAGGATGATGACTGGCGGTTTCACATTCGAACCATGTCGAAACTCACGCTTCGTTTCCATGCTGAAGAGCAATTAATACAATTAGTATAACGCTAGGTAACTGGACATTGCTAGTACAAATAATTCAGTTCAGAATTAAAATCAGTGCTCGCCTCGGCAAATCGGAAATTACGCGGTTTAAGTCACGCTCATTTGACAAACGTGGCGATTTTCGCGTAAAATTTATTCACCGGAAACCAGACACTCAAGCTTCCGCGGGGATTATGAACGAAATAAAATCGAATACTTTTGGTCGAAATGAGGGCGATATCTTGGCTTCTACCAGTTTTTAGTTGTCCACAGTATCAAGCAATGTAGCCACTGAACAATGAAGAATATCGGCAACGGTTAATAAGGTTTACCAATATAGGAAATGAGAATAATTTACTCTATGAATCATTCCTTCGAACCGGAAAGGAACTTGAGATGTTGACGTCACGCCAAGAGTTCAGCCGAGGTTGTGTTATGTTTGTGTATAAATAAGAATAGGAACAGTAGTCCAAACTTGTTTCAACTCTCTCAGTTGAGTGGGCTGTTGGGAATATTTTGGCGAGCGAAGCCAAGTTTTCCTTGATTCATCTAAAGCTATGGAGGACAAAAAAGACAGCACACTTTCAGAGATTCAGCTACAAACCCCTGAAGTTATCATCACCAAAGCGGATTCGAGCCGTTCGAGCTCTTCAACTAGCGAGGACGACCAGGAACACGGTTACATTGGAAGCAACGGAAGTTTTTTGGAATCTCACTCAGAAAACGAGTTTACGAAAGCCAGTTCGAGCCCTTATCAGGCGCCGAGTGAGGAGACGAAAGAGAAGATTCGTGGTCAGGTCGAGTACTACATGAGTGACCAAAACCTCTCCAAAGACGCCTTTCTGTTAAAGCACGTTCGTCGCCACAAGGAAGGTTTCGTAAACATCAAGTTGATCACGTCCTTTAAGAAAGTTAAAAACCTGACGAAAGACTACAGGGTGGTCGCCGAAAGTCTTCGAGACTCAGAGCTATTGGTCATGAATACGGAAAACACGAAAGTACGACGAAAGAAACCGTTGCCGCCAGAACTTGGTGAGAGAAATCCCAGCCGAACAGTTGTTGCCACTCGACTTCCCATGGCTGAACCTACCATAGAGAAAGTGGCGGAGATTTTCTCTAAATTTGGCCCAATTGCCGTAGTTCGAATTGTACGCTTAGGGAAAAACGTCCCGCCAGAATGCAAGTTCCACTTCGTCAGCCATCCAGAACTGACCAACCAGGTCTGCGCCGTTATTGAATTCGAAACAATGGCTGCCGCTGCCAGAGCGTGTTCGGAGCTAAACCAAAGCGAGTTGACCGTTACTGAACTCGTTCGTAGCACCAAAATCACGAAGAGCAAGAAAGACAAAGAGAACAAACTGGATGGTGACGATTCTGACAAAGTGAAGGATTCAGGTGCTGAGGAGAAGACTGGAAAAAGGAGAAGGAAAAAGAAAAAGGATAAAAGTGGCCCCAAAAGGGACAAGCGGTTAGATCAGTTGGTAAAGGGATCTGGCGACGAGGGGCATACGAGTTCTTCTGACAATGAAAATCCTTTCACATCCTTTAGTAGCTACAGGAGGCGTTATACTTCTGGCACATCTGATGGCCAAAGCCCTAAGCCAAGACGAGCTAATCAGAAGGGGGGTTCCGTTGTTAGCAGTTCGAGCCCGGCAACCAGCCCTGAGACACGGCGACGAACCCCAGGTTATTCATCTGATGGCAGTAATCCGAGCAGAAGTCCTGTAACACAACGACGTCTTGCTGCACAAGGACAAAGCCCCTTAGCAGCAAATGCAGATCACAAAATGGTCCAAACCCTTGGAGTATTGCGTCAACCAAGAGGGCCAGATGGTACAAAAGGTTTTAGTGGTGGTGGACGCAGAAGGATCATTGGTGTGAGTGCTTAACCCATACATTTGTTTTGTAAATAAAAAGTCAAGAATTTATTTTAGTTAACTGGAATTTCTAAAACATATTTATTGTACGTGATACCAAGATTTTATAGTTTCAGGAAAAATCCTTGCATGTACTTGGGAAAGGAATTCTTAGACATAAAAGCAAGCTGGCAGATTTGAGTTTGGCTTCAGAACTTTTCCAAAACTGATGTATGTTTTAAGGTTCCACTAGGGGCTTGCTTTTATGCTTGCTTCACTCATGGAACACCAAAGCAGTCCCACATAATTGCATGGTTAAGGAACAATTCATCCTATGGTGCTTTTTTTGATGTATAAAGCAGCATAACTTGCTTTGTGTTTGAACCAAGTGTATGTCAGTAGTTTGAATCTTTATTTTGTGGGTCTTTATTTGCACGTCCAGTACAATCATCACTGGAGCAGAATTACTAGTTGATCTTATTAGTATTTTGTCAAGTTGGGTGGAAATTTGTAGGAATACATGAATATATATATATATATATATATATATGTATGTATATGTATATATTCAGGTTTTCACATTTTAGTGAAATAATCATCCTAGTATTTATAAACAGTTCTTTGAATGATGTAAAATATGAGAAAAATTGTACATATAACATTGACAACACCACCAAGACAGTTGCTGTTTCACAGTCTTCAATAAGTGATAGACAACTGTTAGAGTGAAAATAGCATTGTGTGTATGTAGGGGTTTTTAAAACTACATTTGGTTGCAAAATATTCTTTTCAAACCTGCATTATTTGCATCAATATGTGTGTTTGACTACAGTTGGTAAATGTGTGACTGAAAAACAACAAAACAAAACAGTATTACTCCTTTCCTTAACTCTTGTATTTTACTCTGGCAAATGCTACACAATTTTACTTGTCAAGGAGAGACCTAAAGTTTTGAAAAGGTTGAGAGAACTGGCCTAATTCTTAAAGTATGGACTTGTTCAGAAGTTCCTTGAAACCTAGATGTACACAACTGTGCACCTGAATAGATCATGAATTTTGCATCACACTCAGTCTCATCTATTGCAGTGACACTGAGCAAGAACAAATGTTTTGTTTCTTGAATAAACGGGCAAAATCTGACTGTCTTAGTGCATAGAGCCAGTGAGGGGTTCAAAAGGGCATTGCAAAAGTATTGGCCATAGCAGTAAAGAAAAGGGGAATGAGGAGAAGAACCAGGAACGTGGGAAAGGATGAAAAATAATGAAGAGAAAAACGGGAAGGAAGACAGGGTATGAAGTTTTGGTGTTGATGAACAGAAGAGTTACATTACTGTAAGTTTTGAACAGTAGTTCACTCCATTTTTCCAATCTCAATATGTACCTCTATGTATAAAAAAATAAAATTACCAGAAAGAGGAGTTCTGACGTCACCCTAAATGAAAAATTCTGGTGGTCGCGTAAAGTAAAATATAAAGGGATCGCCATTGTCTGGAAAGAGTTGAACTTACAAACACTTATTGGAAATCGCTGTCACTTCAGTACTTCCATAGTGGCTGGTACGTTTGAAAGATAGGGCAAGAACTGCCAACGAACATCCTTGACAAATAATCAGGATAAGTAACGAGACTCGTCCAATCGGGAGACGCGCTTTAAAATCTCAAGAGTTTGCCAGCGAAATGGAGAGTTGGTTTGCTTTGACATAACGCAGATGAGATACAATACGTTGCATCGTTCGTTGCTTTATTTGACGCAAAATATCACCTCGAGGTACAATTCGTATTTAAGAAATTGATTTACAATAAGTTACACTATTCAATTACGTCCAAAAGGCACGCGTTATTTCAAATAAATACAAAAAAAATGTATGCTATAGAAAAACAGTTCACTGTTTCTTAAAATTTGACAGACGCAAGTTGGTATATGAAACCATTAATCGCTTTCCTAACATGGGTACTATTAACATTTGGAATGAAGACTGTACGAAGACTAAGAAAGCATTAAAAACTTTAACGGTGAACAAGGCCTACATTAAGCAGCCAGTGGCGTAACTACCAGGGTGGCTTGGGAAGCTGATCTCCCTAAACAGTTACTGGGCCACACCAACATGTCGAGTGATTTAATCATCAACCTCTAGAAGGTGCACATTTCCACTATTGCAAGTGTGCAAGATGACATTAAAAGATTCGAGAGGCACTCCCTCGAATCAGTACTAGATGTTGCTCCCCCTTAAAATTTACTGAAACCTCGTTAAGGTTCCCCCTGCTAGACATGTTTCAGTTGCGCCACTGAAAGTAGCCGGAACTAATCACAACTTCCCGGACAGACGGAGCGAACAAGGTTAATAAGAATTTTATTATATGGCTTTCAGTTGGTTTTAGTTTTCTTTGTGTTTTTCGGAGTTTACCTTATCACCAAACTGACAAACGATTACGTCAGTTCGGCGGTCCAATTGTTGTTCTGTAAGTCAAAAAAAGTTTCAAAGAAAAGCAAAACTAATGTTCCAATACACTTTATTAAAATCTTCATTGAAAAAATACCCAGTTCTCCAAGTTTCATTCACATAAACTGGCGATGACACCGAAAAAGATGGCGGATGTAAATTTAACCAGGATATCTTGCAAAATTAAATTAGTTCTAATAACAAGTCACCACGAATTAAATGATTAGAGTCTTCTCATCAAATCCAACCTATTTGAAATCCTATCTTTTAATATTTCCGTAAGATACAAGGCTTTCTGGGATGAAGGATTATGATTAAATGCACAAGTCGCCATCTTTCTTTTATGAGGGCGATTTATTCATTGACCCTCGGGCCCCGATCTACACGATGCGATTTTCACATACGATTCCTCCCCTGGCGTATGATATTAACTCTTGAGAGCAGAATTCCTGCTCGTCATTCGCTCGCGACTTTTGCAATATATCCTGAAAAATCTCGAGACTAAATCGCATCAGTGGGGGATCAGGCTTTGCAGGTCATGCCATGGAAATCATATATGAACTAGAGGAGGCATTGTATCTAAATATCGTTCAACCGCGGGGAAAAAAAAATTGACCGCCGATATACTGGATAAATTGGTGAGCAAAGCAAACATGCCCGGCTGATAATTTCAAGGTCATGGTCAAAGGCCACTTCAGTTTTGTCTCTTTTTTTGTCTCTTTTTCTTTTTAAAAATGTAAAACAATTAAAGCAAAAGTAATAGCCCACTAATATCCACTTTTTTACTGTACAGTAAATGATAACAAACACAAAACGATTCCCTAAAATCAGTTGTTTGACCTCGAAGTTCTCGAACAGACAGAAAAGGGCCTGGAGAAGAACAATTTGTCCCTCGGTCTACTCAAAATGGCGGCGTTCAATTTCAACCCAATTTTCGGCCTTCGTGCCCCCTATAGTTACACATGATCCCCATGGGCCATACTACCTGGACAATGCGAATACCATGAGGCTTCACACCACTCAAGAACCAATCAGAGTGGATTATTTCCGCGCAAAACCAGCACAGCCATACAATAAAATTATAAAAACTGACAATTGCAGTTTCAATAAAATGAGAAAAAAATCTCAAGTTATAAATTTTTTTCAGGTTTTACAAACAGTTCAAAATGTAACGTACATTGGAATATATGGTGCATATTTACAAATTGCATTTTTATACAAATATTTAGTGGCTTCCTATAGATAACTGGTCCGTTAAACAGCTCCGTTACGCTATTTAGCGAAATCATATTTACACTAATTTAGAGGTTTGTTTATACTTTCATAATTATTCAGATTCTAAATGATCTTTTACTGTGGGTCAGAGAGTTCATCTTTGATCACGTTTAGTTTGGTTTTAACCTGAAGATTAATTAACGGCAAGTTAGCAAAGACAACTCAATGAAATGTCTTCGACGTCTAAGCGCCAAATGTCTCTTTTTAAGACAAAGATGCGGTTATACAAAACGAATAGTCAAGAAAGGAGACACGGAAAAAATTGGCCTCAAGAAAACGGGAGTAAAAGTAACTAAAAAGCAACAGTTTCTCTTGAAAGATTAACCTTAGATTAACAAGTAACCGTTTTGTTTTAGTCATCTGGTGATGCTTACTACGACGGATAATGGATTGGAAAGCAAACGCATTTATTGGGTACTAGCCAGGGTACCCGGGCTTCGCCCGGGATTATGGAGAAGAAATGGAAAAGTTCCCTTTTCTTTCAAATATGATTTTAGAAAATCGAATGGTTCCTCACGAAGAAATAATTGTGCACAGAGTACCAGAGATATGTGTAGATAATGTTATTGTTTCTGTACCATGGTTTCTTTTTTTAAGTATTTTCTGAGGTATTGATAGCTAATGTTACTCGTCTGGTCATGGCGAGTTCGAATATGTAATTGAATCTTCTGTAAGTCTTGTGGTTCCGGAGTTTTAAGGTAACAGACAAATGCCATGATGCTCTAAATTTATATATACTGATGACATTCAGTAAAATATTTTACGATATGAATGTTATACACCAGTATTGTGGATGTTGGAGCTTGGTGCTTTTACAGACGATAAGTGGACGTCCGTCAAACCGTAGCTCAATGGTTTGAGCGTCACACCGGTCATCAGGACAGGATTCAATCCCCGTATGAGTGAAATGTAAGTTCGCGTCACACTGCACTGGCCAGTGGTGTTCAAAACCGTGTTAAACCGACACAAATCCGATCCCAGCTGCCGGCAACGAACCCGACCAGAAGTCGGGCTACTGCGGATCATGATCCACCAAGTTGGGTATACTAATCTAAGTCTTTCATTTTTCTGTGCGCTGTACGCTAACTATTTGCCGGGCATTAATGTAAATATGACAATGCGAATGCGTCATTTAGATTCCGTCAGCCGATTTCCCACAGTATTGCAATCAAAAAAGGTCTTATAGATGTAAAATTTTATAATGAGATTTGATACTAACATTCTCGATTGACAGAAGACTGACTGTAAGCACTTGGTTAAGTCTAAAAGATAAAAAAAGGCTTGAAATACTTAAACGCTCACTTGTATGGTATCCATAGCCATACACCCCGTTCATACCAAAGCCCTTAAAAATGTTTAAAATCTGTGTCATGCCAATTTAAGGACAAACTCGCACGTGCCCTTCGCATGCTAACAGTGAACCGCTACACAAAAATATGCTTAACCAAACAACGTTTACAACCCAGCTTTAACCTCTCGTGATCAACGTGGAAACGGAAACGTAAAGTTCCTACCCGACTAGTCATATGCAGTTGAAGTAAGCGTGTTTTTTTGGACGTGAACGTCGACAACATTTCGACCTACCTTTTCGTTTTAGCGTGGAATCTGGCCTCTTGTTTCCTCAGCAAAATCTCCCAATGTTCAACGGAGAATTGATCAGTTCTAATAAAAACGTTTCAGAAAGATCTTTATCCATCTATGATGTTCGAAAATACTCGAAAACAGAGTTCTACTACCGAACTAAGTTGGAGAATTTCAATAATTCAAATGAGAATTTGAGTTTTTTTCCTCAAGTTGAACAGGCAAACTGTCCCATTACCAAAATGGAATGGGTAAAATAGTTCTATAACTGTGTTGAGTTGAGAAATAAAAAGTTGGCAACTATTTCTTAGATATTATGGCGACTGTTCGTTACTAATTAGTGGTTACGTGGCCTTAATGAAACGCAAATGTAGCCCGCTCGTCGTATGTACAACAGTACGTGATAGATATAGGAAAACCAGAGAACGTGACAGTAAACGGTTTATTAATTACTTCTGACCAGCTTAAACGGATTTGCCCAGTTCGTTTTTCTTTTGACGCCATTTATTTGTCAAATCTAGACATTCACTTTACCGCTTTGGCGAGATAAAGTTGAGATAAATGTATATGGCGTGACCGATCAAGTATGACCTTACGTGACTGATTCTCTCAAAGCTGAATCGGGAAATAGAGCCATATGGATATATGTATGTATATATGCGTGCATATATACATATATTGGATTCATATGATTATCTAATAAATTAATATCATATATATACAATAAATATGAAATATAAATCCAATGCATATATATATATATATATATATATATATATATATATATAACTACAGACGGAACCGTTTCGGCCTATTGGGCCTCATCAGTGTAGTGCTGATGAGCAGGATGGAGAAGCCTACATTATATAGGCAACTCAAATGTCCCACGCTTGTGGTACATCTAAGCCATGCCAGAGCGCTCTAACTAGAGACTAGTGAGCGTGCGCAAATGCACTGGCAGCATGACTCATCCTGTAGAGCGCTATATATACATATACATATACATGTTCAATAAAAAGAAGTTGTAACTGATCTAAAAATTTTTGTTTAAAAATATTAAAAAATTGAATTTTCGGTCGCTCCTGCGGCCTTCATCAGAGTTGGTCTTGAAGGCCGCAGGAGCAACCAAAAATTCAGTTTTTTAATATTTTTAAATAAAAATTTTCAGATCAGTTACAACTTCTTTTTATTGAACATGCTTAGCACTGATCGCCCAAGTACCATACATATGTATTCATATACATGTATATATATATATATATATATATATATATATATATATATATATATACATATATATAATTATCTAATAAATTTACGGTCTGTAATTACACTGTGTTTCATACTTAGCGCAATCGTCATAACAATAATAATAATAATACTGCAGAAATTTTCGCAAGGCAGAAAGTGATCCGTTATTGATCCAAAGTGTTTTCGTCAAAGGTTGAAATTTCTCTCTTCCACCCAAGAAACTCGATTATTGCAATTTCCTGGTGTCATTTGAAATGTTTTTTCAAAAGATTCAAGACGAACAGATCTCACCCTACTCTGGTATTGATAAGGAACTTTGTAAGAACTTGAATGAAAAACATCACCCAGTCAGGTCTTTACGATATGCACTTTACGATCGGAAATAGAAAATAAACCTTGTCGGTGATGGGAAATATAAATGGGGGCTTCCATATCCGTCCAACTTAATAATCAGAATTGTTTCTTTTTGAAAACGAATTGTTGATTAACATATTGTTAATACGGAGTTGAAGCTTACATTTGGTGTTGGTCAGGGATTCCATCCAAAGTATCCAGGAACCGTCTCTCAAGTTTTGATATGCGATTCATCAAGGTAAATGTTGACATCATCAGAATAACTAACCTAGGCAATACATGAACAACAACAGTTTCAAAAAACGTTCAACGTATCTTGGAACTGGAAACGATATGACATAATTTAATTCAGTCCAATTTTGCATAGATAGGGAGCGTAGAAAATATCTGCGGTAACACCATGATAAACTTAAAATAGTGTATCGCATAAACTTACAATAATGAAGAAAATAAGAGGAAAACTTCGGGACTACATTGATTCCTAGAAAAAGAAGTCAAAATATTACCAAAATGCACGCGCTCTATTTTAAATTTTTCTTAAACACTAACAATCTATGGCGAATGCAATAAACCCACGACGGTCTTTGCAACAAGATACCCACTTATGATAATCTGATTATCATGAAAAGTTTCTGCTCATGTATATCTCTGAGGATGATCCTGAAATATCCGCTTATGATTTGTTAGTTTAACACATACGCCAAGACGTCAATCACGTGGCATAAAATCGCATGTGTTAACGGACCTAAAGCTTTTTAATCGCTGAAGAGCAAGGAGGAAAACACAATGTTTTATACGTTCGAATACATGGACCTTTTTATACATGCGAAAACTTTAGGCGTACACAGACACAAGTCGAAAAAGACACAAACCTCTTAAATAACCAGCCTAAAAAGGAGCCACAACTGGAAAGGCTGTTTAATAAGGTTACCACTGACTTTATGATTCCTACATAGAAAAAGCAGTTAAGGTTATGGACACCAGCTAGTTCTGAATATTGAAGAGTATAAATAGATTATTGAACCTTTTGAGTATCTTCGCAAACAACCCGAGTGAGGTATATTTGTTTCATCTTGCTGTTCTTTGGTATCGGTCGCCAGGTGTTCTTTGTGGGAGAAGCCCCCAGCTTCTTGAACGACTGCATGGTGAGTGAGAGGGCTGTTCGGACATGAAACTGCACGTGGACGTTCCTGTAAGGACTGCATTGATTCTAAAAAGAACACACAGTATATTGGTGGGTGACCTGGTTCCTAGGTCGGTTGGGGGATAGGATTGGGCCGGGGAAAGGGAGAACGATCGGAGAAGAGGGAGAGTGAGGCAGAGGAGAGGAAAGGATGCGGGAGTAGGGGGAGAAAGTAAGGGGAAGGAAAGGGGAGGGGAAGGGATGGAATGCAAGGCGAGAGTGGAAGGTGGGAAAAAGGGAGAAGAGGGCTAGGGGAAGCGAACATATGGAGGGGGAGGGTGGATAGGAAGAGGAAGATAAGTGTGAGGGAGGGAGGGGAGAGGAAAGGATAGGAGGGGAAGGGGAAGTTGAAGGCAAGGAGTGAGGAGGGGAGGGGATCGGAGGGGAAGGCGAGAGGAAACGGAAGAGGAGGAAGAAGAGGAGAAAGAAGGGGGGGAAAAGAGGGGAAGGGGAAGAAAGGCGGGAAGGGGAAGAAAGGCGGGAAGGGGAAGAAAGAGGGGAAGGGGAAGAAAGAGGGGAAGGGGAAGAAAGAGGGGAAGGGGAAGAAAGAGGGGAAGGGGAAGAAAGAGGGGAAGAGGAAGGAAGAGGGGAAGAGGAAGGAAGAGGGGAAGGGGAAGAAAGAGGGGAAGGGGAAGAAAGAGGGGAAGGGGAAGAAAGAGGGGAAGGGGAAGAAAAAGGGGAAGGGGAGAAGAAGAGGAAGAGGGGAAGGGGAAGGAAGGAAAAGGGGCGAGTCGAGAGAGGGAGGGAACGTGGGAGGCGGAATGAAAGTGAAAGCGACGATTAATACGCATATGACATTTCAAAATGTAATTAATAAACAACTGCCTTAATTTTTTGTTCAACCACATACCCCTTGAAGATTGTATCTTTTGCGCCAGGAGGGGAAGTTCATCTTCATTAAAAGTAGAGGTCTCTTCCAAAAGCGCTTCCTTGAAGATAATTCAGCGTTAATAATCTCCACAAAGCAAATGTGAAATGCACGATGCTAACGATAGTATAAACTGAATAAGCGGAGGGGGGCTTATGATACAACAGAAAAACAATTTTTCTTTGTTTAATAACTGAAAAAATAATTACCTCATAACAATATCAAACGCCTACGCATACTTGTTGCGGTTATTTATGTCTCATTTTACTTCACCCTAACCACAACAGAATCACACGCTTATAGTGTGCGTGTGAAAAAAAAAATTCGTTAGTTCATGATCAGCTCGGTTTTCTCTGATGTACCGCGCTCCTTAAAATCACTTTGTAACCCCTAAGTAATGTTAATTAGTTAACGTCCCAGGGTTAATATATAATATCCCTGGGACATTAACTAGTCGTCTCGCTGTACAAAAACTTAGCAATAAACAGAACGATGACATGTTTGTGGAAGTTGATCGTCCAGGTTAGTGTAGTCTTGAGAAAGACTGTTGGTGGAAGTGACTGAAGTTTCGACAGCCTTAGCGGCAACCATCTTCTTGACCCTTTTGACTCTGAAGATGACCGCCGCTAAGGCTGTCGAAACGTCAGTCACTTCCACCAACAGTCTTTCTCAAGACTACACTAACCTGGACGATCAACTTCCACAAACATGTCACGATTCTCCCAGATTCAAACCATTTACTTTAAACAGAACGATAAAATTCAAACGTATTTTGAAACACTAAAATCAAACAGAACTACACTTCTACATTCTCAACGAAGCCTCTGGTGATAACGAATAAACAACTTAGTTACCTCAGTTTCGATAACTAACCTATACTTATTCGAGCCAACAAATGGAAAAAACTGTTAAAGCTGTCTAAATAAATTTTTGGGTAATCTAGTACGAAAAAAATCATTACTTTAACTGTCCTTAAGATCATTCAAGTCACAACGTGACACTGTTTTCACGACGTTTTCAATTTTGGTTTACATGAAAAATTGGGAACGCCGTAGTGGAACCAAATTTGGTTTTCCATGTACCAAAATGTGTCAGACAAAATTCAGGAACATTCATTCTACCAAAAAGAATTTTGATTTCGGAAGGCCTGTTTCGTTGGCAGCAAAGCTAGGAAATATTTCTATCAACAATGTCGCACAATCAGGCGTCTTCAAAAACCATTCACCTCATCTGCCTCTGCATTTCCAGGAATTTCATCCATTCCCTAAATGGTAAAAAGTTTAAAAATCTGTTACCACAAGCACAGAACGCATTCTTCAAATATGTAAGCTCTCCAGCGTAACGCATCTCTTGAGTCGCAACGTGACTCAAAACCGAAGCCACTAGGAGCCCGTTGTACGAAACCCGGATGTTTCTGTTCACTAGCTCGTGCTTATCTGACGGTCACGACTATCTACGAATTGTAATTTGTACTGCTTAAAATTATCTTCGCTTTTGAAATTCGCCCATTGATGCTGAAGAGGGCAGATATTAAATTATTGCAATTAAAAACTTTTCTCTCTTTAAAAGGAGTTTAGAGTTTAAATATCCCGTTGAGTAGCGTAGAATCGGATTTTATTATTGTATAACAAGTCAGACGGTTATTAAATTGAGCTTTGTAACCAACTGCAATACTACACTCTCAGCAAAGCTGTTTCAATCTCTTAAACGTCGGTTTATAATACAGTGTGTAAAAAGTTTTATTTCAACCCAAGTGGAGGCATTGAAGTGTACAAAAACAAGAGTACATCTGGTAGAATCATACCGAATCTAGTTTGTGTTGATTTACGGACTCTTGCCAAATAGTTGATAACAGTTTGTAAGCGGCATCTCGTGAAATAAAAGAGCAAAACAGATACTAAAAAAAGGAAACAGTAAAAATGAAATATAAAAGAATTGACAACATTTTATTACGACTGACGAACAGCCATTTAGGTAAAACAACAAGTATACAACGTTTGAAGATTTTTAGCAAAATTCCGGGTGGTATGTCCGCAACAATTAGTCTGCATATGTCTAACTCTCTCCTTTACAATAAGCCATAAAACACTTTCATCTCAAAGTCAACGTCAGACCAATTGGTCGGAAGATGATTTAGTTATAAAGTCAAAATATTTCTGCATACCTATGATTAACCTCATAGTGACGTCATCATGAGGTAATCGAAAAATGAAAAAATCCTACTGGTTTGGTTTGAGAATGACTTTGAAATAGAGTCGAAATATCATCGCATTTTCGTCTCTGTCTTGTCTTGTTCATAACTTGAAAATCAAGCTAACAAGATGACGTGCTTTTCGGATTATGTTTTCTTCTTTACTTTTTGACGTTTTCGGCTGGTTATGGTTTCTGGTCAAATTGTAACAACTTGGTTAAAATTTGACAACTTAATAATCGCATGTATACTTTTTCATAGGTACTAGCTCTGATTCAAACGAGTTTCAAAAATATAGCATAACGTTAGTGATGCCGGAACTAACTATAGCAATGTGTTCTTTGAAACTCTGCATGGAGTAATAGATTTATTTCAAGTAATAAAGTGATCAAGTAAGTTGAAGTTGTCAAATACCATTAGTTATGCTCTGAAGACGTCCCAGGCTAACGGGACGAAAGCTCAGCAGTTTACGAAGACAAAAAATACATGGAAGTGAATACAAATTACTTGAAATAAATGACTATAACAATATTAAGTTTTTTTAATTTTAAATTTAAGTTTTTCGATGTTATATTGTGACGTCACCACATTATGTCCGCAAACGAAACATCTTTGACCGCATCTTTCTCAGGCAATATGTTGATTAACCCTTAAATGTAACCCCTATCACAAATACATTGGAAACAGTAGCACAGCAACGGAATACGTCCGATCACTCTTTAATTTTTGGCTTATGTATATAAATGGTTGTTGGGTAAACATGTTACAATATTTTCACCAATGCACCTTACCTTTTTCTTTTCTGTGCAAACAAGTATTGCATTTGGAAACATATAGGCAGTTTTCGCCCGACTGATTGATTTAATTTTCTTACATTCAAGTTTCACCTGCAATTCAAATTTAAAACAACCGCATCTATTAAGGAAAACCCCGGAGAATAATGGCACGTTCCAAGAACTGGACATGTTGACTTACCTGTGTTTCCCAGCCAAAAATGTTTGAATAAAAACAGAACCAATTCTGAGAAGCAAACAGTCGACCATGAAGCAAAATGTCTCGGCTGAGAGCACACGAGTAGTCTTAAACAAACAAAATTTCAAACTATGAAAACATTCTCTGATGTAAAATTTAACTTGATATTGTGCGTGTTAGTTTTAAAGACCATACGTATCACAAGGTCAACACCAAACCACCGCAGGTCATTCACAACTTCATTCAAAGCATGTGAAAATTTGAGATACGTATCAAACCAAAAGATAGACACTTAGTACCTAGGTAAAAAGATGCTTCGCTAGGTGTCTAATAACTGCGAAAACATCACTGGACAAAAACCGGTTTAATTAATTGTGCATTTAACAGATTATTACCATTGATGGGAAATTCCTCTTTCGGTATATCCTTGAAAAGTTTGTGAAATTCCTCATAAGGATTACGCGGCGACAGTAAAACCTAAACATTTAAACAAGACGCAGTTTACATAGCAACTATCAATTACAAAAAATTCAAAATGACGGCATCGGTGAGAGGACTGGAGCGCCCAGCGATGAAATCAAATATACCACCAGATTGGAGAAATGTTGACTTACGAGCTTAGCAAATAATCCGACCTCCTGCAAGATAAAAACTATGCTACATTACAGTCAAAGCAGAGTGTTATAATGTACTAGCCAACCCAGCGTTGTACTTCATCAAATATCTATTTCAGGTCAGAGTTGGGACTCACTTCGCAGGAAATTTCATGATCATGGAAATCTTGTATTCTTTAATTTTAAGAAAACCTGATAATCTGGATTCTTACCCTGACACCCTTTGAAAGCTGGAAAGAGTTACGTCTGGTATGTCTCCTTGGCAATGTTGCAGACTCCCCATAGTCTTTTTTATTCTTTTTAAAAGACTTGGAGCGTTTTAGAGAATCAGATTCCATACTTACAGGGTAAAATTTCCCGCGAGGAAGTGCGAATTAGGTTATCAAAACGTTCACAAGTTATCTTAAAAAGCTCTCCACATAAAGAGGAAACATCGGTGCAGAGGCAGATAGTGATGTTAGTTAGGTCTTCAAGCAGGTGGTAATAAAGTCTCATAAATTAGTAATAGAAGCATATTTTATTTTCATTTCTAAGTAAAGGTACCCTGAGAATGAGGCAAGGCTAATTGGCTAAATGCGACGGGTCATTTTCTTCGCGAGAAGACTACAAAATTACTTGTGGACTGTTACATAAGCCAGAAAATACTTTCGTTTAAAGATTTCACTAAAGTTTACAATATGGTAAAATATTGATTTGTACTTTAACGGTGCTTAACCTTCTTGAACAAATCTTACGTTGCCAACGGTTTAGGGTATCGAACCTTTCTCAACAACTGTACTACGAGGACGTCGTAACGTTGTCTTATTCACAGAAACTTACAAGCACTTTTCAAATTCACTGATAATCCATCAGGTGTGTACCAGATCAGAAAACTTTCCAGTTACGTGAAAGAAAAGATGCGTGACATGCCTTTAAAATACGTCTGATACTAATTCAGTGGTAATAGAAACAATATGAACGGCCAATCTGTATGGAATTTACAAAGCACGCCAAAGGTGAGCCATATTAGCGCATTAACCCTTTCCATCCTTAATCAGACTTGGATTACTTTGCTCTGGCGAACGCCAGATAATTCTACGGAGATTAACGTCAGAAGGTTTAACTCGTCAAGGCCTGATGTCTCAGAAAGGAAAGTTAAGGGGCAGGACCCCCATTCTGCTGAATTAAATTGTTTAGCGCTTGCCAAAATAAAATTCTTATGCGCATCCATTCTCCTATATGGGTTTAATTTTGTACGGCTTAGACTTGAAATGACATCTGCTTATTTTATAGGCCTGAAGGGGGGATTTAGTGGGGCACGGAAAAGGCATCCACTCCCGGGAAAAGTTTCTTTTTTTCCGTTTAATATAGAGATGAAAAAATTGGTTCCAATTAAATAAACGAAGCATAGGTTCAAAATAGTTCTATTTATTGATAAGTTCATTTCTGGAAGATTTTCTTGGGGAAGCTCTGAGAGCTCTGCCTGCTGGAGGGGTGATCTCCTGATCCAAGTGAGATCAAAATAACCTTTTTCACTAAATAGACCTAGTTCAATGCAAACATTAACTTTATGTTGTTTTTTCTCCCCATGAATTTCTAATGACTTGAATAAGTGTCTGATGAAGGGTTGAATGCTGCTAAAACAATTCATCTTAATCAAAAATTCTGATTAGCAAAGAGATAACAAATATCCTGAATGTTGATGAAAAGATATTTAATATTCCAAAGAAAGCACTGAACCAACTGACTGATAATTTATCTTCATTTACTTGACAAGTCACATCAAAAACTACTGCATATGTTTGACTGCAGTGGTAAAACAATACAAAGTGCTCCCCTAAATTTAGTTACATCTTTTTTCGTTCAATTAAACACTTTAACAAGTTTTTCATACTAAGAAAGATGAACAATCAGGAAATCAATGCAATTCTCACTTACGATTTTTCCGTTAAAATTACAATACTTTTTAGCAAGACTGCATCATGAAAATTTGGATATTGTGACAGGAAAATATTTTTCATGATCATCTTGATAAAAATATATCATAATATTATTTGCTCAGTAAGTTACAGATTATTTCTTACAATAATATCCTGCCCTATGAGCAAATGTAGTGCCATGTTTGCAGTTTATTTATAAGGACTTGAATTACAATTATATCCTATAAGCTTCAAAACATGAGTGATATTCTTATTATTCTCCCATGACAGTAACCAAGACTTCAAATCTAGCTACTCTAGCTAGTGCCAGAGGTTTGAACATATGTATATGGGAAGGAATCTTCATCACTCTATTATCAAAATCCATTCAGTTAGCTTCCTCAGGATTTTTAGTTTTCCTCCCAAAGAAAAAGTTCTTAGGATAGGTTCAGATAAGCCATTGATAAAAAGTAATTGACTGTAAATAATTTAGATCTATTAATCCTTTAATGCATAAATTTTTTGCTTTTGTTCTTTGTTCTCTCTTTGTTTATACCTTTGTTCTTTCACTGGTTCTTTTGTCCTTGGGTGTCCGATATATTGGACACTGTGCTTTAAAGGGTTAATGTAAATAGAGATTTATCACTTATGAAAAATTGATGTAATTAGCTTCTGAAAAACCTAGCTTCACAGTGAGATGAAAACATTTACATTTATAACATCACATACACAGGAACTGCAAAAATAAATGTGTAAATTTACCTACTATGAAACAACAACACATTAAATAGCCTAACAACTTGTTAACATTGCATCTTTAACATTGAAAAAAATTATTTTTAACAACGTCAAAGCTTTTTAACCATAACACTTCAATGTTAACTTGACAACTGAAGTGACTTTCAAGTTTGTGATCTTGAATAGCGATTGAGCAATGCCCAAATTTTGATGGCAGTTATGAAAACCAAGACAAACAGATCTTGACCTTCATAAAATTTGAGCCCTGTTTTCAAAGATATCTACCCCTAACATGTAGAAGTCCTTCTCCTTTGCAAGAGAAAAAATGGAAAAGAAAATTCAAAGGACTTAAGACGGTTTTAACCCTTTAACTTGCAAAGCTAGCCAGGACACCTCTTCTTGACCAGTGAAATTGCTTGGCATTAGCCAGGATATAGTTAGAACCTTATGTACTAAAGTCTGGTGTAGGGGTCAACAAGTTAAAGATATAATTGAAGTGAAATAATCAGAAAGGTTTGAGTACTGCTGAAATGTGAGAATAGTTATCTAACATTTTGAAGGCCCATGTTTTTTCTCTCTGACAAAGGGCCTTTGCTCAAAACATTAGATAACTACTTTCACATTTCGGCAGTACTCAAACCTTTCTGATTATTTCACTTCGATTTCCACACTGCCTATGCAGCACTCCATTTTTATTTCATGGTAAAGATATAATTGCTGTTTAAAGCATTATTATCAATGTATTGTTTACCTTAAGTCTTGAACGTCTGGTTGGTTGAAACTAAAAAATTACATCAAGCAGAACTGAATGTTAACTTAAAAGGCATGGCATGATCTTCTAAAAACATCGAAAACATTTGACCATTCAAAAAGTCACTTCATGAGTCCCCATCTCTGGTAGTCCACCAAAGTAGAGACTTCACTATAATTTCAGTTTTTTATCCAGCAGATAATAGCATTTTTATGCCCTATGATCTTCATAAATTTAACTAAACATCAACATGACTTTAATATGTAAAACAAACTATCCATGACAAAACCACAGTCAGTTTTTTGATATCCACAAAGTTTCCATTGCTGACGAGCCTTGGGAATCCCATCTTAACATAATTATCTTGAGAGTAAACAAACCCCTTTCAAAATATTCTGAATATGCCAGCTAGGCACTTGCCCTTTCATTCCCTCCAGTCAAGATTAATGAACCCATGAATAAATACAGTTTGGTTCATATAAATCAGAAAGTAGTCATAGACAATTGCAAACAATCATAGAAAATCAGTTGCAGTAATTTTTCATTGTAAACAAGAATGTAAATGGTCTCAGGCTTCCTGATGCGGACAGACAATTCATCATGACAGATCGTAACTGGCTCAACTTTTCCAATCCATTACAGTCTGTGACCATCTGCTCTGTGTTCATCCAAAAACCTGGGCAGTTGTCTGAGTTAATTTATTGGTCTTACACGAACCAAGTTTAAAACACAGGTACTGAATCACCTAATCCTAACCTATAGCTTCCCTCTATGATTGTGATCTTTTTTTGAAGAAGAGGATCCCCAAGCAACAGATGAATGAAAGAAACTAGGATTTAAAAATGCCTATCATATTATGCTAGCAAGAAAAGACTACCAGACTGCAGTGTACAGCAAAACAGGTCACGACTTACTGCAATATATTCTTTTACCTTAGTTTCACTTGCCAGTTTTGTCCGATGTGCAAAATTATCTATTATGTTTTCTGATGATGTTAACCTATAAAAGCACCAAACAAATTTGATTGAAAATTCTTAACAACTCAAGAATGCAGTTGTGAAATATTTAAAACTCATTTACTAATCGCTAACCGCAGCCAATCACCAATTCGATGGGCAAGATAAGTTGCTGATATTACAGGTAAAACAAGACGCAACATTTAACCCAATATTTACGTTTTAACGCGTGTACGTAAACAAGAATGATAGTTTGACTTTCTAGGAGCAATTCATGGTTGAAAAGTCTGAAAATAAGCTAAAAAGTATCCCTATAAGATTACTATTTCCACGAATTTCATGACAACATAACTTATAAGATACGTCTTCCAACAAAAACGTTCAATAAGATAACAACTTGCTGCACGCTCTGATGCTTCTATCGGGGGAGTAAGAAACTTGCGTTGACGCCGACAGGAACAGTAAAGCTCTGTACAGTAACGTGATGTGAATGTAAACTCTACAGTTAAAACATCTAGACATTCAGTAAACATAGGAATTTTGTATCGAGAGCAGGAGTTTGCAGCACATACCTATCTTCACCCTCTTGATGTTGCTCAGATACAGGCAGACTGGCATCTTGACGGTCGTACGAGAAAGAAGGAATTGTGAAAGCTAAAGGAGAATATTTAGAAGGCAAGTTTCACGAAAACCATAAACCGTTGACGACAAGAAATCACTTACATTTACGCAGCGAGAGCCGGCGTTTTGCAGTCACAGAAGCTGCCATGTGCCACCTGTTTGACAATGTTCAAACCTTTGCATTGCTTTTTGTTCAAACTGCTCAGCTTTTGAATAAATTAAAGTAAAACGCCCCCATATTGGAAGAACGGAATTGAGATTGTTATTCAGTTATTCGGAAATATAGCTCCCACTTGCAACAGATATCGATCGATTCGATTCATATCTAAAAACCTGAAATTAGTTTTTTAAAAATAGATATGGCCACAGGAAATAACAACTACCTTGGCGTAGAATTAGAGACTGGAAAGTTGGAAACAAAAGTAAAAAGCAATGGCCAAGAAATGCACGAATTCAGAGGCTGGCCAAGGTGGCAAGGACTCATTCAGTTCCCTCATCACCCTGTTTCCCAGTAAAATGACAATTACTTCAAATTAGAATGAGCAGGAAGACGTTTTCTCTTTTTCCACCTTCTTGGAGAGTCATTTTCCAGGAAAAATACATATTTGCAAAATAGATGTGTACGTTTCCAATCTCCAAGATAAATATTTCATGAATATTCTCAGTTGAACGGCGGCCAGATATCCGAATTCGAGTTCAACACCGAAAATTGGCGCACCGTCGGTCCCATAGTAAAACTATTTATATTTTAAACAGAAGACGGT
Organism: Heliopora coerulea; assembly: GCA_030142905.1. NCBI lineage: Eukaryota > Metazoa > Cnidaria > Anthozoa > Scleralcyonacea > Helioporidae > Heliopora > Heliopora coerulea. The sequence goes on from JASJOG010000020.1 coordinate 1,084,124, forward strand.
CCCTGTAAAAATAGAGCTTCCTGGGAGATTTTCCAAAATCAATGTGAATTTGAAGATATCTTCTTGTTCGGATTCCAATCGAGAACACCCGTCCCTATCCCGCTGACTCTTCGTGCACTTCGGCAGATGGGTGATTGCCCTGCCTCTGACTACCTAATTTATTTGTACATCTTTCATCAACTGGTTAAAGCTTTAAACGAAGTTACCTGAAATGCAACTGAGTTTTCCTATTAGTGTGACTTTTCTGCATGTCCTGCTTACCTCGATCACCCCAGGTAAGGTAATGCTTTTCATTTGAGACGCGATCTTAGCGTGACAGAACATGGACTTGCGACAGTAACCGACTTGTATTCTCAAATATTGGCACAAGCATCGAGCTTTGTGTGTAGTCGTACAAGTCGCTCACAGCCTTTTTGTAGCGATTCTGCTGTCGTCTTCGATAATCTGAGTTCCATAGCCGAGGAGGAAAGTGACTGTCTGTTTAGAAAGTTTCGAGCTAACGTCCGTTAATACGTCCAACACAGTTAATATGTTGAAATATGCACAAGAGGCTATTGAAACTTGGAAGGAAGTTATCTTCGAAAAACCGTTTTTTTTAAGTAAACTGACACATAACCTTGATATCCATTAAAGAGAGTCTATCATTTCAGAGGCCAGCAGTTCATTGTTGGTAATCGATGCGAAGCTGGCTTGAAACGTTTGCTAGATCTTGAGGCTTGAATTAAGGATTTAAGTCAGCACTTCCGTAGTGCAGTTCTGTTATTATTAACTATCCGATATTTTGTCAAATTAGTCTCTAGCGGAGATCTCTGACGTTCCTCCTAATGTAAAAATTGCGATTTGAATATAATTCAGTAAATAATTTGCCAAGCTTCGATAAACGCATTTGTTCAGAAGAGTGAAATCAATGGCTTGGTTGAAAGAAGTTCTCACACCCACTTTCACAGACTGTGTTGCGTGAATTATAACGATCTGTTATATGTTTTTATAGCAGGAATTATGTACAGTACTGGACTTGAGTTTCTCAACCTGGGGTACGCATACTGCCCGGGGTATTTGAGAAACCGGTTGGCAAGCTGTTTTGAACGCTGAGTTATTAACTAGTATGTTTAAATTATTCTGTTTGTGTAAATTTAGAAGTTGAGTTATTGTAATGTTGGTATAATTGACCACTAACCCAATGCATTTCATGCTAAACCTTGAGCAAAGTTCAAAGAATGTACAAAGCAAGTATTTAAAAAGCATATTTTAGCAATTGCTGAGTAAATGATTGAAGTAGCTCAGAATAACTGCCCGTGTCAGGTGCCATATAAATACACCAGTATTTACATCTGGGGAATTGACTTCTGTACATTCAGAGGCAGAAGTCAACACATTTTATATGCCTTGTCAACTTGTATCCCACAAAATGATTATGACATATCTATAGGAATTATTAACTCTGTTAAAGGCAGAATGCATCCATGTTTACCTCCAGGTAGAGAGACTTAAATTTTGTTATGCTATCTCCAAAAGACTTACATTAGAAAGAGTGAATTTAGAATGCTATTAAGACGTGCACCAAGATTTAATGTACAGTATATTACAGAGATATTGTTGGTCAAAGGTGAATGAAAATACAGTTAAGTATAGCTTACAGTCCAATAGCAATTGCAAGTGTAACAATCTGTTACATAATTTAACAATAACGTATGAAGTTTTAAACTGTTTTTGATTTAATTTCCTTCTTTCCTGCACAAATAATCCAGTGATATCCAAAATAGTATTGACACAGTTACAAAGCGATGATATTGTAAAAGAAAATGAACCATTCAAATTGGCCTGTAGGGCCACAGATAACCAGGAACTGACAAAGTCAATCACATGGAAGGGTCCAGATGATAAAACAGACATACAAAATACTTCTGACACCAAAATAATGGAAATAAAAAGTGAAGGTAAGACAAAAATCCTCCCAAATAATTTTAGCATTATTATATAAGTAATTTAATAAACTACAAAATTACTTCAATCTATACTAATAAAACAATTTTAACTACATGTATTCTTACTAAAAATAAATAAAATCATCTTCTTTGTTAGAAATTACAGCTGCTTCCTTCAGGTAACTAACGTTGTTTAGTGAAGTAGTTGACCTTAATTTCAGTTTAAATTGTTTTTTGCTGGAACATACTTTGCCTTCTTGTGGTAGATGGTTCCATGTCAAAGGTCCCTTGTATCTAAAAGATGACATCTCGGAGTGAAACTTGGAAAAATATGTACCAAACATTCTGCTCATATTTTATAAGTATGTGGAACATCTTGATCTGAACTACAAGGGAATATTATGCAGCAAGTAAAAACAAAACTTTTCGACATATTGCTAACAAATATGTTTAAAATGGCCACCATGTTCAGTTATAGGTAGTTGATCTAATTTCCAAAAAATATTGGATGGGGTTCTGAAGCCCTCCCCCCCCCCTCAACCATCGGCACGACAGTCCCTGGCTAGGCATGATAAATCTTAGTATTGTTACATTATTCAGCAAGCAAAAGGATTGGGTTCACTAATCAATTTAGTACCAAATGTGCAGGCTACTTTCAAGTAGTTTCATTCTTCAGATCCTAATTTTGAATTTGCAAACCTTTATTGATAGATAAGAAGACTATCACGAGTAATTTGACAGTGTCAAAACCTCCTAAACAATCAAGGCTGTTCTATTATTGCTTCTACGACAATTCTGGCAGCCCCAAAACGTTTTCCCTATCGTTTTTGGAAGGTTTGTATGGCAATTCAAGCTCAGATTTCTTTGGATTTTTTATGGTATAATCTCATGTCACAGCATGCACTGTGCATCGTGTCACAGGGCGAAAAAAAAATACCTGAGTTTCTAATTTATTGTTAGGAAAACGTAGGTAGGGTAGATCGTTTTGTCTTATTTTTTAAAATTATTTTCTTAACCTTTCGTGAACATCAAACGTTTTTTGGTTTTCTGTTTTGTTTTGTATTTTGTTTTTGTGCTCTTACGGACAACTTTTTTCCTTCCAGATGGTAGCATCCCAGTTGTTACCATAATTAATCGAACTACCTCAAGAGAACTAGAGTTCGTCGAAGCGAAAGTTGGGGAAAGAGTGACCTTAGTTTGCCAAATTTCCTATAAAAATTTCATAACTGACCCAAGCTTTTTCACATTGTCATTAATTTGGCAAAAAGAAGGCGTCGAGGGGAATTTAACAGAGAAGAAACCTCAGTACAAGACTGGAAATCACACTGAGATTATAGAGTATCGAACTACTGTTGGAGGAAGCTATCACTGTCAATCATTGTTCTCATTTTTCAAGAGGAAATATGAACGTAATGCAAGTGTAGAATTGAGTAGTAAGTCCGTTCTTTGTAACTTTGCATGGAGTAATGATCGATTTATTCTCAGTAATTTGATACTTTCATGTTATTTTATGTTTTTTGTTTGCCGAGCTTTTGTCCCGTTTCCTCGAGACGCCTTAAGAGTATAACTGTTTTTACTATATGGCTGAGCTCGCTATCCCGTCTGTACGCAAAATGAAGCACGCAGATTGGCTGTCTAGCCGTGCAATAAGTTTTTCGTACAGACTTTGTACAGACCGGCAAGTTTGGTGGGGAAATTTGCGAATCCATTTGAAGGCAAACAAACCAGATTTAGGTACGGTTTACAGAAGATTCGTAACAACAAACTGCGGAGAAAGAAGTTAAATGTGTGAAGTCATAGTGAAGGCAAATAAGCAAGTACGCGGCCAAACTTTGTGAATGTTACCAAGGAATTTTTAAAGCAACTTGTCCACTACTTCCTTTGAAACAATTACCCGTGCAATTAATACACTAATACAATTATTCGCCAAAGACGGTGTGAATATTGTTGAATATGCCCGAGGTGAAGTCGAGGGGATTATTCAAGAATATATTCACATCGTCTTCAGCCAGTAATTGTCTATTGTTATTCTGACCTAAACAATCTCATGAATAGAAAGTCCCCTCTACTCCAATGCCATTGCAAACAAGCCGGCACTCACTGTTTCCTGGCTTTGACATCGAAAATATTTTTACATTGTATTCCCCTATTTTGTTTCTATCCTTACGTGTTTGTACTGTCGTATCACTCTTCCTATTTCAATTTGGCTCTGTTGCTCTCCAGTTTTGCCCGAACGTTACGGAGAGGAGAGGGAAGTGAAATACTATGCAGGAGATGATGTAAACCTTAAATGTGACATTGTTGGTTATCCCCTGGTGTACGAATGGCAGTTCGAAGACGGAACAAAAATTACAGGTATGATTTTTGTAGAAAGATTGGTGTTGATTCTACGATTTTAGAACCACACCCATCCCATACTTCAACACAGTCTGACAACAGTGCAGCAGTCAGAGGATGTTCTTATACATGTGTTACCTGTGATCCAGTCCATGGCCATCATCAGTCAGCCCATCCATCTGTCCATACATCCATCATTCATTCAAACAATTAATCAGTCAGTCAACCAAACAACCAAATTGAATCCATCAATCAACCAACCAACCATCCAACCAACCAAATTGAATAAGTCAATCAATCAACCATCCAACCAATCAATCAAGTTGAATCAATCAATCAACCTACTAACCAACCAAACCAATCAACCAACCAACCAAATTCAATCAACCAATCAATCAACCATCCCACCAACCAAATTGAATCAATCAATCAATTAATCAATCATTTAACCAACCAAATTGAGTCAATCAATCAATTAATCAACCATTCAGCCAACCAAAGAAACTGAATCAACCAACCAACCAACCAACCAACCAATCAACCTTTATTTATTTAACCACTCAGCACCTAGGAGTGCCAGACTCGTTAAACCGTGAACGTTCTTCTGGCATCAGATTGTTGCTACAGTGAGGAAACCTGACATCAAGCCTAACTCAGAGTGTGCGTTTTAGCGTGTATACGACACGATTGTTGCATCGGTCATTCTGGTGTATGTAATAAAGTCTTAAGAGCACAATTCTTGTGCTCTTAAGACTTTATTACATACACCAGACTTTATTACATACACCATACAAATGCCTGAGGTGTTGGCTCGTAGTGTCCGTAATGCTGAAACGAGGCACACAGATTGTCAGAAATTTCATATTTTCCTCTCCACAAATATTCAGCGCTAAGCAAATTACATATTGAGCCGATTATTGCACAATTCAGAGCAAAAAAATTGCATTTGACAATCTTAGTGTTATGAACCGCTATTTTTTGGACGTTAGGAAGGCCCATTTTGGCGCTACAAAATTTTATGCGAACTTGTAATTTGTGTGAACCGTCGAAGAAGAAAGAAATGATTTGTCAACTGTTGTTTTTTTGTTTGTTCTATTTTGTTGATATTCTAGCTTCATTAAAACACGCGAAATCGATGGTTCGTGTGTATCAGGCCTTGAGAGGATTTAGCGCGAAGGTTGATGAAGCCTTTGAACTCTCTCTCCAGTCTTAACACGAATAGTTATATCTGTACCCCATTCCTCGGCTGCGTACCTCTGTTAATCGACGTTCCCTTGTGCTGATTTAGTTTGAGGTTATTTTTTTCCACTGTCCTTTTAGCTGATGTTAATTCAAGATTTTCGGTGAAAAAAGATGTCCTGTCAATCCGTGATATCACCTACAGTGATAGAAAGAAGTACATCTGTGTAGCAGACTACGATAATGGAAAGAAACAATTAAAGCAAACAATTATTCTTCGCGTGAAAGGTACAACTCACAGAAGCTAAGGTTGCTAAAAAGTTATCCAGTATCTCCTCGTAAAAATCTCACGATGCACCCCATTGATAATGATAATAATAATGCTACTGTCATCACATATTACACATCAATTTAAAGCTAATTAATTGTAGGAGGTGGTCATGGAATCTAGTATTAGAGCCAAGTAAAGTTATGGAAAAGTAACTGTGTTGACTTGTGGAGTTTCAAGTGCTTTGGAGTTCTGTGTGCAGACTTGAAATTATTAGTGTAATATGCGATAAATTATCTACCATAACATAACCACGGTTTTGTCGAAGGACACGTATTCCACAACTGTTGGAAATTTCAGCGAAAACTAATGAAACGTTGTGAAGTTGTAACTTTAGTAACACACAATTTTACTGAAGAATTGATCGGATGAAAAACATCTGAAAAGTTTTCGTTTATCGAGGAAAGTTTCTTATTTACTTGGGAAAAACGTAAGTGCTAGGGAGAAGCACCCATCTTGTATCCCCACTGGATAAAACTCTGGTTAAGTGCAAGCTTACAATAAAATAATGGTTATTTCAAATCCTGCACCATTTCTGACAAGACTTAATCTGTTTCTTTAACAGATCCTAAGGCTCCACTTTGGCCTTTTCTTGGAATCCTTGCTGAAGTAGTAGTTATAGCAGCCGTTATTCTTGGAGCTGAATATTACAAATCCAGGAGACGGAGTGAAACAGGTAGATTTTAACCGCAGTATATCGAGATATGGTTGTATCGGCAGCAAGCATTAAATTTACTGCTTGATGACTCGCGGAAATCTAAATGCAAAGTGAATTTTGCACCCATGTATTTTGAGAAGAGGTGTTACGCATTCACTTTTTCCTGTATTTAATATCATAAAGTATGACGTATTTGATTGTTGTTTTAATGAAAGCCAACGAAGAAATATATTTGTCCTCTGATTTCCTAAGACATTTGAATATTTTTATGCCTTAGAAAAGGTTAATTGCGGAGTCCCGTTTCAGCGCTTTGCCTTTCCAATCAACGATCATTGCGCAAATTAAGACACATTACAACGTACATTTTAAAAATACTACAGCTGTTATTATGTGATATATGACTACACGTATAATTGGAAGCCCAAGCCCGTTATAAGAGGTCTAAAAATCTTAACCTGAATTCTCAGGCAGCTAGGAGCGAGGAAATGCCTGAGGTGTTGGCTCGTAGTGTCCGTAATGCTGAAACGAGGCACACAGATTGTCAGAAATTTCATATTTTCCTCTCCACAAAAATTCAGCGCAAAGCAAATTACATTTTGAGCCGATTATTGCGCTGAAACAACCATTGCTATACAAGACACTAAAAATAAAACGAACAAACCTTTGAACCTCCTGTGTAAATCTCTTTCCTTCTGGTTGAACATAGTTTCTCTTCCCTCATTTTTTCAATAGTGACCGTAGAAGGGCATTAGTTGCTGCATTTATGTGTAGTGAAGTAGTAAGCCTGCAGAGTACAGGACCAAACAAAAAAGTTGACACCCACAAGTTTAACCTTGATAACCTTTGTTTAACGTGATATGATAACCTTTATTTAAACACGAGGTCACTTCATTTTCGCAATAATTTTCCACAGAGCCATGTACCATAACTCGTACTTATAGTGCACGTTTTATTCCCTATTTAGATGGAGGTTCTAAAGTTCTGTAAGTAACATTTGACACGCTAAACCTTCGATAGACAATTACATTCCGTCTCACCAGCTAGTTGGAAAACATCATCCGCCAACTGTCGAAAAAATCGGCTTTGCTTTGGTTGGATCTGTTGCCACCCAATCCGTTTGAGTTGTGTTCGGCGAAAGCAATTGTTCGAAAGTCAGAATTAATAATTCTGGCCCCAGATGGTCTTAAAGTATGTATGCAACTCTTGGGTCTCCTGCTGGAAATCAAACTCAGTCCCTTGCCAGCTGAGATTAAATGGCGTTCGTAGCTCAGTGGACAGAGCATTGCATTGGAGTACTGGGCCGGTTGTTCAAAGCACGATTAACGCTAATCCAGGATTACTAGTTAATCTATTGTTTTAGTTTCGTTTATTTTGGTTGAACAATCTAGTTTCGATTTGACAGCTTAAAACCTTTTTGTATGCACCCAAAATCTGTAAAAGAAAATTCCAACTTTTATCAGCAACATGATCGGACAGGAGTCCGCAACATTTCCGCTATTCCTGGATTAAGCAAATCGCCTTTTGAACAACCGGGTTGTAGCTTCGATTTGTTGCTGGAGAGCCTAGAGTTGCATTGTTTTGCCAATGCTCTCGCTATGTTACTAAAATAAAATCTGACAGGCGAAAATTTACTGTTACCCTTCAGTGATCGATTGTAAATGCTAGATATTCCCTAAACAAACGTCAGTCGATTTTGTCTCTTCCTGAACGGTTTCATTTTTTTCTACAGAGACGCGGAGGAGACACCTACGACTCTGACGAACACCGAACCAGTCAAAACCTAAAAGCACTTGGTGGAAACTCTGGAAATTTCTCAAGTCTCTCGCGTAAGACTTGTTGAATCGGGATGATACGTCTTATAAAGAACGCTGGTAGCGATTGCAATTTTCTTTTTAATAGTGTAATTCACTGCAGGAAGGTTCATATTATTAGTTTGTGAGTAATTTAAGCTTAAGCGAAGTCGGCCGATGCGGAAACGAAGGTGAATTTATTTACTGGTGCTCTATGTTAAGAGCTACAAACCACGTTATAAGACGGCGAGCTGGATCTTTTATTAAGCCGGCACATGTAAGTACCATCTTGTTTAAGTTACCGCGATTTCAACAATGGCACGTTCCCTTTGTACATCTACTGAATGCAACTACCAGAGGGCCTTTCCAAATCTAATTTGTAATGTTAATCGGGGCAATTATCTTTCCATTCGCTTTGGGAATTCAACGTGTCCATGAAAATAAAAAACCCCGCAAGGTATTCTGGTAGTTGTATTCAGCTAACGTAAATAAGGGGAGGCGGTTATTGATCCTGGTCTCGTTTGCCGGGTCAACCCACTTTATCGCGTTTATAAGGCGAGCGCTAATTTGTATCTCCCACACTGTCCTGAAATAACCGCGGCCGCAGTATTTTCTCAACGTAATATGTACAAGTACAAAGACGAATTTAGTACAAAGATTTCAACGAGATATGGTGAAACTTTGATGGTAACCTGATGGTGAGTGTACTTGTTGCATGATGCGAAACTGTTCAGGTTTTAGTTCTATTTAGAGATGAAGTAAGCGAGACGGACGTTGGCTCGATGTCATAATGCTTACGTGTTTGAAATTACTTGAAATGAGCTGATATAATTAAAGGGCATGCCCTATGCCCTGGTAGCTTCATCTGGGCTGGCTCTTCAAGCCAGCTGAGTGGTTTCCATGTATATCATAGAACATTATGCTCATTTGCTGAGCTGGCCCGCTAACCCGGGTCAGCTAGTCTGGGATAATCGACACCTCAAGGGTACACCACGATACAACTGTTGCATGCGAATTTTCACCTTAGCGCGTATAATAAACTGGTAAGGCGTAGCTCACACTAGCGACCACACGACAAAGACATGAGCATAACGACATAAAGAAAAGGCCAGTTTTTTTACTTTTGTCGTTGATTCCATGTAATTATGCTCCTTTTATATCTTCTCGTCACCTTATTTACATATTCGACCTGTAGAGCGTATGCATTCGGTCTCCAGAGACTCGAATAACGAAGAGCATGGCAGCCATGTTAGTGTACCTAACTAAAGGAGATGATCAAAATTCTTTTGTTTAGGAACATCAGCATGGCGGTCATGACGTCAAGTGCATACGTCCTATAAAACGACAATAGCTGAGTGTCTTTTGCTTTTGCGAGATCAAGTCTTTACGTCGTTTCATCGCTCACTGTGAACCAGGCTTAAAAGTACAATAGACTATTACCGAATTACCTTTTGCGTTCGCTTTAAAACAAGGCCTGTTGACTTGAAAAAGATCATCTGCTGATGCCCAAGACTTCAGTAAAGTATACAAGAATAAACGTAATTATCTCAAATTTTGGGTTTCACAAGATGAACTTTTTTTGGAGGTTGTTTTTTTTATTTAATTCTTTATGTTAAACTTTTCCTGTCAACATAAGTTCCTTCATGCGCGTCAGGCCTCGTTTTAACTCTTTCATGCATTCGTTGGTCTTACGGCAAAAAATTACAACCAAACAAATGAAAAATTAACAAAGAGAGAGAGAGAGAAAGAGAGAGAAAGAGAGAGAGAAAGAGAGAGAGAAAGAGAGAGAGAAAGAGAGAGAGCAAGAGAGAGAGAAACAAACTCCGAAAAACAGCATGTTGAAGACTTAAGATTTAAGGAAAAACAAGACGAATGTAAACGGTGGAGTCTTAAGTCTTCAAGCTGTTGTATTTCGGATTTTGTTTCTTGCTCTATTTCCTTAAATTGTCGGCTGGTAATGACGAAAGGTGAACAGGTAACTCATAAATGGCCTATTGCGCCGTGAGGTTATTTTCCATATGGCGAATTTTTTTCGCTCGCGAAGCGACTTTTTCTTTCGCCTTATTATCTCTCGGCGGGAACGGATGAGGAATTTAAACAATTTATACATCCTACCTATTCTTCCGAAATATTTGTTCAAATATTAATGTTCAACACAAAATTCGTTTAGTATGATTATAGGAATAGGTCTTAGTTAATCCAGATTTCAACTTTTCGCAGAGTATCGAAAGGTATGGGCGACAAAACAACTTGTCAAGTTGTGACTTTCTGACAAGCGAACCGGTTTATAAGAATACAACGTCAATTTAGACGTGTTGGGGCTAGAAAAACCGTTGCAAAGAAAGAAAAACCTTCCGCCATGTTACTTCAGCGCATGGTTAGTTAAGGTGAAGTCACAAGTTTTATCCATCGAGTTTTTCCTTAAAGCGGCCATGGCTTCAAATTTAAGTTTATAGGAAAAAACTTTTTTTTAAGAAATAATGGTCTTCACAGCACTTCCGTAACTCATTTTGTTCTCGAGATATTTACACCTGTCTGGAATATTAATCAAATCAACTACCGCGTCGCGTTGAAACGACATACCTACGTATTGGAAATCATGCAGATCTCGGAAATTATCTAACAAAATCACTCAAAACTCTGTATCTCACGATGGTATCACCACCAGACCAAAAACACCGTTATGGTGACATTGCCAGCTCTCAGTCCATGATCAAGGTATTCCGTTTGGCAAATAAAATTTCGATGAAAATATTCTTGTCAAAAACAAAACTCTCCATGTACCACTAGAAAATATATTTTGTTTGAAATACAAAAGGGGTGTGAGAACTAAAACATCACTATGGGGAGACCATTCTGATGTGTACATTAACTGCATCGTGAAAATTTTCAAGTTGTTTCATTGAATAATCACAAAGATATAGTACATTTGTCAAAAAGTCGCAACTCTGTGCCTATGTGATGTCGCAGACTACCGCATTAATGCATACTAACCAATTGTAAATATCTGAAGAATGACGAGTTATACGGAAGAGCTGTAAGCACAGTTCTGTATCATTTCAAATGTTCTTCAGCTGTCAATATAATTTTCAAAAACGCTCAGTGTCCTGGAAGTAGGACACCTCTTGAACAAAAGATTGAATGAATGCATAAAGAAAAAAATTCAGGCGCTTTAGGGATAAAGCAGGGATGCATGACTATAGCAGCTTACAGGTGATAAACTGTAGCAAAGCTCCATCGTCCGCCACATCTCCCAGCTTTTGATATCGGTGGCCGAAATTCAGTCCAAGATGATCGACAGACGTTTCGATCTCTGACAGTAAAGTTACTTAAATGTGTGAAATATGATCATTATGGAACAAAATAGTACCTCAGATTTTATTTTTATTCCTCATACCGTTTAACCTGTGGCACGTGCTAGAAAACAGTTCAATTTTCGAGGGAATGCATGTCTTCTTTCAGGCAAAGTGGAAATATAACGAATGAGATTCACGAATAAAAGTAACGATAAATAGCTTCATTTGTCGATGGTGTTTTTTGTAGCTAGCGCTAGAAGTCCGAAATTTTCCTCAGTTCAGTGAATCTCGCATTGTTTACGGCTCAGTCGAAATACGTCGAACGACCTACCATTTATTCACCATCAACTCACTCGTTCGAAAGAACTACGATTGCATTAATGCATATTTTATGTGAAGCCTAGCAACATTTCAACACACTGTTCTATAAAACAAGACTGAAATTCTACCTGGAAGTGGAGAGCCATTTCATCGTCCTCTTGAATTCTCCGGACTCTGGTCTTTTGACCTCAAGGACTTCGTTATGAGATTCATCGCGCCCATTTAATCGCTCGCAGCGAAGCAACCGTTCAACGTCCTTACTAAGATATTCTTAACTTTTGCTTTACGTTGGTCTGGGTTTCCAGTATTCGGAATAATCACGAAGTTCAACTTTCTTTGAACGTCAAGCATGCTTCCTGGAAGGCAGTTCCACGTCAATTAATTACACTACAGATAAAGTACTTAAAAGTTCGTGCATTTATAAGTGTTCACCTTTTCTTGTCCATGTGAAATATTGACGTCACCATCAAATCCCAAAGGAACACCGACTTTGTTGGTTAATGCTGTCTCGCCATATTAACCCCTTCATGCATGAATTTTTGTTCTTTAATCTCGGTTTTTCATTTTCTTTCATTTCTTCTTTTGCTCAAGGAGTCCGATTTATCTGATACTGGGCTTTGTAGGGTTAGCATGCACTTGTGAAATGTAACTTTGAAATATTCGACATTTGAAACACATATTGGTATAAACTAGATAATGCCTTAGTACGTGCTCAACTCGTTTCACTAACGTTGTGCCGAACAAGGTTTTGTCCAGATCGTACCAAGAACCAGAGAACTCTCTATTTTCTCGATATATCATGAAACATTTTCCTATGCTATAAAAATTTCCTACCCTCAAACCCGCGATCATACCTTCCCCAAATTGCACCAAATAGGTTTTCCGCTTCATTGTCCAAAATAACAGTACTTTTCCTTTCTTACATCAAGACGTCTTTCCTTTCCCGTAGATAGTACCAAGATATATTAAGTAGTTTCTTCGGTATGCAAGGACAGTTTACCTGATGTTTACCACTATTCATAGATCGTCATCTTTGTTACCTGAAGGGAAGCATGACAGCCACGTGCCTTTTAAATGGAAGCTTTGCATCAGCCGCGAGTGAGTGAAAGCCAACGCCATTTATCACCAGTAACGAAATGGTGTCCAGTAAGACTGCCTGAACTCTTTCACGTCAGCTTTCCCTTTAGCCCCGTTTACACTGTAACATTTTGGGCACTGTACGGCAAATTAACCGTGCCGAGACCTACATGTACACAGAGGTGCTTGGTACGGTTAACTTTTAAGAAATCCGCACCGTTTACACTGTGAAATATAGCAGCACCCATGCCAAAATTTTAGCCGTGCCCAAAATGTTAACAGCGTAAACGGGGTTTTTGACGAGCAAAATCGTCTGACGTTAACCAAAGTAAAATGAGAGAAGTCTTACATCATGGTAAAGAGTTAAACCTTGTGAAGACCTAATGGCAGTCATTTTTGATACTACTTCACTCGTTTTCCTTAAAGGAATGCGGATGTGAAAATAAAGCCGAAAGATGGTTACGGCAAACTGGAAGTCGTTACCTATGCGGATTAATTTCATTTTCGTACGTAATAAATATTAAAAAGAAAAGAAAGGAACGTATGAATTTCAATCTACGAAACTCTAACGAGATTTCGGCCGAATCTGCTTTTATAACTTTTATTTTGAGTTTCGCCTGCGGTAATTACAATATTTTACAAAGGCTTTGAAGAATGTTTAAGCAGTCGTACATATATTTTTTACTGACAAAGCCAAATTAATAGTGACTTTTTGAGTACGTTTGTATAATGTGGTACTTAAAAACACATCAGTTTATTTGGTGTGTACCTTCTCTAACATTAACATAGTATACTTTCAAATGACCAGTTCTCGCTCAGTATCAGGCGAACCTATAGACTTTAATATTAACCTTAATGTGACCTGGCAGTCGTTTTCTTCAAGAAAAAAGCCGTGAGCTTTGCTTAAGAGAGCGAATCAAATTTTATACAACCAAGTTAACCTAGAATTTTACCCTTATATAGCTGCAGAAAGCTGTGCTTGTTAAAGGAGATTTTTGTAGTTCGTTTGCCTGAAAGGCACGCATCGAACTTGCTGCTACCGATAACAACCAGAGATAGATCATGACCATGCAATAACGTGGAATGGATACAAATGTTATATGCTGGCAAAGGCTGTAAGATCGTACGATACAGTTTGCTTAAAATTGATAACTGGAGGTTCTACCCTCAGATTGCGTATAAATATTTTCCATTGAAATTCATAATGTGAAAGGCAGTAACATTTTTGGGGGTCAAATACTTAATTAGACAACGAGCCATATTGACGGGAAAAAAGGAATCGCTGTACTAATTCACGAGTTAAATTATATTTAACGGTATTCAGATTTTTCTGAAACGCCACAGCAGTCATGGCGAAATATGGATCACTTCTGAGCAAAATCTCTTGACGCCTAAAATATTTTTCTACCTACTACCTTTACTCATGCTTCTCAACATATTCGCAAGTTTTAGATAAAACTTCCATTCCTTATTTTTGAAGCAACTGTATGAAAGCGCTTCAGTAGGCAAAGGCAATATACAGATGTGTCAATTAGCCCACAATCTCCTTTATCTTCATGGCTTCGTAAAAACATTGAAATTCGTTTACTTCATATATTTTGAAATTGTCACTTGGGATTGGTTTTTGTTTATTTCAAGCGTTGCGAGACAAGTTGCATTAAATATTGCCTGGTAACGCATCTCATTTCCGAACAAATGATCAGACGGTTTCGAGTTTCACGCTTGGTTAGCACCTTTGCCTCCGAATAAACGCCTACAAAACGCTTCCAGCAACACATATTCATTTCTTAGCCAGTTTTTGTCTTCTTTTCTCGGAACCACGCATTCGATAAGTTTTACTTTAAAGGATAAAAGAATTTAAATATTTCTGAAAAAGGGAATTAAGAAATGACTCAATAAAAATGCTTCGATCAGGGGCTCAAACGTCCTGTTGTTCTAAGCAGCAACAATTAAGAAATAAGTTTCTCTAAAAATGAATTAATAAAACTCTGTATGTAATCGGAAGTTATACCAACCACGGAAACTACTCCACTTCATATGACATTCTCCCGCTCGCTCAGAGAAGCTTCGTTGATCTGGTCTTGTTTCCGTCGTGTTAACGACTGTTTCTGTCTTAGTGGACATTGCTGAGATCTTCCTGGAGTAGAGTTCCGTCGGGTTGATCCACTTTAGCTACAAATGAAAATTACAACACCCGATAATACATAGCTTTTAATAACATAGCTTACTCCATCATAACATGTTAGCTCTTAAGCATTTAATTTTATTAAGGCCGTGTTTCGCATGGAAGAAAATGCTTGTTACAATATTTGTTTTCGGAATAAATTTGAAATACTAACTGTCATTAATTACTTATCATTAAAACAATGAGATTTTCCTATCTCAGGTTCTATGAGATGATAGCCGATCCAGGGTTCGCACTGAGCAACTGTTACTTCAGAGGAATTTAGAGCGAGTGTAGAGGAGTGTTGTAGTATTTGCATTTAAACTAAACGAAGGATAAAGATAATAGCCCAGCATAAAATTGTTTAATGAAAGGCCACGAAGGCGATTTGAAATCTATTTAAATAAATGTACAAACGTTTCGTTGTAACGTGCAACATCTTCAGAGTATAATATTACCAAGTTATCAATGTCTAGATATAAGTCTATTTACACGAGATGGACGATTTGTAGGCATTGATCACTTTGTAATATTATACTCTGAAGATGTTGTACGTTGCAACGGAACTTCAGTATATTTATCTAAATATTATTCAAATTGTCATCATGGTCCTTAATTTCACGATTTTCAGCTGGGCTTTTATCTTTATCCCTCGTTTACGTTTCCCCCCGGAAAATCCATCGCAACGAGCATTCAGACTAATAGCAAGTTTCTGCTAAGAAAAATTGCTAAATCTTTCACTTACGGGTATTCCTTCTCCTCCTCCGGCGACAAAGCGCAGCAAGACCAATACTCAAAGCAACTAGGACTATCACAATTACTGTCCCAATAATTGGCCAGAGTATACCACGAGGATCTAAAATATTTAGAGCCTGGTTGTAATCTTTGTACACATGGACAGACTGTTCGGGCGAAGAATTTTATTTCTGGCTGCAAAAAATGGATCATCTAAAGGTCTGCTTACACTTGTGATTTTGTGCCGTGCGATTGACATCTTGGAGTATGTGTTAAACTGACGAGAGCGTCGAGGACAAACTACAGCGAATCATAAACAAATCTCTCGCTGCGTAGACTATTATGGGTTTATTGCATAAACCAGGATGACAATCGCGACGTAGGAAATCGCACGTCTAAACAAGCCTTAAAGGAGTGTTCCCCTTAAAAAAGTGTATCCTTACGTTTCGGTTGGCACTGCAACCTTCTTCACGAAGAGTAACAAAATGTTATTGTAACATATAGAAGAATGTTAAATAGCAATGGATATATCATTGACGTACACTGTAAAATATTCGCGAGATAACAGCAGACCGTCCTCGCGGTTTAAACAATACGAACATATATTAAATTCCTAGGGTGGCAGACTCTCCTGTATCGCCATTTTCGCTTGGCCGTAGCACGGCATCGTCTCTAGAGATTTCATGAATTTCGCAAAATACACTGTACAGTTAAAGCAGACTTTTTAGGCGGCTTTTGATCAAGTGCTTTGCAGGATTTCTTCTCGTTCCTGTTCCACGTTTTCTTTTTGTTTCCGCAACATATTGCTTATCGCAATCGATACAATGGATTGAATACAAAGCAGGATCGGCTGCGTTATCGACCAATACGTAAGGATATACTGTTTCTCTAACACATTTTGGTCTTTTCCCCGTTTTGATACGAGCACATAAATGTTGCAACGAATGATAACCCATCGATTCATATCGCCAGAAACAGCTGCGTGCTTAGAAATAGGACGGGACAGAGGGAAGGGAACTAAACTCTTGATCGTGGTCTTAAAAAGACGGAATGGTGAAAAACTGTTGGGTGAGTCAAGTGGAGTGTAAGACACTTGGTAACACTCCAGAACAGAGCAATTCAACATTGTTAAGTGTCTTTATTTACACTGGAATAACTGGATAACCCTATCAGCTATATGAGCTGTTCTCCTTAGAGGTCCAGTAAGGGCCCTACCCCTCATGGGTCTAGTGTTACCACAGGAGGAAACCCGAGAACGGAGTACCCGGAGAAAATCTGCGATGCTTGGTAGAGTCAAACTGGACAACACTCTTCTCACATATGACCAAGACAACTTTAATCTGATAACTGCGCGGAGCCGGAATCGAACCCCGGTCACAGTGGTGAGAAACCCATGCACTACCACTGTGCTCACCAGCACCCCTTGTTGGTAAGTGGGGCGAAATTGAGGAAATACCAGTGGCTAGTGGGGCCAGTCAGGCAGCTCCTATCTACAAGACGCCTCCTTTGTGGGCCCATTCTACAGTTTCAAGGTTTAAACCGACATTTTGGGGAGACAGGAGGATCCAAGCACTTCTGATGTCCCTTTGAAGAACCAAGGGCGAAAGGCACTAGCAGTCAGCTGTCACGCCACCAGACAATTCACATCGTTAAAGTCGGATTTCTTGAACTAATTTTTAGTTGAATGGCTCGCACGATAGGACTATTAAGAGAACCTGTTGATCCTCACCTTTCACTCGAAGAATAATCTCTTGTCGCACTTGTCCATCAGAAAGGTCATTTTTGGCCGAGCAGTAAAACGAGCGACGATCATCATGCTGCACGTCATTTATTCGAAGGATTAGTGGATGGTCTTTGGAGATTTTGTATTTCGTGTCCGTAGAAGCTAGAAACAAAAACTGCTGAATTACTTCATGTAAAACCAAACGTAAGGTGTGCAATACGGTTCACATCCTCCGAAATAGTTTTCGGTATGGCCAGTTCCGCTTCAACGCAGTCTCATTCCCGAAAAGATGAATAACATCAAGTTTGAAAATATGCTTAAATAGATGAATATCATCTTTCTAGGGAAACTCTCAAAAGGATTAGGGTTAGGATTAGGATTAGGATAATGGTTAGGATCACTCTGACGATGGCTCCTCGCTTGAAACGTAACGAATTTCTGCTTTCAGTTTTGACAATTTCTCAACCTCGGTTTTTTGATCTCTGTTTGCAATGTACGTAGTTCATACCATTTATGACGCGACCATCCACTTCCCACGTTATAATCAAAGGATTAACATCAATATCACATTTCAGGGTGACATCATCTCCAGTTTCCACCTTCACTTCCTTCGTCTTCGGCCCAGTAAGGCGGGGTACGGCTATAAAAACAGATGAAGAAGATTTGCTTGGAACAACAAAGGCCGCCTCACAGGACACTGTTCACGCAACAGCCGTTTTCCGTCGATTTGCGGATGACTTCAAGACCCCGTACTATACACTAGAGTTGTCAGAGTTTTACGGTATGTATTTCAGAAATCACGGAATACAATGTCGTATTTCATGCCTGTACAAGTCATCTTTTTGGAGTTTACGGAAGGGTCACTGACATGAAATGCGCATGTCTGAGAAGTTTAAAAAATTCAGGCTGAACTTTTAAAGCTTAAATTTCCAATCTAACAACAATGACTATAAAGATACGATCATCGTCACGATCACAATTACAATCACGATAACGATAACCATGACGATGGCGATAACGTAAACAATAACGATTATGATCACGATAACGTTGATGATCACGGTAACGATGATGATGACAATAACGAAAACGATCACGAAAATGATAACGCCCACGATAATGATAACGTTAATGATAACGATAACGATAACGATCACGATAACCACAACAAAACCAACAACAACAATACTGAGTTCGGAGTTGGTGAGACAGATCAAAGTCCAGGTTATTCTCAAAAATTCCATGACCGATGACATGTAACGTGATCGCGACGTTCCAAAGAGGAACCGGACAATATCTAACACACGGTGTACCGAGTTAAAGCACGAGTGACCTATAGAAATACTAAACTCTGTAGACTCCTTAGCAGGGTATTAGTTTGGCGTATGATCAGAAGTCCGGGGTCACCAAGAAAGGCAAGCAATTAGATTTCTTGACCTGGTCGCCATGCCGAACTCCACTAAAAAAAAATTTAATTTCCATTCTAGTAAGTTGAAAAAGAAGTCACACGAATGTTCTCTGCACTTACTCATCTTTACAACCGTGAAGTGCTGAGCGAAAGAACCATTGTTGCAAGAGAAAACCTGCCCATTTGCAATCTCTGACACGTTTGTGAACCACAGTGTGTTGTTACACTTAGTCGGCGGGTAGACTCCAGGAATACCTGCAAACAGGAAATGGTTCAAGTTTAAAGAATGCAGTGCGGTGTTTCAATTTTTCACTTTCTCAAACTCATGAATAATAATTCATGACGTAAATTTTGGAAACGTAACCTTAACTCGCATAAAATTTCAAAAACTTTAAACCCGATTTTTCCCTTAAATAAAAATCCTTCCTAGTAGCATTACCACTCCAAAGTCGTGTTTGATTTGATTTCCGAACGCCTGGAAGTTGGTTAAAAAAGACAAAATAAACTTTCCACATCGCCTCGTTGCGCATCTAAAATCTCGTTGTTTGTAAATCAGATCAAGCAAAAACCTAGTGTATGAAATATTGCTTCAAAATCATCTATTGAAGGTATAAGAAGCAAAAAACGTCCCTGATTTTGGACCTACAATCTAGTTTCCTTCCACGTTTTATGAAGAAATCGCGCAGTAACGCGTTTGAAGTGGGTTGACTTAAAAGGTTTTGTAAAATATCAGGAAACTCACCGGTCAGATCATGTGTCTTTCCATCCCGAGGATCATACATCGTCCAAGATATGCACGACGGGACTACGTAAATATTGCAGTTGAGAGTGATTGATCTTCCAGGAACGAAAGTCACATTCTTGTCACCAAATCTGTGAGGGACTGACACTATACGAGATAAACGTCCATTGAAAAAACGATTTATAACTATCTAAGAGGTTTGTCGGAGATGTTTTAATTGGGAATTTGTGTATAGTTTTCAGTTATTAGTGTTGCACGTTTGTTGAGTTTGTTGGCTTTTTCCATTCGAGGCTGTCAAAAGACATTAAGCCACTCACCGTGACTAACAAAGACAACGACTTCACTGACGTCACTTCCAACGTAACTTCCAATGACTACGACAACGTCACTAACGTCACTGTCAACGTCAACGATAACAACAACGAAGTCACTGTCAACGTCCCAACAACAACAACGTCAACGTTAGTGACGTCACTGCAAACGTCACCAACAACAACAACGAGTGGGGACAAATTTCCACTAAATAGGCTCAGTTAAATAATATTTCCACCAAATAGGCTCATAAATAAATAAAATCAAATCTAAATTTCTTATAAAAGCTTTGCCTTTTTTATGGCTGATGAATATTTGTCCTAAGGACATGTGAAGTTAGGCCTCGTCCACACGTGTACGTTTTCGTATGAAAACGCATCAAAAATTTTCCGTCCACACGACGTTTTTGAAATCGTTTTCTCTGGTCATCCTGTCCAGTCGTAAACTTCCTTTCGATTGCACATGCGTAGGCGGCTAGCGTCACCAAAGCTGTGATGTCATCGTTTCCGAAAGTCTCCGTTTTCGCAGTCCACACAAAAACGATAAGTGGGCGTTTTCGAATCGCTCCACTTTGTAGAGGGGTACCCTAAAATCTCCGTTTTATGACACCGAAGACGTCATTTACGCGTTGCAGGACGGGAGGCGAAAACCTGGAGAAAAATATGCGTTTGCTACGAAAAACATACTTGTGTGGATGGTGCCTTAGTTTTTTCATCAGTCACAAGCCTTGAGCTATTTGTCCGGAACGAGCGGACACCGTTTCTTTCGCACTTGCCTGACCGTACCTATTTCAATCAATGTTGTCTTCTGAACGATATGCTTATCCTTGCAGATGTAATCCGTGGCATCATCAGATTGAAAACTCACAATCCTAAGGTTTCTTCCTCCCTCTTTAATTATATAATGGCCTCCACCTGGTAATGACAAAAGCAAGACTATTTTTGCCCTTTGGTCAGTGATTTCTACTTTGGCCTCTTGGTTTAACTCTCACCATGATCTTCGTTACCCATACAAAATTTTCACATGTCATTTCACATGTGAAAAATGACATTTTATATGCGTAAATGTTTCAATTCCATATGCGAAATGAAAACGTCACAGGTGAAACTAATTTTTCCAATTCGTATGTGAAATACGGGTTTGGTATACCGACATTTCACACATGAAATTTTGAACCGAGTCATTTCACCGGTGCATTAAGTATTTCATAATGTGAAGACGTTCCGATTTCACATGTGAAATTATACTTTCACGTCACCTCCACATGTTTTTCACACGTGAAAAGTATGAAATTTTTGCCAGGGTAATACTGAGATCGATTAATGTAGTACAGAGGCGTAGGAACCAATTAATCATTGGGGGCACCACCCCACCTCATGAGGCGGTCCAGGGGCATACACCCCCGGAAATTTTGAAAGCAGTTTACCAAAAAATGTAAAGATCATAAGAATATAATAAAAATTATATAAAAGTGAGCGTCTGTAGTGCATATTGGGGGGCACGGACATCTACTTCTATTATTGGGCAGAAAGTGACTCACGCCCCCCGCTTCCTACACCTGTTTAGTGTTTAATATATTAGTAGCTTAAGCCTTGACTGAGAAGAAAAATCTTTACTCTTCAATGTTTACAATGTTATCTAGGATACACCGAAATTACCAGAAATGTTTTGGAAGGATCCATCTGGAGATTTCTTCTGCCAATAAATGCTCAAAGGATAGCCATCAATGTCACATGAAAGCAGAACCGATTGATTGACGTTGTAATAGAAAGTCTTCTCAGGCGCACCAATCAACTTTGGGATCACTGGACACAACGGGATAAAAACATTAGCTTATTTCAGCGTTCACCACAAAGTACATATCTGTCGTTTGTTGGTTTTAGGACTGTAGAGGTTTTTCAAACATCTCTTACGGAAATATAAAGGAACGACAGAAACCATTGTCTTGCGATTAGCGTGAAGTTCAGCCCTGGCCAAACAAATGCAACAGCATTCAACATTGTTGAATTCAACTTTGTTGGATGGTCTTGGACTGCGTGGCCAAACGAATGTGACATGTACGGCGCAGACTTGAATTGTGGAGATCTGGGACGAATAATGATCCCCGAATTTTAGGCCAAACTACCCGTTGCCCTTGCCTGAGAGATGACTTGCAACGCGTGCGCGAACGCAAAAATGTTGAACGAAGTTGCATCGAATATTTGATGGAAAACAAATTTCGTTTAACATCAAACAACATGATGCAACATGGTGACCAAACAAGTTCAACATGTTGCGTTGAACAATGTTGAAGCTATTCTCTCAGAAAAACTTTCTGAGTCCCTGACGGAAAAAAGTTTTTCTGAGAAAGTTTTTCTGAGAGAACAGCTTGAGAGCGTGCGTATTAAGAACATAATTACCAAGCTACCACAATCACATCATTGATTAACACAATGTTGAACGATGGTGAATGGAGATGTTGCATTCGTTTGGCCAGGACTTTACTGTACACGAACCCTTGTGCATACTCGCACATACAACAAAATACTCCGAGGTTAACACTTTTAATTTTTCTTCACATTCTCCATTTCCTAGTAGTCATATTTTCTTCTTGCCATGTGTCGGCTATTAAGGACGGGGGACGTAACGCAGGAGCATCATGGGGATGCTTCACCCCCAAGGTTTGGTAAATCTTAACCTAAAGTCTGCAAGGGAATATTTTACTTATCATTCATAGCGGGATTCCAGGACTTTAATCATTTTTACGTCTAAAATTCACTTTATTTATGAATTCTGAAATATTTTACTTATCGTTCATAGCGGTATTCCTGGACTTTAATCGTTTTTTACGTCTAAAACTCACTTTATGATTTTTGAAATATTTTACTTATCAGTCACAGCGGTATTCCTGGACTTTAACCATTTTCTACGTCCAATATTCACTTTATTTATGATTTCTGAAATACTTTACTTTTCAGTCATTCCAGTATTTCAGGACCTGAACCATTTCCTACGTCTAAAATTCATTTTATTTATGATTTCTGCAAGGGTGTCTTGCATTATCGCCACTTGAAGAACTCTCCTTTTGGAAAACCCCTGCACGTTATGGATTTTGGTAAAATACTTGTCCCTGTTGCGACTTTCATCAGGCTGTCCTATTTTTCATGCAAATAAATATCTTTCCAATTACATACTCACCGGACAATGAAAGGGTATCGTTGTCTTGAAAGTCAACACCACGGCCGCGCGCAAAAGCTTTACACATGTAGTCCCCCCCAGATGAACTATCTGCTTTGCTTACGACATGATGTAGATCCACAGCCTTACCATCCATACTTTTCCAGTTTAAAAGCCTTCCACCTTTACTCCAGGTTACGTTAATTTTTTCAATTATGATATTACCACTTGCACTACACCGTAAAGTGATGTTGTCACCGTATCCTACTTTGGTCCTTTCTGCACTTACTGTCACGTTTGGCCTGTTTTTATCTAAAATAATAAGAGGACACCGTGCACAAATGGATTTGGCTTCGTTTTAGTCGCTTCAGTTGTATAGGTTGCTTTCAATAACGTCACTGGATAAAACTACTTTAACTATAAAGATATCGTGCTTAACGAGATAGTGTTTAAAGAGAGAGAATCATCCCGACGGTATCTTGATACTACAGAAATTCCTGGTTGTGCCCCCCTGCCTTGGTGTTTCACCCCCCTGCCTTGGTGTTTCACCCCCCTGCCTTGGTGTTCCACCTGGTCAGAAGTAAATTTACTGAGATTAACTGGTAATTCCTCTGCAATCACCTCTCGTCAGCAATGTGCAGACTTGCAAATAGACTCCCTTTCGGCAAGAAAACCTCCAAGATTATGAAATCAACTAACAAGCAATCAGGTGTTTAACTGGAAGATGTCAAAATCTGGGAAACAATTATAAGTGCAAATGGCTGGTTTCCTTTGTACATCTACTGAATACAATCACCAGAAAATCTTTCGAAATCACAGGGACCGCGGAACGATAGTTTGAGTGGGGGGGGGGGGCTGACAGGGAGCCATAGCATGACTCCCTGAAAAAATTAAATTCAATATTTCTGAGACTGTCGTGAACACTTCTTATTTTAATGATTACTCAGAAATCACAAAACACTGGTTATATTATGAGGAACAACTCAAATACAATCAGTTGGTCACTCAAACATTGGATATATTTAAGGCACAACATTTAATTCAATTTTTCACAAATAGAACTTCATTTCTCAGACTCAGGTCAGTGTCAAGTAAACTGGATGAGGTTTTGCAAAAAGTTTCACCTGTTTCTACTCTTCAACTTATTTCAATCCTTGCATGTGTCTCAAATACGATGGTTTAAGAATACCGGTATTTAATTTCTTTCCAAAAAAGTGGGGGGCTAAAGCTCCCAGCCCCCCCTGCTTCTGTGGTCCCTGAATCATGTTTGTGATGTTAATCACTGCAGTTGTCTTCCCATTTGCTTTGGGAATTCAATGTTTGCATGAAAATGAAAAAAACTGTAAAGTATTCTTCTAGTTGTATTCAGCTGACATAATATGGGGAGCCAGCTATTGAATTTTTTTAACATGACACTCATCATCATGTCATGATTGGTTTCTTTTGTTCTGGGAGTTATTAAATGTTTATGATAAGTTAATACCATTAAGTTTCAGTAACTGGTAAAATGAAGTACAACTGACGGCTGAAGGTAACAAAGTATACAATGTCAATATAGTCAGCAAACTGGCACACCAGATTTTTGCTTTGTCTATCACATACTTGGCTCAGGACTTTTGCTACGCACAGTGGATACCCTAGTATTGCAATCCAACCCTGCAAGCTGATTGTAGCAACTTTACAAAACCAATGAACTCAACATACCAATCAAAATAAAAATGCTGTCCACAATGGTCAAAAATGGCCACTGAAGTTTCATTTTAAATTACTACCACATTTGCTGCTATCCACTATGATTAGAATAAAAAAAAACAAAACAAAACAGAGTACTGTGGGTCACTTACCAAATAAATAACGAAAATCAAAACTTTTGACTTGAATAGGTTTATCAGTAGTACCATTGAACAGTTTACAAACCATAAAGTGACGGCCAGTACGATAATTTGTGGAATTAGTCAGAGTAACCATGCCTATCAAGGTAGAACCTGCAAAAAAATATCTAAGTCAATATGTGGTCTACAGGGATTAAATTTTACTAAGGTCATCAAGACCAAACCTGTCACTAAACAAAAAATGGTTGATGTTGAAAAAATTTTAATCCAAAGCCAATTGTGACTGAGCTCTCCTATGTATATCATCAAATCACAAAAACCAATGAGCTAAACTTGCCCTAGAAGTAGAACTACAAATCATGACAAATTATGTGTTTTGGCTTACACAATCATAAATAACATAGCTGGAGTTAGGTCAAGGGCTCAACTCACTAAAACCTAAACCTAATTTCAGACCTAAACCTAACCTAACCTAAACCCTAAATCTAACCATAACCAAATCCTAATCCTAAAGCTAACCCTTAGACCATAACCCAATCCCAAGCCAATCCCTAACCTTAATAAGTACAAGGTTTGTCTGCATCTGCTACAGTAAACTACACTCTAGCCAGTAAATTAAATGCTCTTCCGACTTCATCATTTCACCACAATGGTTTCATGATGAGGCACTGAATAATTATATTAAAAATATATCAACCAAGAGAATCTCTGGTGCTAATAAAATGCTTGCACAATCCTAAAATGACTTCCACTCTGCACACTCAGTCACCAGTAATGAAGCAAAATGAGGATAACCAGGTTCACTCACATATTTTCAAAGCCATAATTTTCCCACAATCATATACAAGAATGAATTTTTAAAAGACTAAATCCCAGTGACAAACCTATGTTTCATGCCTTACTTATTGGCTCCACAACTACTAATTTTCTTTAATTTGCAACACAGCATCCCCCCAGAGATTTTGTAAGTGGAGAGGACAGCACTCTCCACAACAACCAGATGCTTTAAGCAACCTCCAAAACCCAAGGAGAAAAAAGTGGGTATTTGTACAACAGTTTCTCCTAACTTTATGCTTTTTCCTTGAATACAGATTAGGTTCACTGCTCTTTGTACTACCTCACACATTTGATTATTGATACAATGGGATTGTCTGATAAAAATGTGAATTTTCTGTCAATACTTGATCCAAATTGCACTTGAAAGGTGAAAGTTTAACCCATGCCATTTTACTCATTAAATTGTTTGACAAAAATCAGGAACATTTTTGGCACAAGGAGATTACAGGAAGAGCAGTCACCTTTCCTGGAGCCTTCTTATTGCCAAATGCAATTGGTCACTCTACAACAACATTAGCTCAGAGCCACTTTCTCTGTTTTGATTTCTTATGCACCCATCCTTAACATTCTTTCACCACTCAATGTCTGTTTTAGACTTCATTCTTAACTGATTTCCTCAAATACCTGATATCTAAATTAAAAGGAGCACTACATGGGCAGTGTACTGGGTTGTGTACTGCTAAGAAATATGTATAAGAGGGAAACTGATGTTTCAAGCAAAGGCTCTTCATCAGAGTTAAATGTATAAGTGATATCAGAACTAAGTGAAGTTTTTATGTAGTGTAATCATGTGACAGAAAATAGCCAATCAACTGTAAATATCCATAACAAAATAATTGATGAGATGTAACTAGGGAAAGTCATTTGCTATCTTAAGTGTCATTAAGTACAAGAGGAATGTGGTAGGGGACTCAGAGGAATTGCGGTTTAGGATTTAAATTGTTCGTAAGATGATCTCTGTAATACACTCTTAATTCTTCTTGTTCTTGTATGACACAGTCATCCCCTAACAATGTTGCAACAAGCAATGAAATGTAAGAATTGTGTTAAATTTCCTCTCATGATACTTATGTTTCACATTTTTTGCCAGGCTTTGATTTTCATCCCATGATATAGGTATCTTGGTATATTTTTTATATTAAATAAAATCATCTTGATTGCTAGCCTGTCGGTCCACTATGCCACTTTCAATAGTTGCATGTAAAACTTACCATTTCGTGAATTAGTGATGACAATACCACTGCTAGGTGAGTTTGATATCAGTTTCGTTTTCTCTACATACCACTTTATAATAGTGTGATCATCAATGTTTTTGGCAATACAAGAAAATGTGATATTTTTGCCTTCAAAATACCAGTAGGGCCTTAACAATCTTTCAAATGTAGCATCGCCATCTATAAGGCAGAAGGCAAAGCATTTATTAGGGGAAAAAACACAAAAAAAATATAAGAAAAAGAAAATAAATTCAAGGCAAAAGTATAGATGAGTGGAAAAACTGGAAGGATGGTAATTACAAATTATACAATTGCAAATGACAACAAATGAACAATTAAAAGAGCAAAGTAAAAAAAAATAAAAGAGAATAAAGAACAAAAGGAAACAAATATTAATAATCATGTTTCTCTGAGGATGATTCTGAAATAGAATTGAAACATGGCACATCCTCTCATGGGTAAGCGTTAAGTAGTCACGAGAACATCTTGTGTGCTTCAGTTGGATAAAACTCGCCAATAATCCCTGTGGACTCAACAGCTCAACAAGTAGAGCAGCAGACCAGTATCCCAAAGGTGCAAGTTGAAATCCCGCTTGAGTCAACATTTTTTAGTTGATTTCGGCAGTGTCAGATTATCACGAAAATTTTCTGTTCATGTTTCTGAGGATGATTCTGAAATAAGAGAAACTGGATTGGTGTATTTTTGAGCTGCTGAGGTCACTGCCAACAGCATGGCCACAAGTTCAGTATTTATAATGGTGAAAATGCTGATTAAGTGTAGGGTATATTTGATAGACCATTATGGCATTTACCCTTGACCACTAACTGTTAAGTTGATAATTCTGAAGATAGTGGTTAATGACAGCAGTCGAGTGTAAATGCCATAACATCCTACCTTAAGCTCACTAAGCCCCCCCCCCCCACCTCAGGTGCACCACTGGCCTCTTCCTGAGATAAATTTTAAAAAGGCAAAAATTTTGTTCCTGCAAATTGGGGACATCAGAATATGTCACTAGTTTTCCTTCCAGATGCTTTTGGTACAAAGCTTAGGAATTTTCGTACTACGTAATTACTTTGCTTCCTTCGAATGAGAATTTACGCATTTAATTTTCACGAATTGCCCAATAGTTGTCAATCGTCTGAAGTGTTGAGCATAAAATTTGCAAGCTAATTATTAAAAGTGTATTGTAAACTGTTTATCAACGAAACTGTGCTTGGAGGTTAATACTAACTATGGCTTCTTGCTGAACGTTGAATGTCTTATCAGAAGTAAGAACTGCCAGAATTTTGAACCCGAAATGTGAAATTTATTACTTGTAAGCTGATGTTAGTGCGAATATATACCACAACGTCTTTGCCCAACTTGAAAAAATGAAACCGCAAAAGGAAGCAAGAACGTCCGGCATATTTTAGCTCAGTAAAGTCAGCACATCAGTCTGTCGTTTGAAAGTCCACTACTTTCTTTATCACTCATCTATTGTATTGCGATTTTCGTTTTCATTTCGCTATTTGGTTTCTTTTCATAACCGATGCTAATTTCTTGTGAAAAGCAAGACGTCCCAGGTCTAGAGAAATCGAAACTTTCCTGATAAACAGCCATGAATAACTTAGCTCCAGACATGACAGCCTTGAGTGCTCAACTCCCCAAATAAAGCGATCTCTTAAAATCGGTGAAGCAAATCGTATATCGATGACTCTCAGTCAATCAAACAGGAACGAGTAAAGAACAGACCAGAAATACAATACTATAAACCAAATGTCGATACCGAAACGGAAAAACAATAGGACAATCCCTAGAAACAATAAGTGGAAATATCGGATTTCAAACAAACAAAATGTTGAGCACATATCGAGACTTGATACACTTGCATTTTACCCAAATGCTGGCTTTGTGCAAACAGTCATTCGATTTTTACGCTATTGCTAGGAGAGTCCAATTGACAGAAACTTTAGTCTTCAAGTCGATTTGACTAAACTTCTACGTTTTTGCCGGAACGCTTACATAACCTGTTTTGAAACAAACTTTGAGTTCACCACATCGAATATTGCAGTACATCTACTCCACCAAGCTAGAACATTAATATATTCCGTAACTTACTTGTGGAACGGATGCCAACCACAACAAGAGCGAGGAGGACTCTCACAAAACTCATCTTGTGTACAGTACAAGTTTGAACAAGTGTGGACACTTCGTTGCTGGTGCAGAGTGATGTAACCGCAGGGGGAACACACGAACACAATGAAACACTCCACGCCCCATACAAAACCGGTTTAACGTGTTAATTCTCATATCTTATACTTCCATATAGGCACACTTGCACGGTATATGCCGTATCTCGATCAGAAATACAATTACTGAAAATCGACCCTTAATTGAATAATGTAAAATAAACCTTTCCCCTGTGAGGAAAGCTTAAAATGAGTCAGTCTGGGCCAAACGTTTGCGAAGCAGTAAACATCCAGCAACTGCTGGATCATTACGAAAAAGTCTGAGGTACAGGCCCGCAGAGAGGGGGGGGGGGCAAGGGGGAGGGCAGATTGCCCCAGGGCCTCGTACTCTGAAGGGCCTCAGATTGTAAGGGCCTTATTCTTAAAAATTCCTCAAAATGCCTTAAAAGGCGTTAATCCCGAATGAAACTCTTTTTGGCGCAAAGGCCATAATCTGAAGGTCGGGGGGGGGGGGAGGCTCTGGATGACCACATTGCCCCGGGCCTCGTGTTGCCTCTCTGCGGGCCTGCTGAGGTAAGCACTAGTGAGTTGTCTAAACAAAAGTCCGTTTTGTCCCAATTACCCCCTTGCACTCGAACTAGATCTGTTGTTTCCGTTTGGAGACGGACCTAAACACGCACTTACGGGTAATTTCTGTTTGCTTTTATTAAAGAGCGGTTGACGTTTCTGGAGTACACTTGTGTAAAACAATAAAATATAATTAAATCGTGTATTCGATTGCAAGATAAAACACAACAATCCCTTTCGCGAAGAGAATCTTTCGGGAAAACCATGGAATAAACTTCTCCCCTCTCAGAACGATAATCTACATTGTCGCAGGCCAGGGAGGTCGCGGGGGGTGATCTCCTCACGTCATGGTCCCCAGGGCATTTCTCCTAAAAAGACCAAATCTGATAAGAAACACATTTGGGAAGGGGGGTACATTCAGTGAGCATGCATGCAGGTTTGCTCCCGCAAAGACGAAACCCATACAGGGATACTGACAGCCTGTAGATAGTTTCACTTTCTTGTTTTTAACTTCATATCGTCTTTCTGACGTGGGAGACACAACAGGTTAAAAATCTCATAGTTTCGAAGAAGCATCCCAGATTGCCGAAACATGACTACTCTTTTCTGAAAATCTGACTGGATGAATTACGCGATAGTGCGTTACAAACTCATATATATATTCTTTTATTTTTCCGAAAGCTTAAAATGGACAATATTGACGACAGCTCAGTAAAAGAAATCAAAGTAAATGGTGTCAAGGGTGAACGATTCAGGAACTCAAAAATTCACTTTCACTTAACATTGACTCATTTTCATGATAATTTATTGTCGGCTTTCTACTATTGTTCAGTGCTTGAACTCCTTGACTGATATGGACTTCTCCTTTAAGATCGCTTAATGATGCCAGAATAAAATGAAAAAAAAAAAAAAAACAATTAAAGGGTTGATTGAGATCATCATTAACTTCATTGTCCGTGGTCACGTTTGTGATGAATAAAAATGCATGTGATAGCCACGACAAAACGGATTTGTGCAAAGATTAGTCAAAGGGCTAATATACCACAATATCGATAAACACTAAGCCGTCCAAATTCCAGACAGAGAAAAGATTTTGAATACTACCTTGCTATAACTCCAAAACAGAAGCTTGTACTAAGTTGTTACTATAATTTTTCCGCTCAAATCGAAGGAGATACTTTAGATCTTCAAATGGAAATGTTTACCTGGACTCCGCTTCGAGGAACTTCTGATGCCATCCTGTGTGAGGGCCAAATATCATTATATCAGCTTTACGGTGCTTCTAAACTTGGCAATGTCTCACAATTTTATTGCGCCATATTTAAATGTTAATAATAATAATGATGAACATGTCGATGATGGTAGATCGTCCAGGTTAGTGTAGTCTTGAGAAAGACAGTTGGTGACTGACGTTTCGTTGGCCTAGGCGGCGATCATCTTCAGCGTTGAAAAAGAGGTTACCAACATGTACCGATCCTCCCGGGTTCAAACCATTTACTTTAATAATAATGAACATAATTCTTTACGTTTATAATAATTTTGACACTTGATGCAGTTCAAACTAGTTCAGCCTGTCCAGCTACATTATCAAAGCGCAAATGAATTGACGGTGAAGGCGATTGCAAGCATGCTTCAAATCTTCAACTAAGTTTCAAGTCGATATTAGCAGCTGGAAAATGAGCTGTGTCTGTCACTATGTGGTCTGTCAAAAACTTGGGTTTCATCCCAACACTTGGATTCAAAAGATTACTAAGGCAGATTTAAAATAAACAACAATCTTTTTAATTCAAATCATTAATAAGTTTTGAATTTCATTCCTAAAGTTCAAAGGATAAATTGAAAAAAAAATTTGGCTCAACTTTGGCTGAAATTGCTGTATTTCTTTTTTCAGCAGTAGGAGGACGCCAAGTTGTAATGTTTATTAACTGATCGATTTATTGCTTAATGCTACCAGAAGAAAAACTACTGAACCTCCTCCCATTCGGGTCCTTAAGATTACCATATATGGTTTAAACACTATACAAGTCGTTTATGGAAATGGCATGTAACGTCAAAATGCCAAAAGCGAGTCTGCGTGACTGTCGGAAAACAGTTATGCACTGCAAGGAATGAGTAATTACGTTTCTGTATTCGCGTTTCTGTAGTTCTTTCTTTACAGCAGACGAAACAAAGTGATTGAAATCTTTCCGAGAGTAAAGCTTTGGATTCTAATTTTTGTTTTTTCCGATGCCTAACCCCACAACATGTATCTAACAGCAATTCGACGACGTTGACATGAGTGTGATATACATGGACCATGTACTTGTCACAATGACAGGGATGTAATTCATCATCTTTGAGTTACAGATTATATTACCAAATATACGCTCTCCTATGAATCATGAACACGCTTAGGCCGATCAGATCTTTGAATCATAACGAAATTTATACAGAAATTAATAGATGAGTATGTCAATTAAATTGAGGGTCGTTTGAAATGCCGGGAGTACAAACAGGTTCGCAACTGAAAAAAGTTGGGAATTATTTTCTCCAATTGCTTCTGGATAAAATTTTGAAATTTTTGCCTCGTCTTAAATTCGTGAATTTGTCCCTGATTCTGCTTGATTGGATTTCTACGTAGTTAAAAAATATGATTGAAGTACAAAAAAAGGAAGGCAAGGGCAAGCACTCTCAGTGACAGAACTACTCAAAAACTTTAATTATGTGAGCTTTAATATTCGAATGTACAAAAGGAATCAATCGTCAAACAGGGAGAAAAAAATTGGCTGCTGTTTATTCTTTGGCTTTTTTTGTTTTTTTAATCTTCCTTGGAATAATCCACTCGTATCTGACATCAGTCGCCTGCCACACAGTGAGGAACGGAAAGGAGGGGTCACCCCTCCCTCACATACATATCGATAACATGTGCAAGATGTTTTACCCACAGTAACATTGAAATAATAAGTAGAGAAAGCTTAAACGCAGATCGATGTTTACCCTTAGAACACTACAGATAAAACATTGGTTGCGCAACCATCAGCCGTTACTATAAGGCAAGCTTATGCAGGCAAATTCTGTTGGAAGACGCTGGGTCAGACTAACCTGCTTGCGTGTGCCTCTGTACGAGAAAACGGTATCTTTTACTTTCCTTGACGCAAACACGACGCAGGCTATTTTTTGTCTCTTTAACGCGATTTCGCAAGGTCTAATGACGCATTTCCGGTAAGCGTGAGACGTCTTTAAATGAGACTGTTTTGATGTGAGTAAGCGCATTCGCTTCCCTCGTTGCGAAGATGAATTTGGTATATCGAGGAGTCTTTGTGTACCTTTTGGTGCAAGTAGCTGTCCGCAGGTAATAAACGGCATAATATTCTTCTGTAAGATTCGTAGATGTATTCATGAACATGCATGAGAAACGCAAGACTAATTTCTGGTGTTAATAACCAAGCGTTTCAGCAAACATTACTAAATGCGCATTTAACGTGGAACATTCCAGAAAGTCTTTTAGGTATCTTTCTCTATTCTGAGGCTTCAAACAGTAAGTTGTAATGCTTTCGATAGGTTGAGGGTGCGCGTGCGCTTATGTTGCATTGTTGCCTCTTTACAAAAATTTGACTTACCTTTGTGGACTGTTTTATTTTAGTGTGGCTCGTTATAACTTCCTTTATTTGTTTAACCAATGTTCAGACACGATTCTTCAATAAAACGTGCCGAAACCTTTTAACTGTGCACATTAGGTTTATGCTAGGCAACAAATACACATATAGGAAGTTGGATATCACACTCTGCAAAAAGAATTGAGCAATACAAGGAAAAAATATATGATGCTATCGTATTGTAACTTAA
This sequence comes from Heliopora coerulea, assembly GCA_030142905.1. Lineage (NCBI taxonomy): Eukaryota > Metazoa > Cnidaria > Anthozoa > Scleralcyonacea > Helioporidae > Heliopora > Heliopora coerulea. The sequence continues at coordinate 1,117,718 of JASJOG010000020.1, forward strand.
AACGTCTGAATGTTTGTGTGCATTTACCCACATGAATAAGATACATTGCAAGCAGCTCGACTGTATGTGACATAAAATATTACTTGGCATAAGAATGTATCTGGATATCTATGTTCACCGACATCTTTGGAGATATGGACCGTTATTTCCAGGTTAATTGTAAAACAAAAAATACGTGAGCCAGATTGATTTTGTATCCAGTTTACAACTGCTCGTTAATCGGACAATTAATGAGTCTGAAGAGTTTAATTAATAGCGCTTCCAGATGGCTTTTTCTGATGTTCAAGATCATTAACTAAACGGAAGGTAGCAAAAAGCAATAAAACCACCTCAAGTCAAAATATATTTTGATTAGCTTAATGTTTCGTCAGATCTTGCAACATGATTGCAATGGGTAAAATTATTTTTAATGAATATGGAGCTAATTAGCAAGACCATATTTTACTTTTTTTCATCCTCCCTCTTTATTGGACTATGATATTGTTTATTCCTCAGCTTTTCGCTCTCTTAGATCAGTTTATTGTCCGTGATTTGATTCTACTAAACAGCTTTATATTTAAAGTAAATAGTTACCTTACAATAAACATTAATCCCAGCATAAAACGCATAATAAAATCATGACCAATTCAAGTTCGAAATAGAAAGTGTAACCAAATCTAACGTTTCGTTGCTTAACGCGCAACCTCTAAAGACGTCGCACGTTAAGAAACGAAACGTTAGATTTGATTAAACTGCGCTATTTCGAACTTGAAATCGTTACGGCCTTAATTACGCTTTCTATGTTGGCCGTTGGCCAACATAGAAAGTGACCTCTATGACTTAGCATAATCATCGATTTGTTGCCAATCGATGAGTATGCTAAGTCACAGGAAAACTGTTAACTGTCACTCCCATTATCATCAACTAACCTGAGCTGAACAGCCAGCATTTTATTATTATTCTTTCTGTTTCTAAATTGGTACCAGAAGAAAGCAATAGCCGTTCATCCCGTGTATTCTTTTGAATTGTCCCAAAAGTACAAGCCCTAATTGATCTATGTTATTATTTATGTCATTAAATGTTAACTTAAATGTTATCATTAATCGCACCTCTCGCAGTGATCTGAATACAGTCACTCTACGGACCATGCAGAACTTTTTATCAGCTCGTATTCACGCAATGGTTGATATAAATCGCATGCTTTTAGTTTAAAACTCGCTATTTTCATCATTTGGCCACTAAAATCACATGAAATCGTATTCACTCTTCTTAAATTTTTAAAATGATTTCAGCACTGATGGTTTAATACCGGCATGGTGTACGTTAAAACAAAGCCTCCTTACATAATATAAAAGTAAAGTTGACTCCCGATAACTTAAACCCTCGATAACTCAAAGTTCGTGCTAACTCGAACCAAATGAATTTCCCCTGGATTTGCTTCATACTTTTACTGCGATTTTACCCTCGGTAACTCGAACTGACGATAACTCAAACATCCCGCTAACTCAAAGTGAAATTGTTTCCCCTTCAGGTTATTCTCTTTATAATTTTCCCCTCGATGACTCTAGTGTCATTAGTCAATAAAGTGTAATGATGTCAAAACACAATTACTTTGAACCGAACTGTGCAGCACGATTCACATTGAAGTGTCTAATTGTCCTTTGTGTCAAGTTCTTTAGTGTTTTGGTATTAGTTACACATAAAACGTGTTTTATTGTTTTGTTGGCAAAGTATCGTTTCGTTTGAACTCTTTCTCTTAAACAAACATGACCAAAACGCACTTTGTCTAGATAGCAACGAACCATGTAGACAAAGTACAGTTTATTCCCGGCCTGATTTCCGCTCATTTGATGCCATCTCCTGATAACTCGAACTCCCGACAACTCGAACCTTTTTCGATTTCCCTCGAAGGTTCAAATTATCGGAAGTCAACGATAGAATGTTGTGTAAACAGTGTCGCATGAAGTATAAAAAGCCAAATATAGAAAAAAAAAAAACAATCACAAGTTGGAGTGAAAACCTTATCACAATTTTAATTGTTGCTTGGAATCTTGTTATACCTCAACAAATTTTGACTAAGAACATGAAAAATTGACTGTTTCTTCTCTTGAATTCCGAAATTACACTCGGGCTCCTTATGTCTGATTATAGAGACGAATTTCAGCAAGACAAACCGGGTTGAAATAATTTAAAGTTGTGAAAATCCTAACCATTAACTCGGTGTACCCAGCCGACGTATTGCTTGGAAATGTTGATCTCAAACGCATTAATAATTCATGAGCAAAACACAAAGGCAATCAGTACCGAGACGTGGTTTGGATATCTGATCTTAATTAGCATAGAATTTCGTCAAATTTAAACCCGATTTTCTCTTTAAATACGGATTCGTTTGAGATGTAATATCATACACTCGAAAGTCGTGTCTCATCAGATATCCAAACATCTCGAAGTTGGTTAAAAAATTCGGCTATCGCCTCGTTTTTCAACTCACTTCTCGGTATTTGGATATGTGATGAAACACTCCTCGTGTAATATATGTTACATCCAGTCGCAGAATCATAAATAAAACACTTGAGGTGCTGACAAGATGGTGCACAATCTTTTTAAATGACAGCAGATTTCATTGCTGGGCTTTATTTTTATCATTAGAATGTCTTCCCATGACGTATATTGAATGTCGTTTCGATAAAAAAAAGAATCCCGACAAGATTTCTGTCTATTTATTAAACATGTGATCACGTTTGATTAGTGATATATTCCTAATTCATTCTTACCGACATAGATTTCGGTAATATTTTGGACATCATCAAATATAGAGCGTTGACGTGAATAGCATTCTTGAGGTAGATGAACGATCTTCAAGCTCGGTACTCAGAAAATGATTTCTGAGCCCCAGACGGGGATCGAACCCGCAACCTTCTGATGACCGGTTAGACGCTCTAACCATTGAGCTACCGAGACTCAGATGGTGAACTAAGGTGCGAATTCGATACATATGTGCGACCTGAGCGGAAGCCACTATATGTTATATATTAAACTGCCTCAATCATTATATGTATATGTATATGTATATGTATATGTATATGTATACCAAGCAATATCTCTACAAGAAATATTGGCTAATGAATAAGTGTGCTCAATACCATAAACAGCAGAGCGAGTATAAAATGGAATAAAAGCTCCAAATTGTTATTGTCGCTACTCGGAGTTTCACGCGTCTATGCGATCATCAGGCAACTGGGGGGGATCGAGTTTTAATCTGATGTCATACACCCCATATAAAAAATGTTTAATCCTGGTCCCCCAGTTACCTGATGATCGCATAGACATGTTAACCTCCGAGTAGGGACAACAACAATTTTAAGCTTATATTCTATTCTATATGTATGTATGTATGTATGTATGTATGTATGTATATATATATATATATATATATATATATATATATACATGTACACGTACATGTATATGTATATGTATATGTATCTGTACATTTACATTTACATGAACGAGCGTATGTGTACGTGTACGTGTATGTGTATGTGTATGTGTATGTGTATGTGTGTGTATGTGTGTGTGTGCGTGTATGTGTATGTACGTATGTATGTGTGTATGTGTGTATGTGTATGTGTATATGTACAGGTATATGTACATGTATATATACACAGACATGTATCTATGGCATCCCTAGTTAAATCTGTTTCTATTAATTCTTGACAATCGGACAATTTTGGCCCTGTATCTTGTGTAAAGTGAAAAAAGAGTTGATACAGCGTTTTGTTCAAAAACTTGGTTCTGATTTCAACCTTTGTATATCACAGCTCGGTTGGAATTGAAAATCCCAAATATTTGATCGTTTCCCCACAAGTGTACCGGCCTGGAACTACAGTCAAACTTGGCGTTGATCTATTTGGGAAAAGATCTTGTGACGTTGAAGTCAAGTTAAAGAGTTTAAACAACGTGATCAGTACAGCAAAAGGAAACTTTGACCCTGGTAAACACGGAGAACTCGAACTGAAGGTATTTTGGGTGTATTCAATGAATGCATTTGCTCATAAATAACTTTCTTGAGTACAGTTGTTACCCGAAGTTCAAATTCGTACAGTTTCTCTTGGAAAGTCCTTTGAGACCTGTAATAGCATGACAGTTTAATCTTCCAAAGTTTGCTATTCGACGAAAACAATCCCTAAAAATTAATCATTCGAAACAATAAGGATAATAATTCCAAAACATAAAAATTCGGTGAAAAAGCCCGGAAACCGTGGATTAAAAGGAGTCCAATTTGGCTTTATCATTCGAGAAGACGAAGGTTTCCATTGTGTTGTAGAAATGCAGCTCTCTTATTTCAGTTATTTTTTACCCTGGGCGGTGGTCTGATCAATTTTCGATCAAGGATCTTCCAGCTGACAGACATTTGCAATCATCACTATCTTTTAAACAATGAACTGAATATCTCCGTGCATCTTCACTATTCATAACCATAATCTATTAGGGAACCGACGTACGGATGATGTGATGAACTTTGAACGAGCTGCGCACCAATTGTGATTCACTGAACCAATCAAAAGCTCTCAATTACTTGTAAAAAATTACGGTAAAGAAGTGAACTAACCCTTTGAAGACTGCAGTCGGGCAATCGAAATCTTGTAAAAATAATACCTTACCGATCAGTAAGCACTTATCTTATTCATTCTAACCGAGACCTGTTGCAAGAAAGCCAACATCAAGATCTTTTGGCGTGCATAGGACCATGACCCTGGGAAGCTAGTCTAGCATCTCCACAAACTGAGCTACGAACGAGGGCGCCGAGAGGCTGGTGATGAAATCTAGGGAGGAGGGTGTTAGGATGCAAATGGTGGGCGTTCATCACTCATTTACTCCCACAGCATTTTTAAGTTTCTAGCAGTCATTCAGTGTTAAAATCTAACAAGGACTAACAGTTTACGTCTTATAGAGAGCTTTCGCTCCTTAATATATATACTCAAAATCAACCTTTTCTAAGTTTTTATTCTCTGATTAGGGAAGTAAATACCGAATACTACTTGTAACATACCCAGTTGATACGAGTCATTTTTGTTTGTAGATACCTCACAGCGTTAATCGCAATCTAAAAATTCACGGCTTGGTTTGTGGCAATAAAACTGACGAGAGGAATATTTGGGTTAGAGCTTTAAAACGCGAAGTTTTCATTCAGACCGACAAGCCAATCTATAAACCCGGTCAAAAAAGTATGTTTTTTACTCTTTGAAGTTTTCAGGTTAATGCTGGCGTTGGCGTTGGTTGTTTAAGGATATTATCGGTATTTAAAAATTGTACTTTTTATTGTCTAGTTCGTATGAGAATAGTATCTGTAGATCATGACTTGAAACCTTTTGGGAATGAGGTAAAATTATCACGTGTACTTTATCATAAAGCTTTGGTTACTCATTTAAACTTCTAATTTCATTCAAATCTTTCCTTTCTTCCCGACAGACATCATCAGTTACAGTGGAGGTGAGTGTCCGAAATCAGCCTGATATCGGATTTTTGCATTGTTTTTGTTGCTGTTGTTGCAGTTATTATTATTATTAACATTCTAAATTTGTCAACCTAGGAGCCCTCTGGATCAAGAATAATGCAGTGGAACGACGTCAAATTAGAAGACGGTAAAAATATCTTTTTCATGACTATTATCTCTACTAATGATTTTATTGTATATATGTAATATATATTGTATATATATGTATATATATATATATACATACACACATTATATATAAATGTATATATAATACCTTTATGTAATATTTAAAAACCGAGCAGGAGTACTTTATCGGGATTTAAAACACGAGGCGATAGCAGAGTGTTTTAGATCCGTTAAAGCACATGCTGGGAGTTTTTTGATGTCTTTTAAAATGAACCTCCTAACACGCTAATTCGTGAAGAAAATCTGAAAATTTATGTTTCTAAGCAGAAAGAATTACTTTTTTCTTCACTTATTAATGCGCATGTGTTTTTATCACATATAAAGACACGACACACTCACGATTTTCTTTTGTATTTTCCTCATGAATTGTTAATGAATTTTAATTTTAATTATATATATATATATATATATATATATATATAATATTGTTAATGATAAGACTCATATATAAGATATGATACCATATCATAAGACTAAGATGATATCATAAGACTAATATATATATATATATATATATATATATATACACACACATTAATATACATTTACACACAATGTATAGTTAAATTGACACATGAATACATACATAAATAGAAACTATTGCTTCAGAGTAACAACACTCAAAACAATTTAGGTATTGCCAGTTTAGAACTTCAGCTATCAAAGGAACCTGTTCTGGGAGAATGGAAGATTCAAGCAGTTGTTGGGGTAAGTAAAAAATGACTTTGAGAAGTGAGCGAGCGAAATAGGTTAAAAAAATCTACCAGGGAATATGGCTGGAGTGGTATATAATTATTGTGGTGGAATGGGAGAGGGTAGGGTAGGATGTGCTTGGTAAAATGGACAGTAAGGATGGAGTATGAATTATGACAATGTAACAGAATGGATGGGACGGGATACTACGGGATTAATATGAAAGCGTTAGACGCGATTCGACAGAATAATAAGTAGGGAGGGTATTATGAAGAGAGATGCTGTTCAATTTAAACCACCATTGTCAGTTACTGGTGGGTTCAATTTTTAAGTACCACAAACTGAAACGTGAAAACGTAAAAAAATAACGCAGATATATTTTATCTCAATTCAACAGAAAACGTCGAAGACGCAAACAATTAAAGTGGCCAAATATGGTAAGGCTTAGAGCATAACAGGGTATTTTAATATAAAGCAGCAAACTGCTTTAAATTAAATTCCTCATCCCCAAACAGATATTATCTAGATGCAACCAGAATAAGGACTATTTTGAGGAAAAATCTAAAAAATCTTCTTTATCTTTTAACACTGTTTGATAGAAGGTTAAAGTTTGATAGGTTCTCTTTTAATTCACCCAGCGTTGACTCGGGTCAAATTATAGAAAACCTATCTGCACGTAAAAGAGTGAAGGTTCAGGACCGTAGTCACTAGTTTTCAAGTGGTCCGTCTAGCATGGACAGTTCCGAGCGCACATGGCGCAAAAAGTCTCGAGGCTATGTCGAGGGGCTGTAAATTTGAGCGAACCAAATGGACCATACTTATGAAAAGTGAGGGTTCTAGATCCCAAATTCTTCGCCGTTCAGTTGGGCTCGCTGGGTAGTGATGTGGTTCCTATTACCGACCCTAAAACCAAAATATGCAATGCTAGAATAACCAACTTTCGAACCACTCACTTTGAGCTGAACCAGCGGATGAGCTTCGATTTACCAACGAATCACCCAGCGAATAAGCGTTCTTAGCATGATGAGGCTCTTCAAGAAGAATTGGACAGGATGCTTTCGAACTATCAACCGCCATAGATCGCCAAGTCAAACACGTTAAAGCGGTGGAGCTTAAAATCTACCAGGCTTTCTGTGACCATTTCTGCAATGGCTTTTTGCAATTTCTGTCGTGTCGATAACTTTATAAATACTAAGCAATAATGGTGAAAAAAGAAATGTCGGTGGTCCAAAAAGTGGTCCGGTTGAAACCGGACCAACTGTACCGAAAGCTACAGCCCTGAGATAGTTCCAACTCTTTCCTGACCAGAGGTATCCCATTGGTGCACAAAATCCTCTGATTTCGGCCACAGTAAAACAAAAGTAGAGCTATGTGGATGGAAAGGAGCTAATGGCAAGTCCAATTTTCCAGTATTATGTCTAAATTTTGAAGTTTGGTCGAAAGTGGACACATGGTACAGCCTGGTGAAACGTTAAAATCAGCTAGTGAAAAATACAATGTGTTCTCTGATTTGTTTAGTTTTGCCCAAATTTGAAGTGGTCATTACACCACCTCCGTATATGGCTACTGATCAACCTGACTTCACAACGAAAATATGTGCCAGGTACGTGACAACGTATCAAGACACAAATCTTGAAAAACAAAAAACAAAACACGATATCATATTTTGTGCCCAGCAGTGAACCCGAAATAAACCCATAACACTATAATAGCTTCAATACAATTCATCGTAGTAAGGATGAACTTTCGTTGCTACACGCAAGGTCATCAGCGTGAGCTCAGATTAGTTTACGTCCTCTAAACTAAAGGCGGACTCACCAGTTATGATTGCTGTGTATGATTGATCCTGCTGACATATCCGATTCACTCACAAGAGTCTTCAGGAGATACAGCACCATTCGCGAGCAAATAGCGTACAGGTATTGTCCTCTTCAGAGACCATCGCATACGCCAGGATGAACAATGGTGTGTGACAGTTGTAACACGTGGTTTTTGATAACTAAGACGAATCACACGACAAACAGTAAGACCGAGAGGTGACATACATTGTTAAAAATTTCTCTTTTTTTAATATAAAAATTTCCCGCAGTATTTTACAGCAAGTATATTGTAAAACTAATTTCAGTGAAAGGTACTATTCTTGGAAGAATTTCCATACCTTAACCTGACATACGATTCCAATAAATTTCATATTTGGTATCTTTTTACCAAAAAAATTACTGTTATTTGGTAAGTTTACGGTACTTTTTCCGGCGTCCAAGCTGTCAGTAGTTTTTAACTGTAGAATAGCCGATACTTTGTAAACAATGTACACGGAAGGAAAGACAATGCCAAGAACGCAATGTGAAGGTAATGAGATGGTGAACAATAATAAAACACTTTAGATAAAAATTTAATTTCCCATTTTCTCTGCTGAGCACTAATAGTAATACTTCGTCTAAAATTCACGCCCGATTCTCTGATTGCTACGATGGCAGATTTATCAAAGACATAGCCATTAACTAACCGAAAGCCCTAATTATAGGTATACGTACGGGAAACCAGTAAAAGGACAGTTAACTGCACTCTTGTGCTTAAAAGAAAGCAGCTGGAGAAACAAGCACAAGGATATCGCTTGTCACAATATTACGAAAGAAGTACGTATGTTCGATGTTTAGTTCCTTCCTAACACAAAATTTGCTCTTTTCTGGTTTGCTCCTCGCCAATGGATAAGTTTCAAACTTATATGCAAGACCCAGATTTTTCGTACAATGCTATCTTAGGGGCTGATTACGTGAGACCTGTACGAAGTCAGACCGGCACGATTTGAGATCGCACCCCATACAAATCCTTGTTCTTGTTTACATGAGACCGGTTCGAAAAATAAGCTCGAACCGGTCTCACTCATTTCGGGTGCTGGACGGACACAAATGAGTTCAGGCCGGTTCGAATTCGAACCGGTACGAGATTTTCAGACCAACCATTGATAAGACAAAGAACAAGAAAAACATTGTTGCTGGGAACAAAAACTCCGAATGTGAACTAAAATATTTTGCAAGAACATAGCTTTTGTTTTATTCCGGTCTCGTGTAAACACTTTATTCCGGTCTCCTGTAATCAGCCTCTTATTTCTTGAATACCACACTTTCAGAAACGTCCTTCCAAACGCATTTACTGTATTTTCTATTAAGATCAAAAAAGAGCACGTGACTTTTTCGTCGTAGATGCACTTTGATTTGAATGATCAATTCAAGAAAATCAGGAGCTTCTAAAGTTTGTTTTGGTCTTTGACTTATTTTTTTTCAGATCGATGGTTGTACGGAAATCACGTTAACTCGTCAACAGCTAAAGATTTCGGCGGTCAGAACCCTCTGGCGTACAAACCTCGACATCCGAGCGGCAGTGACAGAGACCTTAACTGGCATAAAACTAACTGCTACAGCTAAAACTAACCATATGATAAACAGGTCCACGCGTATGGATTTCAGTGGCACATCCAATCAATTCAAGCCTGGTTTGCCGTTTAAATATACTGTACGTTATCAAAGTGACTTTTCTTGAAGTGGTTTGTTAGGGTAACAGGAGATTGGTGACTAAATATGGCCCGGCACGCAGGGGTAGATGGGATGACCTCGTAAACTTAGTTTCTCGCGACAGCGCCATCCACGTCAGTGCAGATACTAAAATTTCCGATGTTTGCTTTGACTTATTTCTTGAAGTTTGAGATATGAACGAACAGAATGAACGTTTAAACATATCTTCTTTTCAAACTATTTCACGGGGCTGAATTTTTTTTCTAAAAAAATACCCAAAAAACACTCATTCATTGATTTGCAAAGAAAAAATTGTCTGATGTCTGAACATCATTCCCTAATATTTTACCGTTAAATTCATCAGTGAAATGTCTATCCTTATACCAATGTTGAGACCAGCTCAGGGTAGAAAATCGAGGATACACCACTAGATCTACTCACGTCTAAGCTTGTAATTATTAGACAAATCCCAGTAATCGTAGACCAGACCAATTGCAGCATATAAAACTGAAAACTAAGAGGGAGTTTCCTTAAAGTAAGGAGAAAATATTCAATAGATTGCATCTAATTCTTCTATTCCCAGCCTTGAGAGGAAAGTTTAACCGACTAATATGCTCTAACTGTATTCCTTTTCAAAGCTGAAAGTCACTCGTCCCGATGGCACACCAGTGACTGGATCGCGAGTGACAGTAACGATATCTCGAGGTCTGTTCTATTACCAAGCTGAAAGCAAATTTTACGATAAAACCATCGTAGTAAAGAATGGCTTGATAACGGAAGAGGTAAAAAATCTGGCCCATAATGCCAAGTCTTTGAATCTCCAGGTAAGTACTCAGTCGCAAATGTCTAGCAATTTAGAACTTCAGAAAACCGATTCATTCCGGTGTTCATACACATTATCTTCCTTTTATTTTGATAAAAACTCGACTTCTTAGCAGATTTGAAGGGTTCATAAGTCATTCCCTTTCTTTCATTTTTCCAGTATCCAGAGTACTTGTGGGAGGATTCATTCCGGTGTTCACACTCGTGATCTTCCTTTATTTTGACAAAAACCCAGCTTCTTAGCAGGCTTGGAGGGTTGATAAATCATTCCCTCTCTTTCACTTTTTCCATCATCCACTTTTCATTTTAACGGCCATCTTTCATGCTCGCATGGGTTAACTAGTGGTCTCAAAACATCTCAGTTTAGCTCTTACGATCGTGAATCAGAATAGTTCTTTATGCATTTCTTCAAGTCATCCTTCACCGCATCGCTCCTATGCTTTCATGGGCTTTCCTGTTTTCCTTCTGCCAGGGATTTCCAGATTAGCGCCCTTGCTAGGAACTAGGTGTCCCGGTGTGACTAACTAAAGTGTTGCCATGGTTCACGTTGTTCAGTTTCGATAACACTCCAACCGTTGAAGCACTGGAAGGCTCTTTGATCTTAAAGTCAGGGTGCCAATGAAATCTTGCTCAAGAGAGAGCCCGCGTTCAAGCCGCTGATTTATACATAACTGGCTTGTGTGACTCCGTTACGTTTGAGCCGCGAGAAGTGTCCCCGGAAAGGTGGCTTCAGCATTGAAATGTCAGGTTCCCTCTGCTAATGGCAGCGACCACTGACCTGTTTTAACAGAATTGTGGGCGATTTATGGTATTTATAGTCCTTTTGGTAAATATTTTTTTTCAACATTGTTTATCGTTAGTTATAGAACCAGAGGTTTAAGATGTATCAGCAGAAAGTAAATGCATTTTTAATTCATTTCCTTACTAAAAAACGTTCCGAACTGTCTGACACTCGTTTCGTTATTAAGTGTCGAGGGATTATCCTCACATCGTTTCGTTCCGGAAAACGAATCTTTCCGGGGAATATTAGACGAGACTTGATTGGTCGTTGACCATAAACCGAAGCCACAATTTCCGTCAATGGTCGCTATCATGAATAGAAAGGGTGAAATAAAGGAATTGTTGGCATAAGTGAACTAAAATGAGACGAAATGGAGGGGTAGCAAGTATAAGGTCATTGATTTGATTTCTAATTGCATCCTTGAACTTTTTACGAGGCTCGACTTTTGGACCGAAATCCTTTTGAGCCCAACAGACGGAACACTGAAGTCAGCGCATCCTTTTCAGCCAGAGCTTGGTATTCCCCAAGTCTGAGCTATCTTCAAGTAACAAAGACACAGGACGCTCCTGCGAAGGTAAAAATAAGCTTAAAAAGTGTGAAGTTGAGAAGTGGTCGGGTTGTCGGATCATACATTAACGTGGTTTTTAACCGCGTAATTTCGAAATTTTAATTATCGTTCTTTTTAATTACGAAACGGTACTTTTGTTTTCTTTTTAAAATACGGGTTACGGCAATAATTTATTCTCCCATCTGTTCTAGCATAAAAAGCGGTAGTTATACAATTGAAATACAATTGCTGATTGCATTACGAGGTTCTTCCAAATCTCCCGACACAGTCTTTAAAGGTCAAACGCAACAAAATTTCGATCTTTTTACCTTATAGCTAAAACTTTTCTTCATTATTATATTTGTGGGATAGTATTCCTTCCCATAACTCTTTGATGACCGAGGCGCGAGGGAATGTTACAGTGAGCCCGTAACAAACGTAACTGACCAAATGTTGACTTTCTAAGAATAGACGACTTCTTCAGAACGTGGAAACGCTGTCAGTGACGTCTGTGTCAGGGTTGCCACTCGGGTTTTTTGCATTTCACCAAATCGGTGCCTAAATTTTACCAAATGCCCCTAAATTTCACCAAATGCCCCGTTTTCATTATAGAGTCTGAATAGAGTTATTGAGAATTTCACATTTCCTTCACCAGATCACCAGACTCAGTCCGATTTCACCAGGTTTGGTGAAAAATCACCAGGAGTGGCAACACTGGTCTGTGTAGAATGAAAAATGAGTTTTAGGTTTTCATTGTGCCTTTGAGGGCCAAATGTTAGTCATTTTTTTTTTTTGCTTTGCATGAAAAAGTCTGTTGCAAGAAAAAGCCATCCGTGAATCAAGAACGTCAATTGAAATGACCTTTTACAGAATACATTGCTAATAATTTATTTTAGTCATGTGGGAGCTTGGAGACGTCAAGAATTATTGATGAACGTTCGTCCAGCTCGTACTACTGGTCCGATCTCTGCATGTCTGGGGCTCAAAAATCATTTTTCCGAGATATGAGTTTGACTAACGTTCATATATCATCCACGATACATTCGTACCCGTAGGAATGATTACAAAAGTGAAAAAAGACAAACAAAAAAACAAACAAACAAAAACAAAACAAAAACATCTATTTATTTATCTGCTTCAAAGGTTGACAGCAATGGCTCCCTAAAAGTCCGCTACACTGTCCGCAATGACACAGGAAAGAAGGTTGACTTTTACTACAGCGTAAGTACTTCATTGCCTGGAATTGATGACGTAGTAGTAACAATGACCTAAGAACTCTTATCCCGGAATGGCGTCAGAATATGACCCGGAACAATAGAACAATCTTTTGAAGTTAGTTTTTAGTAACGGTTGTTTTTTTAACCGTTTTATCATTATAATGGACCCGAAGTTCGAAATCTCGGTGTTTTTAGCTCTTTTGTGTTTGAGTTGAACTGGAGTAACATTTTTATAGTAAATGTCGCTACTTCTTGTTTGGTTTGCATGAACTAAACTCTTTTAAAAAGTGTGTTTTTAAGTACGGGCCCAGTAGTTTAAAATATAGTTAGCCTCCTTTCAAAATGCTCTAATCATGGATTAATGAAAATCTGGTCAGAAAAGTTTGGGGCATACTTGCAAAGGAAACTTGGATATTTTTTTTTGTTTCGATATACTTCGTGCGAATTACGACAGCTCTAATCTCGCAATGTTTGAACCCGGAAGCCGACCAAGACAAACAAATGAAAAAAAAACAAACTGGTTAACGTTTTGTCCAGGATTAGTACTAATTGCCTGATGAACAGCCAAGCGCAGCGGTCGGGCGCTCAAAGTCTGTGGGGTCTGTAAAGTCTTTCAATTTCGGGTTGTATTTAACGGTCAGTCTAAGTTTGACAAAGTCCGAAAAATTTTTCACGCAAAAACGCTTCAGATCTGGGATGAACAGTGTTTAGTGAACAACCGGACTATTTTTGGACCCGTCCAAAATCTGTTCAAGGATATTCCATCGCTTCTTTTATGTATAGTGTACACAGATCTCATATACAAAACGTCACTAATCCAGGGTTAAAGTTTATCCCCCTACAGCACAACCTGACTTACGCGAACGAAGTAAATATACGAAAAGTCAATATTATTTCTTTTCAGTTTATTTGCAAAGGAAATATTTTGAAATCTGGAGTTCACACACAACATCATCCCTATGTCCAAGCAGCTCGTCCTGTTCCCACAACTGCCACAACTGCCACAACTGCTGCTCCTTTCAGCACAACTAATACAGCAGTTAATGCCAGTGAAGACAACAGCACAGCGAACGTAACTTCAAGTGTGAAAAACAGGCCTGTGGTGGGGAAAAATGACACTGTCCGCCGTTCCACTCGTTCCTGGCGTCCCTGGCGTCCCTGGCGCATACCAACTCCTCCTCCACTAAAAGACCTACCAAAACCAGTTGTGGACGAATTTGAGATAAATTTCACGGTGACTTTGAAGATGGTTCCCAAATGTCAAGTTCTGGTGTACTACGTTCGACCAGATAAAGAAACCGTGGCGGACAGCACTCCTTATGATGTCGAGGACGTTTTTGAAAATCAGGTGAGGCCCTTAGCTGACGCAATACCAATTGCTCATCTTATTTGAAGTAATGTCAGCTTCCCGCACCCATGTCGCCAGGCTTAGGTGCGAGACCAGAACGTAAGTTTGTGAAGTATTCGTGTGTATATCACTGACTAAATGAAAGTAATTTCAAGTATGAGTGTTCTCCATTGTCCAACATGATGTATCGCAGAGGAACTCGGCAGCAACGTCTGAGTTGAACCATCTCGTGTAACGGTATTTTACCCTCCTCATAACCAGTGGCGAAGCTAACCACAGCAACTGGTCGTGCTACGCAAATCAAAGATTATCTATGCATGGCGACAAGCTAATGCTATGCAAATATAAAATTGTGTATGATATTTTGATATCAACCAAAAACATATCCATAACATTATTTTGTTGCAATTTCTGGTCATGCTTAACATAATCACTACCTCGACCACTAATTCCTGCATTTTTACATTCTAACCTTTGCGTTGGAGGACGCATATGGCTTGATATCGAATATCGTTGATTATTTTAAATTTGCACACCATGACTTGTTGCTCTGCTTAGGTAATGTGAAATTTGCATAGGATCACTGCTAGTAATGCTTAGCTTAGCCACTGCTCATAACTATTAAAACTGCTGATCTAGCCCTTCAATGAAGAAGGTGTCTCAGTGAATATTACAGCTGGGTGCGACGGGCCAATGTGTTTGTTTTCTCCACCAGGTATCCGTGGGTTTTTCAGATGACAAGAAGAAACCAGGAGAGAAGACCACGTTGATCTTAAAGGCCAAGCCAGGGTCACGTGTTGCTTTTGTTGCTGTGGATAAGAGCGTGCACCTCTTGAGAGCAGGGAACGAACTGAGTAAAGACAAGGTATCACACTTTGATAATGATGATGATGATGACAGTTACAATAATAATAACATCACCAATAGTAATAACTGAATTTATAATTACTATTACTTGGATAATTACAATCACAACAGTAATAGAAATTATAATTATGGCGAATATCAAAACATTTTTCTAACGTTTTTTCTTTAATTGAAATGACACGTTTCGGAAGAACGACTTCTTTCAACTCGTTAAGAGTAAAAATTAGGCGCAGTATGATCACGCAAAGCAGTATAATAACCGTCACAATTGTCTGCATATGCATTGTTTCCAAATTACATAATAATTATGATGAAATAACTTTATTAACGAATATAACGTAGTGATTACATTGAACATCAATGATAATATATATCATAATATATAATGTATCACATATTATACTAATTATCTCTAATTATCCAGCGATTATAATTATGATGATTATGATTATAACCATAACTTTAATTATGATAATAATGAGAGTCGAGAGAGGCCAGCGACTGTAAGTTATAAAAACTATAGAACTTCCTTATTACAATAATGCTACTGAAGGACACCTTTACCAGATATAATTATAATTCTAAAAATTGGTAACTTCAATGAAAACTATCTTTTGCTAAGTTTTCGGCCTGTCAGCGGTAAGTTTATCAATATATTAATTCATTAACGCGATTTTTCCTCATAATTTCTATAAAATGGTTCTTGATTTTGATAAGCTGAGAGCAATGCAATTTCAAGTAACATTACAGAAACAAAGAAACATTAATTTTCACCGAATTTCCTTTTTTGACACTGTATTACTTTTGAAAAACACGTTGAAAAACACGCTTCGTAAGTTTTTCGAAGACCTCAAACAGAACTCATCCTTCGGACAAGTGTTTTTTTGCTACTCTTTGAAAAACTCACTAGTGGTTTTTCCCAAATTGCACCCTAAACTACGCTATTATCTACACTTCTTCGTCATGCTTACATTTAAAGAATTTATCCTGAAAAAGTTTTAAATTTCCGTTCGGTAGATAATGCCCATGCTTCATCGTCTCGATATCGGAAGATCAGAGAACTATGACGGGCGATGCCGCTCTGGATATCCTTATTTTAGAGGAAAACGGAGTTTACCACCTGTATTTGGATCAAACTACGAAGATGTATCAGAAGCCTTTAACGTATGTTTCTAGTAAATAACCTGGCACGGTAACTCCCGTGTTTTTCTTAGGCCCAATCCACCCGACACGACAGTCGTATACCATTTTTCTCTTCCAGACGTATCAGGATTTTTCTCCTCCTCAAGCGACTATGTAAACCTTCGACTTTCGGTCTCGGACGTACACAGCAGCTTTCGAGTTCTCCCAACCTTCTCCTCGTGTTTGTTTCAGGCTGTATAAATACGGCAAAACAGTGTCTATTTCTTAAACATATGTACATGTGTATGTGTGTGTGTGTATGTGTATATATGTGTATATGTATATGTATATGTATATGTATATATATATATATAAACATCAAGAGCCAGCTCTTCCAACAGTCAACCCAAACGTAAAACGTCAAATGTTTAAGGAAGTTCACTTTATTCAAAAATTAAAAATAGTATTTCAGGGCACAGTCCCTTCTTCAGATTAACCTACTTCCAAAAACAAGAGCCTTTATAAAGCTTACAGAAGTCACTTACATAAATCACATGTCTCTCACATCAAACCCCAAAGGAACGAAGCTATCAACTTCTGCCCAAAAGCTTTCCCTTTTCGTAGAGCCTCTTCTATCCCTAGCATCTATTATTTGAACTTCCAAATCCTCTAATCCTAAAGTCCTTCTTCAAAAAATGTGCATTCAAATGCTCACCTCAGAAACGAGGAAATCTTTCCACATCAACGATTCTCTCGATTACGATTCATATGGGGGTGGTTTATTTGATTAGATGGAAGAGATGTGGGAAACAGTATGTTGGAAGTACGATAACGGAATTTCGGAAGAGATTTAATAACCACAAGAGCTCGATTAATCGATATGTTAAAGGACAGAGGATCATTTGTGGAGAGTGTTAATTTGCACGCACAATTTTTTGAAGAAGGACATTTGGGATTAGAGGATTTGGAAGTTCAAATAATGGATGTTACGGATAGTAGAAACCCTACGAAAAGGGAAAGCTTTTGCTTAGAAAAAGTTAATAGTTTTGTTCCTTTGTGTATGTATGTATGTATGTATGTGTGTATGTATGTATGTATGTATGTATGTTTAGTATTCTTATCTCATCTTTGTCCCTCCCGATTTCCTTTGACTTTGCCAAACATTTTCGATAGACATTGTCTTAAACAAACATTTGGTTCGCTCTTTCTTGCTACACTTCTTTTTCACCGTTTTCGTCTCCTTCCCATTTTCTAGTTTCTTACTCTTACTCTTTCCTTAAGCAGCCTTTTTTTGACCTATATTTGTCATACAAAGGCACTGAGGCGACAAGAAACGTGTCTATCTTCCACAGGTGGCTGGTGTAGTATTTTTATCGAACTTGAAAATTTTCACGAAACCTTGTCAACCATATTGGATTCCATTCTTTGAATTTGGCGGGGTGATGGTCGGACCGACTGGTAAATGCTTCATAGTTATTTATGAATATCTTATAGGGTGCTGGCGTAATATTCCTTTCGAACTTGAAAATTTTCACGAAACCCTGTCAACCATATTGGATTCCATTTGTTGAATTTCCCGCGGCGGCGCCAGAGGTCGAACTGGCTGGTAAATGTCTTATAGTTGTTTATGTATATCTTACAGGGTGCTGGCGTAATATTCCTTTCGAACCTGGAACTTTTTACGAAACCTTGTCGTACTCGTAGACCTAGACCATACTTTCGATTCAGATTGCGATCCAGGAGGCCAATTTTCCCTTTTATTGGTATGGAATTTTATCCTGCAAATTGTTTTGTTTCAGTTTTGAATCTTAATGTTCACCATCAGTGTCATACCTGGACGTCGTAGCGGAACGCTTCTGCGAATATTAACAATCAAGCGGAGAGGGCGGCTGCGCCCTCCTGGCCAAAGAATTACCGCCCTCGCTCAGTAAACGTACCCCTCATGCTAAGCATACAAAGTTTCTGAGCATTTATCTCTGGGGAAACTCTGAGAATACCGTAACAGAGCTTCAAAAGTTAAAATCCAGAGATAGCATGCCTAATGGCCTCCTAGTAAGAGACATTTTCGTGTCTGGTAAAATATTGAACAGTATTAGCTATCGCCTTCGAGAGGGGTCAGGCATAATTGAACAGACGGTTTAACACATTTCTAAACTTCCCCAAATATCTTAAACCAGAGGAATCCAGGTTTTTGAAATACATAAGCCATTCAACTGGGAATGATCGTGCATTACGCGGCATATTAATGTAAATTTGGTGAATGCACTCAGAAGTATGGGTTTTGTGCAGCTTCTGAAGCCTTGAAGCGGTGGTGAATTTGTTTACCCGTCCATAATCTTAAATTTGTTAGTCTACCAAAGGCCACGCTTTGAACCACTAAACCCCTTCCTGTCCGAGGCGTCTCCTCTTGACGAGTAAAGTCGTCTGGTGTTAACCAGAGTAAAATAAAAAAGTTGGGTACGGACAGGAAAGGGTTAATGGTAAAATTAAGTTTCTCAATAAATATGTAAGACAGGTGCCCATTAATTACTTCGTACGTCAGTAGTTAAATAAAACAGTTTGCGGTTAACGCCATGCGAATTTATAAACAACTTTAGGCAGTTACTGGCTAGTCAACGTGCGCTAGGTAATGAAGTAAAAAATCTCATGTGGGATGCACTTTCACGTCAAGAAGGTGCATTTGGCTTCTAGGACAAATGTTACCCACTGGAAAAAATTGTCGACCCCCACACCATATCGCAGGTGATTCTTACAAAGCTACAACACTGAATGGCCGGTTTGGTACCCTTATTCATCTTCCAAGTACGCCTTCCGGAAGTCTTTTCGAAATCTTGTTTTGCTGATCTGAGCAAGTTCTCGTTCGGAATTAAATAGTTTCTTGAAAAAGAAAATGCTGCCAAGTATTTTGGTAATTGTTGTATTCAGCTGATGTAATGATCAAGCTGGCCAAGTGCTCATCGAGTAAAAGTGAATGTTGAAACATCTTCCATGTTTAACATTTACAGCAGCGTAGCGGCACCCGGGCCCACCCGAGCCCAGGTCTGGGCGTCAGCTACGAACATGGGCGTTTCCCAAAACGCATTTGGCATATTCAAATAAAAAATACACGACAAATTTTGAATAATTTGATATCAGCCCTTTAAGTTTAGTCCACGAAGGGAATTTCCTTGCGCAATTTTTCCTCCCGTGCTAAAAATTCGCGCAATTTGTTCTCATCAATGAGATATCGCGTGGTTTAAAAAGTAATTTGGAGGATCTGTACGAGTTTAACGCCAATTGAAGCCTTCGAATCCAGCTCGGCGCCGGAGCGTAAAGTACGAGAATAGCGCCCACAGGATCCAGGAAATAGTCTTTCCGGATCCCCCTAATTAGAGTGCTTCCCACGCCCGGGTATCACAGATTCTCTGGCTAGGCCACTGAACATTACATACAAATACAATATTCCAGTATTGTCATGCACACTTTGGTGTGGTCGTAGTGGAAGTCAAAAAATGTACTAGAAAAAAATCTTATCAGCGTTGATTCGCAGACGGTTTTCCCGCCACAAAATACTCTTTGACAAACTCGTTTTTATGTAGCGTGTTTTAAGGCTCGCTATCTGTATAAAAGTGGAGCATTATTAGTTCCCAATACTCCGCCGATCTGCGCAGATTAAAATGACAGGTCAAATTTATCAAATTGTTTGATGACATAAAATGGTCACTTTCCTGTTGTTACTGATGAAACTGATAGATTTTTTGTGAAGAAAGGCGGCGGGAAGGAGCTTTTTGGCGTTGTAGGCAATGTTTCTTTGCTTGTAGCGTCATATTCAACTGCTACCCTACTGCGTGAGTTACATGAACTTAAAATGCTTCGTTTATTGTAAATACTAACTTTTTATAAAATCGTTGTTGATAGTGTAATTTAGTAGGATAATTTATTAATTATAGATATTGTTCACCCTAGTAATGTCAGTTTTGTTAAGCTGAAGGGATCTAACTTCAAATGTTTAAATAAAGAATCAATATGAAATACATGGGATATTTCAAAGCGTTTGAAACTTTTTTTATAGGTATTGGAAATCCGGACAGAAATAGGCCCAGAATGATGATGACAAGCCGCCCCTTACTTCGACGAAAAGAAACAAAAAAGCCAGAACGAACAACAAAACCAAAGGCAGTTAAAATTCGCAAAGATTTCCCAGAAACATGGCTATGGGCAGACGAAAAGCTAAAGTAAGTTTCCACTGTTTGTTGACAAGTTTTCTTTTGTTCCCAATGCACCTGAATGAGCTGAGCGTTGTGGTACCGCAGACTTCGAATACCTAGTTTTCAGCCGTATCTTTTCATTAGCTCATCCGATGTGGATTAGGGAACACATAAAGTGAACAAAAAAATGTCTGAAATGTTTTCCACTCTCAACTCCTTTCTTGTAACAGCGGAACGAGTGGAGTTAAAACCATCCAAGTCCAAGTTCCTGATACCATCACTACATGGATTGCCAACGGTTTTGCCATGTCCTCCGTTGCTGGTATTGGCGTCTCAAATCCAACATCGATAAAAGCTTTTCAACCTTTCTTTGTTCAAATGACACTTCCTTATTCGGTCATTCGTGGCGAAGAAATACCAGTCACAGTAACTGTGTTTAACTACATGTCTAGTTGTGTACCGGTAGGTATCAGAAGTATCAACATTTATTATATATGACTGTGTTCGTTATGCAGTTTGTAAGCAAAATGATGCGCGCTGCTTGTCTGCCTAGCCGTGCAATAAGTTTTTTCGTACATAACTGCAAGTGAGGTAAATGAACGATCTTCAAGCTCGATACTCAGAAAATGATTTCTGAGCCCCAGACGGGGATCGAACCCGCAACCTTCTGATGACCGGTTAGACGCTCTAACCATTGAACTACCGAGACTCAGATGGTGAGCTAAGGTGCAAATTCGATATATATGTGCGACCTATATCTGCTTCAATCATTACCAATATATAGTGGCTTCCGCTTGGGTCGCACATATATATCGAATTTGCACCTTAGCTCACCATCTGAGTCTCGGTAGCTCAATGGTTAGAGCGTCTAACCGGTCATCAGAAGGTTGCGGGTTCGATCCCCGTCTGGGGCTCAGAAATCATTTTCTGAGTGTCGAGCTTGAAAATCGTTCATCTACCTCAATATATCCAAGCTCTCATGTTTCTCAAACATCATAACTGCAAGTCTTGGCGGGAAATGTACTAATTGATTTGAAGACGGACTAAACCTGTTCGGGTATGTTTTACAAACGATTAACAACAACAAACTGCTAAAGACATTCTTAAATCTTCTCAACGATGCTTTTAGGCAGAAAACTAGATGAACAGATACTAAAAACTTAACTGAACTTATACTGATATTACTCACTGGTTAGTAACTAAAACTGAAGCGACTGCTAGTAACCCTTATTGACAAACTGCTAAAGACGTTGTTAAATCTACTCAACCATGCTATTAAGCAGAAACTAGATGAATAGATACAAAAAATATCAAGTAATAGGTAAAACTAGCAAGCAAACCTACCTCGCAAAACAAAAAAAGTCCTTAAAGGCAATGAAGTAAGGAGCCAAAAGCCCTATAGTAAATCCCTAATTAACCTCTTTTGCTCGCTGTGAACGGGAAAGTAACTGCCTTCCACACGGACGAAAGCCTCAGGCTTTTTCAGTATTGACATCTTTGGCGGTACAAATTTATTAATCATTGACATCATTACTGTTAGAAATATCTATAAACATGGTATATTTTATGTTCTTTGTCCTTATTCCTTTGTTGTTTCACAGATTAAACTGGAAATGAACCGTAAATCTTCTGACTTCGAAGTAACCTCTTATCACATCAACAAGCTCTGTGTATGCGGGGATGCCGGGCAGTCTGTGAAGTTTACCATTATTCCCACCAATCTTGGACACATACCTCTGACAGTGACAGCACAAACTTCCACGGCAAACCTTTGTCCGAAAGCAACAGTTGCTGCTGCAGATGCTGTAACCCGGAAGTTACTCGTTGAGGTATCATTGTGTGTATTAGTATAAACGAAAATCATGTGTCGCTATTATTTACTCTTCTTTTAATTGTATTTTCTCATTAAGTTTGAAGAAGTTTTGGGCATCATTGATTTATCTTTCTTAAGAATTTTAAAATGATTGTCGGTATTTAATAACAGAACTTTAAAAACTCGTAAACAATTCAGGACTAAAATTCAAGGAAAGTCTTCACCATGTGGTGTCTTTATATGTGATAAAAATACGATTACTTTTCTCCTCATAGTTTTGCGGATTAGAAAACATTAATTTTCAAACTTCCTCTTGCTCGTTTTTTAAATATCACGTTACAAAAACATCTTAGTAGTGTATATATTGGTGTACTTATACATACATGCATATATATATATATATATATATATATATATATATACTGTTAGATACACAAGCATAAAAATATTCATCCGAGGTAAAGTCAGGAATAAAAAAGCACGGCAATTAAATATAAACCGAAGAAGAAACAATCAAACTATATTAATAATAATAATCTACATATAACTAATAAGCTCGATGAAAAAAAACAAAACAAAAAAAAAAAAAAACAAACAAAAAAACGAACACGCAAGCTAAAACATTTCTTGGCAATCTACGTTGAAAACCGTCAGTTACCCAACATCAAATTATAATTTTGAGCTTGGTTGTAATTTCTTGAACTGTTTTTCTTTCAGCCCGAGGGAATCAGACAAGAATATACCAAAGGCACATTCTTTTGTCCGAAAGGTGATACTAATTTTTGTAGTTGGTAAAATGTTGAACTCTCAATTATACTTTACAAAACCATGGTAACTCCGAATATTGCCAACATATTTTTATTGAACATTATCAACGTTTTGACTAAAGTTTTAGTCATCCCATTTAGTTCTAGTCATCCAATTATTTACATCATGGATTATCTTACCAACACCAACCAGGTTACCGCTAGTGGAAAAGTACATAATTTTCAATAAAAATATGTTGACCATATTCGGAGTTACCATTGTTTTGTACTCCATCAGAATACTCAATGGTTACCGTAATTATACTTTAGTTTCCAAGAATCTCATAGCTCTAATTATTTTTCATCCAATACAGGAGGAAGTTACAATGAAGTGTTCGATTTAAGTCTCCCTAAAGACATTGTTCCTGGATCTGTTTATCCCTCCGTCTCCATCATAGGTAGGTTATTTTGACTAGCTTCTCAATGACTGTCACATAAGTAGTCCAGCGAGTGAGACAGGCTTCCGTAATTTCAAATATAATGCGTAAATCATTAACGAAATTGTCTCTTGTTTTTCGGAAGGTGATATCATGGGGCCAGCGTTGTCAAACCTGGATGGTCTCCTTCAGATGCCTTACGGATGTGGTGAACAAAATATGGCCAAGTTTGCTCCAAATATTTACATCATGGATTATCTAACCAAGACCAGCCAGGTTACCGAAGAAATCAAGGATAAGGCCGAAAAGTTCATGACATCAGGTTTGTTTCTACAAATGTTTTATCAAGTTTTGTAAAAGGTGTGATATCAAAGCATGACAATCAATAAATATGTATTAAATAAAAACTCGAGCCTGTCTGAACGACCTAGTGTTCGTATAGATGGGTGGTAAATGTGATATGATCTAGCTTAAGTTACATATGAGCTAGTAAACTAACCGTTTTACCCAATGAAACCTTCCAATGATTCAAACATTTCAGCGTTAAACATGCTAAAGAGTAATCTCTTGCTTTGTGTTAATTTGAACTTTATAGGGTATCAGAGAGAACTTATTTACAAAAGGAAAAGTGGTTCGTACAGTGCTTTTGGTGACAGGGATAAACAAGGCAGTATGATGTAAGTTCATTTCTAAAACTCAATAATGCATGAGGGAAATACAAATAAAATATTAAACCTATGACGACCTTGATCACCTTGATTTTCTCTGATTTACCGCGGTTTTTAAATTCAATTAATAACCCTTAATTAGTTAATGTTAATGTCGTTACTTTGGTAACTTTACGGTAACACAAATAGCACATCGAAATGAGTAGTATATGACATCAGACTGGACCAGTATCATCATAATTAACAATTGGATCATGAACTTGATATTGCCAGGAGGAACTGCTCTGATGATGAACAACACGTCGCTGGACATGTGACCTGAGTCAACAATTCAGCATGTACACCATGCGCTTTGCAAAATATACTTTATACAATCCTGGACTATCTTCACATTCTTATATTTCAATGCATTTGGCTGTAAATCGTTCTTCTTGTATATTTAGGTTAACAGCTTTCGTGGTTCGATCTTTTGCGAGAGTACGAAATTATATTTTTGTTGACGACAAGCACATCAAGGACAGCGTCAAGTGGTTCGAGAGTAAACAGCTTAATTCAGGATGTTTTCCAGATTATGGAAAGGTATTCGACAGGGGTCTTCAGGTAAGAAACAAAATACTAAAGATGGCCCCTTATCTTGTCCACCGAATCATCAATCTTGTCCCGCCCGGCAGAAGTTAAGCAATCATCCATTTGGCATTTTGTCGTTGGTTCGATTCATGTTGTATTAAAATACACCAATAGTTCTGTGCGTTACTTGACTTTATTTTTTTGTTATTTGTCCATGCGGCAGCCACGATATGTTAATAATTACTGACCCGCATCAAAACCTATTGTTTTCACTCGGCATTATATCAGCGAATGCAGCGAGCAAAGTTGTGGAAATCGTGCTTGTAAAATTTTGCTCGCTGCATTCGCTGATATACTGTAAAGAAAACATAATGTTTTCCTGCATTACATCCAATAATGCTGCGTGCCTCAGCAATTGTCTATTAAATATTGACATTAAACATCATTATTAACATATCGTGGCTACCGAATATGCAACAAATATGTCAGACTTGCGCCTTAGCTCGTTATCTGAGTCACGGTAGCTCAATGATTTGAGTGTATAATCGATAATCAGAAGGTAGCGGGTTGGATCCCCGCCTAGGGCTCAGAAATCGTTTTTCTGAAAGTCGGGCTTGATAAACGTTCATCTATCACTCTTGATACCCCATCTCCCACATGCGTAAAATATATCATTAAAATACATTCATTTTAACCGGATTTATCGCAATGTAATCTGGTCAAAAAAAAAGTTCCATTAAATGTTCTATTTCAGGGTGGAATTAACAGTGAGCTGACCATCACAGCATACGTTACTGTAGGTCTCCTGGAAGCCGGGTACGACGCAAAGGTACACACATTTTGTTTTGTTTGTTGTTTCTCTTTCTACCTGCATACGAAGTGTTCCTAAATATTCTCTTTAAAAAATAACAAAACAAAACAAAAAAAAACAATGTAAAAATATGATATTTGTATAACTGATTAAACTGAATTCTCGCATCACCGACTTAGGTTTTATTCAATTAAGTTTTGTGTTTGTACCTTTTTAGAGTCCTATAGTCTCCAAGGCCCTTGGCTGCATTACGAATCAAGTGAATTCCATCAAGACTTCTTACACAACGGCCTTGGTAGCTTACGCGTTAACTTTGGCAAAGCACACTAAAGCTGCTGATATGATAAAACGTTTGAAAAGCAAGGCAATCACCAAAGGTAAGGAAAACAAACAGTAAAGGAGAAACAAACAAAGAAAAAATAGATGAGCGAACAGACAAGCGAAAAACCAAAATATAAAAATTAGGTGAACAACACAAACAAGTAAACGATGAATCAAAAACAAACAAATAAAGAAGCAATACAAAACAAACAACAAAAACATGCAAATAAAAAACAAATGAACGAACAAAAAAGCGACAAAAAACAAAAACAAATGAAGAAGCAAACAAACAAACAGAATCAAACAATTAAACAAACAACGTACGTAAATAAAAACAAGCAAACAAAAGCAAACAAATAAAGAAGCAATAAAAAACAAACAAATAACAAAAAAACCCAAATAGGCAGGCAAACGAGCAATCAAATAAAATTAAACAATCAAGCAAATAAATGAGACAAACCCAATAAGCGTAACAAACAAACGAGAAAACAAACAGCCAGCTAAGCAACACTATAACGGAGAATGAGATTTCAAATGTGTTACGTTTTTAAAAACGTAATAAGCACAAACTTTCGTTATTAGGTGACCAAACGTTCTGGTCAGCCAGCAGTGATAAAACCGTTCCCACCACCCCACCTCCTTACTCGTGGTGGTACTACCGCACACCGTCAGCAGATGTAGAAATGACAGGATACGCATTGCTGGCTTTACTAAAACATGAAAGCTCATCAAGATCAGTGCCAGGAAACGCTTTGAATATTATTCGATGGTTAACCAAACAACGAAATGCCTATGGAGGATTTTCTTCAACCCAGGTGAGCATAACTTCTTTATAGTTTACAACATTACTGACTAAGGAAAATTTTGAGTGGCAGAATAGAAAAAAATAAACAAATAAAGATGAAAGTTCGAGTGTGTTATTCCTCAAGACTCATGAAAACCGAAAGCATTTTAAAAACGTAATAAGCACTACCGTTCTTTTTTTGGTGACCAAACGTATTTTGTCTCCTTATGTTTGTTTGTTTATCTCTTAAAAATGTATCCTTACATTCGAAATTTTCCTTTGTCAGTAATGTTGTAAACTTTACTGTTAATCAAGTGCAAATGCTGCAATGTCCTTTGAGATATACCTATCCACATTGCAATCTACTCTTTAATTCGATGGTTAACCAAACAACGAAATTCCTATGGAGAATTTTCTTCAACCCATCTTAGAATACATTCGGTCTGTCGCTATGTTCCTTCGTCTACCGAGTGTTCTTTTGTCCACCAATCACTTGTTCGAGGGAGTGATTTTTAACCAGACTCCTCTTCGAGTGATAACAAATATCCAAATGTTCTTCTTGTCTTCTTCACCGCAGGATACTTGTGTGGCTTTGCAAGCGTTAGCCGAATTTGCTGGAAAGGCCTATGGCAGTAATGCTGACTTCAAGTCAAACGACCTAGCAGGCTCGATTAAGATAAAGAATATTTTCAGCCACGATTTCACAATAACAGACAGTAATAGACTGGTGCTTCAACGCGTGGAGATTCCGGCGAAAACGATCCCAAACAAACTAAATCTTACAGCAAAGGGAGCCGGATGTGCAATGCTGCAGGTAAAACGAGTTTAAAGTGCATTTTTTAAACCTGAGTACACTCTTCATGAACAAACACTTTGGCAAACGTTTTGAACCGACAAAGTTCGAATGAAAAGCAATTACCAACTCTTATTAGTTGAGATGGGTTATCATTCTTTCCCGTGAAAACGTCTTCCCTTGAGGAGTATAATCTCGGGGCGGTGGCCACAGTAAAATAATGAAAAGGGGAGCAACTGTTATTGAAACTCGTATGGTTTGTTTCCTTAACAGCCTGTTATCTTGATGGTTTCATTTAGACTTCAGTCAAGTATAATATTCCAAATCCTAAAGAAATCCCTGCATTTGAAGTGAAAGTTGATGTACGCTCCCGCCGTGCTGCTCCCGAGGAAGAGAAAACCCTTTGCAACCCACTGGAGTTACAAATCTCCGCAAAGTAAGTAATGAATATCTCAAAACAGTTTCGAGTAACGTACGAGTTAAATTTACGAGTACGTTCGTGAAACTTCTAGCCGCAAAATTTCACCGACAAACAGTAAAACGGCACAGCTTACTTCTAGGACAAAGTAATTCCTAGAAAATAAAACATAATGTGAAGTTTTTGTGACGTAACCGAGGAAACCTTAATTGACTGGGCTTTTAACTGATGTGAGTCCTTAAGGGAACTTCTTGTCCCAATGGCGTTTTTGACTTCAGAGTGGAAGGTCGACGAAAAATGGCCTTGACACTCAGTATATCTGGATATTCTGAGATAATAATGTAGCTCCTTAGTTCGATCTTCTTCGCTTTCTTTGTTGACTTAAATAATAAACAAGAAATATACTGCGCTCTGCAACCTTGCCCATACAAAACGTTCGTCGTGAAGGCTACCAGAGTTCACGATAAATCAATCATTGCATAATATAAACATTACGAACAAGTTTCAAATGGGGTCTTCGACATCAACAAAAGACAATTTTCGGCAAAATTTAAAGGAGGGGATATTCATCAACACTCCCAAATAAAAAGTGACTGGTTTTGTTTTAATTCCGCCACTTTTAGATGGCTTAAAGAGGATGTTTCTAACATGGCTGTAGTGGATATAAAGCTTGTCACTGGATTCACTGCGACTGAAAAGTCGTTAAAAAAAGTAAGGTTGCCCTTCATTCTTTCTACGTCTTATATTTAATTTAACTTCTCATCAAAACATATATTTTTTGGCAGTACACAATCCTTTGGCTCTTTCTATTTTATGTACAACTGTCTACTTAGCAACATTATAACTTCTATTTTCTAGCGTTTCGTTTCTTTCTAGTAAATTAATAATTTGTCCTATTCAAGCTCTTTTTCTTGGTAAGTTGGTTTCTCACGGCAGCCAAATCGGCTAACTTTGTCTTCTTCCCTTTCGTTATTTTGCTTCAGCTGAGTAATGATCCCCAATTAAATTTCAAGAGATACGACATTGATGGACAAAATGTCATGCTTTACTTTGACGAGGTATGAATCTGCGGTTAATGTTACCATTAGCACCGTTTTTTTCGTGTCTATGGGGGCTAAATGAACGTTAAAAAACCACCCAAAAAAACATTCATAACAGGAAAAGATTACATACACAGGATGACCGTCATAGAGCTATGATTAGAAACTAGAAATGAGAGTATTCATCAGGTTTAAGGGTACAAAATATGTTTCTCAAAAGGTAATGGTGGTTTTAAAGCCGCTGAAAGTCCTAAGCCATGGACGCTTGAAAAAATCTACTGCTTATACATTATAAATTAGATATAGCTCCCAAGCGCTCACACAAACGACATGAAAATTTATTCATATCACATCAGTCCTTGTAAATATGATTCATCTGAGCGTAAGGAAAGTGAGTGTTATGACAACTTATAGCCATGAAGGGTAGACGCAATTCAAAATGCTTTTTCAGAAAGGTTTTCTAACCTGCATGGGGCGAAAATTAATTGAAGAACTACTCTAACCAGTTTTTAGAAAGGTTGCATTCGTTTGTGACATATGGTGGGAAATTTGATGGGGGAGACGAAATCCTTCAACGTACACACAAAAAAATGTCGAGAAAAAAACAAACGTTGATTAGATATCTAAATAATTGCAGTCTTTTTATCTTTGCATTTCAGATCAAGGACATGACCTTCTCCATCGACATTCTTCAACAAACGCTGGTAAAAAAACTTAAACCAGCCGTGGTTAAAGTTTACGATTACTATAATCCTGGTAAGACCAAATTGTTCTTGTTCCTTTGCTTATTTGGTTGTTGCAAATAAGCATTAGAGAGTGGCGTGATAACAACCAGTAGTTGAAAGACTACTGCTGATTATTATGTAACTTCCTACTCAAAAGTACACGTCGAGAAAACCTATTTTGATGTAGCCTTTTTAGGCCAGCAGTCGTTTCTTCAAAGTCTGGTAATTTCTTTACGTTTTATTGCTATATTTGCGCCATGACCAGAAAATGTGCCCAACCCTGTAGCAAAACTGTACCGTGTATAACGCAAGGCAGAAAAAGATGAAAAGGTCAAAATCCAAAATGGACTTTTAAAGTGGTATTGATTAATTAATTAACCCGGCATTCCGTATAAAGGACTCTTCGTTCATTGTCAACTTCAATTCTAAACTTTTGCAGAGAGCGAGGCGAAGGTAATGTACAAAATTGGTGAGAAGGATTGTTACGGCGACAAAAGTAAGCAATTTATTATGTATAGTAGAAATACAATAAATATTGTTATATCATACAAGATAAAACATATTCCGAAGAGGAACATCTTGAAAACTCAGAATACGAGTCAAAATCAACACGAAAGTTGAATTAGTAACGAAAGTTGAATTAGAACGAAGTTGAATTAGAAAGTTGAATTAGACGAAAGTTGAATTAGACTTATAATGAAAAACGACTTATTATGACGAAAGTTGAATTAAGTAAAAGATGTGATATGATGACATCCTGGTGCCTTGTAAGGGATTTTTCAGATGCGTTGGAAGTTCAGCTTTTTACCAGATTTTATCCGATGTAGAGCGTTCCGTGGCCAAACAAACGGCCAAAACCAGACAGATAAAAGGACATAAATACATAAAAATGACTGAAACGAACACAGATACACACTTGCACGCTTGCATACAAGCAGGTCAATAGAGATAGAGGGAGAGAGAGAAAGAGAGAGAGAGAGTGAGAGAGAGAGAGGAAGACAGACAGAAAGATGGACGGACGGACAGGCAGTTAAGTATCTAATTTGCCAAAACTAACCGAAAGACAGCAAACGAGGAACAAGCCAAAAGCCCTGGCTGGCAAGAGAAGTTAAGGAGAGCAGAACACGACGCGTTGGAGCAGTTGCATCGGGTGAAACATTTTGCCTTTCGCCAGAAGTGTTTCGAACCTTACCACATCATTTTAACACATCTAATTCTTTCCTACCCTGCGTTTAGTTAAAGAACAATGCCCTCAATGCATGTCTGTCGACGACATCGAAGCCTTAGTCGACGCAAGTGTAAATTGCTCCAGCCACGGTAAGTTGTTTTCTGTTATGAACACACGGATTCACCAGCTTCATTTCACGTTATTATAAATTCTGAACAAAATTCAGTTTTGATTGTTTCAAACCTGCCTTTTCCATTTTAGTAAGCAAAGTAAAAGCGACAAAAGGAATGATAAAAGTTGGAAAAGCCTACATGAACAACAAGAAACATCAGAAAAAGATACTTCCTTACACAATTCCTGAGTTCTGTCTATGTGAAGAAGTCTACAATGACGTCAAATCATTGGTTGTTGCTCCGAGCAGTTACTTCAAAGAGACTGGGGAGACCACTACCATCGTGTTGGATTCTGGTACGACGATTATAAAATGGCCGACAGTAAAAGCCATGAAGAAAAAGATGAAGAGAAAGATGAAGGAAATTATACAGAAATGCATAGGACAGTAATACTTACGAAAAACGAAGTAATATCTCTGTTGACTCCAATTCACCATGACTAAGATTTTAATTAAAAACACAGCTATCTAAATGTTTCTGTGCCGTTTATTTTAATTAAAAACACAGCTTTCTAAATGTGTCTGTGCCGTTTATTTTAATCTGCTGCCCTGACTTAGTCTATTTAATAGGAGCCTTACGATCTACGACGTCAACTGCAACGACAACGTCCTTTAAACAAAAAAGTTCTTTACGCAAAACAAAGAAAATCAATAACTTTTATTTTCTAAAACATTCAGAACAACGTTGTCGTCTGCATACAACGTCACCCAGATAATTTTCACGTCTTAAGGACGACGTCAGCTCTCGGAGTGAGAAAAGCTGTTTCTTAAGATCGAATTCAACCCGAGGCTACAGCCGTTGTACCGTGGAATCCCGAAAGTAAAGGCCCCCGTTACTTTCGGATTTATCCGCCATTGAAGGCCGCTCCTTTCGGGGGGGAGCTGCTTTTAGGGGGGCCGTTATTTTCGCGTAGTAAAGTACTTTAACGTACCATGGAAATATTGTTCTTTACCCCTTTAATGGCATTATATTTACCACATTTGTCTTTTTTTTCTTCTTTCCAACTTTGACAGTTTTACTTTACTTTTGGCGGGTCGAGATTTGAAACTTAATACTTCAGAGTTATTCAAGTGATGACTGAAACAAAACTGTGGGGTGTTGAGGATCATCATCAATCGTATACATTGTATCATGCAGAAACGCGGTATTTTCCAAAGGGCCGCTACTGTCGGGGATTTGCTATTTTCGACAATTTTCAAAAACATCTAAAATTTGCCGTTACTTTCGAGGGGCTGCTATTTTCGAGATTCTAGGGTATTGGTTTTTATTTTTTAACTAGGGGGTATAAATGCCAGCTGAAAGTGGCGTTCTACCAAAAGTAACGTTTTCTTTTACGATAAGTCACTCGCACTAAAACGTCACGCAACCTCAGCCTTCTGAAAATTGTAGATATTGAATTATTAACTGAGAAAATACATTCAGGGTCGTCCTGATACATCCGATTCCCTCGGTAGAGTCTTCGGGGAGTACTGCAACATTCGCAAGCCAATCACAAGAAGATATTGTGCTCTTTGACTTAATTACATACGCTGGTTAAGATATTCCAAGGCGCGGAGGTCCAGTGTAGATAACTTCGATAAAACAGCGGCGTTCTTGAGGTTATACACTATCTAAGATATAGAAAACCAGCTTCTCGACGTTTCGAGCGAAGGCCCTTCGTCCGGAGATAAGTAGAACGAAGGGCCTTCGCTCGAAACGTCGAGAAGCTTGTTTTCTATATCTTAGATAGTGTATAACCTCAAGAACGCCGCTTGTTAAGATAGTTCGATCGATGAGCTTCAGTGATTAAAACAGGAAATTTAAGCTGTTGTTGTCAGATAAATTAACTGCTGAGGTGCTATTCTGTTCAACAAGTTGCACGCAGTACGCTATGGCGTGTTGAAAATAATGTAAAAATGTCAAAGGTTGGTAACAGCCGTGACTGATCGCAAAGAGGTCTGTCGATTCGAGCAAAGGTCTTTCATCAAAGAGTGGCAGTTTAATTATTATTTAACTTGTTTCAGCAGTGTGACTGGGCTCTATCCGTGAGTTGAAAAGCATGTTATTTTAAATACTTTGAGTGTTTATTTACGTTTGCGAGATCACAGGAGCGGAACAACGTAACGAACGTGAGAGTAATCAGGAAACGGCGTGTTAGTAATCAGGAAACAGTGGATGGAAGTCGGTCATGTTAATGGCTAAAAGGAAGAGTGCTGTCTTTCAACAGGCCCTGCCCTTCTCAAGTGGCTCACCATGGTTCCGTCTGTTTGGGTTGAAGCAAGCCACATTTCTTTGAGATTTTTTCAAATAAGTTTCCACACCAAATGTTGTAATTATATTAAGGATTTAGTTCAACCCATAAAAAGGTTAATGTTTTGCCCGAAGCCAACCCATGATAAACGGACAATATTATAGACAATCGCCAGGGAATGGTGTGCAACTTCATACCACAGGCCCCTCAAACTAACACCCAAAAAATGGCTTTTACTATGTTGAAATATTTCGGAAGATGAGTTTCTTGGCATTGTAGACTATCAAATTATTGCAAAGAAAATCATCTGCCTGACTGGTCAGTTGTCAAAAATGAATACAACCAAGTGCTCAGGGAAGATTTTTATAGGTTTTAGTAAATTAGCAGAGAGCTGCTCGAGATTGGCTTTCATATTCTTTTAGTAAACATTTAAGAGCTCAGCCAAAACAACTATACAATATACAATTCTAGGAAGAGCTGCTACAGGAAACTCCAATTTTATTGGTTCAGTTCGCAGATGGTTATGTTCGCTACCTGTGTTGAAAATTTGCTACGATTCGGTATAAAGGCTAATTAATTTCACATTTGAAAAGATGCCTTTCAACCACTATAAACAATCGAGAAAACTTCATTCAAAGTTGAGTATTGAATATTCAGTGTAACGTTTGTAGTCTTGCATAAGACTGAGAATAAGACCGCGTTAATAATTTCCACTTTCTGTTTAGTGCGTAGCAAGGCACACCTGCAGGAGCGCGATCAGGAATTTCGATGGTCGTATCAAGGTCCCGTCGGAGTGATTTAGATAATTTCGAGTGCAGTAGATCTACCTGGCTTGGGGAAATGAGGGGGGAAAAACAAAGGCAAGGGTCACGACCCCTCAACACCACGCTCAACACCCAACACCTGTCGTCACGAAGGCTAACGTGGCAGAGGTCTTTACCAACTATCGCGATGCTAGTTGGAAGATTGAGTTCAGAGAGTCCATGGCTAAAAATAGTGAAGCCAAACTAGGTGGACACGTAGCTTTTTTGGACGTAAGTCCCGGTCGACTGCGCGGTCATTAGGACGTC
The DNA here is from genome assembly GCA_030142905.1 of Heliopora coerulea. Taxonomy (NCBI): domain Eukaryota; kingdom Metazoa; phylum Cnidaria; class Anthozoa; order Scleralcyonacea; family Helioporidae; genus Heliopora; species Heliopora coerulea. Next base: position 1,152,243 of record JASJOG010000020.1, read on the forward strand.
AGTTAACGTCGAAATAACTCGTTTCAATAATTCGTTGTTAGCCTTCCAATGACGCTGTCTGAAAAATTAACTTATCCATACACCAAAGTTAACGAAATATTAAAATTTGCTCAAAGAGATCCAACAGCTTTTGCCCTACACGGGGTATACTTTGAATGTAAGTGTGTGGGTCGGAGAAAGAAGTTAACGGGAAGAGAGCCCTGGTTAATTACTTGACACCATTCGGAAGCGGAGGTTAAAGAAACACAGTCCTGGAGTTTTCCGTTTCCTTTCACTTCAAAGTCTCCAATGAAAGGTTTATGTCTGCCACTACGCCACTGTCACCAAATAAGATGTAACACTCACTGACTGGTATTAAATGTAAATTTGTATCGACCATACTCTAAGATAAAACTCCCTATTTTCTATAACAGTCAGCAACGATCTTAGATCGATATTACCGCAAATACGACATAATTCTGTCTGACATTCACTTGGCAATTAATGGTCAACGGAACTGCCAACATTGGAAATAGGCTTTTGGAATAGTTCCGGAGTCTCGACACACTTTGGCTGGAACACACATTTTGCGTGACGTCTTACACACGACTTTGCAAACATCTAGTGATAATCAGCATCAGCGGTATTATTCGAGTGGGTTGAAGCCAAGAGACATCTCCTTTGAAATCTTTAACAATGAAAATAAAAAATCTTAGGGCTCTCTGCCTCCTAAATACTGTCTCTGTGCCCCCACGAATTAATAGAGGACCGAACCTGTTCCTGATTAAAGGAAAAGTCAGAATCAGCTTAAAAGAATATACCTTAAATGCGTCCGGTCCCAGATGTGTCCCCTTGTTGGAGACTGACGGAACTTGCACGTAATTAGTAATTATCAGATTAAATAGGAAACACTGTTGAAGGTGATGACATTTTAGTTTAGAGAAAAAGCTTTTGTTGTAAATAGAAAAAGGGAGAGTTGACTAGCGTTCTGGGTGAGAGGTTCGCTGGGTCGTGTATACGAGAAGGAGACCATATTGGAACTTTGGCCTTTAACTTTGTGACTTGTCGGGAACTACAGTTTGCGGAGGCGACATTCTCGACACCCTTGACAAGTAAAATCGTCAGACGTTAACCAGTGTAAAGCAATCAGACGTTAGCCAAATCAAAATGGTAAATATCAGTTTCTAACCGGAAAGAGTTTAGATAGTTTAAAGTTCAAGCTACCATAGCATTGAAAGTAAAACCACAGAATCTTTACTATGGTGGAGTGTAATAATCTCACCTTAACTTTAGAATAACATTGGAGTGTGATGACAAGATTAATTCACGCATTTTCCCTGTTTGTTTCCTCCAAATAAAAATAGGATGACACTTAAACAGATTTTGGGGCAGAGTTCTTAAGAATAACACAGTTAAATCACTCTTAAATCTTCACAAAATAATCACCGTAAAATCGCAGTGAAATCGGACAAGAAAGTCTTACACGGGCGAATTCAAATTACAGTCAGGTCTGCGATGAAAGTTTCCGCGAAAATCGCTTCCATGAATGGACCATCAGTCTTCGAGCTCTGGAATGCAGTTTCCAATCGACAGCTTAGGAATGGCTGCCAATCTTCAGTCAGGAGAACCCGATTGTGTTCTGCAAACGTTTACCTTCTTTGACCTTTTCATTCCGGAAATTTCACAACTTGACAAGAAGAATTATTGAGTAAACGAAGATATGATCCACTTAATGACCACGGGATTGAAAAAAAAAAAAACTGATGCAAAATTTAGAATATTCTAAGCAGGATCAGGAAATTAGTAATTATATTTTTACAACTGGACCAAAAGTCCGCAAAATACAGATGTGGGATGAATGGGGACAGAACTGGAGGCAAAAAAACCGAAACGCCTATATTTTATTGAATGTCTGGGTGATATTTTGCACCGCAGTTTCAATTGGAAAATTCGAAGAAAAGAACTTTCTTTGCCTAAAGAATGGAGTGACGTTATTACAGCGGCTTGGGTCCTGCGCATTCCAATCGAATGTCATAGCCTCCACGTCAAGGTGAGCCAATTTCCCCTTCAAAGCAATCTAGACATGCATTTCGTTTATCGGATATTTCAAACAACTGTGAATAGATAAAAAATTCTGGACCTGACTATAAGATACGATTTAAAAAAAAAAGGTTCAAAATCATGGTTATTCCATATTAAAGAAACATAATTTTACGTTTTGACGGCAGTTGCTTACATTGCACAATCACAATAGTATGTGACGATACTGCAATGTCCAGAACGAAGAAAATGCATCAGTGGAGTTAAAATCGCATTTGAGAGGTCGCATCTGTTTACATGTCGTCTCATATTTGTGGTAAACTCTTGATTTTTCTTTACTATACCGCTTGGTTTGTAATTCAATTCGAAGCCAAATTAGTATGGACTCAATGATCAAAAAATGAAATTCGTCCGAACGTTAGGAAGGCCAACTGTCACGTCGTGTCTAACTCATCGACAACGATTTTCGGGTTACACCCAAAGAATTAAAGAACTACGTAATCTGATGTTTGTTTTTGAAGTACGTTTAATCTTAATAGCACAGGACGAGATGTGTATTCAGGAAATTACACCCTATTTGGTAGTTGAATGGAATGCTGTTCACTTCCGTTTCGACCCTAAGTCGTATTCTTTAAAAAGCCTCGAACCACCATCCTAGAGGTATTAAACGCGGTTTCATTCGATATTACTTAGTTCGTGTAAAGAGCTCGACGTTCATACCATCTGGCGAGTTTCCACT